>JAHFWF010000072.1:0-610000 GCA_022545495.1 Chrysanthemum lavandulifolium | reverse complement strand
CCGCTTATACTTGACTATTAGACATACTACTTTTGGCAAGGTTGTGAACACACAGTTGCAAGTTTTGTATGGGCGGAACTTGAACCGAGTGGATTTACAATGCCTTTGCTTTATGGACCATTCTCATCAACCGAAAGCTTTGATATTTCTTACGAGTTTTATTATTTTGCAACAGTTTACTCACCAACTATTTCATAGTTGACCCGCTTTTCTCTCATGCATTTCGTGTGATCGTTAGTAAGCTCTTTCTACCAAGTCTTGCATAATGAAGTTTTCACTTGTCAATATAAATCATTATGTATAAAACATATATTTTGGAATCTAAGTTTTGTAATATATTCGCGATGTCGGCTAAACCGGTATTGTAATGGTGTAATATTTCTTTTAATATTAATGTTGGTATGTTCTATTATCTTGTGCTTATGTTCCTCCGCTTACACTGTGTTTCCGCCTCCGCCAGAGGTGTGACAGATTGGTACCAGAGCCAAAGGTTATAGAGAATGCCGATTTTCAAAAATAAAAATCACAAATTATAACCGGAATAAAAAATTTTTTGTATATTATTTTATTAAACATTGAACACCATTCGAGTCAACTAGTCCTATCGCAGATCGTTACTCATAAATTATACATAGCCCGATCAACTATGTCTAATTCATGAAGAACCATGCAATGATAAGAGTAGTAGTTTTAAGTCATGTTTAGTCGAGTCTTTAGAGTCCGTCACCGTTGCATTGGTCGGGTGGGTATGCATAGCATGTTTTTACGCTCACGCCTACATTCTGCACCTTGTTCATATCTTCTTTTCCATCTTTCGACTTGTTAGACATAGCATGCCTCTGTTCCCGCCATGTTTCGATCACTATAACACATTACCACCGCTCGCACTCATCCGACTTCGCTCAATGTCGCTTACTCAACCCGATGTTTTGGTCCTCCAGAGGATCATGGTCGCAAGAAACACACGCCGTGAGGTAGCAACAATGACAACCCAAACAACAATGACAATCCAAACAACAACGTCATTGAATAGCGGACCTACTCACCCAAATTATAATACATCTCGATGCTAGACGAACCAACAACGGAGAAGGTACTTCAAACAATGGACGAAAGCGGCGGGAGGATCACCTGAAGCCGAGACCGTAATCAAGAAACAAGAGGCGCGAATAACCCGTAACTATGGGCGACCAACCAGGCGCTTAAAAGATATACTGTGTCCACATCCTTTGTGTACTGATGTAATTATCATCACTTAGGAGATCACGCCAGTGTGGCAAATGTGGACAGACGGGCCACTTCGCGAAATTGCTCAAACAGAATCGGAAATCAAGGATGAGAAAAAGCATGTTACGAGTGTGGAAGTTCAGATCACCGCAATACCGCCCAAAGTCGAAAAGAACTCCCAATCAAGGAGGTAATCGCCCAAACTCGGCGCTGGCAATAGAAGGCCCACAAGATCGTAACATTGAAATTCCTCCCGCACGCGGGTCGAGCATTCTATCCGGATACCGAGGAAGCCCGCAACGCTTAACGGTACATTCTTTCGAACAACTACCTTATTTCGCATTTACATAATTTTGAGTGCATAACTTCCTTCCAACTCCTACCTCGCTCACGACATTGATTAATTTGAGACCTATTGATATCGACCTTAGTTGTTATATATTTTGTTGATTTGATTTGATTTGTGTAAGCAAATCCAATATCGAGCGAATCTTTCAAAGACTTCATTCAAGGATGTTGATTCCTATCTTTCTAACAACTTGTTTTCTAGCTTGATCTAGTGACAGCTCTTGTTTGATGAGTTGCGAAAATCAAGCTAAGAGACAAGTTTACTCAAGTCGGTTTAGTTTAATCTCATGACGCTTCTTGTTTGATGAGTTGTGAGATTAAATTAGAATCGACTACATAAAGGTCTCTTGAGAGCTACGCTCGATATTGGTAAGTTTACCCCATCAAATCTAATCACGGCACGCATTTAGTTGAATGGGGAACCCGACGCATGGGCATTGATATGATCATTTAGACTATTCGTACGAGCATGAACTTTTAGAACTCTTGTCGAGGTTCGGACCATAGTATCGTTAATCGAATCACGGGGACGTGATTCCGCTGACATGGGAAGAATGTCACAATTCTCAAATTCCGGTCATTTCTTAAATTATATATGCATCATATTAGTTCATTCATGACATTTCATTTCACATTAAACGCGTAAATTTTATATTAAATAAACGTTATCGCGTGAGTTATTATTTTGTATATTTAATCCGTTACTTTTAAAAATGATCCCGAGGTATTTTTAAACTTACATTTAGTTCATAAAAACTATATTTTTAGTTTTCCTAGTGTTTCAAATTTATTTGATACATAAATCGTTAAAATTAAATTATTACGTAGTGTTTCTTAAAAATTATACGATAATTATTTTATCACTCAATTTTCCCAAGGAAAGTATTTTTACAATTTTTATTATCTCAATACATTCTATTTTGACCTATTAAAAACTTACTTGTACCAAAAATTCTCATTTACCTTTACTTATACCTTTTATTTCACAATTTCTTATACTTTATTTCAACTTGTACAAGTAATTATGTATATACAACACATTTGAAAAAAAAAATATATCATGGGAAACAACTCTCCCCTAAATCCGGCCTAGGGGAGGGCTTGCATTAATATGAGCATGGTTTGCCTTGATTATATTTATTACACTCTACTTATAAGTCCAACTTCAATTATTTTTCATTCACTCCTTCACTTCACATTATTTCTCAAAGTTTTAGCAAGATTTCTCTCTTGTTTCCTTCATCAAAACCGGTCACCACCTTCAAGAGATCAAGGGATCAAAATTTTCTCAAGTCCAAGTGTATTTACAATCTAGTGTATACTCTTTATGAGGTTTTGAAATAAAAACCAAGAGTATTTAGGATTATCCTTGTTACTTTCACCTCATCATTTTCACTTGTAAGCATGTTTTTATCATTTTTATGTTTCCTTTATCATTTCATATTCATCTTTTCATTTTTGGAGCTAGTATGCATGATATGTGATTTATACCATTTTACATGATTTATTGAGTTATATATATACATATTGGTCATCCTATAATTATTCCCATGGTATTCTTGGTCTTGATGGTGATTAGGAACCCATGACACCCTAAGAAGGTGTATGGTAGGATTAGATTAGCTTTGGAGTTGATTTGAAGGGATTAGAATAGGTTTTGTCCGAGAAAAACTATTTTCGGTAACTATATATTTATGTTCTGTCCTTATTTCGAATTTCTGGAAAAACCTACTGTTGGTACGAAACTTTGGCCTTGATATTTAGAAAATATACTTTAAAACGAATCCGTGGCCGCTTGAACGGATAAAAACGGACTTATAACGAAGAAGTTATGGATTTTACAAGTTTGACGACGAAACGTATGATTTTCAGAAAATTCAGCTTGCAGTTTCTAGTTTGTTCGGGTCAAAAACGAGCCTTAAGCTTCACAAATTATTTCGACTAGTCAAAAATATATTAGTTTACTTCGATACGAAGCTAAGGACATATTATACGTAGAAAACGGATTTGAAACGACAAAGATATGCACGCTTTTATAAAGTTGCCAGAACTATTATTTTCCGAAAAACAATATTATTTTTACGCTACAAGTGTTTCATTAGTCAGAATTCACCATGTTTGCGGTGTTTTAACGAGGTTGTGAAACTTTTGGAACAATTGTCTTCTAGTAAAATCAAGTTCACCGCCATATTTTTCAAAACGATAAGCCGCTTGTATAGCGGAGTTATAGTAAATTAATTACGATTGCTCAAACTTGGCGAAACTCACTTTTTGCACTACAATTAGCCAAAACCATTACCTTTAGCCCTTATTATCTTTATGATCGAGACCTTTTGACTAAAACTTCGAACCGAAACTTCTAGATATCGATACAAACTTTCCAAACCGTCGAGTTCGTTCTCTAACGATCGACGTACACCATTTTACGACTAGTTTTCCAAAGCCATTTTTATCACTTTCATGAAAATTCCGACGACATTGTTTTGCGACGAAAAGTGAAAATTTCACTATAAATCATTATAAAACCATTGTAGGATGACATTTTGACGTAAATACTTGTAAAGTGATTTTTGAAGGGTCAAGACGTCAAAAGAGTATTTTTCGACGATAAGTTATATTATTTTCAAAACTCGCAAATGGTATAAATAGCATACGAAATGCATGCATAACATCACATTGCAACTCATTACATATCATATCATTCGTAATAGGTCCCGGTTAACACATCACATTATACCTCGGTGTACTCACTCTTGTCATCATTCCAGTTTACCGGGTGAGTAATCACATCCCCTTTTTACCGTTTTACTACATTTTGGGACTGAATGCATGAACTGTACTTGAATTAAATTGAATCTTACTTTTGTGAACTCGAATCAAATCCTTGAACTTAATTACGAACCTATTACTTATTTGAACTTATTGAACCGTACATGTTATGACCTTGTCCCAAAGTCTCCCATGTTCGGAGCATCACTATAAAGTCTCGCCTTATTGGTGGAGCGTCTCAATAAATCTCGCCTAGGTGGTCGAGTGACAAAGGAGTCTCCTTGTTGGAGCAAAGGCAAAGTCTCCCATGTTCGGAGCATCACTATAAAGTCTCGCCTTATTGGTGGAGCGTCTCAATAATTCTCGCCTAGGTGGTCGAGTGACAAAGGAGTCTCCCTTGTTGGAGCAAAGGCAAAGTCTCCCATGTTCGAGCATCACTATAAAGTCTCGCCTTATTGGTGGAGCTGCCTCAATAATTCTCGCCTAGGTGGTCGAGTGACAAAGGAGTCTCCTTGTTGAGCAAAGGCAAAGTCTCCCATGTTCGGAGCATCCCCGAATTATTATATTCGTGGTACTATATTGTGAACTATTATGACCGCTTATACTTGACTATTAGACATACTACTTTTGGCAATGGGTTGTGAACACACAGTTGCAAGTTTTGTATGGGCGAACTTGAACCGAGTGGATTTACAATGCCTTTGCTTTATGGACCATTCTCATCAACCGAAAGCTTTGATATTTCTTACGAGTTTTATTATTTTGCAACAGTGTTTACTCACCAACTATTTCATAGTTGACCCGCTTTTCTCTCATGCATTTCGTGATCGTTAGTAAGCTCTTTCTACCAAGTCTTGCATATTGAAGTTTTCACTTGTCAATATAAATCATTATGTATAAAACATATATTTTGGAATCTAAGTTTTGTAATATATTCACCGATGTCGGCTAAACCGGTATTGTAATGGTGTAATATTTCTTTTAATATTAATGTTGGTATGTTCTATTATCTTGTGCTTATGTTCCTCCGTTACACTCGTGTTTCCGCCCCATGAGGGTGTGACACTAAACTATTGCTAGTCCCTAGCAATCATTTGAGAAAACTTAATGGATTTGAATCTCTTTACCAAAAGCCATTACTTCGGAGTAACCAAATGTTTCAGTTCAAGTAAGAACCATGGTACACCGATAACCATGTGATTTTGAGCAAACCACCGACTTCCAACGGATTTGATTTGTCTTTACCGTAAGCCGTTTGCTTCGGACTAGCCAACTCTTAGATAAATTATCAATATTATCTTTGGTGAGTGATTACCAATTATGGTTTTTCCACGCCTTTACCACAAGCCATAACCTTACGGGCTAGCCAACTCTTCACTTTTAGGATATGGTGAAATGAATACCATACAATTTGGGCAAATTGCAAGCCAAACGGATTTGAGATATCTTTACCAAGAGCCGTTTGCTCGGATTAGCCAATCCTTTTGTTTATTAGACAAGGCGGATCGATAACCCGATGAGTAAGTGCAAAACACTTACTCCAAAAAATTTTGGCCAAAAACGGGAATTAGGCGGTATAATTATATGATAAAATTCGTGAGAATTCCCCACTTAGAAATGAATATTGCCCTCAATATTCAAAGTACCGTCGGTTATGCCGAAACAAAGAACGTAAAAGGAAATATTACGGCCATTATTTGAATTTTTTTTTTTTTTTTTTTTTTTTTTTTAGAAAACTTATATACACAACATGTGGGCAACTCCCCACACTAGGGTGGTACACACGGGTGAAAACCCATGTTTAGCTACTGTTTTTGATTAACGAGTCGCTAGCTTGACTCGACCCCGGATTAATTTGTCCATGGGGAAGCAAAGTGGAAGAAACAATCTCCATCGGACTTTCATTCAAGATGTTTGGACAAACATTTGAAGTACGTGAAAGTTCCACACCGATGAGATATAAATAGAACCGGCTCAAAAATGATAAATGGAAATGCCGGGGTAAAAGATGGTGTCTTCATTCCCGAAGGAGTGAAGATGAAGAGAAATAACAAGATATTTGAGGAAAGGAAGAAAGACTTTGATAACAATCAAGATCCATTCTTCATCCTCAAATGTAGACATATCGGGAGGAAGGGTGAGGGTAGTATCATTAATAAGCACACTCATATGATAGAGTACACCTTCCTCCGAGCTAATATCATCCTCAAGATCAAAATAGAAATGATCATGTTCCGGAGGAGATATGTCATGAGAGAGTTCACCGGAGAACTCTTTATGAAGAGAATCATTCACATGAAGTGAAATTGTGAACTCTTGTTCCATTGTGGGCTCATCACTATCCTCAATCTGAGTATCAAAGAGTGGATTCTCATAAATTAAAGTGAATTCAGAGTCGAATTCAAATAGAGGATTAGTGAGAGTTGTTTTGAATGCTTTAGGAACAAAGTGATCAACATTCTCTATTGGACTGTTGGGATAAGAAGTGAGTGAACGATCATCATCAAGGGACTTTCGGCCTCCCGGATCGGCTTCAAATCAAAGAGTGGATTGATGTGAGTGAGTTCATCGGAGAACTCCTCAAGAAGAGGGTCAGACTGTGGAAGTGATGCCTCAACATACTCGATGTTTCCATAAGAAGCACAATCTTCGCTAAAATCGGAGAAAGTCTCAAAATGATCTTTTGAACACTCAAGAGGGGAAAGAGAATCACACATATGATTAGAAGTACCCTGTGACTCTCTCGGGATTGGGACAAGGTCCTCAACACTAGACTTTATGAATTCGTCCGATTCCTTTTCGTGAACAAGGTCAAGATGCTCGTCCCCATGTTTAGAGAGTGAGTGGGAGCTTGGTGTGATAGCGCTTGTTTGAGATGAAATCTCAACTGGATAACAACCGATGAACTTGATGAATTTTTATAGAATTGAAGGATATCAAGTGTATCCTCATCATCACCGCCATCGTGAATAAAACGAAACCGAGAGCTAGATCTGGTCGCTTTTCTTTTGCAATTGATTCCTAATAGATTTTTCAAATGCAATTTTAGAATTTAATTTAGCGACCGCTCTTGACTAACAATTCTTCCATGGATTTTGGATTATCTTGGGAATGTTTACATTTCTTCAAATCTTTCACTAAATCCAAAAGATCAAGGAGAAGATTTTGAGGAAGTGGCTCAGCCGAGGTGGTGCCTGATTCACTTGGTACCGTAGAGGTTGGTCATGATACGAAGAGTCGAATTGTTACAAAGAAATGGATTCCTTGTTTGACAATCGAGCTACGGTGAGGACCTCCACAATACTCACAACAAGAAACCGATGTGGTTGTGAGTCATATGTGTTGTAGTCATAATTGTTATCGTGAACCCGCTTATAGACAAGCGTGTTTCCGATTGACAATCGAATCGGAGTGTGAACCACCACAAGACTACAACAAGAAATCACGAGTCTCACGGTGGTAGCCGATGGAATAAATCGGTTGTGTTATGGAAGGAATAGGGATCCCGGTTATAAATGCATCTGCTTCGACTCCACCATGCCACAACTGGGGCAATTGCCAACATTATAAGGACCACCACACCATTGACAACCAAGAGGGTGGGGATAAGACATAGAAAGAATCAAATGTTTTCATAGGGGTAGGGATGAAGAATCAAAGATGTGAGAGGGTAAAGATGGATATTTTTGGATTTTTGGATAAACATTTTGCAAAAACAAAGAATGAAAATCTTTTTGGGTTTTTGATTTTTATAAGAAAATATAAATACATACAGATGGTATAAACAAGGAGTGAATATCCAAATCACTAATCTGCTAGACGGAAGATAATCAGCACAGTTCCCCGGCAACGGCGCCAAAAATTTGATCCGCGCAAAACCGTCAAGTTTTCTCACGCAAACCGGTCACTTGTGAATGGCCGACCGTAAGAAACTTAAAACGGCTTAAGCACGAACTCAATGAAGATCTGGGGAGTATAGTGTTTCCCCGGGTCGTTATGTCCCAGCGAGCTATGCGAATAATCACCAAACGAATAGTGATCGAGAGATTTGAACGGAAAAAGGATTTGGAATGATTATAACTACAGAAGAAGCTCATAAACTAAAGGGGCTTAAATGCAAATTAAAGAAAGTTAAAAAGATAAAAAATATTAAATAAACGCTATCACTATTTTTAAAATGATGTTTTGTTTTTATGTTTTTATAAAATCAATTAAAACTACGTAACGTCTAAATGAAAACGTGAAACTTACACAATATTAATCCTAAAAATATGAAAATGATATTTTTACAAACCTAATGATAAAAGAAAATTTTAGAAAAGAAAATTATTTTACAACTATTTAATTAATTATTATTAATTAAAACTATTTTTAACTATTTAATATTAGCCTAAAATACAAGAAAATAGGAAATAAAGCTAGAAAAATAAAATTAAGACTTAGAAAAATCTAAAATATCAAAATAGAATTTTCAAAACTATTTTATATTTTTCTGATTATTTTGTATTTTCTAGGAATTAAAACTATTAAAACTAATTAAATTATTTAAAAATACAAATTTAACTAAGAAAAATCTAGAAAAATATTTTTTGTCTTTTATATTTATCTTAACTTAAGAAAATGAAAAATTATTTTTTGAGACTTTTCTTAATTAATTGTATTAAATGCTAATTAAAAATGCTTAAAACTAATTTAAATTAAGAAAATAGCAAACCAACTTATAAAAATCTGAAAATTTCAGGAAAACTCTAAAATTATATTAGGAATCTAGGAAAATGGAAAACAGGGGTTGCTTGTAAGAAAATGAAATCGATGTGCAAAGTGCTTATGAAATAAGCACTTGGATAAGCTAAAGGGACAAAACAAGCTTCAAACTGATACACAAGCTAAAATATGCTAAAAGTGACCAAATGCAACTAGAAACAACTATCCTACACTTCTAAATCATAAGCTCAACAGATTTGATGATTGGAGTAGATAAGCTAAAAGCAGTTTTAGGTGGCTACTTTGAGCTTATGCACAAGCTACCAAATAAGCTGGAAAGGAAAACCAGTAACTGGAACCTAAAATAGACCTGGGTGAGAGCTTATGAACCAAAAGCCAGACTTAGATAAGCTCAAAATAGCTCTGTGCAAGGGATGCAAGATCAGAAAACCCTGCAAGGCACTCAAGATCAATCGAGTCGGTTACGTGGCTACTAAGGCCATGTTTACAAGCTAATTTGAGGCTTAAATAAAATTGACAAAATGTACAAAATGATGATAAGTAAATAGACCCACCAAGTTTTAAAATCCACAATTTTACTTAGATTGGCTCAGAAATGAGCTCAAGAAAAATCCTCTAGTTCTAAGCACAAAACCACTTTTCCAAATTTGACTTTTAAGATGTATGAAATGTTGACTATTTTGAAGTTTGAATCCAATTTGTGGATTGATTGTGGTGTAATATGTTGAAATGAAGATACTGCAAGCTATGTTTATTGATTCTTAACACAAAACAAGGTTTTCATTTTCCAAAACTCAACAGATAAGTATAAAAGAAAGATTCAAATACAGTTTTGACTTTGGGTGTTTTGCAGGCACAAACTAAGACAGATAAGAGCATGAATAAGCTTAACAAACATGAACCAACAGAAGTTAATCACTGAACAAGCCTAATAGACAGGTTTGACAGCAATTCCAAACACCACTTAAACACTGATATGCAAACTTAAATTGAGACAAACATCGAACCAGATAGTACAATTGATCAAACTGAGTTCACATGACCTAAATACAACTATATGAACAAGTTTACACTACTGATGACCACAGATACATAGACAAGCATAAAAATGCAAAATGGGTTGAAATTGAAAAATGACATATAAACTCACATAGGTCCAGCTGTTATGCAGGCTAAAACCAAACCCCAAGATCACTATATTAAACCATTTCCAACCCAAGTCCAAGTCCTGCACCTACCATTATCCATTACCAAGCCCCATTGAGCTCCAGTTGACTTTTATTGACCATGTTACAAGATTGCTTAAAACTGATTGACCAGCTTATCAAAAGCTACAAGGAGCTTGAATGAGCTTGAAAATAAACTACTAACACTTGTACATAAGATTTTGAAACTGAAAACTGCAATAGTAAGCATGAACTTTGGAGACTTATATGAAAACTTAGATTGATAATCAAAAGTACAATACAATGATGTTTTAACTTGAATGAGATACAAATAAACTGAAACTACAACATTTTGGCTTAACTAGAACATTAATTTAAAAAAACGACATTTAAGAAAAATTATTAAAACTAGCTACTTGATCTGTGCAAAACCGTCAAGTTTTCTCACGCAAGCTGACCACTTGTGAATGGCCGACTGTAAGAAACTTAAAACAGCTTAAGCACGGATGCAATGAAGATCAGGGGAGTATAGTGTTTCCCGGTCGTTATGTCCCAATGAAGTATGCAATGGATCACCAAACGATATAGTGATCGAGGAATTTGAACAGAAAAAGGGATTGATATGATTATAACTAAGGAAAAAGCCAACAAATTATAGGGGCTTAAATGCAAATTAAAGGAAATTTTAAAAAGATAAAAAAAAATATTAAATAAACGCTATCACTATTTGCAAAATGATGTTTTTGATTTTTCTGTTTTATAAAACTTTAATTAAAAACAACGCGACGTACAAATAAAAATGTGAAACTAAAGCAATATTAATCCTAAAAATATGAAAATGATATTTTTACAATCCTAATGATAAAAGAAAATTTATAGAAAAAGAAAATTATTTTTATAACTAATTATCTAATTATTATTAATTAAAAACTATTTTTAACTATTAAATAATAACCTAAAACACAAGAAAATATGAAATAAGGCTTGAAAAATAAAATTAAGACTTAGAAAAATCTAAAATATCAAAAGAGAATTTTCAAAACTATTTTTGTATTTTTTTGATTATTTTTGTATTTTCTAGGAATTAAAACTATTAAAAACTACTTAAATTATTTAAAAATACAAATTTAACTAAGAAAAATCTAGAAAATATTTTTTGTCTTTTATATTTATCTTAACTTAAGAAAAATGAAAATTATTTTTTGAAACTTTTCTTAATTTTTGTATTAAATGCTAATTAAAAGGCCTAAAACCGAATTAAATCAAGAAAATGCTAAACCGACTTGGAAAAATCAAAAATTCAAGTTAAGTCTAAAATAATGTTATGAATCAAGGAAAAATGGAAAACAGTATGGTTGTGTGTGAGATTATGGAATCATATGGAATGTGCTTATGAATAAGCACTTGAATAAGCCAAATGAACACAAACAAGCACCACACTGGAACAGAAGTTCTACTATGCTATAATAACCAAAATGCAACTAAAAACAATAAGCCATAGCCTCTGAATTGCAAGATGTACAGATTTGCTTATTTGGCTAATGTCTAAAAGCAGTTTTAGGATGCCTACTTTTAAGCATAAGCACAAGCTACAAATTAAGCTAAACCGAAAACCGTGAATTGGAACCTATCCTAGACACGGCTAAGAGTTAGCAAACCAAAAATCGACCGGACTAGTGAAATGAGTACTTGTGCAACCTGGACAAACTCAGGCAAAGTCGGTGTCAATCGACTCGGTTTACAGAGGAATTAAGTTTATTTGACAAGCTCAAATGGAGCTTATAAAAATTTGCAAAATTCTACAAAATGTTAAAAAGAAAGGAGACCAGTTGAACTTTTGACACCCAAAGTTTCACTTGATTTGGTTCAAGAATGAGTCCATGAAAATTCCTTCCGATGGGCTCAAACCGATTTTATGGTTTTGACTTTTGATATGAATTTGAAAGTTTGACCTTGGTGAGATTTGGACTTAATTTAAGAACTGATTATGAAGTGTTATGACCAAATAAAGCTAATGTAATCTATCTCTATGATATTTAAACACAAATCAAGACTTTGATAATCAAAATCACGACAGATCAGACATTGAGACAGATTAAGATACAATTTTGACTTTTGGTGTTTTGCAGGCACAAACTAAGACAGATAAGAGCTTAAATGAACTAAACAAACATAAAACTACAAAGCCTAACCACTGAATATTCCTAAAAGACAGATAGATCAGCAGATCCAAACACACCTTATTTCTACAGATAAGCAATTTTAATGAGACAAACTGCTGAACCAACTTGTTTAAATGATCCAACTAAGCTTAACTAACCTAAGTGATACTTAATGAACAGATTAAACTATTTATAAGCTACAAAAGCAGATTATGCTATGAAACTAGAAATATGCACTTACAATGGGTCCTAGCCACTATGGCTTGAAAACATGGAAACCAGAACTGCTATCCTATAAAAACCAACCACATTGCTATAAATCAACCCAAATCCAAGTTTGCATCACCCATTACCCTTTCTGCATCAATTTTGCTCCATGTTGACTTTTGTTGACCAGAATCCAATTTTGTTTGAAACTTAACTATGAGCTTATAGAAAGCTTTAATAAGCTAGTATAAGCTTGTTTGAGTCTACAAATAAACTGTTTAGAACATGTACACAAGATTTGGACACTGAAAATTTCAACAGTGCCACAGAAACATGAAACTGTCACTATAACTTGAATTGAGATTTAAAAAGAGTTGCAATACATTAAAACTACTGAGTTTGATACAAAATCAACTTGAAATTACAATTGAGAACTATTTAAGACATGTTAAGATTAAAACGACATACACTTTTAAAAATAAACTAACTACTCTCCCTTTTGCCTTCCTCTTGCTCCTTTTTATACTCCAATCTGTTTCTCTCACCTCTCTCTTCAAATCCCAGCACTAATATGGGCCATTGGATGGCTTAGGATCATTTTGGCCGTTTGATTGAAATTTGGCGCCAAAACTTGTTTTAATTTTGGAGATGGCGAGTTAGGTTTAGTGGGCATTTAATGCATCCTTGAGTGTTGTGTTTGGAGGAGGGTAGGGATGATGATGGTGGAGTGTTAGCAGGTGAGTTGCAGGTATTTGTGATGATGGTGAAGGATACCCGTGAGTGGGAGGGAAAAGAGGAGTCAACTGTGGTTTGACTTGGTTTTAATAATAAGGGGGTCAAATGGCAGGGTCCAAAAGGGTAATTGGCAGGGGTCCAAAGTATTTTGACAAGGCCAAGGGTGCAAAAGGGTTTAATAAATACACAAGGACCTTAGTTGCCAATTCTGAAAATTGAGGGACCATAACTGCCAAATCTGCAAAGATGTTTCAGGGGCTGAAATTGACAAGTGTTAATAGTACAAGGACCAAAGCTGACATTTTCAAATTTTCCAGGGACCATTTTTGCCAATTTTCAAACTTGAAGGACCAAACTTGTAATTTCTCAAAACTTTTGACATTTTTCACCAAAGGACTAATTTTGACAACTTATGATTTTAAAAGGACCTTTGGTGATTTTACTTTTGAAATTATGTGCTCGGGGACTATTTCGACAATTTTGAAACTGGGGACTGAAGCGCCAATTATGCAAACTTAGCTCATTTTTCATCGATTTTGAACATTTTGCATCCGAAACATATAAAATGCAATTTTGGAATATATTCAGATTTTGATGCATTTCGAGCATTTTAACCGCTTTTGCAGTTCAGATTAACCAAAAATGATGAGTATTTACACTCATCAATCCCCACACTAAACTATTGCTAGTCCCTAGCAATCTTTTGAGAAAAACTTAATGATTTGAATCTCTTTACCAAAAGCCATTACTTCGGAGTAGCCAAATGTTTCAGTTCAAGTAAGAACCATGGTACACCGATAACCATGTGATTTTGAGCAAACCACCGACTTCCAACGGATTTGATTTGTCTTTACCGAGCCGTTTGCTACGGACTAGCCAACTCTTAGATAAATTATCAATATTATCTTTGGTGAGTGATTACCAATTATGGTTTTTCCATCGCCTTTACCACAAGCCATAAACTTGCGGGCTAGCCAACTCTTCACTTTTTAGGATATGGTGAGTTGAATACCATACAATTTTGGGCAAATTGCAAGCCGTCAACGGATTTGAGATATCTTTACCAAGAGCCGTTTGCTCTGGATTAGCCAATCCTTTTGTTTATTAGACAAGGCGGATCGATAACCAATTGAGTAAGTGCAAAACACTTACTCCAAAAAAATTTTGGCCAAAATGGGGAATTAGGCGGTATAATTATATGATAAAATTGTGACAATTCCCCCACACTTAGAAATGAATATTGCCCTCAATATTCAAAGTACCGCGGTTATGCGAAACATAGAACGTAAAGGAAATACTACGGCCATTATTTAGAAAGATGATTTTTTTTTTTTTTTTTTTTGAGAAAACTTATATACACAACATGTGGGCAACCCCCCACACTAGGGTGGTAGAAAGTAGAAAGAAGAAGCTAAACATCAAGTTTTGTCACACAAGCTAGCCACTTGTGAATGGCTAACGATAAGGTTTTAAAAGGTACCATTTTGAGGGTCGTTTAAGTCCTTATTTGATCACTTTTGTATCCGTTATTGCTTAATATCGTTCCTTTTCACTTTTAGGTCTCGTGAAGGCAAAATGTTGGAATGACACTTATTTGGACGTAAAGCGCGAATATATGAAGAAAATGGCCAAAGTCGAAATCGACACTCACGATTCGATGAATGTAAAAGCGACGGCGTCGGGTTCTATGTACGACGCCGTCGGAGAATTATTGTGACGGTCGAACGCAAAACTCGTGTTTTCAAGAGACGGCGTCTAGTTGTGAAAGAGTAGGCCGTCGCTACTCGCACGGCCTAGATGCAATCCGACGACGTCGGTCAAGAGGACGGCGTCACGGACATAAGGTGACGCGTCGCAAGGTTAACGTGGCCAAGACGAAACCCTAATGGCGGCGACACGGCGGCGTCACTAAACATAAGGTGACGCCGTCGCATTGTAATCTTATATATAGAATCCGAATTTTTCGGTCTTTGTGTGGAGAGTCTTTGGAGTAAAACCTAAAACCGAACCTAAGGTGTCTTGTACAAGATTTTAGGGTTTTAACCTATCTTACACCAAGATAAGTCTTTGCTTCATTAATTCAATTATGTCTTTGATTATTTGTGTGTATGCTTGCATGTTCTCCATGTCCGGCTAATTTATTTGTGTGTTTGCTTAGGAAGTATGAAACTTAATTATTGAATATTGATTGGTTGTTTCTTATCTTAGTTGATTAATGATCTAGTAATGCGATAGGTCATTCGTTGTGTACTTAATGCTTGATTCATCTTTGTGAACCTTAGAGTATGATTACCCGAGTGATTGTAGGCTAAAACATCCGAAGAGTGCCTTAGAGTAGAGTCTATAATCTCTACGTGGATTTGTAGACAAGACCCTTTGGTAAGTTCAAAGAGTTATGGAGAAACGATACCCTACAACTTTAGAAACACAACGCAACTAGGAATAAGACGTGACACTCAACCATCAATAGGAGATAATTAAGGAGTAATACAAACTAAGTAAACACATCTTTAAACTATCATACGAGCACACATTAATTAGACATAGACTCCCACAACCTTAGTTTAGATAATTAGATAATAGTAGAGTAATCGGTAGAAATACCAACCCCAAATCCAATACCCGAGATTCGTATATTTCCATTTTCATAAAATATAAAAGATAAAAATAATCTTCCTCAACCTTAACCTTAGCGTAGTAACTCCCTACTAGCATTCCTATTCCCTAGAGAACGATATCAATACCGTGGCTTACCCTAATTACTACACTACAACGATTAGGTTCATCGCCTAGGGTGTTATAAAACTTGCTCAAGAAAAGGAAGTTCCTTTGACCCCGAACGACGCGCGTAGCGTTATCAAGTTTTTGGCACCACCGGGAAATAGAATAGCTAGTTAGTAGTCCACCTCGCTTAGGTTTCTTTGCTTGATTCCTATCAAGTAAATTTTTCTCATTTTAGATTTCTCTTAGTCTATCCCCTTCTTCAGAACCTTTGTTCGTAACCTCATCACTTTTCATCATGGAAGGTGATAACCCACTACCATTCATCAACATACCACCAAATGACCCGCCAAGAGCCCGTACTCTTGGTGAATACTCGAGACCAAGCCACTTAGGCTATAGGAACACCATTGAGCTTCCCGACCAAGCCCAAACTACGGCCTGCGATCCGACACCATCCGGTTGGTGCAAAGCGGATGTGCATTCCATGGACTTCGTTCAAGATCCAAATCGACATCGAGGATTTCTCAAAATCGTCGATTCCATCGACCTTGATGCTACTACTCGGGAGACCACGCGCTGCGTCTCTTCCAATTCTCTCTGGGACCAAGCTAGTAATTGGCTTGAGCGACTTCCACGGCTCCATCTCAAGTTGGGGTGATCTTACTTCTCGCTTCCTTGCTCAATTTTTCCCACCGGGAGAACCACTAAGCTTAGGAATGACATCTTGATGTTCCAACAACGTCAAGGTGAATCTCTCTGAAGCATGGACCCGATTCAAGGACTTACTTCATAAAGTCCCTCATCACGGCATTGATCTTTGGCTCCAAGTCCAAATCTTTTATGATCATGTCAACTTTCCCACTAAGCGATCCATTGACCAAGCGGCGGTGGAAAACTTAGTGATCTCACCGCAGAAGAATCATGGGAAATAATAGAGGACCTTGCCCTCTATGACAACGAAGTTGGGATGACCCCGTGAGTGCCCAAAACCGTCAAGGCAATCTCCTTGCCTCCTCCCGACCGTGGGATGATCGAACTTGAAGATCAAGTTAAATTCCTCATGAGTTCCTACGAAAACCCTAAGTCTTCACACCATGTGAACAAAGCTTCCTCTTCATGTGAGCCGTTTTGTGATCCTCATAACACGCAATAGCACCCGATCCCGAACACGCTCATTGACTACGCATCCTCGCGTGTTAATGGAACAGGAGGAAGATTCCTACAACACCGGACCTAGGAATTTCAATGAAACCCGAGAGGCATGGAAAGGAAAGCTGATTTCTCTGGGGACAAACCAAAGAATTCACCTCTAATGATTTCTCATGGCCCCACCTAACGGTCCTAACCAACAAAACATCGAAGGGATGTTGCAAAACCTAGTTACATCCCAAGAAACCCAAATAGCTAAGCTCTCGGACCGCTTTAATAATCAACAAGCCGAGATGGATAGGAAAATAGACAACCTTTTGAAAGCCATATCTAATAGTGATAAGAAGGTTAGTGCTATCTCAACTCCCGAGCCTTGAGTGCATAGAGATTAAGGATCCAAGCAAGCTAAAGTATGTCCAATTCGTCAATACCATCGCCTTAGTTGAACCCGATGAAACAAATGACGAAGAAGACTATACACTAGTGGATGAGGAAATACCGAGGAAATAGATGAAGTAGACATTGACTATTTCAACAAATTTCCTACGGACGAAGAACTATCTCGCCACCCTCACTTAGTGCGTGACCTCCGTCACATGTATGTTAGGAAAAGTCCTCGAATTAAGTTTGGGAACCCTTGGAATCTTAACATACCATGTGTCATAGGACACCTTTTGTGGCAAAAGCTTACATTGATCGCAAGTCCCCAATCAACATAATGACTAGCACCTACTACAATTGGATATTGAAGAAGCCTATTCCAACTAGGCAAGACCCCAATGATCCTAATGTTAGTTGCAATTTTCTTGGTAGAGTTAAAGGATTGCCCGTTCATGTAGGTAGTTTCACGTTTCCTCTGGTTTCATAATTGTGGATGATATTAGCACGCCATAGACCCTAGCTTGTCCCATGTTATTCTAGGAAAACCTTTCATAGAAAGCACCGGAATGACCTATGACCCCTCATTAGGAGTAGTGCGATTCAAGAATAAGACCGATGACATAGCTTACCAAATGCCGTTCAAGATTGAGAAGTTTTCATCACTCTCTAATGATGAAAAGGAACTTAAACTCTCGGTCTATTATAGGAATAATGAGGATAGGGAGAAAGGTGTTGATTATGTTATGGCTAAGATTTTGGATTCTACAAGGATTGTTTGAACCTAGGACCGAATACTGAGGACCGAATGGGGAGAAGATGAACTCTTAGAGAAGCGCATTTTAGGGCACTTCTACAACATGGAATCCCCCATTAAAGGCCATGAAGAGGGCGATGGTGAGAAAACGTAGGAGCACGACTATGAGTCTAGCTACAAGACTCTTTAATAAAGAAAAGCGCTTCGTGGGAGGCAACCCATGCTTAATTGTTTGCTTGTTAGTGTCATATATCTTTTATTAATTGTTTATCCTCATGTTTAAATTTGTAAAAATGCTTTATTTTGTTTTTAACCTCGTCTTAATTGCATATAAAGGTATTTTACATAAGGAATAAGTGTAGGGAGGATTACACACGTTTTCAAAAGAAACGTAAACATGAGAATAACAATTAATTAAAAGATATATATGTTTGTTTGTTCGAGTCAAATGCTTATATCGAGTCATAATGAATGTTTTGCGAAATTTTTCCATTCTAAAGATGTAAATTTTCCGAAATTTTTCCGGAAAATCGCAGACCGCTTTTGTCGGGATAACTGACGGCGTCAGATTGCAACTGACGGTCGGGAAGGAGTAAAACATCGATTACTTTTTCTCGTTTTCGAGCTACTTATAAATTTTGGAATTTTCGGTCTTAATTTTCTTAGAAATTCGTAAACATTCATTCCACAAGCATTATATCCTAGTTTAAATCGAGTCTTATATATATTATTACCGCCGATTTTACGTGAAGGTTTCGTTTGTTTTCTTCAAGTGTGCGGTTTAGTTTGTCAAGAAGAAGTTACAAAAGATTGGAAGGAGCTTTTCACGCAATAATTCTTCTTGAAAAGAATTTAACCACCACTTTACACGGATCCTACCGAGCTAATCGGGGAGTATTAGTTTCTTCGTTTTGATTACCTTCTTTTATCATAACTTTGATACTTTCGGGAACATTGGGGACAATGTTCGGTTTAAATGTAGGGAGGAAAATAAAGCGGAACTTTGAAACTATGCTTATCCTTGACTATTTGCTTTGTCCAATTGTGATTGTGTAATAAACCATGAGAAATGTCGGTTAGGGTAATTTTGGCACCAAATTTAAAATTTTTCATGACATATAGGAGTGGGCCATTAGTCTTAACAAAAGCGTCTCATGGATAGGAAGTTATATGACTAGCACAAAACCCTTACCACCCAAATTCCACCCAAAATGTGAGGATCGCCTTAGATTAGTAGGAATTAAAGCATTCATCTTTAATGCTTAGAGTGTGAACCGTAGTATAATAGATTCTAGAACTTGTTTTGTGATGCATTCCGAGATCGCTAGTGAGACTACACTTGTGTAGTTAGGAATAACTAAATGATAAGAGGCATTAGGATAAACCCTTGTTTGATACCGTAATATAATTACTTCTTCCATATCGGTTGAGTAATTTCCCACACCCTTGCGTTGTACTCATCTTTAGTACACGATACCCTAGTTAACCCCTCGAGCCTATCCTTTTCGCGGTTCTCGTGATGTTTCGGTTTTCCGAATATCAATGAAGAGCATTGTTTACACCCCACCCTCAAATATACACCCAAATCGCCTTAGCCTACCCCTTATGCACTCACTTTTAGTGCAATTATTTGTTATCACCCCAAACCCTTAGTTCAATTATCTAGTTGCTTGCATAAGTTGCTAAGTCGAGTCATATCCTTTGTATACAGTTTTGGGATGATTGGGATTCATGGGAAAAGTTAAAGTTTATGAAATGACGGGAAGGGAACGTTAAATTCAAATTCCCTTTGTTTACGTAATAATGTACCCCAAGTGTTTTGATCTTTTCGATTCGGGTCAAATTAGTGTTAGAGTAATAAAAACTCAAGTGTAGGGATGTGCTTATAAATCCCTAGTATTTTGATTTTATCTTAGAGGATGGTAGAGTAAAAGTGTATGATTAAAAAAAAAAAAAAAAAAAAAAAAAAAAAAAATCGAAAAAAAATAGAAAAAGAGAAAAGAAAAAAAAAGTGAAAAAAAAAAAAAAAAAAAAAAAAAAAAAACATACTGGCTACCATCCTACATCTATCTTTTAATTTATGTTTGTTTATTTCATTATCTAGAGTTTAGAAGTGTCAAGTCTTGGCTTAGCAACGCCATTCTTCATATCTGATTAACATAAAGATTTTGACTTACCACCACTAAATAGCCTATCCCACCAAACCCTTATTTCCTACCGTAAGCCTAACGTTACAACCCTTTAAAAGACCTCTTTGATAGTCTTTCCTAGGTGCTTACGCCAAAGCGATGGAGGTTTGATCTATTCTCAAGCCTATGGTAATCTATGTACTAGGACCGGTTAATGAGTGTTTATCTTCCATTTCCTATATTGTTATATTTCATTTATACACCGAGAGAGATGTGAGTATCCAAACACCCCATGTGAGGTGCTAGTATGTAATTCCGTGCTTGTTATGACTTTCTGGGGCTTATATGTGTTGTGGACCGTTTTGAATAAATGTTGAATGACCCCTAACTTACAAATTAATTGGCTAAAAGCACATTTGCTTGAGGACAAGCAAATAACAAGTGTAGGGATATTTGATAAGGTTTTAAAGGTACCATTTTGAGGGTCGTTTAAGTCCTTATTTGATCACTTTTGTATCCGTTATTGCTTAATATCGTTCCTTTTCACTTTTAGGTCTCGTGAAGGCAAAATGCTAGAATGACACTTATTTGGACGAAAAGGCGCGAATATATGAAGAAAATGGCCAAAGTCGAAATCGACACTCACGATCATTGAATGTAAAAGCGCGACGGTGTCGGTTCTATGTATGACGCCGTCGGAGAATTATTGTGACGGGTCGAACGCAAAACTCGTGTTTTCAAGAGGCGGCGTCTAGTTGTGAAAGAGTAGGCCGTCGCTACTCGGGCGGCCTAGATGCAATCCGACGACGTCGAAAGGCAAGAGGACGGCGTCACGGACATAAGGTGACGCCGTCGCAAGGTTAACGTGGCCAAGACGAAACCCTAATGGCGGCGACACGGCGGCGTCACTAAACATAAGGTGACGCCGTCGCAATTGTAATCTTATATATAGAATCCAATTTTTCGGTCTTTGTGTGGAGAGTCTTTGGGTAAAACCTAAAACCGAACCTAAGGTGTCTTGTACAGATTTTAGGGTTTTAACCTATCTTACACCAAGATAAGTCTTTGCTTCATTAATTCAATTATGTCTTTGATTATTTGTGTGTATGCTTGCATGTTCTCCATGTCCGGCTAATTTATTTGTGTGTTTGCTTAGGAAGTATGAAACTTAATTATTGAATATTGATTGGTTGTTTCTTATCTTAGTTGATTAATGATCTAGTAATGCGATAGGTCATTCGTTGTGTACTTAATGCTTGATTCATCTTTGTGAACCTTAGAGTATGATTACACGAGTGATTGTAGGCTAAAACATCCGAAGAGTGCCTTAGAGTAGGAGTCTATAATCTCTACGTGGATTTGTAGACAAGACCCTTTGGTAAGTTCAAAGAGTTAGGGAGAAACGATACCCTACAACTTTAGAAACACAACGCAACTAGGAATAAGGCGTGACACTCAACCATCAATAGGAGATAATTAAGGAGTAATACAAACTAAGTAAACACATCTTTAAACTATCATACGAGCACACATTAATTAGACATAGACTCCCACAACCTTAGTTTAGATAATTAGATAATAGTAGAGTAATCGGTAGAAATACCAACCCCCAAATCCAATACCCGAGATTCAGTATATTTCCATTTTCATAAAATATAAAAGATAAAAATAATCTTCCTCAACCTTAACCTTAGCGTAGTAACTCCTACTAGCATTCCTATTCCCTAGAGAACGATATCAATACCGTGGCTTACCCTAATTACTACACTACAACGATTAGGTTCATAAAACTTGCCTGGGTGTTATAAAACTTGCTCGAAGAAAAGGAAGTTCCTTTGACCCATGGCGATGATAACGGCGTGTAGCGTTATCACTAACCGTAACAAACTTGACATTTCGTTTTTTTTTTTTTTTTTTTTTTTTTTTTTAAAATATGGGTGACAACCCATATGGCATGGGTGAAAACTATTTTTTTGATTCCCGAGTCGCTAGCTTGACTCGATCCCGCATTCATTGGTTCATGGGGAAAGTTTGTAAATCGGGACAACCACGGGGGGAATGTCCTCTCAAAGTAATGCTTCAACCGATGACCATTCACTTTAAAGTTTGGACCATCGGGTTGAGATAACTCAATGGTTCCATATGGATAAACCTTAGCAATGGTAAATGGTCCGGACCGGTGGATTTTAATTTTCCCGAGAAAATCTTCAATCTTGAGTTGAAAAGAAGGACTCGATCACCGACGTTGAAAACGCGGTTTTGATTTTGAGTCATGAATCTTCTTTGTCTTTTGTTTATAGATTAAAGAGTTCTCGTATGCTTGATCACGGAGTTCATTTAATTCATTCATTTGAACTTTCCGGTGATCGCCACCGTCTCTGAATATCAAAGTTGGCATGCTTCAAGGCCCAAGATGCCTTGTGCTCGAGCTCAACCGGCAGATGACATGCCTTCCGTACACCGGCTTGTATGGAGTGCACCGATGGGTGTTTTATAAGTTGTCGGAAGGCCAGTGCGTCATCTAGCTTATCCGACCAAGAGGCACGGTTTTCGCCAACCGTCCTCTCCAAGATTCTTTTAATCCCCGGTTAGAAACTTCCACTTGCCCACTTGTTTGTGGGTGGTACGCAGTAGAGAGACGGTGAGTTACACCATACTTTTGCATGACTCTTTCAAATTGGTCATTGCAGAAATGCGTACCACGATCACTGATTATGGCTCGTGGAGTTCCAAACCTAGCAAACAGAGATTTTAAGAATTTCACCACAACTCGGGCATCGTTGGTAGGCAAAGCCTTAGCTTCAACCCATTTTGACAAGTAGTCAACGGCCACGAGTATGTATTTGTTACCACGGGAAGAAGGAAATGGCCCCATAAAGTCAATGCCCCATATGTCAAAAATCTCACACACTTGAATGGCGTTTTGCGGCATTTCATTTCTTTGTGAGATATTCCCGTGACGTTGACAAGCGTCGCGAGTTTTGACAAATTCATGGGCATCCTTGTATATTGTGGGCCAATAGAAACCGGAATCAAACACCTTCTTGGCGGTGTAGTTGGGGCTATGATGTCCCCAAGAGGGTCGAATGGCAAGCTTTGAGAATGTCAATAGCTTCGACCATATACACATCGCGGATGACTTGATCCGCACAAATTTTGAACAAGTAGGGTCGTCCCGAGTAATGTTTCACATCTTTAAAGAATTTATTTTTCTGTTGGGACGACATCCCTTTCACCACAAAGTTACCCGCATGGTAATTTGCAAAGTCAGCAAACCATGGGGTAGAAGAATCTCCACGAAAAGAAACCACATTGAGTGTTTCGAGAGGAAATGTTTCATTAATTTCCTTTTTCTCGAACACATCTTGGTGAGGGTTCTCTAATCGGGACAGATGATCGGCAGCCAGGTTCTCAGCTCCTTTTTTATCACGTATGATGATATCAAATTCTTGTAGGAGGAGAACCCAACGGAGCAATCTCGGCTTTGCATCTTGTTTTGCAAAGAGATATTTAAGAGCCGAGTGATCCGTATACACTACGCATTTGGTCAAGATAAGGTATGGCCGAAACTTCTCAAACGCATACACCACAGCTAATAATTCTTTTTCTGTAGTGGTGTAATGGGTCTGAGCTTTAGTCATAGTTTTGCTTGCGTGGTGGATAGGCCGAAAATGCTTGGTTTTATGTTGCCCCAAGACCGCACCGATAGCAAAATCACTTGCATCGCACATGAGCTCAAAGGGTAAGTCGGTCGGGGCAACTAGAATGGGTGCTTCCGTAGCTTTTTCTTTAGTGTTTCAAAAGCTTGATGCACTCGGTGAGAAGATAAAAGGAGCATCTTTTCAAGAAGATGGGTCATAGGTCGAGCGATTTTAGAGAAATCTTGAATGAATCTCGATAAAACCCGGCATGACCTAGAAAACTCCTAATACCTTTGACGGTAGTAGGATGAGGCGATTTAGAAATAACATCAACTTTGCTCTATCTACCTCGATCCCATTTTTGGAAATCTTATGGCCAAGGACTATGCCTTCTTTGACCATAAAGTGGCTCTTCTCCCAATTTAGACATAGATTGGTGTCTTCACACCGTTTTAACATTTTGTCTAAATGGGAGAGACATGTATCAAACGAGTCCCCAATGACCGAGAAGTCATCCATAAACACCTCCATAGTTTCCCCGATCATGTCGTGGAAGATTGCCATCATACATCGTCGGAACGTGCCAGGAGCATTGCATAAGCCAAAAGGCATACGTCTGTAGGCAAACGTCCCGTATGGGCAGGTGAATGTGGTTTTTTCTTGATCCAACGGATCAATGGGGATCTGAAAGTAACCCGAGAAACAATCAAGGAAACAATAGTATTCGTTCCCTGCTAATCTCTCAAGCATCTGGTCCATGAAGGGTAGAGGAAAATGGTCTTTACGGGTGGCTTCGTTTAACTTGCGATAGTCAATACACACGCCATCCGTAACCAATTGAGTCGGAATTAACTCGTTTTCTTCATTTGTGACAACAATAATGCCACCCTTTTTGGAACGCAATGAATTGGGCTAACCCAAGGACTATCGGAGATCGGGTAAATTAAACCGCATCAAGAAGTTTGAGAACCTCTTGTTTGATAACCTCGTGAATCTTAGGATTCACCCTTCTCGATGTTGGACTCTTGGTTTGAAGTCATCCTCCATTAAGATTTTGTGAGTACAAAACTCGGGGTTGATACCTTAATATCGGAGAGTTTCAAGCAATTGCTTGCTTGTGTGACTTCAAGACCTTTATGAGAGCGATTTCTCCTCCTCGCTTAAGTCTTTAGCAATTATGACGGGTAATTTATCATCACCCTCCAAAATGCATACTCGAGATGAGGAGGTAGGTCCTTAAGTTCAACCTCGGAAATTCATCGAGATGTTTGTCTTGATTTGATTTCCTCAATTGTGATTTCTTTCGGAGGAGTGAAGGTAATGGATCTTCATTAAGCAATTGCTCAAGATAAAGAATATCTCCTCCGAATCATAAACACCATCAATTCCAGTGGAATTGATTCATCACTAGCAAGAAATTCATCGATCTCTTCCGGAAAAGTCACCTCCTCAAACGGAGTGAGAGAGGGGAAGAGTCGGCAATGATAGGTTGAGAAGATGTGGTGGAATCTCCGCTCACGTAATTATGAAGATAACCAAGAAACTCTTGAGAGTACTCCTCAAAGCAATATCAATTAAATCGACTCGATTAAGCGATTCGATGTCATAATTCGAGGAGTACCTCGAAGTTTGATCGAGGTTAAAGGTAACGACTTCATTACCCACACGTAAAGTGATTTCTTGCTCAAATACATCGATAAAAGCATTTGCCCGTCCTCGTGAATCCTCTTCCAACAATGAGAGGAACCCGAGGATCGCATCGAAATCAACAACCACAAAGTCACCGGAAAATGGAACTTTCCTACTTTCACAAATACATCCTCGGCGATGCCAAGAGGACGTGATATAGAACGATCTGCAAGCTCAAGAGTCATGCGGTAGGAATAAGTTCGGAAGAAAGTTTCTTCCACATCGAATAAGGCATCGATTGATGCTTGCACCAAGATCGGCGAGGGCAAAGCATTCAATCATCCCGGAAAAACACAAGGAAGAAGAAATTTTCCGGGATCTCCCAGCTTCTCGGGAAGCTTCTTTAACAAGACAAATGAGCAATTCTCGTTCAAAGGAGTCTTAGCCATTTCAAATAGCTTTTCCTTGTTGCTCAACATGTGTTTGAGAGTAGATGCAAACTTGGGCATCAACATGATGGCATCCGCGAAGCTTATGTCAAAGTGTAGCTCTTGGAAAATTTGAAAGAATTTTTCCATTTGATGACTAGCTTTTTCATGAGCTTTGCTCATGTAAACGTGAGGGGTAAGGAATAGAAGTTTTGGATTTGGGGTCACCAACTGGAGGTTCAAAAACAACTCGTGTTTGGTATTGGGTTTCGGACAACCCGAGGATGGACATTCTTTGGTACTTCCGTTGTTAGTAGGAAGTTCCTTGTCCTTTGTCGCCTCGTGTTCACTTTCCACTACCTTCGGAGAGAAGAAGAAGAGGTAGTAGGAATAGCGGGTCCATGATATGAAGCACCACTTCGGTTGTGATCGCTTTGCATCGCCCTCGGATTAGCGATCGTGTTGCTAGGTAGAGTACACGAGCCCGAGGGTCGATCATTTAAAGACTTCTTAATGTCGAAATCGGCTAACCAACAACCGATTCATTTCCTCTTGGGATTTCATGAATTGTTTCAACAACTCATCGATGATGGTCTAGTTGGAACAATGGCTTGAGTTTGCACAGAAAATTCCGGCCTCTATTGTTAGGATTAGGGCCTTGATTTTGAAAATTTCCTTGATTATTGGCATGAAAATACCCTTGGTTGAAATTTCCACGACCTGGTTTCAATTGAAATTTCCTTGATGTTGGAAATTTTGATTCGATTTTGAAAACCGTTGTTTGGACTAAAATTACCTTGGTTTTGGAAACCTTGGTTTGGTCTATTTTGACCTTGATTACGGTTTTGATTGAAACCGGAGGTCCAGGTAGTGGTTAGGGCGGTGGTTCGGGTCTATAGGAGCACGATATTGGTTGCCTCCTTGATTAGAGATCCCGCCCACAAGATTAGCTTCAAAGGGTTACCATCGGTGGCCATACAGTTGTAATAAGCATGGGGCCACCACAGTAACACAGACTTCCACTTTCTTAACTTCAGTAGGAGGTGAAGTTTGTGGAAAGATACTTTCTTTTGGTTGGAGAGAACCAAAGCTTGAATAGCTTCGTGAGTTTGTCAATCTTAGCATCGGTGCTAGATTGACTCACGAGCGATGAAGAAGAAGGACCAACACCGACTTGGGAAACAACCGGCTTGCTTCGTGCGGGCGGACTTTAGACTTGTTTTCAATGATCGCTAAAGCTTCTTTGACAGCTTTTGCTTAGGAAATTTCCTCCAATGGAGGAATTGAGAGAATCTTGATCGATTGACTCACTCCATTGTAGAAAGTATCGAGTTGCATCAACTCGGAGAAACCGTGGTGAGGACATTTGCGAAGCAATTCCTTGAAACGATCCCACGATTCATCAAGGGTTCATCAAACTTTTGAGTGAATTTGATGATTTCATTTTTAGACTCGTGGTTTTGGAAGGTGGATAGAATTCATTCACAAATTTCTTCACGGATCTTCCCATGTTTCTATTGACCGAGGGGTTGTTTTCAAGCCAAATCCGGGCTTGCCCTCAAGAGAAAATGGGAATAGAAGAAGCTTAACAAAGATCGATAGGGACATTCTTATACTTGATGGTAGATGCAATCTTGTTAAACCATCGAATATGAGCATGAGGATCATCCGCTCAAAACCATAGAACCGATTTGAGTTTACAAGATTCAATAACCGGTTTGAGTTCAAAATTTTCACCACGATGGTGGTACAACAATAACATCTCCATACCCGTCGATGGGTGCTCGGAGAAGCTCACATAGGGCGTTCTTCCGCCATGATAATGGAAGTAGTGTGGCGGTCCGGATCTCGATCCGATCAAGGAGCGAAAGTCTATGGACACGCCTTCTTGGAATCTTGACAAGCTCACGAAATGGGCTCACAGATCTAGAAGAGCGAAAATACACTAGAGTTAACTCTAAGGAAACTCGAGTTAAGGAGAGAAATGGGAATTATGAAGACGTTTTATGAAAATGGGGTGAGAAGAATCTTTATGGGTTTTCGGTTCGACAAGTAGATATCACAACAAAATCAATTAACACAAAATCGAGGCAAAACAACGTTGAACTTAACCAATAATCACAATATGAATGGCTTCTTTGAAAAAGGTACACCAATCACAAGGACACAAAGGCAAGTTTTAAATCTTTAGTTCGGGAACTTATTATGGTCGCACCCCAGTTAGGTAGTGCATTTGCCTTGGTTTGCGGTGGTAATCTTTTAAGTTGTTTATTATTAAAGAAAACGACAAATCTTTTGTATTTTTATTTTTGATATATATATAGAAACAAAAGGAAAAATATTTTTGTGTTTTATACGTTTTTAATGTTTTGGGTTTTGGATTTTTATAAGAAAGTATGGATATATATAGATAGATATGGATGATATGAACAAAGAGTGAGTATCCAAACTACTAATCGCTAAACGATAGATAATCAAGACAACTCCGTGGCGCTTAAAATTTGATCCGTCTCAAACCGTCAAGTTTTCTCACGCATGGTGACCACTTGTGAATGGCTAATCGAAGAAACTTAAAACAGCTTAAGCACGGATGCAATGAAGATCAGGGGAGTATAGTGTTTCCCCGGGTCGTTATGTCCCAGCGAGCTATGCAATGGATCACCAAACGTATAGTGATCGAGGAATTTGAACAGAAAAAGGGATTGATATGATTATAACTAAGGAAAAAGCCAACAAATTATAGGAGCTTAAATGCAAATTAAAGGAAATTTTAAAAAGATAAAAAAAATATTAAATAAACGCTATCACTATTTGCAAAATGATGTTTTTGATTTTTCTGTTTTATAAAACTGAAATTAAAAACTACGCGACGTACAAATAAAAATGTGAAACTAAAGCAATATTAATCCTAAAAATATGAAAATGATATTTTTACAATCCTAATGATAAAAGAAAATTTATAGAAAAGAAAATTATTTTTATAACTAATTATCTAATTATTATTAATTAAAAACTATTTTAACTATTAAATAATAACCTAAAACACAAGAAAATATGAAATAAGGCTTGAAAAATAAAATTAAGACTTAGAAAATCTAAAATATCAAAAGAGAATTTTCAAAACTATTTTTGTATTTTTCGATTATTTTGTATTTTCTAGGAATTAAAAACTATTAAAAACTACTTAAATTATTTAAAAATACAAATTTAACTAAGAAAAATCTAGAAAAATATTTTTTTGTCTTTTTATATTTATCTTAACTTAAGAAAAATGAAAAATTATTTTTTTGAAACTTTTCTTAATTTTTTGTATTAAATGCTAATTAAAAAGGCCTAAAAACTGAATTAAATCAAGAAAAATGCTAAACTGACTTGGAAAAATCTGAAAAATTCAAATTAAGTCTAAAATAATGTACTGAATCAAGGAAAAATGGAAAAACAGGTGGTTGTGTGTGAGATTATGGAACTGCTATGGAATGTGCTTATGAATAAGCACTTGAATAAGCCAAATGAACACAAACAAGCACCACACTGGAACAGAAGTTCTACTATGCTATAATAACCAAAATGCAACTAAAAACAATAAGCCATAGCCTCTGAATTGCAAGATGTACAGATTTGCTTATTTGGCTAATGTGCTAAAACAGTTTTTAGGATGCCTACTTTGGGCATAAGCACAAGCTACAAATTAAGCTAAAACTGAAAACCAGCAATTGGAACCTATCCTAGACCTGGCTAAGAGTTAGCAAACCAAAATCGAACTGGACTAGCTGAAATGAGTACTTGTGCAACCTGACAAACTCATGCAAAGTCGGTGTCAATCGACTCGGTTTAGGGGGAATTGAAGCCTATTTGACAAGCTCAAATGGAGCTTATAAAAAATTTGCAAAATTCTACAAAAATGTTAAAAAGCAAGGAGACCAGTTGAACTTTTGACACCCAAAGTTTCACTTGATTTGGTTCAAGAATGAGTCCATGAAAATTCCTTCCAGATGGGCTCAAAACTGATTTTGCCAATTTGACTTTTGATATGAATTTGAAAGTTTGACCTTGGTGAGATTTGGACTTAATTTAAGAACTGATTATGAAGTGTTATGACCAAATAAAGCTAATGTAATCTATCTCTATGATATTTAAACACAAATCAAGACTTTGATAATCAAAATCACAACAGATCAGACATTGAGATGAGTTAAGATACAATTTTGACTTTTGGTGTTTTGAGGCATAAACTAAGATGAGATAAGAGCTTAAATGAACTAAACAAACATAAAACTACAAAGCCTAACCACTGAATATTCCTAAAAGATAGATAGATCAACAGATCCAAACACACCTTATTTCTACAGATAAGCAATTTTAATGAGACAAACTGCTGAACCAACTTGTTTAAATGATCCAACTAAGCTTAACTAACCTAAGTGATACTTAATGAACAGATTAAACTATTTATAAGCTACAAAAGCAGATTATGCTATGAAACTAGAAATATGCACTTACAATGGGTCCTAGCCACTATGGCTTGAAAACATGGAAACCAGAACTGCTATCCTATAAAAACCAACCACATTGCTATAAATCAACCCAAATCCAAGTTTGCATCACCCATTACCCTTTCTGCATCAATTTTGCTCCATGTTGACTTTTGTTGACCAGAATCCAATTTTGTTTGAAACTTAACTATGAGCTTATAAAGCTTTAATAAGCTAGTATAAGCTTGTTTGAGTCTACAAATAAACTGCTTAGAACATGTACACAAGATTTGGACATCGAAAATTTCAACGATTAACACGACAACATGAAACCGCTCACTATAACTTGAATTGAGATTTAAAAAGAGTTGCAATACATTAAAACTACTTGAGTTTGATACAAAATCAACTTGAAATTACAATTGAGAACTATTTAAGACATGTTAAGATTAAAACGACATACACTTTTAAAAATAAACTAACTACTCTCCCTTTTGCCTTCCTCTTGCTCCTTTTTATACTCCAATCTGTTTCTCTCACCTCTCTCTTCAAATCCCAGCACTAATATGGGCCATTGGATGGCTTAGGATCATTTTGGCCGTTTGATTGAAATTTGGCGCCAAAACTTGTTTTAACAGCTGGAGATGGCAGAGTTAGGTTTAGTGGGCATTTAATGCATCCTTGGAGTGTTGTGTTTGGAGGAGGGTAGGGATGATGATGGTGGAGTGTTAGCAGGTGAGTTGCAGGTATTTGTGATGATGGTGAAGGATACCCGTGAGTGGGAGGGAAAAGAGGAGTCAACTGTGGTTTGACTTGGTTTTAATAATAAGGGGTCAAATGGCAGGGTCCAAAAGGGTAATTGGCAGGGGTCCAAAGTATTTTGACAAGGCCAAGGGTGCAAAAGGGTTTAATAAATACAAGGACCTTAGTTGCCAATTCGAAAATTGAGGGACCATAACGCCAAATCTGCAAAGATGTTTGTGGCTAAAATTGACAAGTGTTAATAGTACAAGGACCAAAGTGACATTTTCAAATTTTCCAGGACCATTTTGCCAATTTTCAAACTTGAAGGACCAAACTTGTAATTTCTCAAAACTTTTGACATTTTTCACCAAAGGACTAATTTTGACAACTTATGATTTTAAAAGGACCTTTGGTGATTTTACTTTGAAATTATGTGCTCGTGGACTATTTCGACAATTTTTGAAACTTGGGGACCGAAGCGCCAATTATGCAAACTTAGCTCATTTTCATCGATTTTGAACATTTTGCATCTGAAACATATAAAATGCAATTTTGGAATATATTCAGTATTTTGATGCATTTCTGAGCATTTTTAACCGTTTTGCAGTTCAGATTTAACCAAAAATGATGAGTATTTACACACTCATCACTACTCCCTCCTCTATTCCTCTTGCTTCCTTTTTATACCCAAACTGTTTCTCCACTTGTTCTGAGCTTTTCCCACCTCTATTTGAGACCCTTGGATTGGTTGGAGTCATCTTGGCCCTTCATTTCATTTTGGCGGGAAAATGGGCTTTTGACAATTGGAGGTTGAGTGGGGGGAAAGTGCATTAAATGTTTCTTGGAGGCTTCTTTGAGGTGGGGAACATGGGAGTGGGTTAGTGAAATGGAAATATGGGGTGCTTGAGTGTTGCAGACAGTGGCGGGGAAGAAGGTGAAAAGGAGGAAACCCAAGGGGTGGAATGTTTGACTTTTGGTTTGACCGGGGTATTAATAAAGAGAAAGGGTCCAAATTGCAAAGGGTCACATGGCTTGGCAGGGGTCACTTGGGTATTGACAAGTCCAAAGGGTTTATAAAGGGTTATTAATAACAAGGACTTGTTATGTAATTTCTGAAAAATCAAGGGCCAAGGCTGCCAATTAAGCAAAGAGGTTTCAAGGGACCAAAAGTGACAATCTCACAAAGTACAAGGACCAAACTTGCCATTCTCCAATTTCCAAGGGCCATTATTGCCAATTTTGAAACTTGGAGGACCAAACTTGTAATTTTCTCAAACTTTTTATATTTTTCACCAAAGGACTAATTTTGACAAGTTATGATTTAAAAAGGACCTTTGGTGATTTTTCTTTTGAAATTATGGCTTCAGGGACTATTTCTGACAACTTTTGAAACTTGGGGGACTGAAACTGCCAATTATGCAAACTTTGCTCATTTTTCATCTGATTTTAAACATTTTGCATCTGAAACATATAAAATGCCATTTTGAGATATTTTTAGTATTTTGATGCATTTCTGAGCATTTTTAAGTGTTTTGCAGTTCAGATTTAACCAAAAATGATGAGTATTTACACACTCATCAAATGGGAATTATGAAGATATTTCTGATGAGAATGGGAATTATGAAAATGGGGTAAGAAGAATCTTTTTGGGTTTCTGGTTTTGACAAGTATATATAACAACAAATCCAATTAAAACAAAATCGAGGAAAAACAATGTTGAACTTAAACCAATAATCACAAGATGAATGGCTTTTGAAAAAGGTACACCAATCACAAGGACACAAAGGCAAGTTTTAAATCTTTGGTTCGGGAACTTATTATGGTCGTACCCAGCTTAGGTAGTACACCGCCTTGGTTTGCGGTGGTAATCTTTATGTTGTTATTATTAAGAAAACGACAAATCTTTTGTATTTTTATTTTTATCTTTGATACATATATAGAAACAAAAGAAAAATATTTTTGTGTTTTATACGCTTTTGGATGTTTTGGGTTTTGGATTTTTATAAGAAAATATATATATAGATATAGATGGATGGTATGAACAAAGAGTGAATATTCAAATTACTAATCCGCTAAACGGAAGATAATTAGCACAACTCAAGGCGTGGCGCTTAAAATTTGATTCGTCCCGAATCAAGTTTTCACACAAGCTAGCCACTTGTGAATGGCTAACCGTAAGAAACTTAAAACAGTCCGAAACAAATGCAATGAAGATCGAGAGTATAGTGTTTCCTGGTGGTTATGTCCCAACGAGCTGTGCGAGAATAATCAAACGTGTAGTGATCGAGAGAATTTGAACGGAAAGAGAGTTGATTGATTATAACTAAAGAAAAAAGTATATAAACTACAGGGGCTTAAATGCAAATTAAAGAAAATTAAAAAGATAAAATATATTAAATAAATGCTATCACTATTTTTAAAATCTAATGTTTTTTATTTTTCTTTTATAAAACTTAAATTAAAAACTACGTGACGTACAAAAGAAAATGTGATATCAAGCGAAATTAATCCTAAAAATATGAAAATGACATTTTACAAACCTAATGATATGAGAAAATTTTAGAAAAAGAAAATTATTTTATTACTATTTATCTAATTATTATTAATTAAAACTATTTTAACTATTTAATTATAGCCTAAAATACAAGAAAATATGAAATAAAGCTAGAAAAATAAAATTATGACTTGGAAAAATCTAAAATAACAAAAGAGAATTTTCAAAACTAATTTTGTATTTTTCTGATTATTTTCTATTTTCTATGAATTAAAAGCTGCTTTTAACTAATTAAATTGCTAAAAATACAAATTTAACTAAGAAAATCTGAAAAATATTTTTTGACTTTTATATTTATCTTAACCTAAGAAAAATGAAAACTTATTTTTTGAAACTTTTCGATTTATTTGTATTAAAAGCTAATTAAAATGACTTAAACCTGCTTTAAATCAAGAAAAATACCAAACCGACCTAGAAAAATCAAAAATTCAAGAAAAGTCTAAAATAATATTAAGAATCTAGGAAAATATAAAACAGGGGCTTGTGTGCAAGAAAATGAAATCAGAATCACAAGTGCTTATGAATAAACTCTAAATAAGCCAAAGGGTCACAATAAGCCACCAAACTAAAACAGAAGCTATAATATGTTATAAATGCCCAAATGCAACTAATCTCAACTGCCTTAACCTCTATTGTGTTGTTTGAACAGTTTGATAATAAGAGCTAAATGTGCGAAACAGCTTTTGAGGTACTAAGTTTGAGCCAAGGAATAAGCTACCTAATAAGTCGAGACCGAAAACCAACAGTTGGAACTTGAAGGAGACACGCTAAGAACTTATAATCCAAAAACAGACCTAGACAAGCTCTTGAGAGCTTGTGACAAGATCTGCAAGAACCTGCACAACACACATGCAGCTTCGGTCCCCTCAGACATGGGGCATATAAGCCCATCTTGATAAGCAGTTTTAGAGCTTGTAAAAAATTTGTAAAAATCTACAAAAATGGTGATAAGTAAATAGACCAGTTGAACTTTAAAAACCTACAACTTCTTTTGATTTGGCTCAGAAATGAATCCAAGAAAAATCACCCCATTTGGGTGAAAACTGGTATTTTCAGTTTTTGACTTTTTAACAGTTTTGTTTTGTTGACTTATATGAACTTTGAGACCAATTCGTGGGATGATTGTGATGTTAATTGATGAAATAAAGCTACTGCAAGCTATGTTTATGAATTCTAAACACAAAACAAGTGTTTGATTTCTAAAATCCTATCGCTTAAGTTATTAAGATGATTGAATGAGATGTTGACTTTTGTGGTGTGCGAGTTCAAGATTAAGACAACTATAAGTCAAATAAAGCTTAACAAGCCTAAACCAACAAATCTCAACCAATGAGCAAACCTCTAACACAAAGCCAACCACCGATCCAAACACACCTTTATATAACGATTGCAAATTTAATGAGCTAACTATCGATTTAGCTAATGCGAGACAATCAAAATGAATCTAAGTGAACTAAATACAACTTAATTAACAGGTTTAAACTATTTGTAACTGCAAATAAAGATTATGCAATGAATTGGGCTTGAACTTACATAAGGTCCCAGCCACTATGGCTTGAAATCAATGAACCAATGAACCTCTATCCTATATAAATCAACCCATTGAACTCGGGAATCAACCCAACCAAAGATCACTACACCCATATCCATTTCATACCCATTTGCTTCCTCGGTTGACTTTCATTGACCAAAATCCAAAAGTGCTTGAAACTTGAATGTGAGCTTACAAAAGCTATAATAAGCTTATGTAAGCTTGTTTGAGCTTATAAATAAGCTAATTGAAACTTTAAGATCGATTTTGAAATTGAAAATTGCAACAGGAGCATAAAACATGAAATTAAACACAAACCGAATTGATACTTAAAAGAGTTGTAATACATCGAAACAAAGTAGTTTTATACAATGGAACTTGAAATAACGACTAATGATCTATTTTAGACTTAAGAAATTAAAACGACATATATTTTGAAAATTTAACTAAGTACTACCCTTTCCTCCTCTCTTCTTCCTCTTTTATATGCAAAATGCTTTCCACGTGTCTTCTGAGCTTTTCCCACTTCTTTTCAGAGCCGTTGGATGAAAAGACTTGATATTAGCCGTTTGATGACTTTTGGCGGGAAAGAGATATATGCCAGTTGGGACAGGGGAGGGGTGCATTAAATGCTGCTTGGATGTTGTTGAGGTGGAGGGGACATGGTGTGGAGTAGGGTGGCTGGAGTTGGAGGTGAGGGGTGAAGTGTTGGGAGAGTTGCAGACAAAATGGTCGGGGAAGACATAGGTGGTTTGGCGGTTTTATTTTTAACCGTGGGTGGTTTCGGGTTGGGTTTGGATATTGGACCGGGTATAAAGGGTTGTTGGGCTTATATTGGGTTTGGTTTGGATTAGTTTAGGATCCATTTAATAATCTAGGGACCAAATGTGTATAATTCGAATCTCCAGGGACCAAAGCTGTAACTTCTGAAATTGTAGCCCAAGGGTAGGTTTTGACAATATCCAAAAATCCAAGGGACCAAATCTGTAATTTATGAAATTGTAGGACTGAACTTGTCATTTTTGAAAGTTTAGGGACTTAAGTTGTAATTTTGCAAATTTCAATCTCAATGACCAATTTTGACAACTCATGAATCCCTAGGGACCTGAAATGATATTTTTCTTTATTTTGATTTACCAGGGACTGTTTTTGACAACTTTTGAAACTTGGGGGACTAAAACTGCCAATTATGCAAACTTGATACGTTTTTCACCAGATTTTGATACTTTTGCATTTAAAACACATAAAACACTTATTTGTGATATTTTTATCATTTTGATGCATTTCTGAGTGTTTTCAGATGTTTTTGCAGTTCAGAATTAACCAAAAATGATGAGTATTCACACACTCATCACCTTTCACTAATGTCTTCAACACTACACTTCTTTGAAGAAATAAAGGAATCATCAACAAGAGGACTTCAGTAGCCTTGATGATGGGGAAGCTTGGCAACTCATGGACTTGAGCTTGCTCGACTTCAAAGGTGGTAATCTTGCCTTTAAGAGGAACCTAAAAGATCACACAAAAACAAAACTACAAACATAGATCTCTTGGATCTAAGGTTAGTGAGATTTAACTCGGGGAGAAAGTGTGTTAGAGAGGGTAAGAAATAATAAATAAATGGCTTACTATTTATAGAGGAAAAATCCCATCGCTCCTGGATCCCACGGATCCTTCCACAAGGGATCCGTCTAGCGTTAAGCTAGGGATCCGTGGACGCCCCTTTACCCATGGGTATTTTGGTTATGGGTCATGGGTCATGGGTTGAACCATGGATCTTTGGCTAGATATAATGTATCTTTGAGTGCAATGCACTTGGTCACTTGGGTATGGGTTGATCCATGGGTTATGGATATCATCCATGTATGATATAAGCATGATGTCATGCAATGGGTTATGGGTCAAGATCCATGGGTTATGGGCTTTGGGTTGTACCCACCTACATTCAATGTATTTGCCCAATGGGTTGTGATACGTAAGTTTCTACCCATTTATATTACCCAATATACTACATACTAGTTATGTGTATATTTTATCCAAATATGTAAACACTAGTTGTTGTACATATGTATTACTTAAATCATAAAATCACTTATACTTGTTTTAGTGTTTTATGTGAAAATGTGAATATGTAAGAAACTGTTAGTTCAAACCGTTTACGTATTTTATTTGTTTCGTTAATATGATTTTACGTTTGTTATCGACAAAACATTAGAAGATCGTAAAATATAAATAAACGTTTTTACGGCTTATTTGTATTAACAAGTATGATAACAATAATGCACTAAAAGTGTAACACCCCGACCCGACAAGGGTAAAGATATCACAATACGGTTTCATATCAGAACTTTAACTAATGTACAAAAGCGGAAGCCTTTACAAAATATTCAAAAAGAAAACATAAATAGCTAAAACTTCAAAATAAATCTAAGATCTCTATGGTAAAGTCTTGCTCTCAGCTCTACTCTCAAACCCATATCGCCTATCCCATAAGCTCATCTTGAAATGCTTAATACCGCCGCAGAAAAGAAAAGTCTTGGTGAGCTTACAAAGCCCAAGGAATGATATAACGAAACAAAAGCTAAACAAAACAAATATACGAATAACGAAAATAAAATGAAATAATGACAAAGGATCTTTTAGGATTCTGCGGAAGCACAAATATACAGAAATCCAAACAACCACATAATAGTTTAGACATCACATAGCACATCAATGACATAAACGCAAACACATCAGAATAACCAAACACTTAACATATCAAAAGAACAGATTACGTAAAATCCAAACGGAAAGTCTCAAAACTAACGGAAACACTTCCTAAACAATAAACATGGCATTCATACAAGTCAATGAAGCAACATTTAAGGCACTTAATTCAATATTATAGCAGCGGAGTTAGCAGACAAATCATGGCAGACAATATAGCCAAAACCAGTTTCTCAGATCAAATCCTAACCTTAGCAGAGTTTTAAATATGGCATGTCACATATGCAGACAGATAATTAACCTTCAAAACACTCAATCATATACTAGCACATTCATCTCGCATATCAACGTATTCACGTAACGATAACAAATCATAATATCAGATATACGAATCATGTTTTAACGTATTAATCATATCCTAGCGTGGCAACTAATAATCACTTAAACAAATACATCATAAGCACATTCACTAACATATCATATCAGAAATATCTTTCTTCTTAAAAAGGTAACATCAGAAAATAAATGGAGTAGCTAGCTCCCAGAATTTTGTGAAGACGCGTATTGCACACGACATCATTCACCAGATAACATATCGGATAACAGATCAGATCTAGGATGCATCCTTACGCCTTCCTACATATTCAAAAATATGCTTCACCATCCGAGACGTGGCGAACATCACTCTATCGCCCTAGAGTCATATCGAGGTGCATCATCGATACGGACATGGAACCCCATGACTAGTTAAATATTTGGTTATTATCAACCAACTTAAGTCAAACAGATTTGATATAGCATGATCATAGTCAAACAGAAGGTCACAGTAATCATATCGATAGTTCATATCATAAGGTTCATATTCGGATAGATGACATCATAAGTTCATATCATAATGGCATATCATATATTCATAAATGTAAGTTCATAACCGTAAGTTCATAATCATAAGTTCATAACCAATATAGAAGGGTTCAACAAATGTATATATATCAAAGTCTTCCTAACATAAGTTCACATCAGATATTGCATAGTTCACTAGAACATAAATTCGGATAAGTAATGATCAACATTCGTAAAAGGGTTCATAGCAATGGCATCGGAAAATCCTAATAAACATAAGAGATATGACGAAGAAGGAAAACATGAGGACCTTCTTGAAAAGGTCGTAATATCAGACGATAACACAAGTGTCTTAAAGTAAGATGAATATCCGTACTTTAAAGCAAATGAGAGAAAAGCAACGAATGAACGAATACGAAGATGTAACGTCGCGTCTCCTCCAACGAATCTACACGGATTATGATTTATTTAATACTTATTAGTATAACGGATTAATCTCATTAATACTTTTAGAGTTGTCGATTATTCTCATTTTTAGTTTAATCGACGAATTATAATGTTTTAGAGGATTAATCATTACTTAGCCAAACTTATGGGTTGCAAATGACAAACGGTAACTTAAGGGTTTAATATGATAATTATCTTATTTAAGAGCTTATATGATCATTATTCATAGCATAGGGTTTACAAATGTCAATAACGGATTTTAAGACTCTCTTCCAAAATAGTTTACATAATCTATAACTTACATGAAATAACGAAATTACACACTTAGCTTTTAACCCTAATCAACTTCCCATTTAGGTTCTAGGGTTTCCCATACTTTTAATATCATTTATTATGCATTCAATCAACATGTTACTCCTTTTAATGATTTCCACTTTGACCTAGAACGTATGAAAACTCAAACGGAAATTAACTTAACTCATGCAGGTCCTTACGTAATTTATTTACACATGTCGACCCATAATTGCTCAGAATTACATATTACACCCTTAACATCTTTAAGTATATGACCTAACCTTATATTATCAGATTTTACACTTTTAGCCCAAAGGTTTTAGAATTTACAAAACATACCCCTTTAAGTGAAATACAATTCGAATGGCCCTCTAAATATCCAAAATTACACGTTTAACCCCCATACTTATATTTATACGTTTTGTACCTTTATTTTACTGTTCACAAAAATAACCTTTAAGTTTCAATATTTACAAAACCAACCCAAACCTTTTATGCAAAAACCGAATAATGTACAATTCAAGTACAAGCCCTAAACCTAGGTGTAACCCATAATTAGCTCATCATTATTTCTTCATTTATTACCCTTAATGATAACAAGAAAACCCTAGTTCATGCAAACCCTAATCGTCCCTTTTTAAATCTTTCCTTATTTATATACGATTGAACAAATAAAACCCCAAACAAATCACACAAGCTTCGAATTCACAAACATGTGTTTTATTCAGGTTGTATAACATGTAAGAGCTTCTGGAAAAATCAATTCATGGTCTCAAAAATTATTATACGCTCATTCGTTATTTAATACGCTTTTAGGGTTTTAATTCCAAAACAATTTCGTGTGACTTATTTAACATGCATGGCTAATTTTACTTGTTTCATATGACTTATAGGACTGAAAACAACATTAGAAACATACCCTTTATGAGCTTTGGTTGTTAGAACAAGAAAACACAAAAATCTCCACTCGCCGAAACCCTAATTCATCCAAAAACTAACCACGATCAATATAGCAGCTTAGGAACTCGAACACTATTTTTCTCACCTTCTTTACCCTCAAAATTGTCCAAGAAAAATGGCCTTAAGCTCTGGAAACTGGAAGTCGAATTGTGGAGGGTTTTTAGGTCGGTTTTAGATATAGTCGCTAGTTAGGGTTTAAAATAAACCGTATAATGTATTTTTATAGGATTTACTATTTTTCTTGTGGGCTTTACAATGTATTGGACTTAAAATAAATGGACTCTTAATTTCATAAATTTATATTGGGCTTTTATTAATTAAATTCTTTTATAAAACAAATTAAATATATACGGCTAATTAGTTAAAATACAAAACGAATTTTATAAAATCATAAACTATAAAATTACCTTTTACAAAGTGTTTAATATTTATTTAGATCATGTGGGATATTTCTTAAAAATTTTCTGAATTTACATAGCTTATTTGGTATTCTTTAAATTAGTTATTCATACTTTTTGATTATGAGGGTATTTTGGTCTTTTTGTGAATTTTAGAAATTCAGGTATTACAATTCTTCCCCTCTAAAAGAAAATTTCGTCCTCGAAATTGAACAAGACGTAATGTAATGTAAAACGAATCGGATTTCAGAACTTCTAGGAATATAACGAACATTAATCTTATCTCGGAACAAATGGATTTCTTATCAGAATATTTGAACTCATACTTATTCAGAAATTAAATCAATATTCAAATACTTATAATAGATAATTATATACTCATCAGGATAATGGCGGAGAACAAATGAGACGCAGAAAGTCAAACGACAAATTCTGACTTATTCAGATATCTAATGATGAGGACATCATATGCATAGACGGAATAAATCCTATCGGCCTCAATAGTCGCAGAAATATGGGGAGACGTATAAGCTTAAGGCGGTCATAGCAATCTATAGGTTCGTACAGATCATAACAACTTCGGATTCCAAACGTACAAAACTTATACGAAACAGATATCGACGAAAGATCTCACAATTAGGGACGGAATTCAAATGAACATGAGAAGCACCAAATAACAGATACAAGTCAAAGTCCTATCACACATCAACTACAGGCATTTCCCGGACGTCGATACCTTCAATAAGTTCGATTATGTGATCTCGGTATTATTACGTTGATCAAAGGCCATAATACTTGCATCACATAACAAGTTCTTATTGTCATTATATTCGGTCTCGGGTCATGACAAAACACATAGCTAATATCGTAACAAAACATACCACATACAGATAATACACAGATAGCAAGTAACCTGCTATAACAAACCAGATACACATGAGTATACCATCATGATGGTCATACTTCATTCAAGCGGTAAATGAAACAACTATATTATGAAAATAAATAGCAGACGAAACTCATGAGGACTAACGGAAACTTAACGAATCTAACAGAAAGAAACAACAGACAGGAACTATACTTTCAAATTTTGTTTTATTTCCATTAATCAAACAAAATTTGCAGAATCGTCTAAAGATGAACTTCCAAAACAAAACTTAATAATCCCAGATTCAAACGTCAAAATGAAAACAAAAGAACCTAACTCAAAATCAACTGTCAGAAAATTCTCATAAAGAGGGTAACTAATCAGAAACGAAACTCCTATTCTCGTGTCGGATTGAACCTACTAGTAGCCATAGATTTTAAATCCGAGTCCACCTCGTATTCTTCCTCATGACTTATTACTGACGATCCAGGAAGAAAAGCTGAGATATACCAGAATGCTAAACGATAAAACTTCACGATTCACACCGAAGTTCAACAAATCGTAGAAAAGCAATACAGATCGAATCACTTATCATAATATCAAACCGTCTTGAAACGCATGACAAACGAATCGAGTGACATAAGTCGCGCCCAAATCATATGAAGTAGATGAATCTTCTCACCACCGGTTGAATCTTGTCTCCGCCTCTTGCGCCTTTGGTTGGTCCATCCAACTTCCTCTAACAACATCCAGATGTCTCCGACAAAGACGGGCAATCGAGTGTGGCTTCGCTTCACGAACCTCTCCAAAGACAGAACCGTCGCGCGAACGCAGGTCGGCACCATCTTCTTCGCTCCACGGGTAGTCTCCATCTAACGATCGACAAACGGACGAGCGAAAACAAACTAACAAAATTCGATGCGATGCAGGAGGCCAATTCGGTGAAGGCAAATGATATCAAGTCAAATCGAACGACCATCAAAAGGAATCGAAAGATATCCGAGCAGGGCGAAACCTAATGTCTACCCAATCCTCACGTGTCATAGCCTAAGCTCTAGGGTCCTAAAACCTAGAGCTCGATACCATAAATTGTAACACCCCACCGACAAGGGTAAAGATATCACAATCACGGTTTCATATCGAACTTTAACTAATGTACAAAAGCGGAAGCCTTTACAAAATATTCAAAAGAAAACATAAATAGCTAAAACTTCAAAATAAATCTAAGATCTCTATGGTAAAGTCTTGCTCTCACTCTACTCTCAAACCCAGATCGGCTATCCCATAAGCTCATCTTGAAATGCTTAATACCGCCGCAGAAAAGAAAAGTCGGTGAGCTTACAAAGCCCAGTGAATGATATAACGAAACAAAAGCTAAACAAAACAAATATACGAATAACGAAAATAAAATGAAATAATGACAAAGGATCTTTTAGGATTCTCGGAAGCACAAATATCGTAAATCCAAACAACCACATAACAGTTTAGACATCACATAGCACATCAATGACATAAACGCAAACACATCGTAATAACCAAACACTTAACATATCAAAAGAACAGACACGTAAAATCCAAACGGAAAGTCTCAAAACTAACGAAACACTTCCTAAACAATAAACATGGCATTCATACAAGTCAATGAAGCAACATTTAAGGCACTTAATTCAATATTATAGCAGCGGAGTTAGCAGACAAATCATGGCAGACAATATAGCCAAAACCAGTTTCTCAGATCAAATCCTAACCTTAGCAGAGTTTTAAATATGGCATGTCACATATGCAGACAGATAATTAACCTTCAAAACACTCAATCATATACTAGCACATTCATCTCGCAGATCAACGTATTCACGTAACGATAACAAATCATAATATCAGATATACGAATCATGTTTTAACGTATTAATCATATCCTAGCGTGGCAACTAATAATCACTTAAACAAATACATCATAAGCACATTCACTAACATATCATATCAGAAATATATTTCTTCTTAAAAGGTAACATCGGAAAATAAATGGAGTAGCTAGCTCCCGAATTTTGTGAAGACGCAGCGTATTACCGACATCATTCACCGGATAACATATCGGATAACGGATCGGATCTAGGATGCATCCTTACGCCTTCCTACATATTCAAAATATGCTTCACCATCCGAGACGTGGCGTAACATCACTCTATCGCCTAGAGTCATATCAGAGGTGCATCACTGATACGGACATGGAACCCCCATGACTAGTTAAATATTTGGTTATTATCAACCAACTTAAGTCAAACAGATTTCAGATATAGCACAGATCATAGTCAAACAGAAGGTCACAGAATCATATCAGATAGTTCATATCATAAGGTTCATATTCAGATAGACAGACATCATAAGTTCATATCATAATGGCATATCATATATTCATAAACAGAAGTTCATAACCAGAAGTTCATAATCATAAGTTCATAACCAATATAGAAGGGTTCAACAAATGTATATATATCAAAGTCTTCCTAACATAAGTTCACATCAGATATTGCATAGTTCACTAGAACATAAATTCAGATAAGTAACAAATCAACATTCAGAAAAGGGTTCATAGCAATGGCATCGGAAAATCCTAATAAACATAAGAGATATGACGAAGAAGGAAAACATGAGGGACCTTCTTGAAAAGGTCGAATATCTCAGACGATAACACAAGTGTCTTAAAGTAAGATGTAATATCCGTACCTTAAAGCAAATGAGAGAAAAGCAACGAATGAACGAATACGAAGATGTAACGTCGCGTCTCCTCCAACGAATCTACACGGATTATGATTTATTTAATACTTATTAGTATAACGGATTAATCTCATTAATACTTTTAGAGTTGTCAGATTATTCTCATTTTTAGTGACTGACGGAATTATAATGTTTTAGAGGATTAATCATTACTTAGCCAAACTTATGGGTTGCAAATGACAAACGGTAACTTAAGGGTTTAATATGATAATTATCTTATTTAAGAGCTTATATGATCATTATTCATAGCATAGGGTTTACAAATGTCAATAACGGATTTTAAGACTCTCTTCCAAAATAGTTTACATAATCTATAACTTACATGAAATAACGAAATTACACACTTAGCTTTTAACCCTAATCAACTTCCCATTTAGGTTCTAGGGTTTCCCATACTTTTAATATCATTTATTACGCATTCAATCAACATGTTACTCTTTTTAATGATTTCCACTTTGACCTAGAACGTATGAAAACTCAAACGGAAATTAACTTAACTCATGCAGGTCCTTACGTAATTTATTTACACATGTCGACCCATAATTGCTCAGAATTACATATTACACCCTTAACATCTTTAAGTATATGACCTAACCTTATATTATCAGATTTTACACTTTTAGCCCAAAGGTTTTAGAATTTACAAAACATACCCCTTTAAGTGAAATACAATTCGAATGGCCCTCTAAATATCCAAAATTACACGTTTAACCCCCATACTTATTTTTATACATTTTGTACCTTTATTTTACTGTTCACAAAAATAACCTTTAAGTTTCAATATTTACAAAACCAACCCAAACCTTTTATGCAAAAACCGAATAATGTACAATTCAAGTACAAGCCCTAAACCTAGGTGTAACCCATAATTAGCTCATCATTATTTCTTCATTTATTACCCTTAATGATAACAAGAAAACCCTAGTTCATGCAAACCCTAATCGTCCATTTTTAAATCTTTCCTTATTTATATACGATTGAACAAATAAAACCCAAACAAATCACACAAGCTTGAATTCACAAACATGTGTTTTATTCAGGTTGTATAACATGTAAGAGCTTCTGGAAAAATCAATTCATGGTCTCAAAAATTATTATACGCTCATTCGTTATTTAATACGCTTTTAGGGTTTTAATTCCAAAACAATTTCGTGTGACTTATTTAACATGCATGGCTAATTTTTACTTGTTTCATATGACTTATAGGACTGAAAACAACATTAGAAACATACCCTTTATGAGCTTTGGTTGTTAGAACAAGAAAACACAAAAATCTCCACTCGCCGAAACCCTAATTCATCCAAAAACTAACCACGATCAATACAGCAGCTTAGGAACTCGAACACTATTTTTCTCACCTTCTTTACCCTCAAACTTGTCCAAGAAAAATGGCCTTAAGCTCTGGAAACTGGAAGTCGAATTGTGGAGGGTTTTAGGTCGGTTTAGATATAGTCGCTAGTTAGGGTTTAAAATAAACCGTATAATGTATTTTATAGGATTTACTATTTTTATTGTGGGCTTTACAATGTATTGGACTTAAAATAAATGGACTCTTAATTTCATAAATTTATATTGGGCTTTTATTAATTAAATTCTTTTATAAAACAAATTAAATATATACTGACTAATTAGTTAAAATACAAAACGAATTTTATAAAATCATAAACTATAAAATTACCTTTTACAAAGTGTTTAATATTTATTTAGATCATGTGGGATATTTCTTAAAAATTTTCTGAATTTACATAGCTTATTTGGTATTCTTTAAATTAGTTATTCATACTTTTTGATTATGAGGGTATTTTGGTCTTTTTGTGAATTTTAGAAATTCAGGTATTACAAAAAGTGAGTGCATACAAGATAGGCTAAGGCGATTTGGGTGTACATTTGGGGGTGGATTGTAAACAATGCTTTCATTGATATTCGGAAACCAAAACATCACGAGAACCACGAAAGGATAGGCTCGAGGGGTTAACTAGGGTATCGTGTACTAAAGATGAGTACAACGCAAGGGTGTGGGGGAATTACTCAACCGATGTGGAAGAAGTAATTATAATAGGGGTATCAAACAAGGGTTATCCTAATGCCTCTTATCATTTAGTCATTCCTAACTACACAAGTGTAGTCTCACTAGCGATATCGGGATGCATCACAAAACAAGTTCTAGAATCTATTATACTACCGGTACACTCTCGAAACATTAAAGATGAATGCTTTAATTCCTACAAATCTAGGGGCGAACCTCACATTTTTTAGGTGGAATTTGAGTGGTAAAGGGTTTTGTGCTAGTCATATAACTTCCTATCCAAGAGACGCTTTATTAAGACTAATGGCCCACTCCTACATGTCACGAAAAAATTTAAATTTGGTGCCAAAATTACCCTAACCGATATTTCTGATGGTTTATTACACAAATGAAATTGGTCAAGACAAATAATCAAGGATAAGCATAGTTTCAAAGTTCCCATTTTATTTTCCCTCCCAACACTTAAACTGAACATTTTACCCAATGTTCCCCAAAAGTATCAAAGTTATGATAATGGAAGGTAATTAAAAGTGAAAGAGACTAATACTCCCCTGATTAGCTCGGTAGGATCCGTGTGAAGTAGTGGTTAAATTCTTCTTCAAGAAGAATGTATGCGTGAAAAGCTCCATCCAATCTTATGTATCTTCTTCTTGATAAATAAAACCTGCACACTTTAGAAAACAGACGAAACCTTCGCGTAAAATCGAAGGTAAAACTATATATGACTCAACTAAACTAGGATATAATGCTTGTGGAATGGATGTTTACAGTTTTACGGAAAATTAAGACACGAGAAATTCCAAAATTTGTGACGCCATCGGCTTCGACCTCTGACATATACGAATACGGATCTAGGCCGTCGAGTTGTGGCGCCTACTCTTTAAAGCTGGCGTCGGTACAAAATAACAATTTCACTACGAGCCGTCGCAATTAGATGGACGGCGTCGCCGCTATCTGTGATGGCCGTCGGTGCGTTTCAATGACTTAAGTGTCTTGATCTTGACTTTAGCCATTTTCTTCACATATTCATGACTTTTCGTCCAAATAAGTGTCATTCCAGCATTTTGCCTTCAAGAGACCTAAAAAGTGAAAAGGAACGAAATTAAGCAGTAACGGATATAAAAGTGGTCGATTAAGGGCTTAAATGACCCCTCAAAAGTGTACCTTTTAAATCCTTATCAGTAACGTACTTTTTAGTGAAACCGGTAGTAAAATATTGAAAAACGAAATTACTATAGGAAGAGGCATTAGAAAACATGGAGTTTATGTATTTAAAATCGGTAATGAACCTTAAGACAAACTTTTTCTTACCACTATGGATGATACTTCAACCTTATGGCATTGAAGATTGGGTCATGCCAATATGCGACTTCTTCAATAGCTATCATCCAAAGATCTAGTAAGAGATCTACTAAAATTAAAATATGAACATCACTTTTGTGATGCTTGTAACGTAGGAAAACAAGTCCATTCTAGTCACAAGCTAAAAATATGGTCTCTACTACTAAGTGTCTAGAATTCCTTCACATGAATTTATTTGGTCCATCCGCTATTCAAAGTTATGGAGGCAATTACTACACTTTGGTTATAGTGGATGATTACTCTAGGTGCACATGGACTAAATTTTTAAAGAATAAAACTAAAACGTTCGATTACTTTGAAATATTAAGTAAGAAAATCCAAAGACAATTAGGAAGTCTTATAGTGTCTATTAGAACGGATCATGGTAGGGAATTCGATAATGAAGTGCAATTTGGAGCCTTTTGTGACGCTAATGGTATTACTCGCAATTTCTCGGCTCCTCGCACTCCACAATCGAATGGGGTAGTTGAAAGGAAAAATAGAACCCTACAAGAAATGAGTTGCACCATGTTAAATGACTAATCTATTCCTCAAAAAACTTGGTGCAATGCCGTTGATACATCAACGTACATACTCAACCGAGTCTTAATTAGACCATTTTTAGGTAAAACTCCATACGAGTTACTTCAAGGCAAAAAGCCTACGTTAGAACATTTTAGAGTCTTTGGTAGCAAATTTTTTTTACTTAACACTAAAGATTACCTAACTAAATTTGATCCTAAATCAACCGAAGGTATCTTTTTAGGTTACTCTCCTAATAGCAAAGCTTATGTTATATTAAATAAAGAAACAATGAAGGTTGAAGAGTCATTAAACGTAAAATTTGATGAGAGTCCACCTAAACCTACCCTACCTCTTATCGATGATGAGATAGTCGAAAGTGAAGCCATAGAAATAAAGAAAAATACAAACAAAGAAGATGAACCATTAAACAATGAAATCATCAATATTAAAGAGTCTAAAGATCACCATGTAGATAAGGTCATAGGAAAGTTAAATGAAAGAACCATAAGGTCTCAAGTCGAAAACCAAAGTAGTTTATTTTGTTTTGTCTCAACCATAGAGCCTAAGAATACACAAGAAGACATAAAAGATGAAAGTTGGGTAATGGCTATGCAAGAAGAGTTAAATCAATTTGTTTCTAACAATGTTTGGACACTTGTCCCTCCACCTAGTACCAAACCATATAGGAACTAAATGGGTATATAAAAACAAGTTAGATGCAAATGGTGTAGTGTCTAGAAACAAAGCTAGACTCATTTCCAAAGGATATAATCAACAAGAAGGCATAGACTTTGATGAGACCTATGCCCCCGTGGCTAGATTAGAGTCTATAAGAATAATTCTTGCTTAAGTTTGTGCTAATGATCTTAATCTTTTTCAAATGGATGTTAAAAGTGCTTTTCTAAATGGTTTTATTAACGAAGAAGTTTATGCAGCTCAACCTCCAGGCTTTATCGATTTCGAAAAACCTAAACCTGTGTATAAATTAAAGAAAACTCTTTACGGTCTTAAACAAGCTCCAAAAGCTTGGTATGATTGACTCAAGTCATTTTTAATCAAAAACAACTACACCATGGGTTAGTTGATAATACACTTTTCACTAAGAAAAAGGAATCACATATAACTATTGTTCAAATATACGTGGATGATATTATATTCGGATCTACTTGTCAAGACATGTGTGATGATTTCTCTAAAATCATGCATGATGAGTTTTAAATTAGTATGATGGGAGAACTAAGTTTCTTTCTTGGTCTACAAATCAAACAAGTAGAAAATGGTATCTTCTTTAATCAATCTAAATACATAAAAGAAATGTTAAAGAAATTTGGTTTAGAAGATTCAAAACCTATAAGAACACCAATGTCATCCGACACTAAACTTACAAAAGATGAAGACGGTGAATCCGTTGATAACACAAAATACTGTGGCATGATTGGTAGTCTTCTCTATCTTACGGCTAGTCGGCCGGATATCATGTTTAGTGTTTGTCTATGTGCTAGGTTTCAAGAAGACCTTAAAACATCACATCTAGAAGCAGTCAAAAGAATATTTAGATACATTAAGGGTACGACTCAATTAGGATTATGGTATCCTAAGGGTACGAGGGTAGAAACTATTGTATATGCAGATTCTGACCATGCAAGTGATTATGTTGACTAAAAGAGTACAAGTGGTGTAAGTACTTTTATGGGATATTGTTTAACATCTTGGTTCTCAAAGAAGCAAACAGCATTGGCCATATCAAAAACCGAAGCCGAATATGTCTCTGCCGGCAAAGCATGCCAACAAGCACTCTGGATGAAACAAGCTTTAGTTGACTACGATATTCATCTAAGTGACATAGCCATTCTATGCGACAACAAAGGTACTATTGACTTAAGCAAGAATTCGGTGTTACACTCTCACACCAAGCATATAGAGATCCGTCATCACTTCTTAAGAGATAATGTTCAAAAGGGGAACAATTCTATTGAGAAAGTAGCATCCGAAGACAACATAGCCGACATCCTCACCAAACCGTTGAAGCGAGAACAATTCAACTTGCTTCGTCTTGGTCTTGGTCTCATGGAATAATCGTCGTAATTTAACTCTCAACTCTACAAGGTATGTAAACATTAGCCTTCTTAATTTCTGAGGCTAGGATCTCTATTTCACACACAACTCACTAACAATATGGGAATTTTCAAAACCCAAGGTAAATGTTATTTTACAACATGTAATTTCATATCTATTTTTCTTAACTAAAAGATGAACTTTTCTTTATACAAGAAACTTTTCCGAAATGATTTCTAAAAAGATACTTCTTCCCGTATCATTTTCATAAAAGCTATTTCTCACGTCTAGGACAAACCTTTTTCATTATTAATACAAAGTAAAAACCCGTTTTCATTGCATCTCATGTCTTTTTAATGCTAAAGGGAACACATAACTAATATGTGTTTTCGAGTAAATTCATTTAAGAAAGAATGAATTTAGGAGCACTCGGGTTATCTCACATAATAGTATGCTTTTCACTTCTAGTCTATTTTTATTTTTCTTTTTAGGAGTCGAGATAACCGCAACTCCAAATAGTTTGCATATAGGCACACACTAGGCACAAATGTTTCCACAAGGAAAATTTTGAGTACACTGAGTCACCAATACCACGGATCCCAATTCTTTGGGCGGTTCCCTCGAGGGAAGGATCCGTTGGAACCGTGAGACAGAAGCTAAATTTCTCTTCTATTTTTCTCACTTTGGCTAAAAACCTTCATATTTTCATCATTTTATCCTTTTTACTAATGAGTATGTTACTTAATGCTTGTGTTCTCATGATCACATGCCTTAAATTCATATCTAATCATTAGATTTTAGTCCACATTTTGGGTCAAGAATCATTACAATGCATTATTTTTTCTATAAATAAGGTTCCTAAAATGCTTGCATCTTTATCACTCTCAACCTCACAAACAACCATCATCATGTCATCCAAAAGATCTTACAACATTGATGAATCACCTAGTGAAAACAATCCTCTTTAAGAAATCCAAAACTTTATCCTACCACCTTCCGTAGTGCCACCACCCAAATCTAGAAAAACCATATGGATTAACATCCGGCCTTGTTGTTTAGCCAAAACATTGTCAAATAGTTCATCACCAACTACTCATTCACCACCAAATGATATCATAGTAGCACCTCCCTCATCTCCAATAATCACACCACCATCATCACCTATCAAGTCTCCACCTAAGATCACTCTATCAGAACTCCTTAAGACTCCAAAAACATTCCAACAAATCAACCCAAAAGAACTAGTCTTTTTAACGCCTCCCACATCTCTAAACGCAATTTACAAAGAACTTGTAACTTCACCACCTTTAGCTCCCATTGTCTTACAAGAACATCTAAGTTCTTTTCCACCACCACTTCCAAACATTCCGGACTTTGATCCATACTTTTCAACTTTTCCACCACATCTTCCACATCCCACAAATCAAACTAACCCGGAAACCATCCACACACATTACCTACATCATTTACATTGTGAACATTGCCAATCCACTAGGGAACTTGCAATGGAAATTAGGGACGAAATGTGATTCGTACTTAGCCACATCCTTGATCGCATTACCATCATCACTCACCAAAACCTCCATCAATAACCTTATGCAAGCATGGAAGGAATGATATTACTATTTACTCTATTTGTTTTTCTTTTTGAGTCATTTTAAATAACAAACCTTGTTCTTAGTTTTACATGTTTGTATGTGGCATATATACCACTACACTTTGTCTTTTTATTACAAGGCTTTGTTTACATACCTTGGCTCTCCATCTTGTTTCTCGTCAATCACAAGATTATATTGCGTGTTACTACTAACCTTTTCTTTGTAGGTTTTATATTTTCTTACTTGACGCCCTATTCTAGGGGGAGCTACCATCAAGGGGGAGTTAGTTATCATGGATTTTACTATTTTTCCACACTTTATTTCTTCTTTAGGGTCACTTTTTGTTTCGACAAAAAGGGGGAGAAGAAGTAAAACTTATGCTTTCAAAACATACATCTAATCTTAAGTTTTTACTCATCATAACATTATGTTTTGTCATCAACAAAAAGGGGGAGATTGTTAATACAAATAAATCGTAAAACGTTTATTAATAATTAGCGATCTCTTTGTGTTTTGTTGATAACAAATATAAATTTATCATAAGTAAAATTATAAGGATACATGTTATTTTTGTAAAGCATCTACACATATAGTCATTTAATATAAATTGTTGTAATGATTCATTTATTGTAATAGTTTATTAGGATAGGTAAAAACCATAACTCATGACCCATACCCATGGAGCATATCCATAACCCATGGAGATAACCCATAACCCATTGAGTAGATGCATTGCATCTTCTAGATACATTGTATCTACTTGGATACCCATGGTCCAAAGTCTAGGACCCATGACCCATAACCCATGGATAATGAGGAGCGTCTCACAGATCCCTCAGTTTACATTGGATGGATCCCTCATGTAAGGGATCCGTGCAATAGTAGCAAGATTTTGCCTATAAATAGAGAGCCATTTCCTCATTGTTACTCACCCCTCTTCTTACAAACTCTCTCATATATTCTTTCATTCTTCTAATCTCAGATCTCTTGATCTAGATAGTAGTTCTTCTTTCTTTTGTTGTGATTCTCATATAGGTCCTTCTCTAAGGCGAGATCACGAGCTTCTACAAGTCATCCAAGCAAGGGGTCCTTGATTGATTTGTTGCTCCACAAGATTTTTGTAGCAAAGATCTTGTATTTCATATTTCACATATTTGTTGTGTTCTAGTTGTGTTGGTTTGGTCCTCTGTGTTAAGGACTCGGTATTTAGCTTTGTACCGGAAAAAGTGTAAGCGACATTGTGAAGGCTTCTCCGCCGAGTTGAAGGAGTTTGTTGACATAGTGCTTGAACTCTAGAGTAGGTGAATCAGGGAGTGGAGTAGGGCAAGGAAGTTGTCCTTGTAGCCAAACCACTATAAATCGGTTGTGTCATTTCTATCCTTTACTTTACTTGCTTTCTTTACTTGCATTAATTATAGATCTATATTCTCTATCCATCCATACGATTTCATATAACATCGAATCTAAAGTTTTTGAAACTAAGTTAAAATTGGCAAAACTATTCAACCCCCCTTCTAGTTTTCCACACCTTAGTCGCATCATACAAGGGGAGTAGCTTGGCAGCTTACAAGACGATAAGGAATGGCACGAGCAAGCGGATTGGCTCGGGCTTCGTTGGACAAAGAGGCTAAGAAGATGAAGAAATGGGCGGATGGGAAAAGGAGACACGTCAAGTTTGAGGTCGGAGATCAAGTGATGGTGAAGCTCTTGCCTCAACAATTCAAATCACTAAGGAAAGTGCACAAAGGCTTGATACGGAGGTATGAAGGCCCTTTACCGGTGATTGGACGTGTTAGAAAAGTTTCTTATCGACTTCAACTACCGCCCAAGTTGAAGATTCATCCATTCTTCCACGTTAGCCTTCTCAAGCCTTATCATGAGGATGAGGAAGACTCGGAACGAGGGGTGTCCAAGCAAGAACCAACAGCGGTTGTTACTTCGTATGATAGAGAGGTTGAGGAGATCTTGTCGGATCGTACGATACGAAGATGAGGAGTGCCGAGCTACAAGGAATACTTGATCAAGTGGCGTAATTTGCCAATAGTGAAGCAAGTTGGGAAGCCGAAGACTTATTGTGGCACTTTTGCGGACGAGATCAAGAAGTATCACGAGGATGGCACGACGAGGACGTCGCAAGCTTAGGTGGGGGAGGATGTCACGACCCGCATACTCGACAAGATCATTTATGAGAATGTTCGGGATTCCAGATTATTCCACACTTCTATTGGAAAAGCTTGGATAATCTTAGAAGCCTTTAGAAGATGTTGGAAGGTGTAGGAATCTCTATAATCTCTTGGAAGCACTAGAACCTCTTAGAAATCCTAGAAGTTTCCTACTATGGAAGTATGTAGAACCTTGTACATAGTAGTATAAATAGAGGTAGTTTCATTTGTAGAGATCATCCAAGAATTTCTCGTGTAAGCAATCTTGTAAAGCTCTCTAGTAATGCAAAGTGTTCTTTATATTCCACTTGTTCCTTTCTTTGAAGTTCACTTTCATTGCATACATCGTTGAGTGTTCGAGCAAGACTGAGCTTAGTTGAAATTAAGTGCCGCACGGAAGACCTTGTAGAGACAAGTCCGTGACACGCAGCTCCAGCTATAACCAAACATACCCTTAATACCTACAAATTTATTTCTGTACCAAACACCCCCTGATTCGTGCTAAACCGTCAAGTTTTATCACTCAAGCCGGCCACTTGTGAATGGCCGACCGTAACAAAATTAAAACAGCTTAGACACAAATGCAATGAAGATCAGAGGAGTATAGTGTTTCCCCAGGTCGTTAAGTCCCAACGAGCTGTGCGAGAATAGTCAAACGTGTAGTGATCGAGAGGATTTGAATGGAAAAGGATTGTGATTGATCTATACCTAAAGAGAAAGTATATAAACTAAAGGGGCTTAAATGCAAATTAAAGAAAATTAAAAAGATAAAAAATATTAAATAAACGCTATCACTATTTGCAAAATGATGTTTTGATTTTATGTTTTATAAAAGCGAATTAAAAACTACGCGACGTCTGAAAGGAAAAATGTGAAACTTAAACAATACAAATCCTAAAATATGAAAATGACATTTTACAAACCTAATGATAAAGAAAATTTTTAGAAAAGAAAATTATTTTAAAACTATTTATCTAATTATTATTACTTAAAAACTAATTTCAACTATTTAATAATAACCTAAAATACAAGAAAATATGAAATAAAGCTAGAAAAATAAAATTATGACTTGGAAAAATCTAAAATAACAAAGAGAATTTTCAAAACTATTTTTGTATTTTTCGATTATTTTTGTATTTTCTATGAATTAAAACTATTAAAACTAATTAAATTGCTTAAAAATACAAATTTAACTAAGAAAAATCTAGAAAAATATTTTTTTGACTTTTTATATTTATCTTAACTTAAGAAAAATGAAAAATTATTTTTTTGAAACTTTTCTGAATTAATTGTATTAAATGTTAATTAAAAAGTCCTAAAAACTGATTTAAATCAAGAAAAATAGCAAACTGACTTAGAAAAATCTGAAAAATTCAAGAAAAGTCTAAAATAATATTTAGAATCCAGGAAAAATATAAAAACATGGGGTTATGTGTAAGAAAATGCAACTGCTATGCCAAGTGCTTATAAATAAGTACTTAGAATAAGCCAAACACCACAATAAGCTACCAACTTAACACAGAAGCTCTAATATGCTATATGTACCCAAATTCAACTAAAAACAACAAGCCTTAACCTCTGGATTGCAACTTACACAGATTTGATTAGTTGAGCTTATATGCTAAAACAGCTTTTTGGGGCCTACTTTGAGCTTAAGCACAAGCTACCAAACTAGCTTAAAATGGAAAACAGAAGTGAGAACTTGAAATAGACCTTGTTAAGAACTTATGAACCAAATATGAGCTTTGGACAAGCTCAAATGAGCTTGTTGCAAGACACACTAATTACATGCACACTCGATTATCTTGAGTGTGTACAGGCATTGGACCATGTTGACAAGCATTTTGAGCTTATAGAAAATTTACAAAATTATACAAAAATGATAATAATGAAATAGACCAGCTGAAGTTTTAAAACCTACAATTTCACTAAATTTGGCCCAAAAATGAATCTAAGAAAAATCCTCCTAGTTGGCCTCAAAATGGATTTTTCACTTTTGACTTTTTAAAGCAGTTTGATATTTTGACTTATTTGAGATTAGAACTCAATTTGTTGACTGATTATGATGTATATTGATGAAATGGAACTACTGCAACCTATGTCTATGATTTTGAAGCACAAAACAAGTTTTTGACTCTCCAAAATCACAACAGATATGTAATTAAGACAGAATTGAGATGAGTTTGACTTTGGTGGTTTGCATATGCAATTTTATGACTGGAATAGTTCTAAATGCTTATATTGAGACTGAGCAAACATATGTTAAACATAAACCACATCCCAAACTCAGCTGATCCTACTGAACCAAACACATCTTAACATACTGATAAGCATATTATACTAACCTAACTACTGATCTAGCCTGCATTTTAAACTAAACTGAGTTAAGGAATCTTGCTTACCACTAAATGAACTAGTTTGAGCTATTTATAACCACAAATACAAGTTATGCAATGAAACTTGAAAATCACTTACATTTGGTTTCGACCACGCGTGCTTGCAATCAATGAAACAAACACTACATACACTGTTTTAATCCCATACCCAACTAAGTTTCAACCCAAATCCATCTCTGCAACATCCCACATCCATTTCCATACTGCTTGAACCAAAATGCAATCCAGTTTGACTTTTGTTGACCATAAATGAAAATTGCTTGAAACAGTTTTCCAAGCTTATCAAAAGCTATATGAAACTTAAGTAAACCTGGTTGAGCTTAAAAATAAGCTAATAGAAGCTTTAAGACAAGAGTTTGAAACTCAATTTCTCAACAGTGAACCTCAAAACATGAAATATGAATGGAACCTTGAATTAAGACTGGAAAATGAATTACAATGACTAAGTTGCTTAGTTTGAATACAATAAAACTTAGGATTACATTTTTAGAACACTAATTAAGCTAATTTAAAAAAAACGACATACATTGAATTTAAAAAAACTAACTACTACTTATTTCTTGCTTCTCTTCCTCTTTTTATACTTCAAAAAACTTTCTCTCTCCTCTCTGAGCAAATCCCAGCTGAGATCTTGGCCATTGGATGTCTATACTTGATTTTGGCCGTTTGATCATTTTGGCGGGAAAAGGTGTATTTGACCACTGTGGACTGCACTTGCAACTAGGGGGGTGGATAGGTGTGGTGATGAGGGGGGTTGAGGGGATAAGGGATAAGGTGAGGTGATGGTGTTGGGAGAAGGTATGTTGCAGAGCAGGCAAGTGGGGAAGGGAAGAGATAAGCCAGTGGAGGGAAAGCAGCTTTTGACTGAGGTTTGACTAGGGGTTCAAAAAGGGAGGTCAAAGGTTTAAAGGCAGGGTCACAATGTATAATGGCAGGGGTCACAATGTAATTGACAAGGCTTGGTTTTAAATACAAGGACCAAAACTGAAATTCTTGATATTTGAGGGACCAATTCTGCCATTTTTCCAAAGTTCTCACAAGGGTCACTTTTGATAAGTTTTAATAGTACAAGTACCATTTTTGACATTTTCAAACTTTCAAAGGACTATTTGTGACAATTTTCAAAGTTGAGGGACCTTTTCTGCCATTTGACAAAGATTTATTCAAAGACCATTTTGACAACTTAGAATATTTCGGGGACCTTGAATAACATTTTCTTTATTTTGATTTACGAGGACTGCTTTTTGACAACTTTTGAAACTTGGGGACTAAAGCGCCAATTATGCAAACTTGATACGTTTTCACAGTTTTTGATATTTTGCATTTAAAACACATAAAACACTTATTTGTGATATTTTATCATTTTGATGCATTTACGAGTGTTTTCGGATGTTTTGCGGTTTAAATGGTACAAAATGATGAGTATTTAGACACTCATCAATCCCCACACTAAGATATTGCTAGTCTCTAGCAATGTTTTGAGAAAAATTAATGGATTTCAATCTCTTTACCAAAAGCCATTACTTGGAGTAGCCAAATGTTTCAGTTCAAGTAAGAACCTTGGTACACCGATAACCAAATGATTTTGAGCAAATCATCGACTTTCAACGGATTTGATTTGTCTTTACGAAGCCGTTTGCTACGGACTAATAACTCTTAGATAAATTATCAATATTATCTTTGGTGAGTGATTACCAATTATGGTTTTCCATCGCCTTTACCACAAGCCATAAACTTGCGGGCTAGCCAACTCTTCACTTTTAAGGATATGGTGAATGAATACCATACAATTTTGGGCAAATTGCAAGCCGTCAACGGTTTGAGATATCTTTACCAAGAGCCGTTTGCTCTGGATTAGCCAATCCTTATGTGGGTTAGACATGGTGGACTGATTACCATTTGTTGTGTTTAGTACATAGTACTTCCACTAAAAAAAAAAAAAAAATTAAAATTTGGCCATTTTGGGGAAAAGGGGACTAAAGGGTACATTTATGATCAAATTTGCGAATTTCCCCACACTTAGAAATGAATATTGTCCTCAATATTCAAAGTACCCACTGTTATGCGAAACTTAGAACGTAAAAGATAACATTACTAGCTAAGTGTGAAACACAACAATTATTCTCTTTTTAATATTTACAATTTTCATTCATTTTTAGATCTCTATACAACATGTGGGGCATCTCCCCACACTAGGGTGGTACACATGGGTGAAAACCCATGTTTAACTCTTATTTTTGATTACCGAGTCGCTAGCTTGACTCGACCCAATTAATTTGTTCATGGGAAGTAAGTGGAAGAGACAATCTCCATCGGACTTTCATTCAAGATGTTTGGATAAACATTGAAGTGCGTGAAAGTTCCACACCGATGAGATCTGAGACGCACCCGGCTCACAAATGGTACATGGAAATGCGGGGTCAAAGATAATGTCTTCATTCCCGAAGGAGTGAAGAGCAGGAGAAGCCATGGGATAGGTGAAGAAGAGAAGAAAGTCATGATAACAATCTTGACTAACTCATCATCATCGGAAGGAGAATTCATAATAGCATGAATTTCATCTTTTAAGCTCAATTGGTCTAGACATATCCGGGTGTGTCTAGATCAAAGTAGAAGTTATCATACTCCGCGGAGATATGATATGAGTGAGTTCATCGAGAACTCCATGAAGGTGAATGAATCATATTCGAATTGATATGAGTGGGTTCACCGGTGAACTCCTCCAATGTAAATGATTCATAATCGGGAGAATTATGAGAATGAAAAGTGGTACTACCACTAATCTTCTCTCCATATTATTAAAACAGAAGGCTTTCATTTCGGAATAGAATCATCGGAAAGAATGTCACTATCCTTAATGGGGATAGGAGATGAAATAGGTTTTCATTGAAAGCCTCGATTTTAGAAATGAGAAGACGACATTCGAGAATGTTGCAAGTGCTTCATCTTTGATTTCGGTGTCGATAACTTCATCATTCTCTTCTTCTAAGCTAACAAGCTCGGAAGGTAAATCTTCCACATAAACGATGTCTCCACAAGATAACGAATCATTATCATTAGAATCGGAGAACATCTCAATATGATCATTTTGGAAGACAAGAGGGAGGGATATCACACACATGATCAAGAATTCCTGTGACTCTCTTGGGATTGGGACAAGGTTCTCAACACTAGACTTTATGAATTCGTCCGATTCCTTTTCGTGAACAGTGTCAAGATGCTCATCCCCATGTTCGAGAGTGAGTGTGAACCTCGGGTGTGATAGCGATTGTTTGAGAATGAATCTCAACTGCTGGAATATCAATCGATGAACTTGATGAATCAAGTGTATCATCATCATCACCATCATCGAATAAAACGAAATTGAGAGCTAGATCTGGCTGCTTTTCTTTTGCAATTGATTCCTAATAGATTTTTCAAAGGCAATTTGGGATTTTATTTTAGCACCGCTCTTGACCAAAGAATTCTTCCATGGATTTCTCATGTGAATTTTGAATGACGGGACATTGTGGGAGTGGAGATTTGTCAAAACCGGAAGGTTGACATTGATAATCATTATGAGGACCCCACAATATACACAAGAAAAAGCGGGAACATTATGAAATCTTGTTTTACACAACTCCTCGGTTCTTTTCATGACTCGAAGCTCTAGATAAGTGTCTTCTTGGGTTTGTTGAGGAGTTTGATTCATTTGGCACCGTGGAGGTTGGTCGTGATATGGATAGTCGTAATTGTTACAAGGGAATGGATTCCTGTTTGACAATCGAGTGAAATGGGAACCTCCACAGTTCTCACAACGATAAAGCTGTTGAGTCCGGACCGTGAGTTATATGGATATTGGTCATAACCAAAGTTACGAGCATCACCGAAAACTGTTCATAGACAAACGTGTTTCGGATTGACACTCAAATCCTTGGTGAGGACCTCCACAAAATTCACAGCAGATTATGTTGGTTATATGAAGATAGGTCGGGCTATGGTGGGTAATTGGAAAATTTGAGGGTCGTTAAATGAGTTCGATTAGGATCATAATCAAATGAATTCCTCGAACCACAAAACACACAACTCCGCTACGAATATCATTACCACATTGTACACACGTACACCAACGACGGGGTGAACCAAAAGAGGCTCACCACAACCGACACAAGGAATAAATGATTCTATTTGAGAGTTATGAGAAGGAACTGTTTATTCAAAGAATCGACAAAACCAACATGGTGATCCGAATGACTATCAAGTCTCGAAGAACATTTTGAAAAATCCGGAGGTTGGACAAGTGGTGTGCTCGAGAGCTAGCAATTTCCACCACTTCCGTTATGGTCTCTGGTTACGGTTCTTGAGAAGCGTGAAGATTAGGCAAGTCATTCTTGCTAGTCACGGTCTAGATTCGCATGCTTGCTTTTAACCGTAAATCGTGACGGTTTAGGATCAATTCTAGGCGGCTTAGGAGCAATTGAGGGCTAGATCTTTGGATAACCGTAGGTTGGATGTTTTAGCACTTCCATTATCGAGGAAGTACACGGTCCTTTGTTACCCGGTTTCTCGTTCCATTTCCCTACGCAGAATCAATGGATCATCACGAACAACACGAATTCTTGACTTTTGTGATAAAGTCGAAGTTTTCAACCGTCCCGAATTCGTCGTGTCGAGAGATTCCATGAGAATAAGTTAGAATCAAATGGATAGAGGGTAAAGGGATAAAGAATCAAAAAGGGTAAGAGGGTAGAGATGAATATTTTGGGTTTTGGATAAACATTTTGTAAAAATAAGAAAGAAAAATCTTTTGGGTTTTGATTTTAAAAGAAAATATAAACATATAGATGGTATAAACAAGGAGTGAATATTCAAATCACTAATCGCTAAGCGTAAGACTATTAGCATCTGCTCCCGTGGCGTAAAATTTGATTCGTGCTAAACCGCCAAGTTTTATCACTCAATGCCGCCACTTGTGAATGGCCGACCGTAACAAACTTAAAACGACTTTAGACACAAATGCAATGAAGATCGGAGGAGTATAGTGTTTCCCAGTCGTTAAGTCCCAACGGTACGTGCGAGAATAGTCAAGCGTGTAGTGATCGAGAGGATTTGAATGGAAAAGGATTGTGATTGATCTATACCTAAAGAGAAAGTATATAAACTAAAGGGGCTTAAATGCAAATTAAAGAAAATTAAAAAGATAAAAAATATTAAATAAACGCTATCACTATTTGCAAAATGATGTTTTTGATTTTATGTTTTTATAAAACTGAATTAAAAACTACGCGACGTACAAAGGAAAAATGTGAAACTTACACAATACAAATCCTAAAAATATGAAAATGACATTTTTACAAACCTAATGATAAAAGAAAATTTTTAGAAAAAGAAAATTATTTTTAAAACTATTTATCTAATTATTATTACTTAAAAACTAATTTTAACTATTTAATAATAACCTAAAATACAAGAAAATATGAAATAAAGCTAGAAAAATAAAATTATGACTTGGAAAAATCTAAAATAACAAAAGAGAATTTTCAAAACTATTTTTGTATTTTTCGATTATTTTGTATTTTCTATGAATTAAAACTATTAAAAACTAATTAAATTGCTTAAAAATACAAATTTAACTAAGAAAAATCTAGAAAAATATTTTTTGACTTTTTATATTTATCTTAACTTAAGAAAAATGAAAAATTATTTTTTGAAACTTTTACGAATTAATTGTATTAAATGTTAATTAAAAGTCCTAAAAGCGATTTAAATCAAGAAAAATAGCAAACCGACTTAGAAAAATCTGAAAAATTCAAGAAAAGTCTAAAATAATATTTAGAATCCAGGAAAAATATAAAAACATGGGGTTATGTGTAAGAAAATGCAACTGCTATGCCAAGTGCTTATAAATAAGTACTTAGAATAAGCCAAACACCACAATAAGCTACCAACTTAACACAGAAGCTCTAATATGCTATATGTACCCAAATGCAACTAAAAACAACAAGCCTTAACCTCTGGATTACAACTTACACAGATTTGATTAGTTGAGCTTATATGCTAAAACAACTTTTTGGGGCCTACTTTGAGCTTAAGCACAAGCTACCAAACTAGCTTAAAATGGAAAACAGAAGTGAGAACTTGAAATAGACCTTGCCAAGAACTTATGAACCAAATATGAGCTTTGGACAAGCTCAAATGAGCTTGTTGCAAGACCTGCTAATTACCTGTGCACACTCAGTTAATACTGAGTGTGTACAGGGCATTTTGGACCATGTTGACAAGCATTTTTGAGCTTATAGAAAATTTACAAAATTATACAAAAATGATAATAATGAAATAGACCAACTGAAGTTTTAAAACCTACAATTTCACTAAATTTGGCCCAAAAATGAATCTAAGAAAAATCCTCCTAGTTAGCCTCAAAATGGATTTTTCACTTTTGACTTTTTAAAGCAGTTTGATATTTTGACTTATTTGAGATTAGAACTCAATTTGTTGACTGATTATGATGTATATTGATGAAATGGAACTACTGCAACCTATGTCTATGATTTTGAAGCACAAAACAAGTTTTGACTCTCCAAAATCACAATGATATGTAATTAAGATGTAATTGAGATGAGTTTGACTTTGGTGGTTTGCATATGCAATTTTATGGTGGAATAGTTCTAAATGCTTATATTGAGGCGAGCATACATATGTTAAACACAAACCACATCCCAAACTCGGTGATCCTCTTGAACCAAACACATCTTAACATACTGATAAGCATATTATACTAACCTAACTACTGATCTAGCCTGCATTTTAAACTAAACTGAGTTAAGGAATCTTGCTTACCACTAAATGAACTAGTTTGAGCTATTTATAACCACAAATACAAGTTATGCAATGAAACTTGAAAATCACTTACATTTGGTTTCAGCCACTGTGTCTTGCAATCAATGAAACAAACACTACATACACCTGTTTTAATCCCATACCCAACTAAGTTTCAACCCAAATCCATCTCTGCAACATCCCACATCCATTTCCATCTTGCTTGAACCAAAATGCAATCCAGTTTGACTTTTGTTGACCATAAATGAAAATTGCTTGAAACAGTTTTCCAAGCTTATCAAAAGCTATATGAAACTTAAGTAAACTGGTTGAGCTTAAAAATAAGCTAATAGAAGCTTTAAGACAAGAGTTTGAAACTCGATTTCTCAACAATGAACCTCAAAACATGAAATATGAATGGAACCTTGAATTAAGACTGGAAAATGAATTACAATGACTAAGTTGCTTAGTTTGAATACAATAAAACTTAGGATTACATTTTTAGAACACTAATTAAGCTAATTTAAAAAAAACGACATACATTGAATTTAAAAAAACTAACTACTACTTATTTCTTGCTTCTCTTCCTCTTTTTATACTTCAAAAAACTTTCTCTCTCCTCTCTGAGCAAATCCCAGTGAGATCTTGGCCATTGGATGTCTAGACTTGATTTTGGCCGTTTGATCATTTTGTCGGGAAAAGGTGTATTTGACCACTTGTGGACCGCACTTGCAACTAGGGGTGGATAGGTGTGGTGATGAGGGGTTGAGGGATAAGGGATAAGGTGAGGTGATGGTGTTGGGAGAAGGTATGTTGCGGAGGCGAGCAGTGGGGAAGGAAGAGATAAGCCGGTGGAGGAAAGCGACTTTTGACCGAGGTTTGACTAGGGGTTCAAAAAGGAGGTCAAGGTTTAAAGGTGGTCACAATGTATAATGGCGAGGGTCATAATGTAATTGACAAGGCTTGGTTTTAAATACAAGGACCAAAACTGAAATTCTTGATATTTGAGGGACCAATTCTGCCATTTTTCCAAAGTTCTCACAAGGGTCACTTTTGATAAGTTTTAATAGTACAAGTACCATTTTTGACATTTTCAAACTTTCAAAGGACTATTTGTGACAATTTTCAAAGTTGAGGGACCTTTTCTGCCATTTGACAAAAGATTTATTCAAAGACCATTTTTGACAACTTAGAATATTTCAGGGACCTTGAATAACATTTTTCTTTATTTTGATTTACCAGGGACTGTTTTTGACAACTTTTGAAACTTGGGGGACTAAAACTGCCAATTATGCAAACTTGATCGTTTTCACAGATTTTGATATTTTGCATTTAAAACACATAAAACACTTATTTGTGATATTTTATCATTTGATGCATTTACGAGTGTTTTCGGATGTTTTGCGGTTTAAATGGTACAAAAATGATGAGTATTTAGACACTCATCAATCCCCACACTAAGATATTGCTAGTCTCTAGCAATGTTTTGAGAAAAATTAATGGATTTCAATCTCTTTACCAAAAGCCATTACTTACGGAGTAGCCAAATGTTTCAGTTCAAGTAAGAACCTTGGTACACCGATAACCAAATGATTTTGAGCAAATCATCGACTTTCAATGATTTGATTTGTCTTTACGAGCCGTTTGCTACGGACTAGCCAACTCTTAGATAAATTATCAATATTATCTTTGGTGAGCTGATTACCAATTATGGTTTTCCACTACCTTTACCACAAGCCATAAACTTGCGGGCTAGCCAACTCTTCACTTTTAAGGATATGGTGAATTTGAATACCATACAATTTTGGGCAAATTGCAAGCCGTCAACGGTTTGAGATATCTTTACCAAGAGCCGTTTGCTCTGGATTAGCCAATCCTTATGTGGGTTAGACATGGTGGACTGATTACCATTTGTTGTGTTTAGTACATAGTACTTCTACTAAAAAAAAAAAAAAAAAAAAAAAATAAAATTTGGCCATTTTGGGGAAAAGGGGACTAAAGGGTACATTTATGATCAAATTTGCGAATTTCCCCCACACTTAGAAATGAATATTGTCCTCAATATTCAAAGTACCGCTGTTATCTTGAAACTTAGAACGTAAAAGATAACATTACTAGCTAAGTGTGGAAACACAACAATTATTCTCTTTTTAATATTTACAATTTTCATTCATTTTTAGATCTCTATACAACATGTGGGCATCTCCCCACACTAGGGTGGTACACATGGGTGAAAACCCATGTTTAACTCTTGTTTTTGATTACCGAGTCGCTAGCTTGACTCGACCCGAATTAATTTGTTCATGGGAAGTAAGTGGAAGAGACAATCTCCATCGGACTTTCATTCAAGATGTTTGGATAAACATTGAAGTGCGTGAAAGTTCCACACCGATGAGATCTGAGAGAGCACCCGCTCACAAATGGTACATGGAAATGCGGGGTCAAAGATAATGTCTTCATTCCCGAAGGAGTGAAGAACAGGAGAAGCCATGGGATAGGTGATGAAGAGAAAGAAAGTCATGATAACAATCTTGACTAACTCATCATCATCGGAAGGAGAATTCATAATAGCATGAATTTCATCTTTTAAGCTCAATTGGTCTAGACATATCCGGGTGTGTCTAGATCAAAGTAGAGTTATCATACTCCGGCGGAGATATGATATGAGTGAGTTCATCGAGAACTCCATGAAGGTGAATGAATCATATTCGAATTGATATGAGTGGGTTCACCGGTGAACTCCTCCAATGTAAATGATTCATAATCGGGAGAGAATTATGAGAATGAAAAGTGGTACTACCACTAATCTTCTCTCCATATTATTAAAACAGAAGGCTTTCATTTCCGGAATAGAATCATCGGAAAGAATGTCACTATCCTTAATGGGGATAGGAGATGAAATAGGTTTTTCATTGAAAGCCTCGATTTTAGAAATGAGAAGACCGACATTCGGTAATGTTGCACGAAGTGCTTCATCTTTGATTTCGATGTCGGTAACTTCATCATTCTCTTCTTCTAAGCTAACAAGCTCATAAGGTAAATCTTCCACATAAACGATGTCTCCACAAGATAACGAATCATTATCATTAGAATCGAGAACATCTCGATATGATCATTTTGGAAGACAAGAGGGGAGGATATCACACATGATCAAGAATTCCTGTGACTCTCTTGGGATTGGGACAAGGTTCTCAACACTAGACTTTATGAATTCGTCCGATTCTGTTCAGAACAAGGTCAAGATGCTCATCCCCATGTTCGGAGAGTGAGTGTGAACCTCGGGTGTGATAGCGTTGTTTGAGAATGAATCTCAATCTTTGGAATATCAATCGATGAACTTGATGAATCAAGTGTATCATCATCATCACCGTCATCGAGAATAAAACAAAATTGAGAGCTAGATCTGGCGCTTTTTCTTTTGCAATTGATTCCCTAATAGATTTTTCAAAGGCAATTTGGGATTTTATTTTAGCACCGCTTCTTGACCAAAGAATTCTTCCATGGATTTCTCATGTGAATTTTGAATGACGAGGACATTGTGGGAGTGGAGATTTGTCAAAACCGGAAGGTTGACATTGATAATCATTATGAGGACCCCACAATATACACAAGAAAACGGGAACATTATGAAATCTTTGTTTTACACAACTCCTCGCTTTTTTCACCGACTCCGAAGCTCTAGATAAGTGTCTTCTTTGGGTTTGTTGAGGAGTTTGATTCATTTGGCATTTGTGGAGGTTGGTCGTGATATGGATAGTCGTAATTGTTACAAGGGAATGGATTCCTGTTTGACAATCGAGTGAAATGGGAACCTCCACAGTTCACAACAATAAAAGCTGTTGAGTCCGGACCGTGAGTTATATGGATATTGGTCATAACCAAAGTTTTGAGCATCACCGAAAACTTCATAAACAAACGTGTTTCGGATTGACACTCAAATCCTTGGTGAGGACCTCCACAAAATTCACAGTAGCTTATGTTGGTTATATGAAGATAGGTCGGTGTGGTGGGTAATTGGAAAAATTTGAGGGTCGTTAAATGAGTTCGATTAGGATCATAATCAAATGAATTCCTCGAACCACAAAACACACAACTCCGTTACGAATATCATTACCACATTGTACACACGTACACCAACGACAGGGTGAACCAAAAAGAGGCTCACCACAACCGACACAAGGAATAAATGATTCTATTTGAGAGGCTCATCAAAGGTTTAAAGGCAGGGTCACAATGTATAATGGCAGGGGTCACAATGTAATTGACAAGGCTTGGTTTTAAATACAAGGACCAAAACTGAAATTCTTGATATTTGAGGGACCAATTCTGCCATTTTTCCAAAGTTCTCACAAGGGTCACTTTTGACAAGTTTTAATAGTACAAGTACCATTTTTGACATTTTCAAACTTTCAAAGGACTATTTGTGACAATTTTCAAAGTTGAGGGACCTTTTCTGCCATTTGACAAAAGATTTATTCAAAGACCATTTTTGACAACTTAGAATATTTGGGGACCTTGAATAACATTTTCTTTATTTTGATTTACAGGGACTGCTTTTGACAACTTTTGAAACTTGGGGACTAAAGCGCCAATTATGCAAACTTGATACGTTTTCACCGATTTTGATATTTTGCATTTAAAACATATAAAACACTTATTTGTGATATTTTATCATTTTGATGCATTTCAGAGTGTTTTCAGATGTTTTTGCAGTTTAAATGGTACAAAAATGATGAGTATTTAGACACTCATCACCCCCAAAACATAGAACAAACAAGTTGGAGAGCCCGCGCGTTGCTGCGGTGTGTTTTCTTGAAGACGGGTGCAAACACAGTAGGTTTAGAGTAAATGCATAATCCGTGGTTTTCTTTTGTGCATCAGTTTAACATTTATGGGGTCTTGTTTGTATTTGTAACCCATGATCATGAAATCAAAGTTTCCGACAATTACATTTCACCAACATCAATATAAACAGCATCATTAACTGGAAGTGGTAACCGAGCCAAGCTCACTAACAGTTCCAACATAAAAAATAAATGCTCGTGTGTAACAGCAATATAAAAACCAAAGCCCACTAACATAAGAGCCAATTTGCAGAAAACTTGATGATAGCCCAATGGAAGTGGTACCTGAAAAACAGCAAGGCTGCAACCATATGGTCACCCAGCCAAGGTATGTTTTTCGGCAAAGTTCAGTTAGCAAGACAAACAAAAGCTGCCAAACATTATACTTCTTTAGCCTTACAATAGTTTATTGAAGGCATTTAAGCCATAGACAAATCACCGACATACATCATTCATGACTAATTGCTAGTTTTTTTTCCCCTTCCCTTTTGACCCGTCTTTGGCAAATGGTTTTATACCTATCTCTTGACAAAACTGAGCATTGGGAAGGCCAAGGACCTTGACTCTGGCATTAAAAGCCTCTTTGGAAATCTGTCTTGGTGTTTTACCCATGATATCATCTGTTTTTTGGGCAAGCTGTTTGGGAGCTTTAGTCCTCCTAGCATCTTCTTTTTTAGAGCCTGAGCCACAGTAATCAAGTGGAAAGTAGTCTTCCCATGGCATAGGAAGTTCAGGACCTTCTAAGCTTGATTCACTGCTTGAAATGTTGATGATTTCTACACATAAAAAAAATAAAAAGTCAGTGTATGTGCTCATGGTGTGCCCTTCTGATATAAAGATGGAAATGAAAAAGAGAAACCTTTTTTCTTGTTGGAATTCATGATGTGGTTTGTTTCATATTATTGTTTTTGTGAATGAATGTTTGGTGGAGAGGCTTTTTATAGATGAAATTTAAGATGAGTCTTTGGTTTATGAATGGAATATGTGCAGACAATGTTCAGTCTTGAAGAAAAAAATAGTGAATTAAAGCAGTCAATGCATACAGGTCTGATGTGATTAAAGCAGACAATATACAGGCTTCATTTGAGTATTTTTGCATGATCAAATTTCAAGAATGGAATATGTACAGATGTGCAGTGTATGCTTGAAGAAAAAAATAGTGAACTAAAGATTCTCATTTCATCAAAAGAAGCAGTCAATGTGCTATGCAGTGAAAAAAAGAGTTAATCCAAATTGTACAGTGCAGGCTTGAGAGCAGTCTATGTGGCATGACAGATTATGAATTGCATATTGCATGCACATATTCTCAATCACATAGTTACCACATATGAATGGTGGTCACACAAAAAATTTTGAAGCAGCAAATAATGGGGTAAATTTTACCTGGGAACACTTCTTTACAAACAATAGAGCGGGTAGGTTATTGCATCATCGCTTCTAACCTTATATGGGTTGCATGTATAAAAATGACTTTTGGATTGAAGTGAGAGCAATATTCCTGAACCTGTGAGAAATATAGTGAGTGATTAGATTGAAGCACAATTAGATTGACCATACAGTTTTATCCCTACAACTATCATGATTACCTCAATTGCAACCTGAGCGACATTGGCTTTTCCTAGATGATCTGCGATTCCAGTACACACCTCAGAAGTCACGTAAAGATGACCCAAAATCAAACCAAAATCTGAACATATATTTAGAACCCCAAATTAGATTTTCCAACCATAATGTTGTTACCTATAGGCCCAAAATATAAGCGTAAGACCAATATTAAAATGGGTGCACAATCTTGTAATTATCAGGTGTATTTGTTTCAGTTGCAAACTGCATTATCAGCTCCTTTGCTACATTTTTGCCCTTCCTTCTGTTGCTCATTTTAACTTTCAGATTCATGTTAATCAATTAGCAAGTGATGTCGAAAAACTACGAAAGAATTATGCCAGTACTGCCACACAAACACCACTATTGTCAGACCCTCAATTTAATTAAATGTTGTCTAAAAATGAAATATTAAGCAGTATGTAAAACAGAACACACGTTGTTCCTAATGGAGTAGAACATAGGTTGTTCCTGATGGCATACAAAGATTATAAGTATATCCAGGAAAATATTTTTTGAAATACCTAACATTTAACTGATAAAATCTTAAATAAGCAATTAAATTGTTTAAACAACAGTCATTATAAAGAATCACTAAGCTAATGGATAAGCAAGTAACAATTAAAGGGGGAAATAGGCATTAAGTGAATGTGGCTCAAAAGTGGAACAAATAGAACTTAAAAGTTTCGTTACTATAAAAGAGGCTTTTAAATAATAGCATTTGATGACCCAACAGAATATAATGACGCATACCAAGTAACTCACTGTAGGCTGTTTGTCCAGCTGCAATCCAGGTTTGTTAATTGAATGGCATGCCAGATCTAGGATGATCTATAAATTGCACAAACGATCCTAGCTTTGACGTGCCATTCAATCAACAAAGCTGAATTGTAAGTAAACAAATGTTACGCACTGGTTTGAGTCACGTGTATTTAAGATATATTAGTGTTGGTTCTCTATCTACAATAGTTAAATTCTGGAACTATCATGTTTCTAGTTTTTATCCTTTTTTTCTGGTTTCATATATATAAATATAATTTTTTTTATCTGGTTTCCTTTTCTTTTTAAATAACAGCAGATTAATTTTTAGTGGGAAAGCATTTGAAAAAGAAGGCCAAGTATGTGAAATGTTGTTTAATTAATGGTTGTTTATAGGGAAGCAAAACACATCATTACTTTCTATTGTATTTGGTGGCTCTAGGGTGGCAGTCAAATCAAAGGGGTCATAAGTCATGTACTATCACACTATAGCAATCATAATCTAACCAAAATCTGCCTTTTAAAAGACACACATAGCAAACAAAATCTATTTTAGAACCAAAAAAAAGGAAAAAAAGGATGAAGACACCAATGCCTTTCTGTGAAGAGCTTGTTGCAGCTGGTAGCTCTATCCTTGTGAGGGATATGATGGTTGTTCGATTCCAGAGAGAGGTGACTGTCACTATGGTGGATGAAGGAGAACTGATGAAAAAAGCCCAAGACATTAGGGCTCGTGTGTCTGAGAGGGACTATGTCATCAGAGAGTTGGAGCTTTTGTAACCGTTTGATTCTTGTGTGCAGAGTATTTCAGAGTTGACTAAGCTGCAAACTGAAGATTTAAGTGAAGCTGCAACGATTCTGGTGAATGTCATGAAGAAGCAGAAGCGAGCACAGGAGCTTCTGTCATTCATCGAGAAGCTGAAGGGGATGGTGTATTGATATGGTTTATTTTGGTGTTTCTGAAATGTGTTTTGGGTTCAACCAATTTTGCCAATGGGCAGGCTTGTCAGGATGTGTTGACCAAGACTTGTTAATGTTTTTTTTTTGTGTCTTTGAACATATGTTTTTTTTTATGTTTCAGCAGTTAATGAATTTAACTTTTATGGTGCCAAATTAAGTTTGTTGGAACATAACTATTTTTTATATATGTTGTAGCTTCTTGTCTTGATATGATGGCGTTGTAGGCATGTAGTGTTAAATTGCTCTCGGGAGCCTTTGGATTGTTCCATAGGTAGTTGACTCCACTGGTAGTGCAATCCGCAACCTGTTACAATAAGTTTATTGCTACTGTGTAAGGAGTAAAATTAAATCTTAAAGGTTTCCGAATTATGATAACTGAAATTCTGTGTAAAGGGCGATTCCAGTGGGAACTTGCAGCTAGTTAACTATGGCAAATGTAAGTCTTTGATGTTTTAGATTGATGATCAGGTATACACCGCAAAAAGAGAAATCCTTTTATTAGTAGCTGATGGGAGACAAAAAAAAAAAGTATGATACATAGTTGTATATGCATCTGAAATTTGTAAAGTAATTTTAGGACTATCGTGAATCATATTATCGCCGATTTTTTTTTTACACTGGCTATTTTATGTTGTTAAAGCGCACGTGCACGGACATGCTTCAGAAGCGCATATATTTATTGCGCAACACCATGATCATAAATAAATGTGCGCAGCTTACATTTTTTTATTAATCTTCCTATCCGGTAAAAAGGTTAGTATATAGCTGAACATAGAAGATCGATAAAAGTTATCCCATTTGAGAGAGAGTCTGCTGTATATCTTTTCCATTGTCTTCAACCAACAAACCACAAAAAACCTGTAACGACACATGCATGCCTGTTTCAGTTACTGCAACAGTTGTAAGAAACAAAAAATGAGCATATGTAATAATAGATGTGCACATAGTGCAGTGTCTGGAGTGAATTAAAAGGACATATGCAAATACTTAAAAACTTGTTATAAGCAAAATGCATAGGTTGATAGCAACACATGTGAGAAAAACTGTTTTCATTTGTGGAGGAGAAGTGGATGTAAAAAAATTAGTATTTGGTTTAGTGTGTGTTTTAAAATTGGTTTGCTTACATCGTATCACAAGAAACCCGCAGCGGTTATCGTGCGTTTTAATATATATATAGAGGCTCAGCTTTACGAGTATGGAAACGGTACCATAGACCCAGTATGACTGCAACCACAATGTGGATGTGGGTGCATTGACAATACACAGGAGCTGATAAAGTATGCTCACCAAAGACATAAATGCAATAAATAAATTATATATATACATAACAATTAGCAATATTTCTCCTGGTAAGCTTTTTCATCAAGTGGCTTTAGACACTCTCAAAAAAATTATAAAGCAAGGTTGCAACATTGTATTGTGTTTTGATGAACAGAGCAACACAAAGTAAAATAAGAAATGTAATATATATTATGGTCATACCACATTGGCACAGCATTATTCGGATAAACTCATCTTCACTGACAAGCTTTGTTTGCCTTTTAGATCCCGACAGGTAAACCCACTGAAAATTATGCAGGGATATTTTGATCCGAAGATAGTTGCAACGACAGCCTGAAAACAATAGTTACAGTTGCAGTAGTTGTAACCTGAGACAAATACCAAAGTAACATGTTAAGAAAAAGGTTGCATCCACCGTGGTTGCAACCATCATGGGTTGCCCTGCCAACATGCGGATAATGTCAGCTTGTTCAAAGGCATCTCCACCCATAACAACGAATACCAGCAACCGCTGATTGAAAGCGCAATCAGCAAGTTATAAGCATGATAATTATTATACCAAACTCCCGCATAACTGCAGTTGTGCAGCAGACACTACAAAAAGGCTCAGAGTTGCACATATAATATCTGAAAGAGAATACCGGCCATGCTGCAATTCCAAACTGCCTTGCCAAGATACAAGTATCAGCAGATTATGCGTGCAAAACATTCAATTTCATACGTGTATCATCATTGCCTTAACCAAACAATATTTTTTTGTTATGTCTGCAACCAATAAAGGCTAAAGGTGAAGAGCCCACAATCATTTTTACAACAAAAGTGGAAATGTCGCTGGATAGGTGGCTCAGATGGTGAATATTCAAGCAAAGAGGATACACTCGCCATGGCTGAAACAGTTATATGTCACCCTGCCAAGATACGGGTCATCTCACGTTTACCGAATAAACCCCAATTCATCACAGCCTCGAAAAAGGAATACAAAGGGTGACCATTTAGCAGGGTAACCAGGCCAAAAACTTGAATTTTACAAAATAACATTTATGGGGCATTCTTTGTATTTGTAACTGACGATCATGAAATGAAAGTTTTAGACAATCAGATTTCACCAGTATGAACATAAAAACCAAAGTCTTGCCAGTAACAACATCATTCACTGGAAGTGGTAAAACCGTTCGGATCTAAAATATGAAGAAGATATGTGTGTGCTGATGAACAGCATGGGTCGGGCATAATGAGACATATACCCTAATGGGTTCCGCCCATAGTGTCCGGCAAAAAAAAGAACCCACTATGCACTATTCATTTTATGCCCCAACAAAATCTCGGTAACAGTTCCAAGATAAAAGACAAATGCTCGTGTGTAACAGCAACATAAAAACAAAACCCGCACTCATGGAAGAGCTACTTTGCAAAAAAAACTCATGATAGCCCAATGGAAATGGTACCTGAAAAACAGCATGGCTGCAACCATATGGTCACCCTACCAAGCTATGTTTTTCGGCAAACTTCGCTTAGCAAGACAAACAAAAGCTGTGAAATATTATGGTTCCTTCGCCTACACTGCACATAATACAAACGACAAAGCCGCACGTAACCATGTCTCCATACATACCAAAGCGAGCATGGCAAGTGAATTGCTACATTTTGCGTCGTAGCATTAGCAAAGCAAATGTATACAACCAAAATGGCATCCAATCAGCCATGACTGCAAACACGACATCATTGTGGGTCACCAATATACAGTTCACTGCCATGGCTGCAAGCTCAGGAAGCCTACCCCGCCACAGCAACACCTGAAAACATGGGAAACCCACAAACATTTGTAGAAGTTATAATATTTCAGTAAAATCTAATTCACATAGACTAAATTGACATTGATTATGAAAAGAGTCGCCAATTTTATCATTATTAAATTGATTTACAAACTTTAAATTACAAAAGAGTACTTAATACCTTCAGAACAATGGCTTTAAACATAGTATAGTTGGTGTGCACAAAAGATTAGCAACTGCTATCTAAACATACTACAGTTTGTGTGCACAACATTGGTCTACCAACGACTATCAACATTGTGATCGCGCCATGTAAATTGCTGCATTTTGGAATAGTTATCATGAGCAATAAAATAGTTATCAACCACTGTTGCTACAACCATCATGGATTGCCCTGCCAACATGCGTATAGCCTCATCCTCTTGAAAGCCATCCCCATCCATGACAATGAACACCACCAACCACTGATTAAAAGTGCAATAAGCAAGTTATAAGCATGATAATTATTTTACCAAACACCCGCATAACTGCAGTTATGCAGCAGACACTACAAAAAGAGTCAGATTCGCACATGTAAACTCTGAAACAGGATACCGGCCATGGCTGCAATTCCAAACTGCCCTGCCAAGATACCAGTATCAACATACCATGTGTGCGAAACATTCAATTTCATCCGTGTATCATCATTGCCTTAACCAAAAAATATGTTTTTGGTTGCACTGGAAATGTCGTTGAACAGGTGGCTCAGATGGGCGAATATTCAAGCAAAGAGGATACGCTCGTCATGGCTGAAATAGTTGCATGTCACTCTGTCAAGATACAGGTCATCTCACATTTACCGAATAAACCCCAATTCATCAGAGCCTCGAAAAAGGAATACAAACCAGCAAAGCAAAGGTATACAACCAAAATGGCATCCGATCAGCCATGGTTGCAAACACGACATCATTATGACTCGGCAAAATACACCTCACTGCCATGGATGCAAGCTCAGCAAGCCTACCCCGCCACAGCAACACCTTAAAACATGGCAAACCCACAAGCATTTGTAGAAGTTATAATATTTCAGTAACATAGACTAAATCTACATTGATTATGAAAAGAGGAACCAATTTCATCATTATTAAATTGATTAACAAACTTGAAATTACAAAAGAGTAGTTAATAACTTCAGAACAATGGCTTTAAACATACTATAGTTTGTGTGCAAAAAAGATTAGCAACTGCTATCTAAACACACTACATTTTTTTGTGCACAGAAGAGAGAAAAAGAAGGCAAAGGAAAAAACCAACACAAATCAACACTTATCACCCACCCAAAAAACAGGCCAAAAAATTAACACTTAAAATGCAACTCAAACCAACCTCCCCCCCCCCCCCAAGAAAAGCTGTAAAGCATTTAATCACCAAACATTCAATTACAACTAAGATTTTTAACCCTAAACCCTAAAAAAAATTCTGCATCTAATTTACTAAGCCTAAATTCAAGAGGTAACTAACATTTAAAGCACCATAAGCAAGATCTAGTTACTCTAACAATAGGCAAAAAAACCACACCTAATATGAAGGATCTAAAACAGTAAGGTTGCTGGAATTATTTTGGATCACCAATAATTGATGCACGTAACCTTTCTAAGATAATATGTAACCATAAGAGGAAAAACCACGTGGACGAAAGTAGATCTGAAACTGTAGCCGCTAACATATGGCACAACCACGTCCACAAACGCAATAAAAAATACCTCCCCTCACAATAAGATCTGTACCACCAAGAGCATCCATTTTCGTCGGAATAGAGAAACAACATTTTTTTTCCGTGCGTACACCCGATCGGATCTCAAAGATGAAGAAGGCATGTGTTTGGTGATAAACAGCACATGTCGGGTATGACGATACATACTAGGGGTGAGCATCGGGTCGGATCCCGACCCGTCCCGACCCGACCCGACTATACCGAATCCCGAATAATCTCAGTAAGTAATCCCGAGTCCCGACCCGTTTTATAGTCGGTCGGTTTCGGTTCATATTCGGGCTTGTCGGTCGGTATTCGGGCTAATCGGGCCTGTCCCGAGTTAATAGAGCTACTGAATATTCAATACAAACGGGCCTAGCCCAGCCAGTCACCATTAAAGAAAAAGAAAAAAAACACAGACAATCAATCGTTATCCACATAAAAAAAATCAAAAAAAATCAATGAAACCATAAATACAACATTCAGTAACTTGAATCTTTATCCACATCAAAAAAAATCAATGAAACCATCAGTTTCGTAAAAAAAAATTATGCCTTCGTCAGTTCATAAAAAAAATAATGCCTCATGCATAGTAACATCAATCGTTATCTAGTATCCACATTAAATTATGCCTTCGTCGTTATCCAGTATCCACATCAATCGTTATCCAGTATCCACATTGATTCATATGTGGGGTTTTTGTTTTGAGGTTGATGAGATTGATCCATTTGATTGATTTGTTGAGAAGCCAAACGAATTGGGTGAAGAGGTTAGTGAGAGGGTTATTGTTATGTAGTTTGCTAGTTTCTGAGTTAGAAAAAAAATGAAAGGGGCGCACTTTTTTTTACTAAACCTAATAATGTTCGGGCTGGCGGGTTACTCGGGTTGTAGTCAGGTTTTTTAACCGACCCGATACCGATTAAGGAAGAAATCTGCAACCGAGTCCCGACCCGAACCTTAGTCGGTCGGTTTCGGGTGAGTGTCGGGTCGGTCGGTTTATCGGGCTTGTCAGGTTTCGGTCGGTTTTGCTCAGCCCTAATACATACACCCTTTTATGATCCGCCCAAAGGGTCCGGCAAAAAAAATACCAACTATGTACTGTTCCTATAAATGTAAAATATACTAATATATAAGATAAAAGATCATTTAGGGACAAAACTTTATCTATATACCAAGGGACCAATCCCCACCTTTCATTCATTTTGATCTAATGGCTTAGATTAAATCTGATTTTTACACTGCAGGGGTATTTTAGTTAATATAAAAAGAATTTTTTTATATTTCTTTCAATTAAACGCTATTTAATTTTCACACACACAAAGTGTGTGTTTATCTCTATTCTCGCGTTTTTTTCATCTTCTTCATCGATTAACCCTAATTAGTTATCAATTAATCGATTCTTTCATGGATTTGATTCCAAATTCTTGATTTCTTCTTATCCTTCTTCTTCTATAACCGAATCATGGCGAATCGATCGTTCCTCTTGATCCTTCTTCTTCTATAACCGAAAGCGTTGTTGTTTACAGAATCGAATCGCATCGAAGATGTTGTTGTTAGTGATAATGTTTACGCTAAGTATACGGAGGAGATTGTAGCTTATGAACACGGTGATGAATCCGCACTATTAAGAGTAAGATCGTTTAATTTTGTTTTTCATGGTTTTTTCGTTTGAATAACGGTTTAATATGTGAATAAGCTATTTAGTTAGGTTTATATTGAATTGAGCGGTTTAATCTAGTTTTAGATTGAATTAAGCGGTTTAAGTTAATTTCAAGTCGTGAATAAGCTATTATTTAGCTTTAGATTGATCTAAACTGTTAGTTTAGTGTTACGTGTAGGAGATGGATAAGGTGTTAATCATTTTAATCCTCTGAATAAGCGATTAGTTATGTTTAGATTCAAATTAAGCTGTTAATTAGTTTTTGATGAATTAAGCATATTAAGCTTTGAATAAGCTATTAGTTTATGCTTTGATTGAATTAAGTAGTTTAAGATTTTTGAATAAGTTAGTTATGTTTTGATAAGCACTTTTTATTTTGCATCACATTTGATATCATATGTGATATCACATATGATATATCACATGTGATATCACATATGATATATCATATGTGATATCACATGTGATATCACATTTTTACTTGATCGATGTTTTTATTTTGTACTTTTTGTTTTTCGAATCGAATGCTTTAAAAACTCCTGAATCATTCTCTACTTACTCTAATTTTGATACTCCTGGTGGAACGGTTTATTATATTCTTAAAGTTCATGTCGACGTTTTGCTAGCTAAGGGCAATGTTTTTAATTCAGTTGATGAGTGCATTAGTGCGTATATGAAATATGCTTCAAAAGCAGGGTTTGTGGTTAGGAAATCATGTCAGAAAAGGTTGAGGAGCGGTATTGTTAAGCAAAAGTATCTAGTGTGTAATAGGGAAGGTCAGTCCTAAGGAATTCATGTAGACACACTAGATTTAGAGAATAGTGACAAGCGAAGAAAGTTCGAACTCGTGATATCACAAAGTTGCAAAGCACGTGTGATGTTTGAGTTGATTCTGGTTCTACAAAGTATAAGTTGACTGCTTTTGATAGTATACATAACCATGAGCTTGAGCGTAAAGAATATAAGCATTTGTCAAAGACCGAAAGGCGTTAACATATGTTGAGCGCTTGTTTATTGTTAAAGCTACGAGCGTGAATATAGGTGCAACGAGAGCTCATCACTTGTTGGTAGTGCAGAAGGATCGTATTTGCTTGTTCATGGTACAACTGCTGACTTTAAGAACTTTTTAGGGTGTGAATTGTTACATAGGCGATAGTGATGCTCGGATGCTTATTGCTAAGATGGAAAATAGATGAAGCATGTTCCGATTTTTCGTTTGATTACTTGGTTGAGAATGCTAAGCTTTACGCAATTTTACAGGTGATGAAGTTTCGGTACAATTACAAAGAGTTTTGTGGCGTTGTCTCTTTTGATGCTACGTCAGGACAAATAAGTAAGTGTTTGAGTGATATATATCATAATTTATTGTATTACTTGTATTTTGTCTTCGTATTTGTTTTTTTAACTATTTTGTTTTGTTTTTCGGTACAAAATGATGTTTGGTCCTTTTACGACAATCGATAATCATAGGAAGTGTGTTACGGTTCTTTGAGGCTTCTTGAAGAATGAAACCGCAAACTCTTATATTTGGTTGCTCAAAGCATTTATAAAAGCTTTTGGTAAAGCTCCTAGTATCGTTGTCCTTGATCGGAGACGGGGCTATGAGAAAGGCGATTGAACAAGAATTTGTTGGATCGAAACACGTTGTGTATGTGGCATATTACACAAAAGCTTCTGGAAAGGTATGTTGTGTGCTTTCTTGTATTTTCTTTTGTTATATCATATGTGATACTTTATGTGCTTTCTTGTATTTTATTTTGCTTTCTTTGTAGTTTCTAATGATTTATCATATGTGATATTTCATACTTTTTCATTTGGTAAATCATTTGTTAAATCATATGTGATATTTGTTTGCGAGATATGCTCAAAGATTTATGATCACACAGACTTTAAAAGGAAATTCAATCAAATTGTGTGGAATATGTATATTGGTCTGATGAGTTTGAGTATCAATGGGGAAGTTATTAGATGAGTTTAATTTGCATAATCATAAGTGGTTAACAAAGATGTTTCGTATACGCTCTTGTTGGATTCACCTTTTTTGTGGACTCTCCTTTGTGTGGTTTGATGAGGACAACTTCTAGGTGCGAGTGAGAATTCCTTTTCTCTCATTTTACTAATTCGGTTCGACTCTCATGAATTTTATGAATTGTTTTGAGACGGCAATGGAAAACAGAGGCATATACAAGAGAGTTAGATCATAAGTCGATTGATTCTGCCCTACACTTAGAACCTATTCTTAAGATTGAGCGTCATGCGTCAAAGGTTTATACTCGTCCCCTTCGAATTGGTTCAAGTGAAATATTTGCTTTGGGACATGGTTGTGCCAAATAGATACCAAAAGTTTGTTTGAAGGATATGAGGTGTCTATTATTAAAGAGAAAAGTTTGTTGATGAAGTAATGGAGAAGAAGAAAGCTAAGAAAAAGAAATTTAAGAAAAAGGTGATGATCTTGATAAAAATGAAGAAGAAGAGGAGCCGATCAACTTGTTTCACGAGAGAAGATGGATCGTATAAGGTTTGTTAGTTTGTTAACCAATTTTTATGGTCTTTTAAAGCTTTTTTAGTGTTATTTTTATACTTTTATAATTTTGATATATCATATGTGATATATCATATTTGATATATCATATGATATATCAAATGATGTATCACATATGATCTATCATATATGATATTTGACTATGTATTGTTTTTTTTTTTTTTGCATGGAGGTTTTGCGAAACATAGAAGATGGATCGATTGTTTGTTCTGTCGACTTTTTGTTAGAGTTGGAATATTGTGTAGACACATTTTTTGTGTCTTTAAGAATGCAAATGTTGAAATGATTCCAAATCAATACATCTTGAGGCGTTGGACAAAGAACTTGATACCTGCTGGTTTGAGGAACAAAAGGAACAGGTACGGTGAGAAGAATGAGATTGTTGAGAATTATGCAAACGAGGCTACTTCTATTGTTGATCACTGTGTGCATATGTTGAGTAAAGAAGAGACAAGGTTAGTTGATTTTATTGAGAAGTTGAAGTTGCTAAAGTTAGATGTTGAAGCTGATTGCCCAAATCCTCCATCAAAGGACAAGCTTGATAATCTTGAAGAGCTTGTCGGTGCCAAAGCCTCCTGTAGTTCTTTGTTAAGAATCCGTCTGGTCAGTAAGCCCAAAGGACGTGAAAAGTCGCGTATAAAAGGTGGAAAAGAGCAAGCTATTGATGAGAGTTCGGTTAATAGGAATGCATGTTCAATATGTGGAGCTAAAGATGGCCACAACAAAGGACTGTCCAAATAAGTATAGAGTACAAGATGATTTGGTTCAATCTGAAGCTACATGATAAATCTTTTTACTGTTTTTGTCCAAATAAGAATTTTGTTATTGAAGTACATTGAATCTTCTTTGATTGTTTACAGATTTTGTTTTTATGAAATGGATTTTTGATTTTTTTTTGGTGTTAAGTGATTTATCTTCTCTTTGTGTTAAGTGAATTATCACATTTGATTTATCTAGTTTGTTTTTCCTGTTATATATCATATTTGATATACATACAAAATCACATTTTATTTTTTACTGTTGTATATCATATTTGATATACATACAAAATCATATGTGATACCACCATTAGCACATTTGTTGATAAGATCTCTAATCATATGTTTTCAAATTGTGTTATAAAACGCGGAGTTGGTTAGCAACATCTTTTCATCGAATATATCAGTTTTGTGTAGCAAAACTTGTACAACAGCACATATAATCCAAAATCACATCCGCAGATGTGCCGCCAAATTCATTAGATAACCATTTCAGATCTGATCACTATTCGTTAACATTGTGACATTGTACCATATGACATAACATATTGTAGCATACGACATAAGATTGTGACATTGTACCATAAGACATAACATACTGTTCTAACCATTCTAAATGGCATAAGCTATCCCAAATTTAACTAATCAGAAGTAAGTTTGTAAGTGCATCACCATTGTCACTCCACCTTTACCCAAAAAAGAGTGACTTCCCATCTATTCGTCAGCTCTTATCATCTATCAACTGTCTCCTATCATCTATCAACATTTGCCTTCAAATTGCACTTACAACACGGGTTGCCTCCTGTTCCTTCTTCTTCTTGTCTATCTGCTCCTTTATGTAGATTTGTTTCAATGCTTTGTCAGTATGCTCCCTTGCAAACGCATGTGCTTCCTCGCTGATTTCTTCTCTCTTACTGTTAATTTCATGCGTTAACATTTTTGTTGCATACTTTACTCTCAGCTTGATTATTGCCATTTCTTGGCCTTCTTCTTGATTGGAAAGTTCGGCTCCAGCTTCTTTGCCGCTTCACCATTGTACATCTCCATGTGCATTATAACAAAAACCCGCAATCAATCACATTTTGTTTTGTTGCCCATTTGAGCTTCATGGTGATGTCTTGTTTTTCTTTATCTGCTTTGCTTTTGGATGGTTGAATGACTCCAAATACTGTGAAAACACTTTTTTCTGCACAAACAAAAGATTCAGTTTACTTACTAGTGGTTTATCATATCTGATATTTCAAACAAAGACTCAATTTACTTGCTAGTGTTTTATCATATATGATATTTTACTACCATATTTTAGTTTGTAATATTAAAGACAATTATATCATATATGATATTTCACTGTCATATTATAGTTTCTAATATTAAATGCAATTTATGTTCTTTCCATGCCTAGTTTGAGTGACTTACCAAAACATCGCATTCTTTCTTGTATTTGGTGTCATATGTCTGCCCAGAGTTGGAGTTGTCAATGATTGCTGAAGTTCCTTTGGCTAGATTGAATACAACCAAATAGAAGTGTTCATGAGCGATTACTGGGAAGAAGGCCTGTAGAAATTGAAAGAAAATTATATTCATTTTAACTCAAATAAAAGTCGAATCTCTTTCTTCATAATAAGTAAAGTAAGTTGTTACCATTTCTACATGTTGCAATGACATGTCATTTGGGTGCTCTTCAAACTCGCTTGTCATGCAATCAAAGAAAGCTTTATATTGCTTAGCTTCATCTTTCTTGACAACTCTACCATTTGGCTTGCATTGTCAAAAATCAACAATATCATATAATCATTAACAAGCAGTTAGTAATTAGTTTCTAAATGTTTATCTACTTACCAACATTCCTGTGTGGAAGTAATACTTCATCTTGCTTCCACCATTGGTCACCATTTCTTCATAGTTTAAAATAGAAGCAAAGCTGTCAATAACACTAGCTTCCACCTTCAAGTTTGGTTCCAGTGTTTGCATGTTGTCCCTTATGGTAGGGGCTCCCTTGACGCTTGGTTCAAAGACAAAGTCACTACACAAAATTTAAATCATATACATATTATTATCACAACATTTATTATTATTTTTGTGTGATTTTTAATAAAAAAATAGCAAACTTACAATGGATTTCCTTCCATTGAAAATAACGCGTCCGTTATCATCACTTCATCTGGTTGTGGTGGAGTGTGGATTACAATTTTTCTGTTCATGTATGGTGATACCAGAAAACGTGATGGTTTTTTGACTCTTTTTGCTAGATGTTGTTCTTCTTGTTTTGATTTTGTTTCAGTCTCAGCCTCAATGTCTCTCACCCTTTTTTCTTTCTTTTCTTCCAGTTTTGATGTTGTTTCAGTCTCAACAACAGCTTCTGTTGCCATTGGGCTTATACCAAGACTAAAAGATGGTGGCGTCAATGATTTTCTTATCTTTCCTCTTGTCATTTTCTCAGATTGTGGCGACTTTGACTTTCTTATTATTCCTCTTGTCATTTTTTCTTTTGACCCTTGAATTTCTTTTGGACCACTCATCTCCGTTGTCCCAACAATCTCTTTTGGGTCACTTATCATCTCTGTTGTCCCAGCAATCTCTTTTTGATCACTCTTATCTGTTTTCCCATGTTTTTCTGCATATTGTTGTTCTGCTTGACTCACGAGATTATCAAAATTTTCTGGATTCCAAAAATCATCTGGTGTTGCTACTCTCAACTTATAACCTGGTGCTACCTCCACAGTTGGTGTTCCAATTTCCTTTGCAACTTCAATCGGGTTTTCAATCGGGTTTTCCTCCGCTACTTGAACTTCAGTTTTTTTATCCTTCTCACTCTCACTCACCTTCATTACTGGAACTTCAGTTTGCTTTTCCATCACACTCACCTTCACTACTGGTATTTCTGTTTCTTTCTCTGTTTCTTTCTCAGGTTCTTTTTGTGTTTCAGTTGGAGTTGTTTCTTTGTTTGCAACTTTGTGTTCCTTCTGTACTGGTATTATTTCTGGTATTTTTGGTAGTTTTGGTATTTCATCTTTGCTCTTAGCCTCCTTTTCAACTACATTCTCGCTTTCATCCTCCTGTTCACTTTTGCTCTCACTTCCAAATATATTATCTTCTTCTTGTTCCTCATCCTCACTTTCGCTCTCACTTTCATTCTCTTTTTCAACTATAATTTTTCCTTCATTTGTTTTTTCTTGATCCTCAGCCTCACTATCACTATCACTATCACTATCCTCAGCCTCACTTTCTATATCGAAATCGATCTTGTTGAACAATCTCTTGTACTTCTTGCACAAGGTCAACATCACCTTGTCCCCCTGAACTTCTTCAATCCCTCTCTCATTGTCTCAACCAACTCTATTTTTTCTTTTGAGATTATTTCAAATTTCTCATCAATTTTTTCATAAAACTCCTGTAAAGTAAGTATTGCAGTTTAGTTTTTTATTTTATATGCAAAATCATATATGATTTTGTTAGGAATTAGAAAATTCCATAGTGAAGTGTCGGTCACCCCAAATATTATCTAGCATAAGTTAGCTCGTAGATTTGTCGTTAGTTACGTTATTTATTGTTTTATTAGTTAGTTATTAGTCTAGTTTAGCATAGTGCAACACCGTGGAGGAAGGACGGGTCTTTACCCATCAGATACCGATCCACAGCCGATAGGAGGTCGTGTATTGTGTAGTATAAATACCCTTCCATCCATGGAAGGGTGGTGCTTCATTCAATCTAATATTCCATACTTTGTGTAAACCTCTAGCAAGAACACCCTCTCTCTCTCTACTAACTCTCTAACTATGGCAAACATGTATTTCGATCATCCAAGACCACCCGAATCATCAACACAATAAAATAACGATCCTACAATTGGTACCAGAGCCAAGGTTGTTGTGTTTTGATGATCTTTCTTGTGGTTTTGATACTTGGTTAAACTGTTTTTGTTGTGTGGCAAACTGTTCTTGTGCTTGTTGAGTGGTCGGATTATTCTTATGGGTTAAACTATTTTTTACATGTTAGTGTATTCTTCTTTTGGTCTTAATCTCATTGTCTTCGCTGGTTTCAATATGTCAAGTCAGTATTTTTGTCCATGTACTGTTTGTGTAAGCTTTGTCCAAAATTTGAGTCAGTCTCTTGAGGTCAAAACAAGGGCAGTTTTCATGCAGTCTTTCTTCAAAAACTGAAGCAGTTTCTGGGTCTCTCTTCCTAGCGAGTTGTAAATGCAGTCTTTTGTCTTTTAACATAGCGACTTGTCTAAAAGTGTCCGGATACATTGTACTTTATATGTAGCGATTTAGTGTGGCGAGTTGTATCCCTAGCGACTTGTTATTTAACAAGTCGTAGCGAGTTGGCTTAGCGACTTGCTTAGCGACTTGCTTAGCGAGTTAGCTTAGCGAGTTGGCTTAGCGAGTTGTCTCAAGACCATTGTCAATAGCGACTTGACTTGACTTGTCGTAGCGACTTATGTCAACAAGCTAGCGACTTAGTTTGGCAAATTGACTCAAGACCAGTGACTTGTCCGAACAATTAAAAGATGAGATGAAAGAAGATAAGACCAACGACCACAAAACAATAACCAAAAGACTCATGAGACCTCAGTTTAAAACCATCATCAGTCAACAAATTCCAATACCAAGTTACCAACTCTGACCTCAGTTACATTACTTCCTTGGTCCATGGTTTGTAAAGTAAAGTATTCAAGAAGAACAATGGAGTTATAACAGATCCAAAAACTGAAATTACAACAACCCCATATACCACAACTATCCTCTCATTAGTGCTCATCCCACATCAATTCAATGACTGGACTCCTACTCATGAAATTAAAAGTGATCTCAGCTTGATTCAATTTTTTAAATCTTCTAAAGATGTTTTTCAAATTGAATCCATTTCCTCATCGATCTCAAAATGATAATATACGAATTCAAAGAAAGAATATAACAAATTTTGTCATCTTCGTTTCTTTATTTCGTCCATGACTTAAATAAGAAAGCGAAATAATTCATCACTTATGATTTTCGAACACTAAAAGATGAGAAATAACAAGAGTGTTATTCTCTTTGCACATTTGTTTTGGTTCGTTAATTATTAAATCAAGAGGAAAACCTACCTGTGTTTGTTGGAGATCGTGTCGACATATCTAAACTCTAGACCCTATCACCATCTCTGTGGCATTGGATACATGATTTTGCCATCCCTGTGGCTGTGATTTCCAGCCCTTGCCATCCCTGTGGCTAGCTCAAAAGAACAACGGTTCTTTGATAAGGTTGAGATGAAGAATATTAGGGAAGCAGTTGAGTCAAAAGGAGGCGTACATTCTGTTAGTATGTTGTTTGAGTATTTTTAGGGTTTGAGTGATAAAGGATGAAGGGGGCGGATGTTTTATATGTTTAGGGTTTGGCTAATATGAGGAATTTTAGGGTATGTGTGAGATAAGGGTCCTTTTATATCCATGTATTTAGGGATGCACATGACCGGTTATGACTAATATTGGGGTTACGTTTTGGGTTTTACATGTTGATGTCTTGTGGATCATGTAACTTGCCATCCTCTTGGGCCTTGGCGATCTCATTTGGACCAAGTTATTTGATTGTCGTATTATGGGCTTGTGTTTCTTTTTGGCTGAGTAATTTCGTGGTTATGTGTAACTCAAGTTTATTCCTAAATTATCTCTTGTTTATACAAACATTCTAAAGAGTATCTCTACTATTTTGGACCAAATGCTTGGGATAGTATCGGGGTTTAATATAGAGATCATGGGCTGAAACGCATGTTGTATACTTGACTAAGAGTTCTAATTTGGAATACTGTGAGTCTTCATATGCTTATTTGAATGGGATTAATAATTTGTTGTTGGGTCTTATTGTCTATGAAACGGATATGAGCTGGGTCTCAAGTGATACTTTATTCATGGGCCGATTACATTTTTTGAAGATTTGGGCATTAATTCGGGATGATTAATTATTCTCATGAATCACATATACTTGAGCTGCAAATTGTTATCTTATTGATGCGGAATAATTATGAGATTTGTTGAAAGTTGTTTATGGGTTGTCACTCTATGAGATTGAATACTTTGGTTTACTCTACGAGGTCATTTATGGTGGATACTATTTCTCGGCTTGTATTTATGATTGAACCAAGTGGACTACAGGGTTATTTATGCTCGGTATTTCTTATTTGGCTTTGAAGTGAAGTTTTCCGGGCGCGTTCACTTATTTCGTCTTCCTTCTTTCTACCATTCCGCGAAGATGACTTGTTTGGGCTTTTAAAGAGTGTGATAAAGACTTGGTTATTTAGTTACTTTTGTGAATCTTTCTCGAGCCAATTGTAACTATCACTTCGGTGTCTCACACAGTTGAGGATACGTCAAGAATATTTGTACATTGATACACCGTTTCTTTTTCACGAGGATGAGTACAAGTTTAAGTAACAAATCTGGGGAATTCTACTTCTTGATCAAGTTTGGTATATCGGGTTTACTTCTCCATGTGGTCACTACAATAGCCGACATAATGCGTGAATGATGTATTTACCAATGTGTTTTCTAGATGGTTGATGATGGTGTTGATGTTGGTAATTTAATTGTTGATGAACCGCTGCATGTTCCCCTAAAACAGATATTCACCGAAACCAAAGTCGTCATAACACATTCAAGTCGACATTGTTTACGGTTTTGTATTGATTTTGTAAAATCCATGAAAGAACCTATTTCTCGATTTAAATCATAGACTTGTAAAATCCGTGACAATGGAAACATCCCGGTATTAGTAAAGTGCATTTCGGATCTATCTTACGGTTTATTATTTGTTTTGTAAAATCCATGAAAAAACTATTTCTCGGTTTAAACCATAGAGTTGTAAAATCCGTAATGATGGAACCATCTTGGAGAAGAGAAAGTGTAATTTTGGATCTTACTTGATGCGATGCTACGGTTTACGCTTCAAAGAAGTGATAAAGGTGTACTTCATGAATTGGGTGTGTGTTTGGGTATTCGTCATGGCGGTTTGGTTATTACAAGGTTTTACGGGTTACGTGCTTTTAACCATGGTCGGGATGAAACCATTATCAAAGTTCGTTTCTTGTCAAAGAAGGCTAGATTTGGGCTTTTAATCGGAAGATGTGACAACGGGTTAATTCACTATCATTTGTTTGAGGTTGAAGTGAAATATCACGGGCAAGTGTACTTAGTATCTGAAGGTATCGGGGATGGATGGATGAAGATTCTTCATGATCCTTGTTCAAGCTTATTATCAAAAACGAAGACTTGGAAATCTAGTTATTTTTGGGTGGCTTTTACTTTTTCTTTTACCACTTGGGGGAATTGGGCTCTTACCACCACAAAATAACTATCACTTAAAGGAGTTACGTTGTAGTGCTCAGTGTCACATTCAATTGTGGATTTTCAAGAGGTAATGTACGTCTATTACTTGATGGTTGGTTGGTTGAGGAGTATAGAGTACTTAGAGATTCAAATGGGCATGAAGTCTCGGCACCGCTCTTTGTTACATATGTGCAAGTTTAAGTCACGAGTTCGGGTTAGTTTACTTCAAGGTCAAATTCTTCATATTGGTTTTCTCCATCACCGTCACTACAAAGAGCCCTCTTGAATGATAATGGTGGTTGATTACATGTTTTGCTAAGAGATGATGAAAAGAGAGATTATGACGTCTGCTCACATCGGCCTCAGCCTCGTACTCCAAAGAAAAGAAAAGTGTGCGTGTCGGTGCGCTTTATCTTACGAAAAGAGAAATCTTCTATTATGACCATTCTCATCAACATGCTTCATACTTTTCCATGCGCTTGGTCTTCAAGTGAACCGGGCTACCATCGATTGTTTTCTTATTCCACTTGCTCAACTATAATGAAGATGGAGACATCATGTGATAATGTTGCGGGGAGAAGTGTGAATAAACTACATTTGGATGATTTTCACTTGTTTAATCAAGAATGGCATCTCCGTATGCAATTCTTGAGGGGAGAAGAAGTATGATATCTTGCATGGTTGATTGTAATATGAGAATATATGGTCATACGGCTCCTAACTCATGTAAGAACCGAGCTTCTTCTTATCGGGTCATCTTTAAATGGAGTTTCTTCTTAAGAGCCGTTGGTTGACATCTTCACTCAGTTGATGAGTTTATCGACAAAGTGCTTCGGTTAATGCTTCACGTACACATCAACATGATGATTCCAAACAATCTCTGTTCTTGTTTGATGTGATTGGTAGTTTGGTGTTACCATCTTATGTGTTCGTTGTAGCACGATTCTTGATTTCCTTGATGAACATCTTTCGTTCTTGTTTGATTGGGAGGATTTTAGTTAAGGGATTTGCAAGATGTAAGTTGATTGGGATGCTTTTGGTGATGTTCTTGTTTTTGGTTTGTTGAAGATGTTAACTATCTATTCCCCAACCGGACAATCTTGAAGAAGGTCGAGTCTGCGATGCATTCTACATTTCTGCTACATGTTAGAAGACTAAAGACGAGTTGCAATTAACGATCTAAAGACTTCTTCTTAATGGGTCATTATCAAACAGTTGTCGGTTTAGGGAGAGCACTAATGGGGGAGAGTGAAAAGTCGATTTAATCCCAATTAGACTTGCTCACATTCTGCAGACAAGTTGATTCTCACGAGATACATCCGAGCTAATGATGTTCTTCTCAAATGATTTCTAGTACATGGGCTTAAAATATGTTGCTTGATTACGAAGTATCAAAACCAAAGAGGGGAAGGAGACACGTATCTAACGCGAGTAAACTTGATGAACTTAATACTTCTAAGTAATTGAAGATATCCCGGGAAGACAAATGTTATTACCGCAGAGAAACTCAAAGTTTGACTCATGGCGAGTAAACTTGATGAACTTAATCCTTCTAAGTGATTGAAGATATCCCGGGAAAACATATGTCATGACCGCAGAGAAACTCAAGGTTTACTCATCAAGGCGTTTAGTGTTCTTATTCCAAATATGTGGGGGAAGAGATGGAAGAGTTAGTTTCTGAAGATGAAAGAGGTACACAAGTGTGTGATGATTTTGATTTTATCACAATCATCAGGGGATAGAGATTGTGTACATTGGGATGCTCAATTTGTTTTACCCGAGGGCTTAATCTGTGATTCGAGATATAATCACTTATTCCTGTTGACATCCGCAGAGATTGTCACCCGCAGAGATAATCGATGATTCGGCCGCTTCTTCAATGTTATCGGTTATTCTCTCTTTGGGCATTCGGTGCCGGGTTCTTAAGCTTCATACACTTTCTTGAGGGAGAAAAGTATACATCGGGTTATTCTTTGGCTATTGGACTTAATCGCTACTTGATAGTATAAGTTTCTTTGTCTTGGTATGTGTATTCGGGTTCGTGAGCTCTAGTCTAAGAGATTGACCGCATCAATTCAACTACTTGGGGAAGTGGTCTCTTGACACCTTTTGGAATGGATTGCTTGAGACTTGATGGAAAAGAAATTTGAGAAGATTATTTAAGTGTGGGATGAAGCGTTCTTTGGTGTTCTATTGGATGATATAACCTCGAGCGAAGAATCACGGTGATTATTCTTAAAAGGAGCGACAAGTTCGATGATAATGGTGTGCTTCTTTGTGCACTGCTAAGAGAAGCTTAAAAGAAAGCTTTGAATCGCTCGCCTAAAGGATTTTCGGTTTGGGGGAAGCGCAAAGTCTCTCTTTCTCAAAGGCTCATGTTCTATCTTCTATTCGGAGCCCTGAAGCTTTGGTGGTGAATGTTTAAGGGATGATGACTTCTATCTTCTACAACGGGTGCTTTCGATATCCTTATCTCGGTACTCGTATCATCATCTTCTTTAACTATATCATCTATTCTATCCTTGTAAATATTTATTCGAAAAACAAAATACAAATATATAAAACCAAAAAAAGAAAATAGAAAATATAAAACCAACAAAAGAAAATAGAAAATATAAAACCTTCAAAACCATAAAATCGGAAAATTTCAAAATACCAAAAATATGTTTTCTCAAGACATGTCTTCGGCATCGATAACATCTACGGTCTTAGAAATGTCATTCAATAATGGCACGGGACCATAGATGAAGTTCGACGAGAGGTGTAAATATTCTTTTCTAAACATGTCTCAAAATATGGCTTGCGTTACTTATCAGTAACCGTGCTTAAAACCATGGCTTGCGCTATTTGATCAGTAACCGTGCTTTAAACTATGGCTTGCTATTATTTCGATAGCAACCGTTTTTCAAGAAAGGAAAGTGCTACGCTTAAACTATTTTCAAAATATTTCGTGCACTTATCCTAAAAACAAAACAAGGAAAGTATGTCGAAGGATGTTTGTTCCTACACAAATGTTTTTCCGTCTAAATTTCTTGAGAAAAATATTTGTTGTATTTCAAAATGGTGGTAAAATGAGTTGCTTGAAAAATCAATCGGGATCGAGTTTTCAGACAATTCAAAAACTCAATCGATGACTTCACACTTTTAAAACTTTTCAAGAAAAGAGTCATTGATTGAGGGAAGAATATTTTTCAAATTTATATCATCTAACGGACTTTCTTAATTATCCTCGTGTTTATCTCGAAAAATATAATTGCCTATGTTGAAGGACTAGGTTTCTAGGATATGATTGTTAGGTTTAGATGATTAAAGTTTGATGAACACATAATTCCCATGCTATATATGATCGATTGTTATGTTGAATTGACTTTAATTAGTCGATTGTTGTTATGGGTGATGTCGACCACCATATATATGTATATGTGTTCACTAACGTATGCGATATCATGGATTTAAGAATGTTCCCGATCCGGATCCCACTAATGATGATGATTGGATGCGAAAGGAAAGGGTAACTATTTCTTGGGTTGACAAATGAAGAAACGGAGCTTAATTGGACTTCTATGGAGAGTTGGCATAAATGCAACAAAGAGGTCTCACCGCATCGCCAGATGGTTTTCTTCTAAGTGATTGAAGAAACGGAGCTTAATTTGACCTCGGTTGGCATTCAAAATGCAACGTGAAGAAGTCTCACCGCATTAGCGACGGTTTTTCTTCCAAGCCCTACGGCGAAGAACATCAACAAAAGCGACTCAACCACCTAACGTATCTCAGCGGATACCTTTTTAAACAATTTTCTAAAAACTTTGATTAAAATTGTTTTGAAAATGGAAAATATGGTTTTGAAAATAAATTGGTCTTAATTTTGAAAATCACGGACTTCATTTTATCAAAACTTAAGTCACTCAATTATCGACTTCGTCATCGATTGAGGGGAGAGTGATTTAAAATAAATTATTTTCAATCAATATTGCTTCATAAAAGTCCGGATTGTACAATATAAGTGGTGATCTAAAGATTTAATGTTATGTCATGGTATGATTTTTCTTTAGAATCAAGGTCTTTCAAAATGAAATTTTTTCATTCTTGTTTGATTGTGAAATTGTTTTGTTTTCTTAAAAGATCTCTTAAAACTATCATACCGACACTAACAATCTTTAATGTCTTATAATGGTCTTTATCATCATCTTTCAAAATTGAATCTTGCCACGCCTTTCCCCAAATTTTCTAAATGATTTAATCGGTTGGGATCACAAATCTCAAATGGTTTGATATTTCGATCGGGGTAGAGATCGTGATTAAAATCTCAACTCGCTTTTATGGAATTGGTTTTAGTCCTTTAAAAGCACTCCTGCCTCCATGTGCCAAACAATTTCATACACAATGCACATGTTGAGGAGGAGGAGTTATCCAAAACATGATGAGTATTTAAACCAGCCACATATTCTCCCATGTTTTCTAAACCGTATTAAATCACTTGGGATCCAAAATCTCAAAGGGTTTGATATTTTGATCGGGGAGAATTTGTGATTTAATAATGAAATTTGAGATAAAGGTGATCATTTTGATTTAATTGTGCAGTCGCTCTCTCAGATGTGCTAAACGCTTTCGAATCTCGAAGCATATATTGAGGGGGAGCATTTTTAAGATAATAAACTATCGAGGTGCAAATGCTTTTATGTGTTAGCATAAAGTACCTTGATTGAGTTTTAAAATGGTTTCTTAATGGCGCTTGTGATTGTGGATGTGCTTCAAATTAACTCTTGTCTCTATGTGATAAAAATGATTTCAAAAATCCTATGCACATATTGAGGGGGAGTATTTTACCATGAAAATCAAATGGCTTTTTCGTATGAAAATTGTGATCAAAGAAAATATTTCAAAGTCCTCTTGCCTCCTTGTGCTAAACAATTTCTAAATCATACGCACATGTTGAGGGGGAGGTTTTCTAAATGATCAAAACTATTAGGGTACAAAATGCTTTGATCTCGTATCACAAGTACCTTGATTGTTTTTCCAAATGATTTTTCAATTGGTTTCACGGAAGAATGAACAATACCAAAAGACCGACCAATTTACTTTATGCATGGTGTTATAAGGACGGTTAGGTTAGGTATTTGTTCCCACGATCCGCCGTAACCGGAGGGATCTACCGAGGACAATCCACTAGATAGTGTAGAGTCCTTAGGTATATTGAAAAAAGGAGAAAATGAGAATATGGGAAGAGTGCGGATTGAGGCAGAGCTAGTCTTGGAATAAACCCAACAAGGTTCTAGCAATGAAGTCTCGGTAAGCAATCAAGGGTTGAAGAATGAAAAGAAATGAATATGAAAAGGGTGAAAAGAAATAGCCTCCAATAATTCAACCTTAGGGCGAGAACGGGTTCAAATTCATATACTCTTGGTGTTTACTAAGGTAACATCGGTATTGAAGACAAGGCGTCATGGACCCGGTGGACGACCGCACTTCAACTTCCCAAACCACTCAAGTTCCTCTTAAAAGGACTTGTTTCATTCTCACGGGAACCGACATTATCTATCGACTTTCTCTTAGAGATTGTTGATATTGAAGAAGAGACCCTCTCCTAGTCTCCACACAGGAACCAAAGGTGCACTATTGAGTCTAGAGCCAAGAGATCATCCACAATATCTCGTTAGGACACAAAATTAATGATGACTTCTTTGTTTCACACAATGTGGAAAGTAAGAATATATTGAGAGTCCAACGCATTATCCTTCGGTTTTGCGAACATCCGAGTGGTATGTAAAAGTATTCACGATGAAGATGGAAATCCTTCAGAGCCAACATCTAACAAGCTCTTGGTGGGTGACATGTGAGATCTTTTCAAAAGATCAAACTTGTGACAACTGGATAGAACGATGGGGCGATTCACTCGTGAATCAACCTTGGTCCAGAATGGAATTGACGAATACTTTTGGAAAAACAGTTCGATGTGCAAACCTTCTTTTCTCTAGCACGTCGAATGTGTACTTATGTTTTCAAATTCAAAAGTATCTACGATTGAAAAATACTTTTAGAAAAACCGTTCGATGTGCGAATCTCTTCTTTTCGCTAGCACGTCGAATGTGTACTCATTCTCTAATACAAAAAGTATTTTGTTTGAAAATTGATCTTTCTCACAAAACCTTCGTCAGTATTGCAAAACTCTTTCTTCAAGCAATACGCGATTGTTTTTTTTCAAATCATTTTCATCAATCGGTGAATCACAATTATTGGTTCACTCACTCCGTGTTGTCTTCTTTGAGGCGTTCGGTTTGAGAACGGCTAGAACAATTGCGAAACCCTGTCAAGGAGATTCTTAGGAATCCTACCGATCACGAGCGAGACTTGTCTCGATCAGCGGGAACCGTGGGCGTATACCTCAATTCAACGAAGTGATCAAAGACACTTTCGTGCGCTTTATTGCTAACTTGTTTTTGCGGATACATTTGGACGGTTGCGGTGATCGAATTGAGGTGTCATTCCAAAGCCGCATGCTCACAAAGATCCACACTTAATTTTAAGAAATCATGATGGTGCAAATCTACATAACTCGACTCGATATTTCATACTATGCTTATGCTTACTGCTTTGCAAATATGATGAACCAAGAAGGCTTCCGCTACTCGATGGAAAGATGTCATGATCAAAAGTGTGAGCATGTCGGTCCGAAAGTCACAACTTCACATGATGGCAACACTATAAAGGGTGATCCGAGATTTAATGTGGTGATGATCTCAATGAAAGCTCAAAGATCATCAATGATGTGGATCGATTAATGGCCTCCACTAAAAGTACAAATCGGTGCGGACTTTGAAGAATCACTTGCTATTGCATAAAGATTGTTGAAATGAAGAATTGAAGTCTGAGCTCAAGAACAAAGTCAAGAATAGAATGCTAGGATTGAAATGTAAAACATGGGGTGACCTCCTTGGGGAGATTGTTAGGAATTAGAAAATTCCATAGTGAAGTGTCGGTCACCCCAAATATTATCTAGCATAAGTTAGCTCGTAGATTTGTCGTTAGTTAAGTTATTTATTGTTTTATTAGTTAGTTATTAGTCTAGTTTAGCATAGTGCAACACCGTGGAGGAAGGACGGGTCTTTACCCATCTGTATACACGATCCACAGGCCGATAGGAGGTCGTGTATTGTGTAAGTATAAATACCCTTCCATCCATGGAAGGGTGGTGCTTCTCATTCAATCTAATATTCCATACTTTGTGTAAACCTCTAGCAAGAACACCCTCTCTCTCTACTAACTCTCTAACTATGGCAAACATGTATTTTGATCATCCAAGACCACCCGAATCATCAACACAATAAAATAACGATCCTACAGATTTTTTAAAATATCATATATGATATGTAATATCACATGTGATATTAGTGTAATATCACATATGATATTACATATCATATATGATTTAACACTAATATCAAATGTGATATTCATCTTAGTGTTTTATCATATATGATATTTTTGCAAGCACAGCTGAATGTTAGCCTGCTGAAGGCTTAGTCGCTGGCATAGCCTTCGGCTAAAGTGCTATGCCTGAAGGCTTAGGCGTAGGCATAGCCTTCGGCTTTAGCCGAAGGCTATGCTTGCGCCTAAGCTTAAGGTATTGTTTTCTGTTAACTCTTTTAAACATGCTTTTTTAATAATAAGTAAAATATATCATAACATAATTTTTTATAACAACATTTTTATAAATGAATTCAATAAAATTACCTCTCTTTCCATCGGCTTTACGGGAGGCAACGGTTCATAGTATATGTCGCTCCACTTGTACAAATTCAGTCGGTTTGCTCCTCATCGATCGTATCTCCGTGATGCTCTAACGTCCCCAAGCAACCGCCTCTCATTTCCATGTTTATTCTTTTCCTCATTGTTGGAGTGTTCCAACTTCGAGGGTCAAGCGTGACGCATAACTTGGAAGGTCGGGTAGTTTGTTGAGTCCAAGTATAGCGACTTTTTATACACAAAATACAATTAAAATTCTGTTAGATAATTTTTTATATGAGTGAATTATAGTTGATAAGTTTAATGTAAAATAACTTACACATAAGAATGTTATAGGACCATAATAGAAGTTGCTACCCGACTTGACTTGGGTCCAGTTTAGCTTACTGATCTGCAAGCATTCCATTATGTAGCTGCACCAATCGATATCGGAGATATCATCATCTTCTTTCACGTGTCTGAGGATTTTTGTGGGCACTTTTCCTGCACTCTCCAAAGTGCCCATGGTGCTTACAAACAAAGTTAAGAAATTCATCTTGAACATGAAATCTGCTTCAGTTGTGCTCGATATCTCAAAGGCTACAGCAGGTGGTGTAATTCGTCCAAGATGAGCATACTGTTCTTCCCATTCTCTAACAAAAGCGTCATCATCAAATCTTTCCTCCAGATCTTCCAGCTTTCTTCTCCCCATCGGCACACCTAGCATATCATGAATTTTTTGCCTTGTTACCTTTATTGAACCTTTTTGTAATCTCAATTCCATGCTAGGTGGATGGAATTTATCAATTACATGGTACACCAATGCAGCAGGAAGTTCAACAATAGGGAAGTTTATGAACCTCTCAAATCCCATCTCTTTCAAGCATTTCTTTCTCTCATTTAATAAACCGATCATCGCTCATAGAGAGGTTTTGGTGATGACCTTGTTGTACATGTTGGGTAATGTTTTGTTTTGTTTTCTCCTTTTCACCTTAAGCTTCTTTTATCTTCCCGATCTTCAACCTCCTTCTCAACAACTTTTTGCTTTTTTCTTTTGGTTTCTTTTACAACCAATTGTCGATCATTTTCTTCTTCGATTTCTCTTGCCTCTTCCACTTCGCCTCTTCTCTTGCCTCGAGATCCTCATCATCACTTTTATCAAGATCTCTTTCCTCTTCAATTCTCCTAGCATCACCTCTAGTAAATCTTTTGAGTACTTTGTGTTTCGATGCTTTTCTTTTTGTGGACGTTTCATTTGTTTCTTTGTTGAAGTGTCTTTTCTTTTGATGTTTAGTTTTTCTTATCCGCTTCATTCTTCTTTTGCTTTTCTAGCTCGCTTTTTCTTCTTAGCATTTCTCCGTAATTCATTCAATCTTTGAGCTCTTGCTTTTGTTTTATCTCGCAAAACAAATTTATATTATATCATTTGTGATTTATTAATTGAAATATTCTCGATTACATAACGTGTTTCTTTAATAACATGATACGCACCTTTAGCGAGGCTATTCTCTTGAGATTGTTTTTAGTAGTGGCAATTTAGAGATTAGATGCCCTACATCATCTTCTCCGCTCATCATTTTCTTTATCTCCTACATCATCAACAATGAACAATTACTTAATATCCCGACGCTTTACTCAAAGGATTAGGTGCGAGCATATCTTTTTGCAAATTTAGATGCTATGCTCAGATATTACAAAATTCTTTATAATATCATATTTGATATTCAACATAAATTTTTTAACTACTAAATAATTGTTCATTTTGTCAAATTCTTAGTCAAGGCTATGCAATAGCTAAGCCTTTCTTGAAGCCTTTGCTTATCTCGCACCCACCAATTCACAAAGTTGAATACATCTTTTATTATATCATATGTGATATTTAACATAAAATTTTTGGTAGATACAAAATATGTTACAAACATGTATTTGTGTTCAGAAATGTTGAATGCTATGCCTGTGGCTAAGCAAATGTTAATGATTTAAAGTTTTTTCCAAAGGCTATGCCTGTATCTAAGCCAAATCCTTTGTTTATAAGGAAAATTTTAAGTTATCACATATTTAAAAGGCTATTTAAAAAGTAAATGTTTGTTATATCATATCTGATATAGAATAAAAAACAGATTTAAAAGCTTATTTTAAGTTATCATATATCCCCACAAAGCATTTTGTGCATCAGTCACAACCAATTCCTTTCTCAAAATGCTAAAGCATCTTATGCGGCTAAGCAAAGGCTTAGCCGCATAAGATTCCTTTAGCGGCCAAAGGCATGTTCGTAGCTAAGCGAATGTTTAGCCGCATAAGATGCTTTAGCATTTTGACAAAGGCACCTTCCGCGGTGAGCGAAAGGTTTAGTCGATAAGATGCTTTGGCGGCCAAAGCATCTTTTGCGCTAATTCTTTTACTTAGTCAGCAGAATGCTTTGTTGAATCCTTTTGCATTAAGCCAAAGCTTCCACAATCGAGCCAAAGGTTTAATCAAGATAAGATGCCTTTGGCGAGCAAAGGCACCTTCCGCGGCCGAGCGAAAGGCTTAGTCGCATATGATGTTTTCGCCGCAGCATCTTCATGCTAATCCTTTTACTTAGCCGCAATAATGCTTTGTTGAATCCTTTGCATTCGCCAAAGCTTCCACAATGAGCCAAAGGTTTAGTCAAGCATAAGATGCCTTTGGCGAAGCCAAAGCACCTTCCGCACCGAGCCAAAGGTTTAGCCGATAAGATGTCTTTAAGCGAAGTTAAAAAGGCGTCTTATGCGGCTGAGCCGCATAAGACGCCTTCGATAAACACTTCTAATATGGCAAACCTAGCTTCTAAACTGTTAAAACCTAACTCCTAATCGTAACAAAAAATCTATAAACAATTCTAATCTTGCAAACCTAGCTTCTAAACTGTTAAAACCTAACTTCTATTTGCACATTTCTTCATCATAATCGCTATAAACAATTAAAAACATCATATAATCATAAATAACAGTTGTAGATATTGAAATAGTTGTTTAGAGTCTAAGATTATACCTGAAACCGGTTTTTTTGCTCGTTTTTTGACCGGTTTTTTGGCCGATTGTTTGCTCGTGCTTCCTTTTTGTCTCAGTTCTTTTAATGTGATTGTTTCAGCGTCGGTATCTTTCATCTTCTCCGGTGATTTTGATAGTTTTTGATGTTTTTTGCGGTGGTTTTTGATCGGTGAAAATGTGTGAGTAGTGTGTGTTTGGTAGGTGAAGTGAATGTGAGAAATGAAGAGAGAGGCGCGTGTTTTAGTCTTTGTTGTGAATCGACGATTATACCCCTCCGCTTTATTTTAGTGGATAGTGTGTTTTAATCTCAGCCATTGATTAAATTTGAATCAATGGTTGGGATGTGTCCCTTGGTTGGTATGTGAGGATTATTTGGTATCACTCATTATATAAACCAAAAATCCTAAACACCCTCCAACAGTTAACCCTAACCCTAACACAAAACTTAATTCACCACCATCATCATCGCCGTTAAATTCCAGGTAACAAATCGTTAGTTCATTCATTTTCATATTCTATTGTTACAATGGATGATTCGTCATCAATTTCATACGACTGCCATAATATACGAAACATATGCATATTAGCCCACGTGGACCACGGAAAGACAACTTTAGCCGACCACTTAATAGCATCATGTGGTGGTGGTGTTTTACATCCTAAACAAGCTGGTCGTTTAAGGTTCATGGATTTCTTAGACGAGGAGCAGCGTCGTGCTATCACGATGAAAAGCTCGTCTATCGCCCTTAAATATAACCAACATTTTGTTAATTTGATTGATTCCCCTGGTCATATGGACTTTTGTAGTGAAGTTAGTACTGCTAGTAGGTTAAGTGATGGCGGGTTGGTTTTAGTTGATGCTGTTGAGGGTGTTCATATTCAAACGCATGCCGTTTTGAGGCAGGCGTGGATTGAGAAGGTTACCCCGTGTTTGGTTTTGAATAAGATTGATAGGTTGATTTTGGAGCTGAAGCTCACTCCGTTAGAAGCCTATGCTAGGTTGTTGAGGATTGTTCATGAGGTTAATGGGATTGTTAGCGCGTATAAGAGTGAGAAGTATTTGTCCGATGTTGATTCCATTATTCAATCCGGGAGTGGGACAGGGGAGATGGGGGATATTGAGCTTATTGAAGACGATGAGGAGGATACGTTTCAGCCGCAAAAGGGGAATGTGGTTTTTGTTTGTGCGTTGGATGGGTGGGGGTTTGGGATATGTGAGTTTGCCGAGTTTTATGCCAGTAAGCTTGGAGCGAGTGTCGGGACTTTGCAGAAGGCGTTGTGGGGTCCGAGGTATTTTATTCCCAAGACTAAGATGATAGTGGGTAAGAAAGGGTTGGCACCTGGGAGTAAGGCAAGACCTATGTTTGTGCAGTTTGTGCTTGAGCCGTTATGGCAGGTGTATGGAGCGGCGTTGGATACACACGGTGATAAAGGGATTTTGGAAAAGTTGATTAAATCGTTTAATTTGTCTGTTCCTCCTCGTGAGCTGCAGAATAAGGATCCGAAATTTGTTCTTCAGTCGGTTATGAGTAGGTGGCTTCCGTTATCGGATGCTATTTTGTCTATGGTGGTTAAACATATACCCGACCCTGTTACTGCACAGTCGTTTCGTATTTCACGACTTTTACCTAAACGAGAAATTTTAGATAGTGATGTTGGTAAGTCTGATGTGATTGCGGAGGCCGAGCTTGTGAGGAAATCTGTCGAGGCTTGTGATTCTAGACCGGAAGCTCCATGTGTTGCTTTTGTATCTAAAATGTTTGCAGTTCCTATTAAAATGTTACCTCAACGAGACGTAAATGGTGATATTTTGAACAACTATAATGAAGAAAGTGGAAGTGGTGATTCTGATGAGTGTTTTTTAGCGTTTGCGAGAGTTTTTAGTGGTGTTCTTCATGTGGGTCAGAAGGTGTTCGTGTTATCAGCGATGTATGATCCACTTAAAACGGGTGAGTTGGTTCAAAAGCATATTCAAGAAGCTGAATTGCATTCGTTGTATTTAATGATGGGTCAAGGTTTAAAACCAGTAGCTACTGCTCGTGCTGGTAATATTGTTGCTATCAGAGGTTTAGGTCAACATATATTGAAAAGCGCGACTCTTGCATCAACTAAAAACTGTTGGCCGTTTTCAAGTATGACATTTCAGGTTTCGCCGACTCTAAAAGTGGCTATCGAGCCGTCTGATCCTGCTGACATGGCTGCACTTATGAAAGGGTTACGCCTTCTTAACCGTGCAGACCCGTTTGTTGAGGTTAGTGTTTCTGCTAGAGGTGAACACGTGCTTGCTGCTGCAGGTGAAGTTCATTTAGAAAGATGTATTAAGGATTTAAAAGACAGGTTTGCAAATGTAGATTTGGTAGTATCACCACCTCTTGTGTCGTTTAGGGAAACCATTGAAGGGGAGATGTTAAATCCGTTTGATAGGTTCAAAACTTTAACTGGGAGTTCAAATTTTATTGAAAGAGTTACGCCAAATGGAAGGTGTACTGTTCGTGTGTACATTATGAAACTTCCAGAGGCACTTACTAAATTGTTAGATGAAAGTTCTGATCTTTTAGAAGATGTTATAGCTGGTAAAACAATACGAGCTCAAGATGATGAGCATCCGGTAGAGTCACTAAGGAAGCGGATTTGGGATGCTATAGAAAGTGAAGTTGTAGACGTGAATGCGGATAAAGATATAGAAAAATATAAACTTTTATGGGAAGATCTTCTTAAACGTATCTGGGCTCTAGGCCCGAGACAAGTTGGGCCAAATCTGCTTCTTCTCCCCGATTCAAGTACAAAAGACACGGATTCTTCTGTTTTGATAAAAAGTTTGCCATATGTGTCCGAAAGATTAGGTTTTGTGTCGAGCAGTGATGAATTAGAAACCGAGATATCAATAAGCACTGAAATAAGATCACTGAATGAAGAAGCCCAAAGTCTGAGGAGCAGTGTATTATCCGGGTTCCAGGTAGCAACTGCATCTGGCCCGTTGTGTGATGAACCCATGTGGGGTTTAGCTTTTGTAGTAGAAGCTTCTGTTTCACCTTTTGTTAGCGAGTCAGAAGCCATTCATCAACAATCACAAACCGACCAATACGGGGTGTTTTCAGGGCAAGTTATGACTGCTGTTAAAGAGGCATGCAGAGCAGCCGTAATTCAAAGGAACCCTAGAATTGTTGAAGGAACGTATTTCTGTGAATTGAATACTCCAACAGAACATTTAGCAAATGTGTATAAAGTTCTTGGTCGTAGACGTGCTAAAATCTTGAAGGAAGAAATGCTGGAAGGGTCGCCATTGTTCATTGTACATACTTATGTCCCGGTTGCTGAAAGCTTTGGTTTTGCTGATGACTTGAGAAGTTCGACTTCGGGTGCTTGTAGTGCTCTGCTTGTTCTTAGTCACTGGGAAGTACTTCCGGAAGATCCGTTTTTTGTTCCGAAAACAGAAGAGGAGAAAGAAGAGTTTGGTGATGGTTCAAGTGTTTTACAGAATACAGCAAGGAAGCTAATTGATGGTGTCAGAAGACGTAAGGGTCTACCTGTTGAGGAAAAAGTCGTTCAGCATGCTACTAAACAGAGAACTAGGGCTCGTAAGGTTTAAAATATTTGATTTAGTTTCATACATAAAAGTTTTGTTAATGAGATATACACTGGTTTTGTCATTCTACTTAATGATATACATGAAACATTGGGTTCTTTGGTGTTCTTTTATTCTAAAGTAATATGCCAAAATTGTCCCTAGTTAACTATTTACATCAATAGTCCATAATTACACTGTTTGCTTTCACTTTTAATTATCGCCCCTTTCCTTTAGAGAGCATAAGCCAATCTAGTTACTTACTTACGGGGTCTCTATATACGTGAATTTCTATTTAATTATAACACATGATTGCACGATACATAAGTATTGCATATCAAAAAATACATTAGGTTACAACAGTTAAAGACATCTTTGACAGTGTCATTAACACATCTGTCATGCACGGTCGGTTGTTTAGATCAGTCGCCACACATCTGCTAGCAAGCATTGCGATAGAATACGCCAACTCCACTGGATACTCACTTCTCAAATTCTCGTCCATAAACCCTGCCATCTGGTCCCTGATATCATCCCCTCTAACCACCTCTTTTATCAACTCTGATAGCTGCACATCAGGTGATCGAGTGGCAGCTTCTTTTCCCGATAAGAGCTCGTCAATCAACACACCGAAAGCAAATACATCCATTTTAGGAGTGATTAATCCGTTCTCTATGTATTCCGGAGGCATGTAACCGAGTGTCCCGACAACATGCCTTGTCAGCTGAAGTTCATCATCGCTGTTCTCATTCATGCTTCTTGCCATCCCAAAATTTGTTAGTTTTGCTCTCATGTTTCCATCTAACAACACATTGCTGCTTTTTAGGTTTTTGTGTATGCATGGCGGGGTCATGAAATTGTGAAGGCAATTTAATGCAACTGCTACATCATACACGATTTGAACTCTCTGTTTCCAATCTAAAACTGATTCGTGCAGCCAGTCGCTAAGGCACCCGTTTTCGGCAAATTCGTAAATGAGATACGTGTTGCCTCGATGCATACAGAATCCCGAGAGTCTGATTATGTTGGAATGATTGAGCCGTTTAAGTATGTTGATCTCACCCAAAACATCTCCATTCATAATCTTCACCGCTGCATAATCGCCATCAAAGATCCCCTGGTAAACTGATCCTTTCACTTTGTTTTCTTCTGCGAAATCATTGGTAGCCATCTGATGTTTCTCATAGTTGTAAATCGTTAATGACTCGATCGCTGATTGAATCCATTCTGATGAGTTGGACCATGAATTACTTTCGGGGGTCATCACGGTACTTGGAGTTTGTTTGACGGGAAGTATGTTATGTTGAATCTTTCTTCTTCTTAAGCACCAAATGAGAACCCCAAAAAGTGACACAATTAGAAGCAAACCGACACCGATACCGATACCAACAGAAACACGCTTGTGGGAGGACTTGTGTCCAAGTACGGGACCATCAGGTGCTAAAGGAATCGTCGGTGGAGCAGGCGGCGGTGGTGGAGCCGGAGATATGTTGATGCCCTTCAGTTCGGTTGTAAGTGGAATCAAAACCGGTGTAAACGGGAAGATAAGTTGATCAACTGTAAGCTCATTAGCGTCTAAAATGCTCTGAACATCAACTCCAAACATTTGCGACATGTAATCAATATTGTCTCCCCATGTAACCAACCAAGTAAGCATATACTTAACTCCAACCGCACTCTGATTAGCACTGGGACACGTGCATCTCATAGGAACCGTCAGATTATACCCCGTATCCAATTCCGAATGTCCATACTTATTCTGCGCCCTCATAGCTTGGCAAGTAGTGAGACCCTCGTAAGTTTCATTAGCAACGGTGTAGTCATTCTCATAAGTGGTTTTAAGTACATAACTCGCGTTATACTGATAGTACCCACCCTCTGAACAAGAACAGTTATGAATGGGGACAATCACTATGGTGTTGGCTGCAATAGTGGCATTGATGTTGTTGGGATAATTATTGATGGCAGTGATGTCGTTGGGGTTGGTGTTGAGGAGGGTGGCTATTGTGGACGGGGTGTTGTAAAGTGGTGGTAGTGACGGAAAAGTAATATAAGACAAACAAGTTGGTATTGAGGTTTTGGGATTGCATGTGTAGCCAAAAAGCTTGGAGTCCTTGTTGCTGCAGTCGAGTTGTAGGTTGTCGTTGATGTATGATTGTTGAGACCTGTATCCATAGATGTTGATGAAGAACAGTAAAGACCACCACCATAACAACATTATTGTGGATGTAAAGTGGTGGTTTTAATAACTAAGAAGCATGTTTGTTTATAAAGGGAAATTGATACCTACACCACATCTTTTGATGCATCATAATTTGTGCATTATAATTTCTATCGTACAATACTGTAATATACAAATTGTGATACATGCATCAAAAAATGTGATGTGAGTATCACCCCCTTTATAAAAACACGGGTTGTGTTTGGCCTTTGGAGTGTGCAAAATAAATATAGGTCAATATGTGAAGAAGCCACCTTTAGTCCTTGATTTACATTTGACTGAATATTAAATAACTTGTGTAGAATCAATCTCTTGAGAGACTGAATATGATTCTTGTAGAACAACTCATTTTCTTTAATTTAGCAACTTGTCATACAAGATGTTTGGTCCATGTCCGTCCATTGATGGACCACCTTGTAAATATGGCCGCAACTCACATGGCAGTCGCACTAGAGTATCAAAGGTAAGCAACCTTCTTCTTCATCATCATTTTTGAGCTCAAGCTACTTATGTTTGATCAAGTTAAGCTTTTATCGAGCTAATTGAGTAATAAAAAATAGCTCGAAATCTGTAACAAGCTGAGATCGAACTTATAAAGGCTCACCAAGGTTTAGTAATATAAAATATAAATTTGTTTGAGTAAGTTATAAACTGGAGCTTGCAAATGATGATATTATTAGAAGATAAAAAGCCCAAGTCTGATTTGTGGGTTTAGAGTATTAGGGTTTCACTATTAGAAATAATGGTCAATAATAAAGATATACCTATGGAGTTTCATTGTCGAACATGATATCAGAGGGGTCTGATCTTCTAGGTGGCTACATTGAGCCGTCTCCCCTAGACTGCCCCGGTCAAACCCTAAATTTTTCTCTTTAACGTTCACTTCACAAAAACCTTAAACACAAATTATACAAAACACAACGTAACATAAACGTTATTCAACAATGATGTTTTTAATACTCGTTATTGCTATCTTAGCAACCTTTGCTGATGTTCCAACAAGTGGCACCTTTGCTGAAGGATTGTGAATAAATAGAAAGAATCTCTAGTCGGTTGATGGAAAATCAAAAAAATCTCCTTTTTGTTTCATGTAACATGGAATAAAAAAAGATGTGCCGATTAGTTATGTTTTAGTATTTAGAAAAAAAAAGAAAAGAAAAAAAATTAATAGTTATTTTATTGTTGGTTTGTTAGTCGATTGTTCGTACGACTTTGTTATCATTCGACTAAAATTGATCGTTGGTACCAGTCCCTAAAGTTGACCGTTGGTACGGTTGTGTTACCAGTCGACCGTTGATACCAGTCAACTAAAGTCGATCGTTGGTACGGTTTTGTTATGAGTCGACTAAAATTATGTTTTCTATTTTGTTAATGTTTTTATTTTCTTTTCTAGTTTACTACTCTAGTCCGAGCTTTCGCGATTTCGCCGCTCGTTCGGCGGGGGAGTATTAGAAGATAAAAGGCCCAAGCCCGGTTTGTGGCTTTAGGGTATTAGGGTTTCACCATTATAAATAATGGTCAATAATAAAGATATACCTATGGGATTTCATTGTTGAACAGATATGTGAATTTTAAAGCTTTTTGAACCCACCGACCTTAAGCCTACATCATGAAGGCTTGCCTGGCCATCTAGCCGAGCCTAGCCTAAATTCGTTGAGCCAAGCTTGAGCTCGAGCTGGGTTCAGGCTTCACCTTTCTTGTAGCCTTACTTTGCAGAGTTAAGTGCTAACTTTGGTGTGTGAGTGTTTCTCCTTGTGTCGTAACCATCCCCCAATCAATTCTTTTCCTTTGTAAGTGATAGCAACAAACTAAGCCTTTAGAAAAACACCCTAACACATCCACTAAATGCCTCTTTTTATCATCAGTTAGAAATACGACACTTATAAACAGGTTTTGTACTTTGCTGATATACAATACATTGGAATTTCTGTTCTGTTTGCATATAGGTGTTCGATAAAATGTCTTTGAACCTAAACTTATGAATTTTCGCAAAGTGTTTGATGAAATGACCAAGTAACTTTTCTCGAACCTTGTCGTTAATAATGAAGAAAAAGAATGTTTTCGAACTTAAACCGACTATTTGTAAGCATGGTAACAATGTGTTTGGTGAAATGCGTATACCAAAGATCTTATACGTAAATTGCCAAAGAGATTTTTTTACAGTGTTTGTATAATGTTTGAGTCCAATGTAATAAGGATGGGAATAAGTATTTGCTTAGTTATATAGGTTAATTATAGAAAGTACTTAATGAGTATGATTATGTGTTGGATAAATGTAAAAAGAGGTGGTCGCAGAACCATTGCCGTGTTTATTTCTGCAAATATATTGTTCCGTTCTTATCCTTTTTTCCAGAGCAAATTATGACAGCCGTCAAAGACACATGTAGAGCAGCCTTAATTCGAAGGAACCCTAGAAATCGTCAAAGGAATGTATTTATGTGAATTAAATACTCCAACAGAACATTTAGCACAAATGTATGTTGTTCTTCGTCGTAGACGTGTTAAAAGCAAGAAGGAAGAAATGCAAGCAGGGTTGTCGTTGCATCAATGTTTGCATCATTATTCTATAGTAATATACCAAGAAAGACACGAGGTCACTACAGTTGAAGACATCTTTGACAATGTCATAAATGCCTCTGTCATACACGGGCGGTCATTTAGGTCAGTCGCCACACATCTGCTAGCAAGCATCTATTGGGTTTTATGATTAATAACAATTATACAAAACAACTAAACATCATCAAAGCATGCAACGAAAGTAAAGATTAATACTTGTAAAGAATTAACCGAATATAAAAGTATATGTGTATCGTTTGTGATTCCTAGCGAAACAAGGAATCAAATAGAACAAGAACCAATAACCCTAATCGACTAGGGTTTGATCTAGTCGACTTATACACCAGGTCGAACCACCAATAATACCAAACACAAGTGTGTTTGACCTTCGTTCTTGATCACAAATAAACCAAACACTTTTGCTTTGAACTTAGGAAATCGAACCTTAAGGGTTTAGGCTGGTGACCGATCGGTTAAGCTCAAAAGTAGGGGTGGAAACGAGCCGAGCCGTTCGTGAAAAGCTCGGGATCGGATCGGTAAAAAGCTCGAACAAGCCGAGCCTAAACGAGCTCGAGCCTAAGTTTGGGCTCATTTAATAATCGAGCTCGAGCCCGAGCTCTATACAAAAGGCTCGTTTAGGCTCGCGAGCCTAAACGAGCCCTAGAAATATATACGTATATATATTTTCTATACGTATAACCGTGTTAACGAGCTCGAGCCTTGTGTTAACGAGTCGAGCTTTGTGTTAACGAGCCGAGCTCGAGCTTGTGAAAAATTTCACGAGCCGAGCTCGAGCCCAAAATGTGAGGCTCGAAATGAGCTCGAGCTCGAGCCTAAACGAGCTCGAGCTCGGCTCGGCTCGTTTTCACCCCTACTCAAAAGGGAGGATAGGAGAAGATAAATTAGGTTTGCAAGTCACAAAGATAAGTTTAGAATGAATACAAGAGGTTTATATTTATATTATAACAATTTTGAAGTCCAAGTTATGGTAGGATTGCCCTATGCCCTTGATCGACCGGTTATGGGACTCCCCAAGGGGTTCTAGAACCTTCTCGGTCATTAATTTCATCTTTAGTCCTTTAACTTGTTATTTAACGACTGTTAACCAAACTTCGTTAAATACTAGCTCTCGTTAAGTGTTTTATTCATGATTAAATAATTAAATACGGCATTTTATATATTAATTATTTTAACATTGATTCTCATACGTAATGTGTGCAATCCCGAAGTCTCGTGTTTAAATCCGATCATAAGTACATTAAGTTATATCCATAAACCTTTCAGCTCTCACTTGGATATTTCTTAATATAGTAATGACATTGGTTTAGTCTAGCTTAACGAGCCAATTTCCCCAGATCGAACCGAGTATGGTTTCCTAGAAAAACCATTTAATGATTCATCATTATACTTATCCTTTTTGCTGTAACACCCCCAAAAACCGAGGGCGCCACTCAATTGACATCATGACACAAGTAATAAATAACGGTTTATAAAACCCGTTTAATGGCTTTTATTAATAAAATAATAAAGTTTACAAAAGTTTAATTGTTGCGGAAATATGACCCATTAATAAAAGGTAGTCCCAAATACATCAGTGTAGTCTATGACCATGCCATGCCAAGCCCTGCCTTGAGATTGTCACACTTCATGATCAAACACCTGAGAAAAACATGCTAAAAAGATCAGCTATAAAGCTGGTGAGTTCATAGGTTTATAGTAAAACATTAAAGCAATAAAGTTTGTTTTATGGACAAAAGTGTGCTCGATACACCGCGTGTAAGGAGTCTTCCAAATAAAAGTGGTTGTGTCTATTACTCGAGCTCTAAGTTCATGATACCAAGCTACAACAGTTCCACATGCGTGTAAGTAGCATGTCAATATGTTTATGGTGCCCTTAGCAAGTGTGTATTCTCATTAACACTTGAGTTTCCGACATGGTATACGTCCGGAGACAAGTTGGCGCTATCGATCGGTGCTAAGCATCAAGTCTAAAGACTAAAAGCTGTTCAAACACTAATGCAATTAAGATCCGAGGAGTATAGAGTCTCCCAGGTCGTTATGTCCCAAATGAGCTATCAATGGATCAATCAACGTCTAGTGATCGAGAAGTTTGAGCGAAAAGGATTATGATTAGGAGATTATAACTACTGAAATATCAAACAAATACAAAGGCTAAAATGCAAATGAGAGGAAATTAAAAGATAAAACCTATTAAATAAACGCTATCACATGTATTTAAAGTGATGAGCGTTTAAAGCCTAAAACGTGCGTTTAAATCAAAATCTACGTGACGTACAAAATAAAAAAGTGAAACTAAGTCAATATTAACCCTAAAATATGCAAATGATGTTTTATAAACCTAATGATAAAAGAAAATTACTAGAAAAAGAAAATTATTTTTAAAACTAATTATCTAATTAAAAACTATTTTTAACTATTAAATATTAGCTAAAATACAAGAAATTATGAAACAAAACTAGAAAAATAAGATTAAGACTTGGAAAAGTCTAAAATATCAAAATAGACTTTTCAAAACTATTTCCGTATTTTTGTGACTATTTTTCTATTTTCTATGGATTTTAAACTATTAAAAACTAATTAAATTACTAAAAATTACCAAATAAGCTATGAAAAATCTAGAAAATTACTTTTTCTACTTTTTATATTTATCTAAGTCTGAGAAAATTGAAAAATTATTTTTGGAACCTTTTCTCAATTTTTTCTATTAAATGCTATTTAAAATGCCTAAAAACTACTTAAAATCAAGAAAATAGCAAAACGACATAAAAATCAAATTTTCGGAAAATTCTAAATTAATATATAGAAGCTAGGAAAATGGAAAACAGTATGCTATGTGGAGAAAATTGGATCTATGATTTGAGCTTATGAATAAGCTCTTAAATAAGCTAAATGAACCAAATAAACAACCCATCGATTCTGAAGCACCGATATACTAATTATGACCAAATGAAACAGTAATCAACAAGCTACAACAACGAACACGATTTGGTGATTACAATTTTAAGCTAAAACAGTTTTTGGTACTTATTGCGATCAATGAATAAGCACCCAAATAAGCTAAAAGCAAAACCAATTATCAAATATTAAACTAGACCTAGGAAGCTAATTATAACCAAAGGACCGGACCTTATCAAGCTTCTATAAGTTACGTGCAAGTGCACAAGAAGCGAGGAAAAGCTCGGTGATATCGAGTTACGGTGCAGGCACTGAGCTCGATTTGAGCTTATGCTCAAGCTTATCCGTAGGGCAAAGCTTAAAAGATACTAGGTTTTAAAGACCACCTATTAAACTACTTGTAACCAAAATTCGAGACCTATAAAGCTTTAATGAGTTGTATCTGAAGCGCAATATCTCTTCAAAACCACATTTGACATGACTTGACTTTTGAAGCGATTAAGAACTTTGACTTTGGAGAACTTTGATCCAATTTTTATGACCTGAAAATGAAGTACCATGGTGAATTGAATACAAGACAAGTTATGTTTAACACTTTTAAGCTCAAATCTAAGTTTTGCAATTACGAAACCACAACAGATTGATAATAAGATGCAGTTGAAAGCTTATTTTGACTTTTCACAGTTTTAAGGGCAAAAGTAAGACAAGTTAAGGCTCAAAGGATCTAAACAAACTACTAGCAACGAAATCTAGCACAAAGACCTACTCTATCACGCTTATATCAACTGTGCCAAACACACCCTTATAAACTGTTTTTCAATCTAAATCCAAATTAACTCGATTCAACATAGATTAGGATCAAATTAACTCTAAACAACCTAATTGCCACTTATAAAGCAGTCTTAACCACTTTTAACTACAATTACCAAAGATGCAAAGATCATGAAAATTACTTACAATAAGTCCAAAGCCACTATGGCCTGCCACTTATGAAACCAGAGAACCACTAACCTAATCCAACCCACTGGCTTCCAATTCAACCCATTTCCACCTTTGAATCAACCCATTCCATCTCTGTAACCATTTTAGCTCCAACTTTGACTTTTGTTGACCAGTGTTTAAGAGTTAGTGAAATGTGAATGTAAGTTTATATAAAGCTTTAACAAGCTTATTTGAGCTTGTTTAAGCTTGAAAACGAACTTTCCAATGATTTAACAATGGTTTGAGATTGATGATTTCAACAAGAACATAAAATTTGGAAATTGAACTTAAACTTGAATTGATCTTGAAATTAAGTTTCAATACACTTAAATGATTAACTTGAGTACAAAATAACTTAAAGATAAAATTCGAAGCTAATTAGGATACAATACTATTAAAACGACATACAATTTTAAGAAAACTAAAACTACACACTTTTCATGCTTCCACTTGGTCTCCTTTTATGCCCAAAATCTTTTCTCTCACCTTCTGATCAAATCCCAGCTGCAATCTCAGCCATTGATAGGCTAAACTTCATCTTGGCCGTTTATGTGTTTTTGGCGCCAAATCCTTGTTTGGATATGAGAGACAGGAAAGGGATGCAATTAATGCAATGCCAATGGGTAGGTGAGGTGGGGGAGACAAAGGGTTGTGTAGGGTGGCTATGGGTGGAGTTTGAGGAGGGGGGTGGTAGCAGACAATGGTGTCGGGGAGGGGACAGGGAAAGCGGGTTTGTTTATTTTGAAATGTGGGTTGGTCGGGTTGTGGGAAAAGGGCCGGGTAAGGTTTTTGGGCCAAGGGTTTAAATATTGGGCTTGGGGTTTATATTAGGGTCCGGATTGGTTTGTAATATCAAAAACACAAGGACCAAAATGCAACTTCTCAAAACCAAAGGACCGAGCTGTAAATTATGAAGAGTAGTCAAAAGGGCTAGACTTGCCAAGTTTAAATAATCCAAGGGCTATTTTGAACATTTTGTTCAAGGATTATTTTGACCAATTTGAAAGTCCAGGACTAAAGCGTAATTTTCTCAAAATTTTAGATTTCCCACCAAAGGACTAAAATGACAATTTATGATTTTAAAAGACCTTTGGTGACTTTTCTTTTGAATTCGGACTCGGGGACTATTTTGACAATTTTGAAACTTGGGGACTAAAGCGCAATTTTGCAAATTTGATATGTTTTCATCGATTTTGATATTTTGCATTTAAAACACATAAAACAACGATTTGTGATATTTTGATCATTTTGATGTGTTTACGAGTGTTTTCGGATGATTTTTGCCTCAATAGATCTATTTATAACATTCGCGGAGGCGTCCCTCAATAGATCTATTTATAACATTCGCGCTCCCCGCAGGGATTAATGGTACATGACAGGCGGGCAAGTGGGAAATAAGTTCCTTAGGCTACGCTCGTAATAGTGGTTTACACAAGAGTTTCAGTTCTAGTCCATAAAATAGTAGTTGTTCAATAAGTATTGCGTAACAGCAATAAATCAAGTGTTTACATAACAGCAATAGTTCATAAAGTGGTTTGCGCGAAAGCAATAATTCATAAGGTGTATGCATAAAAGCAATATCATTCATATAATGTTTGCATAAAAGCAGTTGTTAACCATACGGAGTTTGCATAAAAGCGATGGTTATTAACAAAGTTTTGGCATGTTTCTCAACCCAAAATAGTTCATAAAACAGTTAAAAGTAGGGGCTATGAAACTCACCTCGATATGCAGAAATGCAAGATATCACATCTAACGTCAAATAGTAAATGTGTACGGCTCCGACACGCAGCCTAGATAAGTATGGTATGGTTTTTAGTCTAAGTCTTGAATTCAAATTCATTATTTGAAAGTTTCCAAGTGTTTGCGTTTTTGAAATGCTTAAAGTTTAAAAGCAAAAGTTTCCATATATTTGGATCTTTAAAATGCTTAGAGTTTAAAAACAAATATTTAAAATATTTGTTTTATAACATTTTTTGTGAAGTTTCATGAGTTATTTTGATTGTCGATAATGATCGAAAATTGTAGTTGCGAAAATATCTCATACGCATTGGCTCTTGGAAAAGATGCGGAAAAATGTAAACGAAACTTTCGTATAATGATTTGGCTCGAATATTGACTCAAGAATTGACGAAAGATAAATAAATACTAGATGATTAAATTTGTTGAGTTTTCAAATGAGAATATATATATATAAATCTCATATATATATATAGAATGAGGTTCTTATGAGATAGTGTTTAAAATGGGATAGTGTAAGAAGCCACTTAAAAGATGACAAGTGAAAATTAGTTATTTAAGATTAAGTAAAATAATTAAATTAATGATAAGGGCATAATAGATATTTGCATTCCCACTTTTATCTCCATCATCCCTGTAAACATGCACTCCCACTTTTAGAATCCATGAAACGCATAACAGTGTTTAAATCAAAACCATCACTTTATTTGTTTAAAATCATAAACCCTACGAACTTACCAACCCCATTTTATGTTCTCATCTCTACCTTAACAACGGCCACACAAAAAATATCACGTGATGTATCTTGACTTATTGCTACGCATTTATCATATGGGAGACAACCCTTTCGCGTATCGCAAACGTCGACCCTTATTGTTTCGATTTTCATGGTTGTTTCTTATTTGAATTTCCGTCCATGTTCGGACAACATGAGCGGTAAAAATCCGTAGATCTTTTTCAACAATAGTATGATTGGTTTTTGATTCAAACCCAATACGTGTTTGTATGTATCTAATGTCTATCACCTATTCATTTTTTTCCAAGTTTAATCGTATATCGATGTAACTTGAATTTTTGTATTAGTTGGGTTTGTAAATAACCAGTGTACGTGTATAAAGTGAATATATAATATTGGCGTATCAATAATTTTTTGCACTAGTGATTATCGATAAGATTTATAGTTTGTAAATGTACGTGAACGATGGTGTATCGTTTTGTTTTGGTTAGAATCCGTTTTTTGGTTTGTTTATTATGGGAACCCAACATGTTTAACCATTTTCCGGTGAGGCCTCGTGTTCAACGTAGATTACATACTATTACGACTTTTAAGATTTGTAAATGGGTATTATAGATTTTGTAAAATTTATACATCTCCAGATGTGTATGATGTATCATTTTTTTCATTCGTGTATCACTGCCATATTTATCTAAGTTTTATAGATGCCAGTCAACCCAACGGCCAAGGCCGAGCACCTCTGTAAATCGACATCTGATGGCAGCTATGGCATTTTAATCGCCGGAGACGAACAATAGATCCTGTCACTTGCAACCGAACTTGTCGTCGACAGCCATAACATGATGGTCTCTATATAGGTCCATAACTTTGCGACATTTTTTATCGCGTCATTCTTTATGCTCGTTGGCTAATTTGGAGGACATGTAAATGTTTAATGCAAATGAGTTATCATATGTTAAGTTTGAATGATTTGGAGACTATATGTTTTAGGAAGATTGGGTTAATTATAACCCTCATTTAGCTTGTGTGACGATGCAAAGTCTTTCATTTTACTCCCTGGTCCTCGCTGTTAATTTGATCTTGGTAGTGCATAATATCATCCACCGTACATTATTCAAAGTAAATAGTGCTTTCGTCCAATGTATCCTAACGAGATTTGGTTAAATATGAATTTTGTCGTACAAATATATACATATCGTTGTGCATCGTGATTAATAGAAGGTTTATCATATTTAGCCAATAATGTGTCAACGTATGAATCGATCATATTTCAGAAAAAATTATGTTTTTTTGTATGTAAATATTTCATGATGTCCTTGTTTGTGTGTAACGGAATGTAAAAAAAAGAAAGAAAGAAAGAAAAGAAAAAAAAAACTCGTACACTGATAAAAGAAGATGCAAGTATCAAATTCAAATAATGATAAAAAAAAGTAGCGTTTGAAAACAAAGAAGTCAAAACACTAGCAAAAGATGCGTGAATTTAGTCTTCAAATTGTGCTCACAAATTGGACATTATTTACAAGTATGCCATTATTTTATTTTAATTAACTAACATTATTATTGATTCATCCAACGGCTCAGATCGCTTCCTACTCATCCTACTTTAAGACACTAGCTTACGTTAACCTCCCTCTCTCTCTCTCTATATATATATATATATATATATATATATATATATATATATATATATATATATATATATATATATATATATATATATATATATATATATATATATATATATACTAGTATAACAAACCCGGTTTGTTTATTAACTAACTTGTGTAATTTGAAGGTGTTGACTCCATAACGGTGAGTTGTATCTTTTTCCAGATCTTTTGGTAAATTAATGATCTCAATTGCATCAAATGGGCATTTCTACATTAACAAAAAGAATGAATATCATACTTGAGCTGCAAATACTGTTAATGAAAAGGAGGAGGTAGTCTTTGTGGTGTTGACTATAAAATAGAAGAAAAAGACATAAATTTGTATGCCTAAATGATAGTGGCATGAAAGTATTCACTCCATTCTAGGTATAACGAAATCCCCAGAGGAGGATCATCAATTATATACACAAATGACATTTGCAAGATATAGCAACGTATTTGAAACCCGACCATGGCGCGGTTGATTGGTAGTGCCTTCTAGTGCTCCATTCGCATCCATTGTATCCGAAATAAAACAAACGACAAATGATGAGAATAATTGGAAAAAAGGCACAACTGATATTTCAAAAATACAATAAGAAAGTATTTACATTACCGGGATGCGCAAAGCAGCGGCGTTTGTTTTGTATAGAAGATATTGATGGTGTTGTAGCTGCAAAAGATCAGAAAAAGGCATCACTATCTGAGCATGAAAATGAGGAATAGTATTGAACATAAGCATACGAAAATAGTTACATTCATTGCTAATTTACCAAACCATGTTCTACTGATGATTTGTGCTAATATAGGTATAAAGTAGAGCCACACTTACTGTATCCTCGTCAATCTCATTTTCATCATTGGGGATTTGTGGACGGTTAAAAAGTTAAAGAATGTTTCACAATTCTATGTTTTTGTAATTGGTACCCTTTTTAGGTTTCTTTCTCAGAACCTTCTGAGTCAAATTTGTCCCTGGATAGCAGTTGATCTCCGTCCTATAATTTCCATAATAAATTGGATGTGAGACCATGATTTTGAAACCGGATATTAGAAATGATAATCAAAGCTAGAGTTTCAGAAAAACAGAGGTTAGAGATAGTTCGAAATACCAATTTATTTTTCTAAGATATGTTCCTCCTTATCAATCATCTCATATGTTTCCCAAGGCTCCTGATGCTTATTCCATAACCCAGTCCACATTCCACGTATTGTATGTTTACTCCTAAGCATCCAGTTTGTATCGAAACACAATCATCTCCTGTTGAAAGAAGACAATCACAGTTATATAAAGATCTGGACCTCTCATGTAACAAAAAGAAATTAAAAATTTTATTTTAGAATTTCAAATACCACAAGCAAGCTTGCTGCTTTGGATCAAAACATCTTGAGAGTTTTGCAAGTGAATTCCATCTTTATTTGGGCTGTCCCCTGGGGATGAAACACGAATACCGGCCAATAACCTGAAGGGATTGACAATTGTCGAACTTGAGGTTAGTTCTATTATATGTCACATAAACAGCCTTGGAGTTATCGTAATAAAACTGATTTTTGCCATCCACTTACCTAAGGATCAGTTTGTTTATATGTAATAACGCAAAGGAGTTTGGTCTTTCTTTGTTTTACTACAATGCATAGCATATCAGTATACTCCAGATACATGCGATACTGATTGCATAATAAGAGAAACTATAACGACTTATAAATCATTAAAGGCTTGGATATTTTTAAAAGTGATAAAGAAAATGAAACCTATTGTTTAAGAGCATAATGCATATACGGAGTATATGTTTGTATCATTTATGAGTAAAAAGACTTAAAAATGAACCATACACATCACTATTACAACTATACCTTAAGAAGAAGCTGTATAAAAATATTATAATGCAAGAAGGTCATGAAACTTTGATATGTGTGAAACTGAAACTGTATACGAAGTAATGGAGACAGGTACAAAGTTTAACTAACTCAGGTAGTTTTCCCTATTCAATGTTCAGATAGTATAAATATACGAAACGGCTGCGCAATATTTATACGAAGATATTTATACTACCTGGTAAAACAATGGATAAGAAGATATTTATGCTACTGGTAGACGAGCAGGATAGTAACTAACTCAGGTAGTTTTCCCTATTCAATGAAGTTTGCCCTATTCAATGATCAGATAGTATAGATATACGAAACGGCTGCGCAATATTTATACGAAGCTGTTTATACTACCTGATGAAACAATGGATAATAAGATATTTATGCTACCGGTAGACGAGCACGTTAGTATATATTGTTTCATCATAATATCATATTATTGGCTATTTCCATCAGCAGGTTTTATGCATCATTTGGTTTAATGTTATGAACCTTTTGTGTTTTACAACAATCAATCAACCCTTTTCCATCCTTTTAGAGTTTCAGATTTTTCTACTTTGTACCTGCTTTGTTATATGCTTCAGCATTGTCGTCAGTGCGTTGTTCTAGCTGCAACAACAGCTGCATCCGTTCTGTTATCTGCTCCAGTGAGTTCCATTTTTAACCCCTCAATTTATTGACACAAAGAAATCATAAGTAGTAATGATAAATTATCATTACCATATTCAAAATATATAACTCAAAGAGAATATATAACTCAAAGCTGGTTAAAATTAGAGTATAATTTAGGATATGAAAGAGAATATTACATTGTGTAGAGTTGTAAGAAACATTATCACCTGACAACTAACAATTTCTTCCCCAAAGAAGCAAGGAGTGCAAGCCTGGTACCAGGTTTAACACAAAGAGCCCTAACAGCCTTTGTATTCGCAAGAAACTGGATATCTTCTCTTTCATTTGGAGCAACCAAACTTATCTGCACAATAATGTGAAAATTCTTTGGAAAAAAGGTTTTGGTTGTAGCAGAAAAACATGACAAATCATGACAAATAAAGCTTTTGTTTCAGAGTACCAAGCTTACCTTTGTTAGTAAATTCATTCCTCCCATTCCATTTAGCCTTCGAGCGACGATTATAAGCTGACCAGAAGCGTCAATATCAAAATATCGACCTCCGTCAACCCGGAACTCATTGATATAGTAATTAGATGAGAAGAGACCAAATAGCTTATGACAAAATAGCGTACAATAGTTAATGGAAAATTATCGTGTATGTATGAAAAAACAATTTGACATCGTTTGTGAAATAGTTGAAGGAACTCATCAGCTTCCTTTGCTCCAATTCTGTTGAAAGCGGTTGCAAGAAGCTTGAAGAAAGAAATCAGATCATCCTTGAATGTAGTTGAGCATGAATCCTTAATAACCACCTCTTGCTCACAACCGACAAGACATCCAACTTGACGGCCATCCATGTAACCTTTACAAGCCATCAGAATATCACACACACGATTGCGAAAATGCCCCACAACAAAATCCTCAAAGTTCTGCAAGATAAGAACAAAAAACGTGCCATGTGATAAGCATTAATTAGTAATTATATTATATAAAAAAGTACGTGAATTACCGTGGGTGGCTTGTTCATGATAAACACCATTGTTTTTAGTGATTTGATAAGGGTATTCTCGTTGTACAGAAAGCAAGCATATTCTCGATAAACCATGATTCTTCTGAGGTAGATAACATCATTAAGCAACGGCTTTGGGTTCAAAATCATGCTCTGAATATTGACAAGAAGCTGGAGGAGTGTCGAACTGCCACGGACCCACATCTCATCTTCTTCGTCTAAGTTGCCAGTTGTTCCTGGGAGCCTCAAGCATACATAGCCACACTTGTGCAGATTTGGATTGATGTAAAGACCACCAGAGTGATACCTTATAAGTTGAATAAAATTAAGATAAATAGATAAAATCAGTGAATATAAAGAACATAAGAGATCCATTATCATGCAAGTAGAATATAAGAAATCAGATAGATAGATAAATAAAGAAAAACAGGAGGATGACATACAACTGGGGTAAGAGGATATTTGCTTGGAAAACACACATCAAAAAATCATGATACGGAGTCCCCTCTTTTCAGATAATCACAGCCCTCAGTAGATCCATCCTCGGTTCATAAATCCTCACTAATATTGAATCTGTAACCAAATTATCGTTGTATCGTTGTATTATAAAAGTAAATTACTATAGAATAACTGCAAATACCTAACACATCCGATGAAGAATGAAATTACTTATTACCTGGAGATGACTGCACAAAATATGATATTAGGGTTATGAGAAAAAGTAAATTTATAAAAATAGATAATATGTGTATCCGATTATCATTATGAATGATTTGAAAATTATACAGATTAACAATACACTATCCTATATAGATTATGGCATGCACAATCTTAACAAAAAACATTGGTGGTTTGGTGGTTAAGGTGCCTAATAACATGTGTAAGGTTGTGAGTTCGAATCCTGGTAGGGTTTTTTTTAATAAAAAAAATAAGACGAAAATTTAGAGACAAACAAATCTAGATGACATAATTAAACAAACACAAAATTCAAATTAAGTTTAAAAAAATGCCACATGTAATCAATGATGACATGGATTAATGACATGGAATTATGGGATGCCAAGTGGCATTATATGTGGCATGCCTCCTCTTATATATAATGTATAGATATATATAGGGAAGGGATCGGGTGCGGATTGCATTTTAAGTAGGGATGGTGCGGATAATATCACAGTAGCTTTTTTTTTTTTAAATTCAAGAAAATCCGAAAAAATTAAAAAAATAAAGAGGATGATTAATTATTAAGAATCGCTGAAAATTTTTTCAAAAAAAATCGTTTTCATGATTAAAGGTATTGTGATATTAAGGTCGATTTTGACTTTTTTACAAAAGTCAAGATCTGATAATATCACATAAACTTTTTTTTTAATACACAATTGTTAACATCACACTAACTTTTTTTTATATCACACTACTTTTTGTTTTTTTACTAATATTATTAATATCACCGTTCCTTTTTTAATAAAAAATGTTAATATCACGGTTCCTTTTTACTATCACAGGAACTTTTTTTATTTTTTTAATATAATTGTTAATATCACCGTAACTATCATATGCTTTTTTAATAAAATTGTTAATATCATAGTAACTATCATATGTTTCTTAATATCATGGTTCATTTTTACATGTAAAAAAGCTTAATATCACAGTTGGTTTTATAATATCACCATTTTATAATATCATAGTTTCATAATATCAGAATAGAATTCATAATATCCTTAATATCACGGTAGATGTGACAACTGGCAATTTAGGGAGTTTATTTTAGGTAACCGCATTACGTTAAACTAAACCGAGCTTTTTCCTTTATAACTATTTTTATAAACCATGACTTGATTTCATATCGTCTATTGGTTTTTACGGATTATTTCACTATTGAATGAGTTATCATATGAGTTTTAACTCTATTTGGTAGGCAATATTCGATTCGGCACTAGAAAAGCCTAAAACGAGAAATAACGTAACTTTTAGACCGTAACTCGAAAATTGGCGAACAAATAGTCAAAACTCATGGAAAAACATAGATAACGATGTTAGAAAGTCGAACGAACGTCGTGGGACACTCGGGGGACAATATATGAGCTCGGGAATGGGTAAACGGAACGTTTTACGAAAAATGGCAACCACGGCCCCTCTCTTTGCTTAGCCGCCCTCCCTCCTCTCTTTTATTATTTGGTCCCTCCTCAAAATATATAAACCCCACTTCCCCTCATTTCACCTCTTCACTTTCTCTCACTGAAAACACACACACCCACTTTCTCTCTCTAATCTCTCTCTCTCCTCAAAAATAAAAACCCTAGCCACCACCACCACCATTGGCCGCCACCTTGTCCGGCCAAAATCTGGCCACTTTCCGGCGAGTGGTGCTACACCTCCACCGCCATCTTGTAGATCTTCTTTCCCTCTTTCTATCCATATATAATACTCTCGCTAAAACCTTCATTAACACCTTCAAATCTTAAGATTAAGATTCGTACTTTTAGAGTTTTCATCAAATATTGTAGATCGGGCTTGAATAAGGTAAATGGAACATGGGTGAAGCTTATTTAAGCTATAATAAGTCACGTACAACCCATTTAGGGTTTGTACATGCCACGAAATTTAGGGTTTTTTGGTTAAACATGGGATTAAGTCTAATTAACACATAAATAAACATGTAGCTAGTGTTTGGTAAGCATGTCGTGTATCATATTGATGGGTTTTTGCATTTTAGGTCTAGTTTCATATTTTTGGTTGAATAGATGATAGGTTTGGTGTTTGGTTAATGATTGGAGCTTGATTGGTTGTATTTGGATGTTGTGGTATTGATTTGGTAGTGTTTGGATGGGTTAGAAGTGGTGTACGAGCCACCAAGGCCATGTACGTGAGCCTTGGTTTGTGTACGAGACCCACTTGGACTTTGGGTCCGGGTCGGGTCGTTTTGGTAGCTTGTTGGTTGATATGGTTGATGTTTGGATGAGACGCGTGGAGCCAAAAAGCTTCTAGAGCTTGTTTGGTTCACGCTGTCTTAACCCTGACCGTGTCATGACCATTAGGGTCATAACATTGGTTTCGGGCATATTTGGTTGGTTGGCGAGATTGTTGTGAGTTGATTTGGGATTGAATTGCGCTATTATGACTTTTAATTGGACTTGATATATATAATTGTCAACTTTGAGCAACGTCGGTGTTACTTTGACTTTTTAGTCAATAGTTGACCCCGACAACGCCGTAACATGGACTTTAGTATAATTTGGACTATTGATTGATTAAAAGCCGAGAAGTCATGACTCGTGCTTGTGGACTCGAAACGAATAACGATATGAAATTGATCTTGGGATTTGATATATATATATATATATATATATATATATATATATATATATATATATATATATATATATATATATATATATATATATATATATATATATATATATATATACTAGCCAGCACCAGCAGCGGCATTGTGTATAGTATTCAACAATTTCGGGTGCATCGATATTTGTATGCGGATGAACCCGCTATGGCAATAGTCAAGCACGTTATCCATGGTTCTGGTTTGATTTTCCTTTGTGGTTCTACGACAATTTAACGATGGTAGTTCTGGTTAATGAGATGTACTTTTTGTAATTGATGTGCATTCGGTTCGCGAGTTATTGTACATGCAGTATGTGGAAATGGTTAATTATGCATTCTAAAAGTCACCAACCCAAACTTGCATATAGCAAGTATGGTAACAACTAAACATATTACAAACGGTTTTCTCTTTTAGCTTAACCCCCGATTTGGTTTGAGTAAAAATTGTTTGTGTGTGATTTTCCTCCTTTTTTTCATTTATGCTTGGTTCTAAAATGTGTGCCATGGTGACGTCGCTAAGGCGTGACCTCCATGTTACGAAATAGATCAAAACGTCGACTATAAGCGTGACGTGAGATTAGACGGGAAAAAACGCGCTAAGGCGTGAATCGTGGCATTTTTTTATTTAACTTCGATATATTGTTTTTAAATGAAGAATATTATTTGTAAAAATAGTTTTTAACCTTATTAATTATGTATTACTCTTTCTATAAACTCGATATATATGATTATATAAATATTTTCATATTTTGTCCCACCTTATACTATGCTTTAAAAATGCAAAAGTCTCGCCTTAACCGCTAAGACGTAAAGCTTGGTCAAGATGTCACGCCACGTCTCACGCTATTTATAACATTTTTAATGACAAAAAAAAACTATGTGTATGGTTACAATTCTATCTAACATTTGTTCCGTTTATTCTCTACATTACTACAAGCGATTCTATTTACATATACCTATCATGCATCTATTTAATATTTACTTTTTATATCACTCCAATCCTTCCATCGAAAGAATTGATAAATTGATGTATGCAGTTTCAATATGCAGTTTCAATAAGCATGTTTAATCTGATGATCATGGTATGTTCTTGCCTCTTTGGTTAGTTTGTACCCTACCTCAATGTACATTATCAATTCTTATGTTTGAAATTGTATTGTACAATACTATTCGAGTCTTTTTTTCTAAATCAGGTCAAAGTTCAAGAGCAAGAAATTCAACCAAGTTTTAGAGTAGGCTTCTTGCATTCAAAGAGCTCCTATAAGAAATTCCAAACAACCCTTATAAGTATTAATTCTAAAAGTTGCGCCTCTTTCATATAAGGATATCAATATTCCGTATGACCTTATTTGTATGGATACGCACATCAATGTCACGCCTTCTACCAGACCAACATGAGCAATGGAAAAGCCATCTTGTATGCTCCTTTCTCATATTTTGATATATTTATACTTCTTATTGTTCATTGGATAGTTCATATTTAAAGTGTCTTATGTTTACAAAAGAGAAGTAAATGTTTTTTTTATTACTAATGTTTTGATTGGACAAATCATTAGACAATTTGTAAACATTGTTTAAGGGACACTGTCCCTGGACACAATGGATCAACTTTTGAAAAAGATTCTCCTGTTAGGATGTTTGAATTAGATTGCGAGTCAGACGGCTTTTTGCCTTTGAATAATATGAAATTCCTTGAGCATTATGAAGTTTTGGTTGATCGAACGATGAATTTGAGTACGTGTGGTACGATTTGTAAAAGGAAATTGTTCGGTGTGCTGCTTATTTTAATATGGATATTACTCGAGGCGGGTCAGGTTGTGTGATGGGAAGCGGATCTTTTCGACATGAGAGTCTGAAGGTGGTGAATATCTCCGGAGTTGGGAAACAACTACTCAGAAGTAATTGCTGCTCAAGATGTTGCAACATATGGTGGACTTTGCTCCCTTGCAAGTTTTGACCGTGCAGAGCTTAAGGCAATATAATCTATAATACTTTTTTACTCTACCATCAGACTATTTGATTTACTTGATAAATAACAGTAATTGAATACACTCATTTGGCAGGCAAAAGTAATTGACAATATTAACTTCCGTAACTTCTTAGAGTTAGTCCCTGAAGTGAGGGAGCTTATCCATGATTTTTATTCCAGGTATGCTTACATTTTATCCTAAAACTGTTTCGTGTTTGTGAGATATGGTTATTGCATCTGATGTTTTGTTATTTACTTATTATGTAAAACATCAACTTAAGATGTTGTGCCTTGACAATCTTTTATCAACAAAAAATTTTCCACATTGCTGCAGCCAGTATGCTTCATGTTTAGACTACCTTAGGAATCTTAAAGCAAACCTGCTGCTCGACATCCATTTGCATGACCATGTGGAGATGCTGTATACTCAGATCCGTAACAAAGCACTGATTCAGTATACTCATCCGTTTGTGTCTGTTGATTTGGTGATGATTTTATAGGGGCATAATGTGGTGATTGAACAAACTTATGAAGCGCCAAAAATAACGATAGATGGTGTAACCGTTGCAAAATCCATTGAATTTAATGATAAGGTGAAGAATGTTGGCGCGAGTCTTGTGAACAGGTTGCTAATGCTACAATCGATGTGGCTGGTGATGGTAATGTTCAATAACGTATTGAGTTTTTATGTGATATTTTGTAACTTCGTTTTTTTTTTAATTTTTTTAGGTCCAACTTGTGCAACAATTCAAAAAGGGTGTTTCATTGCTGCTGTCAAAAAGGGTGTTTGGTTGCTGCTGTCTAAAGAGGGTGTTTGGTTGCTGCAGTAAAAAATGATTGTAGTTATCAATGATAAAAGGCATCCTCTACTAAAAGTTTCTCAACTAACACTAGCTAGGAAGGTGAACTTAACCCATGAGGAGTTTCTGAAAAGGTTTACATGTAAGGTTGATAGAGGATATAAGAGAGGTTAGTGAGGTAAGTATAGACTGCCCCTTTACCATTATTGGATAAATTTTTATTTCTTCTCATGTAAATTAGTCTGGCTATGCCATGGTGCTTGCGTCAAATTTGCGTATTGAAACCGATAATTCATGGTACTACATAAGCTGTCGAAAATGCAACAAAATGATAACAAAAATAGGCGAAGTGATTGTTCTTGAAGCTGAGGAACTTGTGTTTGATCATGAAAGGGACACACAGTGGTGCCCAAAATGCAAGTCCAAACCATAGTTCAGAATTCCATGGTAAATGATATAACATATGTTTTTAGAAAAGCGCATAAATTTGTTTTGATTCTGAATATTAAAAAATGTTTTTCCTTTGATAGGTTCAAGGTGCAGATCCATGTTATGGATGGGACTGAGAGTGCCTCCTTACACAACAGTATCTAGGACCAGTCTTTTATATGCTTAAATTTTGTTTCTTGCAGTGACTATAAATAATATTTTGGTTATCAGTATCATAGTTCTATGTGTAGTTTTCTCTTTATAAGCTTCAACTAAGTCTCTTACCAATTTCATCTTCAAGTTCTATGGAAGCGTGGATATGATAGTGCTTGTGACAACCCTAAGCTTAGGCTTCAGGTATTGTTCTAAACATTTTAAAAGATCACTTTTGATACAGGGGTGTCCCGCCACTTTAGGTGATGTTTGGATTTGCTTTTTGGAATTCACAGATTTAAGTGCTAGATAAACAGATTATGTCTCTGAATATTTGGCTAAATGATCAGTTTTGAATAACTACCGCATGTGGGATTATGTTTCTAGAACTTTTACCTATTTATTGGCTATACAATTACTAACTTGGGTGGACATTTTATGATTGCACGTAGATAAAATGGTGGAGACAGCTCAAGGAAGAGTATGGACTGAGATTTACATTGCTTTACAGGTTCTGTTAATTGAATAACCTGTTTAGATGCATTTTGAAACACACCCTTAGTTTTAATGAAATGACCTATGGTTTACAGTCGCAATCACCTGTTTAGATGCATTTCCAAACACAGCCTTTGTTTTTAGAAAATTTGTAACAACTTAGTAACCGCAAAATTGTGCTATTTTTGAACATCTTTGCGTGTTGTAGATGAATTCTGTCCGAGTTTGTAATACTTTTATTTTTTTGCCTAGGGGACAACTTAAGCTGTCCTAAAAGCTATTCAAAAGCTCATATAAAAAATCATAAAAAATATAAGCAACTAGATTACCAACCAAATATCATCCGTACCAAGTTTCAGGTCATTTGGGCTTATAACGAACAAATGAAAAATCAAAAACTTCAGCAGATCCGCAACTTTCTTATGACAGAATCAGCTCTAAAGGGGCATGTTTGAGCTGTCAAAAGCTATGATAAAAAATTTATAAAATTAATAAAAAATATCAGCAACTATAATAGCAACCAAATATTTAGCATATCAAATTTCAGGTAAAAAGGACTTAAAATGAAGAAATGAAAAATCAAAAACTAAAGGCTGTTTGGACAAATTTTTGGTAAATGCAATTTTTGAAAATGGGTAAAATGGAATTGGTACCTAATGGTGCTGAACTAGGAACTTAAAACAAGTATGAAAGACCATATTAAGCAACCAAAACTAAGCAAAAACATGTAAATCCTATGGAATCAATCTTAGGCAGTCTAAACTAACTTTAAACATTGGAACTTTGGATATCAACTTAAAAACTAGGAAACTGATTAAAAATACTTAAACTAACTATGAAACTACTACATTAACTAAAATAAAGCTGAATCAACTTGGGTTAAAAACTAAAACTATGCAAAACTTAAAAACAATGCTTTATGCCAAACACCCCTTATGGGGCAGAAAACCTTGAAACTGCTTTTGAACAACAAAACTTGGTGTGTTTTTTTTATGAAATCAACTTCCTACAACTCACTGAGGTTATAACATGTAATTTAGGACAACTCCAAACACTTAAATCCTGAATGAACAAGTATGTAATGCAACAGTAATGAAGAACATAAAAAAATAAAATTTCATAAACTTGAAAGACAAAACATTACACTGAAATTAAACTGAATTTTAAAGAGTACAATAAAGTAAAATGACTATTAAAATAAAATTGGACTAGAACTCAATCTTTATGACAAACTTAACCATGCTTGCCTTGTCCAAGGTGGCGAGGAAGATTCATACAGGATGCTGCTCTATCTGTTTGTTGGATGCTTATTGCCGTATACTGAGCTTCTTGATTCCTGGATCTTTGAGGGTATATTGGAGATGTTCTTTTATGCTAATAAAGCGATTGCAGTAGATGCAGCTGAATTCTGGGACAAGAGTTACCTCATAAGGTCAACAAAGGGCCAAAACGGAAGGGATCTTGTCGTTAACATGAGAACCAACGGTGCATGATGCAGCTAAGCTTATCAAAGATATTTTGTTTGGCTGAAATAAATATTTGGGATAAACTTATTAAACATGCGACAAATTTCTTCGGACCAATCTGCCCCAAGTCTTTTGAGGCTTACCTGAAACGACCACCTATAATCTTTGCAGTGACTCTTTGAATGAGGAAAAGTCATGGGTTAGAAAACAAAGAGCAGAAAAATGACAATTTTGACCCATTTACTCTTTGAATGGGTCGATACATGTTACCCGCTGACAATTTCTCTTCTAGAAATTCAAGGCATTACTGTCCAGGAGGATGGCGCAGTAGTTGCGAAGAGGCCGAACATCGACCGTTCCAAGGCCACCAGCGACAGGAAACCAAATGGCAACGTCAGTACGTTCAGTTAGCAATATGCACTCACATTAACGTACTTATAAAGGTTAGTTTCACATATGTATTTAAATATGATGTTTACTGAAATTCTATCGCTGGAGCAATTTCATCAATGATTCTTGGCAAGATGAAAGAAATTGTTGACGCGTATGTGTCGCCGACTTTCAAGATCAGATCATGTTAAATGCTTCTTACATATTCCTTTTTTACTGGTAATATATATAGAGCATGTTAGATTACGTTATTCATTCAATTACCGTGGCCAAAGAAGAGTTAAACTTAATTAGTATGATTATGTTATGACATTGTAATATGGGCGGTGTCTGTACTGAAAGTATGTTTTGGGTATACAAGTCTGATATAGTAAAACAATTCGCTAATGTTCTTTTTTTTCTACAGAATTAGTTTACCGAGCTCCCAAAAGACAAAGCTGTTTAGGAAGTGTAACGAGAGGTAACTGATCTTTTATTTTTTGTTGATTGCTATAATTTATAAGTAAGATGGTATGTTTATAGTTGAAAGAATTACCGAACAATATGAATTCATTTTTAGGCGCCTGTGATCATATTTGAGGAGGATTTTGAGAGAAAATAATTGAAAAGAAAGTATAAGCTAAGAGTGAGGTGGTAAATCAATAAATTAGCTAATGAGTCGATTTGGGATTTGTAGAATGGTTTACCCTTGATGCACAAAATGGGTCAAAAGAAAATATTGATAAAAAATGAAACGGGTCACACAGTTTAAACCATTGGAAGCCCCCCAAGTGTATTTTTAATACTTATAGGCCTTTAGAATCATCTTATAAAAATAAAAATAGATTATTGTTGTAACAACATAGTTTATTTGTAATTATACATTTAATGGGTGAGCTAATTATAAAAAAATGGTCAAAATGGGAAAGTTGTCTTATGAGTTGCACTTATAAGCAATCATTGATCCTTTAAGACTAACTTTAGATAACTTATTTAGGAAGGAGCCATTGTAACCGCTTGCCATCGAAATAGGCTTTCGTTATGTAGTCGCGGATGTTATGATTGATCAAGGTTTGATGATTCAAAGTAAATTGGTTTTGATGATAAGAAAAAAAAGTAATGTAAGATAGTATATATAAGAGGAGGTGATGATAATGATATCAAATAAAGAAACTCAAAAGTAGTATACCTGCTTAATATTTTGTTAACTTATAGTTTTTCAATGTTTAATTAGTATGGACGCAAGAAACAAGGCCAATCAGGTTTTGGGACTCTAAGAATCTATTGAAATAAGATATATAATCCTCTTTGGTTGAAAGGCCTTAACCATAAGTAGAGTTGCGTTTTTTTTCCTTCACTTGCATATAACACTACCGATGAAAATTTCCATATGTATATTATCATATACGAACAATCATTGTATATACCTAGGTACTTACTTCTTAAAGACACCTACATGGAGTAATTTAGATTCATTGTGTTTTACTCTTGATTTTTGACTGTCGCGTGAACATATATACACTGAAAGCACCATCTGTTTTATCTCCATGTAGATTAGCCGACTCATCAAATTACCCCTTATTCTTGCTAAAAGGAAATTATCGGCAAAATCAAACACAACCTAAAGAGTCGAGTTCAAAAAGCCTTATATCCTACCCTTGGGCCACTTTCCATCCAAAAGAAAAAAATGCGACGAAAAGATTAAACGAATCAATTCTAGAGGCTGGGATTCCAAACCCTAGGCATTTGATAGTGGATCTGAGGGTCCCAACTCTCGAGACTGATCAATTGCAGTTGGTAAGGGAATTTCTTTTTGTACTCCATTATGGTTCTTACTCATGAACAAGGTGTACCAGTTTGTGATTTTACAAGGTTTTAGCTTACATTTTGTTTGAAATGTTATATAGTTGTACCAATAATTTACGGTCACCTTTCCTGATTTATTTGTTACAGGTGTTCGTAATACTGTTAAAACAACTGGTGTGCGCCAACAACTAAATAATAAAACTGTTAGACAATGTTTGGAACCTGTATTGTTATCTACTAAAGGCAAAATGACAGTTGATAATAAATTGGAGCATGTGTGTTGCTCAAGCAGTAGTCGTAGCAAAGTGTGTACAAATGAACATCCTATGGTTAATGTTAGTGGTAGTGTGTTATCAAATGGGACAGTAATGTGCCGAATGAGTTTTCTCCAAGAACTAATATGTTTTCTATACCTCTTTCTCTACTGGATTCTATGTTATCTGTTTATGTATAGACAATATTATATTTTGTTTGTAATTACTTTAGACATAATGCAGCCATGATCAAAAGATCATGAGACTGCAGTCTAGTATAGATATGGCTAGAGCCATCTTAGGTAAAGACAAAGACCACATCTGTTGGTCGTTTATATGGTTATTGAAAGGGACAATTACAAAATAACAGTTAAGGTTGTTAAAAGGCATAACTGCCTTATCCACTTGAAACATCACAACCTTTACTCATTCCCTTTCATAACATATAAATAGGACTTGTAATTTCGTTTTATAATCATCAATACAGTTATTTTATGCATTGCTTTTCCCTCCATATTTTCCTGCACTTTTCTTACTTTGCATATCATTCAAACTGCACACAACTTTCATCAACAAACACTGCATAACTATGGCATACAACAAAAGGTTTTATGATACCAAATGGCCCAGAAGTACTTACCTTTCAAGAGGTCTTGTTGGCCAAAACAATAATTGGCATCAGAGCAAATGCACTGGGAGAAATCTGCCAACAAGATTCCAAAGAAACTTTCTAGTAAGACAGATTGAAAGAGAGAGCAGTACAAGAATAGGAAGATGCATGAGACAACTGTCTCATGAATGCAAGACCATGCTGAAGAACAAATTAATGGACATTGAAGCCCATAACAAGGCACTGCCAAGGCCACAGATACCCAACTCTGAAAAGCATAAGAGATATATATGCTTTGGGTGTGGTGTGAGAGGACACATCTCTGCAAACTGTCCAAAGGAAGAAGGAAAAAAGCATGAAGCAGAACTAATGGAGAAGGAGAACACAGAAAGCACTAAAGTGAAGATTGACTATCCATAATTCATTCATTTCTCTACAGATTTCATGGTTGAAGCCACTAATGAAGGAGGATGGAATGACATATGGTACATCAGCAACAAATTGGACAAACATGTTTGTTCAAATATGAATTTGTTTGCCAAGATAAAAGAAAGGTTTTCTGTTGAGAAGATGCATGAACAACATAAACTTATGTTCATTCATGGGGTAGGCGAAGTTCAAATCAGGATCAAGAATGATGTTCTTATCATCCCTGGTGTGTATTACACACCAGATGTCTCTCTAAACATCTTGTCTGCAAGACAATTAGAATTGCAGGGTCTGGAACTCACCTTTAAGGGCAACAGATGCAGGCCCATCCCCATGTTCAAGAAGCCTGAAGATTGATGTTTTGATCCACACAAAATGAACCATAAACAGAACCAATACATGGAGAACTTCTACAAATTACTTGCAGAAAGTTCTATGGAGAAAGAGGAGGATCACATGAACACCACATCAAAACCGATGAACACATCTCGTGTCAAAGGTGTAAAATATCCTATTACTATTTCCTCTTTAATAATCTTGTTTCATTTCTTGACTTAATTCAAGATGATAATCTAATTAGCCAATAATGGGATGATTTAGAAGCCTTTATAATGCATATATATGGTTCTTTCTCGCTACTTAGATAGGGACATACCAGCCCTATTCCACCCAAAATACAAGATAAAGAGATCCATTTAATGGACCTTTATAAGATTGTGAACACACTGGGGATACCTCGGTGTGATATTCTCACAAGAATTTGATTTCATTCTTTGAAATATTTGGCCTAGAAAAGAAAAATGGCCAAGAGATAAAACATGCTACAACACATATTTGGATGTCTTTATATCTTATTACAGAACTGCAAGGGCCTCAAGGACTGAAACAAAAGGACTTGTTTCAGGGAGCATGAGAAAATGCATTGGAGAGATTCCAAAAGAAGAGCCTAAGAACAAGCAGGAGGACATGAAGTTGGAGCATTTCGGTGTGAAACTGGAAGATCTCAACAGCAAAAATGATTCAAGCACATTGGAAGAGAAGGAAGGGACAGGAAGCTCCAAGACCTATGGAGATTATGACAGTGATGATTTTACAATCATCATCTGATCAAGAACCAGAGATAAAGGCAAGAAGAATCAGCATTTGTCCTTAGGGGGGAATGTTGGAAATCAATTAAGTCCAAATACTAGATTCTATGTTATCTGTTTATGTATAGACAATATTATATTTTGTTTGTAATTACTTTAGACATAATGCAGCCATGATCAAAAGATCGTGAGACTGCAGTCTAGTATAGATATGGCTAGAGCCATCTTAGGTAAAGACAAAGACCACATCTGTTGGTCGTTTATATGGTTATTGAAAGGGACAGTTACAAAATAACAGTTAAGGTTGTTAAAAGGCATAACTGCCTTATCCACTTGAAACATCACAACCTTTACTCATACCCTTTCATAACATATAAATAGGACTTGTAATTTCATTTTATAATCATCAATACAGTTATTTTATGCATTGCTTTTCCCTCCATATTTTCCTGCACTTTTCTTACTTTGCATATCATTCAAACTGCACACAACTTTCATCAACAAACACTGCATAACTATGGCATACAACAAAAGGTTTTATGATACCAAATGGCCCAGAAGTACTTACCTTTCAAGAGGTCTTGTTAACGACCAACATATGTGGTCTTTGTCTTTACCTAAGATGGCTCTAGCCATATCTATACTAGACTGCAGTCTCATGATCTTTTGATCATGGCTGCATTATGTCTAAAGTAATTACAAACAAAATATAATATTGTCTATACATAAAGAGATAACATAGAATCCAGTATTTGGACTTAATTGATTTCCAACATTCTCCATCAATGCATACTGTTGTTTATTTCCTTTCGTATTACATTATGAGTATACCGTTTATTTTAGACTATGGTTTTGACCAAATGATACCATGCGACATTAATTCTTTTAGTGTGCAATTTTATATGCAGTGCACAACATTTGAATGACTTGAATGATGAATAAAGACTTCTTCCTTTTTGGAGACAGGAAAGTGAATTGAAATATTTTAATATTATAACTGTATTCACACCGACTCTTTCATAAGTCTGCACATACAAAATTGGTAGTTTTGGCATGTAGATGCCAATTTAATTGAGTTATTACGAGCAAATTTGTATCCTTTAACGCGTATTGAGACTCTCAATGTTAAACGACTCTGAAACAATCAGAGAATGTAACCATCCAAACCTGAAACCTCACTTCAGCCACACCCGAGTCTCCAACTAAAGAGCGTATGTGTGGTGTGCTATTAATGGTCTCGGGCTGAACCTGGAACTTGATTACTTATAGATGACTTTATTATCGAGTTATGTTTGATCTTTTCCTTAATATTGTAGCATTTTGTACATTGACCATTGACATATGTGTAGTGCAGTACTTAAAAAGATAAAAAAAATATATTGTGAGAGGGTATGGCTATGTCATAAGGACTTGATTACTTGCATTGTGGCATCGTGCATTAAAAAATGTTTCTAATTATGATTTACATAGTTCATAATCATGCATTTACCAATTGTACATAATGCAACCTTAAAACACTTAATTAAGCATGTCTGCCTTTACCATTTCATAGTTCATGATCATGCATTTATAACTGTCATATTTATGATTTAGATAGTTCATGATCATATATTTACCATATTTACCAAATGTACATAATGCAACCTCAAAACACTGAATCAAGCGTGTCTGCAAACCTTAAAAGTATACATCGAATCTTAATATCACAATTCTCTAACATTGTTTTAGCTTCTTTGTTTACTAAATATATATAAGGTGGACTTGAGGCTCTTATTAGCATGTAAATTTTATGGTTCATAGAAATAACTTTCTTTCATCAAAGTTCATGGCACGAGGAAGCATATTTAACTTATTTGCATAAATAGAATAGTTCATTTAAACTTCCTTTGTCATTGAAAATAGCGATTTATATATTAAATGGCATGTGCTATTTGCACCAAAATAATATTATTCACATGGAGTTGAAAACTGCAAATCTTCGTATGGATATAAAATGTATGAAATTGGTATGTTTGAACCTTAAGACTTAATATTTGATGACAATGTTGGTATTATTTGCGCATTACTGCGTATGGTCAGTATCGCGTCGGACAATAAGTTGCCGCTTAAACTCAACCGTAGCCAATTCTTTATTTCGGTCTCCTTTGCAACAAAGAAGCTTTATTTCACGTTTATTTTTTCGTTCTTAATGCATTAAAATAAATAAATAAATAAAATAAAAAATATTGGTATCATTAAAACTTATTTTTCGTTAACTTATTTTTTTCAACGATATTCATAACCGTTTGCTTTTTTTTTTCCATTCTTAATGCAATCAATAAATAGTTTGGAATTAAATAGTTTTGTATGTTTATAACTTATTTTCGTTAACTAAAATCTTTTAGGCTAGCCCCAATAGAACGAATCGCCAGTCGATCGAGGTGATGTGGCGATCGAGTAGACTCGATCATTGTTGATGTGGTGAAATCGATCGCCTACCAAAAACATACAAGTGAATCGTCTGGCCGATCGAATGGTTTGCAATGTTATATAGCAATTTAAAGTGCAAGTGTCTGCTGTATTGGCTTGCATTTTAAGGTGCAGGAAATGTAGTGGTTTCTTTAATGTAGTGGTTTCTTTGGTGAGAATGTGAAATACGGAGTTGCACTACAACTGTATTCATTACAAAAAAATATATATATGATCACCCCTGTCTAATGATATTGTATCACATGTTGCATGGTTGTATAGATGGAAACCATGCATGTATTTTGATCACACGTATACATATGACTCATGCATGCAACGTGTAAGTATAGCACGTATCATACAAAAAATGGTAATTGATTTTTTTTTTTGTTAAAAAAAAAAAAAAAAAAAAAATGGTCGCCCCATCTGGGACCCAATCGCGCGAAGGTCATTGGAGAGAAAAGGCGGCGTGGCGGGAAAATGAGGGATTGAGTGCTTCTTCTTGAAGCGGCCTTTAACGATATTCATAAGGCTTGCTCACCCATCGGGTGGTCTATGCTTGGATACTTTATTCTCGCACCACTTTGAAACTTTTTTCACTCTCATATTCGCTAACCGCTTATTTCTTTCCGTTCTTAATGCATTCAATAAAAAATTTTAATATTTAAGATTCTAATATAATTTTTTACCATATGCCTACTATTTACTCATGCATTGATGGCCAGAAATGGGTGCTAAGCTCAACGAAATATTTTAAAGGTTTAATTTTTTATATGTTTACTAAATAACAAGTGGATTTTGGTAGAATTTGAAAACTTTGGTCAATATGAAACGGGATTGACCGGTAGAAAGCTGGCTAAAGTGTATCAAATGCATGCAACTTTCTAAACCCTTTCTAACCATTTTCTACCGCCCTTCTTTCGCTATAGAAAAATATGCCTACGATATCTATAAGTCATGCCCGACCAACAGGCAGGCTTGCAAACCGTAGCCAACCCCCTGTTGCGGTATCTTCAACAACGACTATTAATATAATTCAACGTCTAAAATTGTCAAAAGAAAAGCTATTTCTTCAGTGGTTAGTTCTCTCCCCTGACCACCTATATATGGTTGTCTCAAAAGTGAAGAAAATAACACATTTAAAATTATATTTTGTGCTACAAGCACTAATTCCGCAAAATCAACAACTAAAGCTTCCTATAAACAAGTTTAGTTTAAGATTTGAAATCATAAACTTATTATTAAGAATAAATTGGTACATTTGAACTGTTCAATATATAATAATGGTTAATTATTTTCATTGTTAACGATAAAAGAAAACCACTCTTTAATATCTTATTATTCGTTAACTAATACCTTCAAACGATATTTATAAGTCATGTCCGCCCAACAGTCAGGCTTGCAAACCGTAGCCAACCCCTTGTTGCGGTATCTTCAACAACGACTATTAATATAATTCAACGTCTAAAATTGTCAAAAGAAAAGCTATTTCTTCAGTGGTTAGTTCTCTCCCCTGACCACCTATATATGGTTGTCTCAAAAGTAAAGAAAATAAACACATTTAAAATTATATTTTGTGCTACAAGCACTAATTCCGCAAAATCAACAACTAAAGCTTCCTATAAACAAGTTTAGTTTAAGATTTGAAATCATAAACTTCTTATTAAGAATAAATTGGTACATTTGAACTGTTCAATATATAATAATAGTTATTTATTTTTCATTGTTAACGTATAAAAGAAAACCACTCTTTAATGTTGTGATGAAGACGGAAAATACGCAAACATGTATTTATTTCATAATGTTGTAAAAATTATATATGATGTCTTATTAACCATTTACGCAAACCATACAATTATTTATAATTCTTTAAAAAAAAATAAAAAATAAAAAAAAAATCCAAAAACAAAAACTAAAAACCAAAGAAACAATTGTTTTATAATATTACTTCACAATCCTAAAAAATGTTTTTAAGTTAACAAAAAAACAACAAACAAATAATTATAAGTCATGCCACCATTGGGCTGCAACTAGTATATATATATATATATATATATATATATATATATATATATATATATATATATATATATATATATATATATATATATATATATATATATATTTGAAATCGAAAGTATTTAGTATAATAGAAATATATTATTTAGTTTACGTAGAATAGGTCGTCCAATAAATATAGGTATTACATATATTTATTTAACAATAAGTGGAGAAGTATCGTGAGTTTATTGAAATTAGTAAAATTTTAAAACGCGAAGTGACAAGTTAATCATGGAAGGGTTAAAGTTGTAAAAACTTTATAAGTTATAACTTATTAAAATTTATAGGAATTGTCAAATATTTTAATGTTGGGGAGTTAAATATAACAATTTGTTATAAATTATAAGACTTATCAAAGTTTTTAAGAGAAGTGAATAGAGATTCAAGGTTGAGGGGCTGAAACTGCCAACTGTTGAAACTAGCAAAATAACAATAAAAAAAATTATGCAGTTGCTGGGTTTCGAACCTGAGTCCCTCCGGTTAAAATCATGCGCTTCACCAAACTGTGCCAAGGTGCTAGTCGATTTATTTCTACACTTTATTTTGTTGGAAAATGTAGGTTATGACAATAAATTCAGCTTAGTAATTGTGAAACGTTTAATCAGTGTATTTAACGGAATTTTAAACTGTTCCATTTTGTGTTAAATTGCATTTTAGCTACTGTGAATCGTGCGTATGCATGAACAGATTTTTGGTACTTCTCTTCTTCCTCTAATATTACACAACAATGATTAGCTTATGAGCTTAGCTTATAAGCAAGCCTTTCGAACTTGTTGTTGGCATATGAGCACCCTAAGTGCTCGGTTTATTTTGCGTTTTGAAACAGAAAAAAAATACGTCAAATGGGATTCAAAGCTTTGAACCCATTTGGTTTGTGATTTCCGAGTCTCATTCGCGAGACAATGGAGATGAGTTTCGACCTTGTGAATCACTCATACCGAGTTAAGCCAATATATCGAACAAGTATATAAAAAAATGAGCCAAGCGTTAATATTTACTTTGAAAATGATTTCACTTAAAGCTTATATGTTTATGTTGATATAAAAGTTCCAAAACCTTCACAGAAGCATGTTAACATAAAGATTAACATGTCTAGTTCATAATAAACAAGTGAAACAAAAGTTTCAATAGGTTTTTCATTTTTAACTAGTGTTATATATATATCGAGTAGATTCAAATTTTGCAAGCACAAGTGTATAACGATATAAAAGGAGTATCAAAATAGATGAATGTCGTGTTGCTTACGAGTAGGAAAGGTGAACAAGTGAAATACCAAGAACCAAGAACTATCAAACGTCAACCCTTCTTAACCAAACGCAAGACCCGTTTCCTTTGCTTCCAAATGTGTAACACGATTTCCTAGCTTTCAAAACTAATACCCTTTTCTCTTTTAGCCTTCCCAAAACCCTTTTGCTTACCCTAAATGAAAAACTTGCATGCTTTGTTTTGTGTTGTGAGTTAAATATGTGTTTTGAGCTTGAATGAGGCTCGTTTAAAAGAAGTGTACAAGAGTTGAATTTACTTGAGTGAGTTGCAATATTTAAATGAGATTTAGACTTAGTATAGATATCATTTTAGAGTGAATGTGTGATGGTGAAAACGTGTAGCAGAGAAGAAGAAGAAGGGTTGGGTTTTTTTTTTATTAAATGAAAATGTACCATAAATCTATATATGTGGATTTGGTGTGGAAGGGTTCGGACAGCAGGGAACAAAAGAGAAAGAAGAAGCATGGGTTATATGTCCTTCTTGTACTACAATCCCACATTTGAAGCAAGCTTGGTGGTTTATCAAGAAAAACCAACAAGGTTTAGGGGGGGGGGTATACTGTCGAACAAGCATGGGAGAGAAGAAAACATAGTCAAGTACAAGTACCATGTACACATATGTGTGTAGTGGTTTAGGTAAGATTACTTTGTATTTGTTTTGGTCTATCATGAAGTTGGATGCGAAAGATGTATTCATTTGTATTTTATGTTGCATTTTCAATGTGTCCAATTGCATTATGTCGAGTGTTGTGTTTTGGTTGTCGAAAGACGCGACACAACAAAATTTCCAATGGTGGGAGAAGAAAGTTTTGAATTCCCGTAGTTTATTACATGTCTCGTTTGAGTTTAAAAGCGAGTCGGGATGTTTTGGTTAGTCGTTGAAAATTGATAACGTGAAAAATATGTTTTCGAGCGTGTTTTTATAAAAGAAATATGAAAGAAATAATATTGGTTCCATAAGGTGTTTTTATTAGACTAAACCATATTATCCATAGTTGTCAGGATCCCGATCCTGATCTTAGGATCTTACGATTTTACGATACTGCAAAGCAAAAACGATCCGGATCCTACATAGGATCTTTGCAAGCTTAAGATCTTATAAGATCCCGATCTTTACCATACGATCTTACGATCTGATCCGATCTTACTTTTCTCGAATTACAAACTAAAAAACTACAAATTTATGGGTTGTTTGTTTGTAGAATTCAAAAAACAACATGTTAATCTTTTTAAACATTTTATAATCATAATTTAGGACAACATTTATATGAAACATTCATAGTATTTTATGGAATATATTAGAATTTGTAGATTTGTATAAAATTACATAAACTATTAAGAAATAACATTAGAGTAGGATCTTAAGATCCCGATCCGATCTTACGATCACGATCTTGCAAAGACAAAAACGATCCTGGGTAGGATCCCGATCTTGACAACCTTGATATTATCTATTGGTCGGTTTGTGCGCGAGCTCGTGATTCAATAAAATCATATAACTTCTCGTGTGAGTTTCAAAACTCATAGAAGGGTCAGAAAATATAAAAATATGCATTTTCTGATAATATTAGGTAGTATAAAATGTTCCCGTGTGTGGGATAGCTTCCCATGATTAAATCAAGTGAGCTAAATCTTGCTCAAAATATATTGTGTAATAATAAATAATAATTTATTATTAGAATACTGTTTGGAAATTTATCGATTATCACAGTCTCCCCGTCTTATAAGGAAATTCGTCCTCGAATTTTAGTTTGAGTTACTCGATAGTGTGTAAGTGTTTTGACAATCGGGATACGGTTATACTCCAACCGTTTGACTCCCGACTCATGGTTTCAATAGGTTTTAACATTTCATCGATGTGAACTCACTCCAAGGAAATGATGTTCAGTCCAGGTGTACTCCTAGAGTTCTATCACCTCGTTCTTCAAGATTTTTGTTACTGAGGGATATCCGAACAACCTACTACTTGTAGTTGCTCATGATATGATATTTTTGATGGTCATTCCATTTGAATGATGACGTCGAAATGTCATGTTCTGTTGTGTGATTAAAAAGATAGTGTGGGTTACTGGTAAGCTTCAGGTTCCCTCTAGAAGGATGGTGTTGATTGCTACTTGTAATTCGTTGGTTAATTTAATGATATACTTTATACCCATAGTACGAATTGTCAAAGTTGAGATTATAGTTTGGTCATTTACGGAGTATAGGTCGTTAAGTAGTTATAGAGTTCCTACTTGATGATGAGGTTTCTCGGAACTAGAAAAGTTACGGGGAGAAATAGAGAGTTACGTAGTTGGTCTCCGTAAATAGTTTGGAGTTATAACTTTTAAGGAAGTTATTGCTTGTGACCGTGTTTGTCAGTAGGTTGTCCTAAGATAATTTAGGATGTGGTTGTCTCGTTAGTTTAATATGGGGTATGAGGTAAAACTGTATTTATGTGTTCAAGTTGTGTAGAAATCTATTTGATTTCTATGGTTACTTAGGATGAAAGTTCGTAAGTCGTATTTCTTCAGAGTACACATGTGGAAATGGTTGTGCACAACACTAAGTTCTGATGATAGCCAGAGGCTATTTGTTTGACAACCAGATCCTTTGAAATCGAAAGGAGTAAAGGAAGGTTAGGTATTTCTAGAGTTGAGTTGTGTACAACTCTTAAGGTGGTTACCGTAGGGAATTTCTATTGATTAAGGTTATGCTCATTGGTAGATTGTCTTATGATGGCTAGTTGGTATCACCCGTCCTTTCGGATTTGGATGATGTAAAAATAGAAAGTTGTTGACTTTGATAAAGTTTTTGGAAAAGAACTTGATGAAGATAGCGAAAGTTGCTGAACTTCAGCTTTTGTAAAGAAGAACTTGTTAAATAAATTTTTTAGTGACAGCACAGAATCGGTTCCAAGCATGTCCTTTATGTGAGTTTAGGAGTTGTTTCTTAGACGCAAGTAATTCTAATACAACAGCTTTTGCAGATGATGAATCAGTTTTTGTAGATAATGAATCAGTTTTTGTAGATGATGAATTTGTTTGTTCCTTAGCAATCCCATTCAAATGTTTATTATTTGTTGTTGCAAGGCAAAGTGTTTCAAAGGTTTTGCCTAGTGAGCAAAGAAAAGTCATTCCTCGAATGGCTAGTGATGAATTCCTATTCATCGATAAGGTGTGGAGTGGAGGCAATTGCGATGGGGTAAGGTTGAACAGACATGCATTGTATAATAATGCGGAGATTGCTATATGAAAAGTTTAGGTATTCACACCAAAAAGTTTTCAACATCCGAAGTTTTAGCAAGAACTACTTTCGAACATAATTCCAGTGTAACTACTCTCAGTATTTCAAAATTCACCTCTGAGTCGGACATAGGTGATCAGGCTATGTCCCACTGTCCCTGGTCTAATATAGGTTATCAGTCTATATTCCACCGAGGTTCAATGAATTTTGAAATGCTTAGCTCAGTTATACTAATAGTATGTTCCAATGCTTTTAAAAGTTGTTTTGAAAGATTAAAATGAGTGACAAAACTCGAGGTCAGTTAATAAGTTCACATAGAATGAGGTGAGTGTTCAAACTCGAAGTTGAACAATAAGTTCAGGTAAATCGTGGCGAGTATTCAAACTCAGGGTACCTGATAAGTTCATGTAAGGGAAGACATAACTTATGAGGTTATAAGCCAGTATATAGTAGGATTATCACAATCTAGTATATGTGAGTATGAGTGAGAGGGGTAAGACATAGTCTGTGACAAAGTCGGTATAGGTATGTAAGTATTTAGCAAATACTTAATATTATTTATACGTGTCAAGTAAACATAGTAGCTTATAGCAGTGCATGACACAAAGTTGGGTTAAATAAACAGCAAGTAAATAGTGAGCACAATATTCCTAAGTAGAGTAGTGAGCAAGGCAGGCTGGCATGTGTTTGGTCATAGGTAAGGCTTTTCGTAAAAGTGGTTATAGTTTAAGACTTATTTGCGCATAGTTCTCTATAACCTTAGCTCTGATACCAATCTATAACACCCCCAAAAACCGACGGTGCCACTCAATTGGCATCATGACACAAGTAATAAAGAAACGGTTTATAAAACCCGTTTAATGACTTTTATTAATAAAATAATAAAGTTTACAAAAGTTTAATTGTTGCGGAAATATCTCCCATTAGAAAAAGGTAGTCCCAAATACATTAGTGTAGTCTATGACCATGCCATGCCAAGCCCTGCCTTGAGATCGTCACACTTCATGATCAAACACCTGAGAAAAACATGCTAAAAGATCAGCTATAAAGCTGGTGAGTTCATAGGTTTATAGTAAAACATTAAAGCAATAAAGTTTGTTTTATGGACAAAAGTGTGCTCGATACACCGCGTGTAAGGAGTCTTCCAAATAAAAGTGGTTGTGTCTATTACTCGAGCTCTAAGTTCATGATACCAAGCTACAACAGTTCCGCATGCGTGTAAGTAGCATGTCAATATGTTTATGGTGCCCTTAGCAAGTGTGTATTCCCATTAACACTTGAGTTTCCGACATGGTATACGTCCGGAGACAAGTTGGCGCTACCAACCCGGACGGAGGCGTTACCCTCAATAGATCTATTTATAACATTCGCGCTCCCCGCAGGGGTTAATGGTACATGACGTGCGGGCAAGTGGGAAATAAGTTCCTTAGGCTACACTCGTAATAGTGGTTTACACAAGAGTTTCAGTTCTAGTCCATAAAGTAGTAGTTGTTCAATAAGTATTGCGTAACATCAATAAATCATCAAGGGTTTACATAACAGCAATAGTTCATAAAGTGGTTTGCGCGAAAGCAATAATTCATAAGGTGTATGCATAAAAGCAATATCATTCATATAATGTTTGCATAAAAACAGTTGTTAACCATACGGAGTTTGCATAAAAGCGATAGTTATTCATAAAGTTTTGGCATGTTTATCACCCTAAAATAGTTCATAAAACAGTTAAAAGTAGGGGCTATGAAACTTACCTCGATATGCAGAAATGCAAGACATCACATCTAACGTCAAATAGTAAATGTGTACGACTCCGACAAGCAACCTAGATAAGTATGGTATGGTTTTTAGTCTAAGTCTTGAATTCAAATTCATTATTTGAAAGTTTCCAAGTGTTTGCGTTTTTGAAATGCTTAAAGTTTAAAAGCAAAAGTTTCCATATATTTGGATCTTTAAAATGCTTAGAGTTTAAAAACATATATTTTAAATATTCGTTTTATAACATTTTATGTGAAGTTTCTTGAGTTATTTTGATTGTCGATAATGATCGAAAAATGTAGTTGCGAAAATATTTCATACGCATTGGCTCTTGGAAAAGATGCGGAAAAATGTATAAGAAACTTTCGTATAATGATTTGGCTCAAATATTGACTCAAGAATTGACGAAAGATAAATAAATACTAGATGATTAATTTTGTTGAGTTTTCAAATGAGAAAATATATATATAAATCTCGTATATATATATTTATCTATTTGAAATCGAAAGTATATAGTATAATAGAAATATATTATTTAGTTTACGTAGAATAGGTCGTCAAATAAATATAGGTACTACATATATTTATTTAACTATAAGTGGAGAAATATCGCGAGTTTATTGAAATTAGTAAAGTTTTAAAACACGAAGTGACAAGTTAATCTTGGAAGGGTTAAAGTTGTAAAATCTTTATAAGTTATAACTTATTAAAATTTATAGGAATTGTCAAATATTTTAATGTTGGGGAGTTAAATATAACAATTTGTTATAAATTATAAGACTTATCAAAGTTTTTAAGAGAAGTGAATAGAGATTCAAGGTTGAGGGGCTGAAACTGCCAACTGTTGAAACTAGCAAAATAACAATAAAAAATTTTAAGCAGTTGCTGGTTTTCGAACCTGAGTCCCTACGGTTAAAATCATGCGCTTCACCCAACTGTGTCAAATTGCATTTTAGCTACTGTGAATCGTTGGTTTGCATGAACAAATTTTTGGTACTTCTCTTCTTCCTCTAATATTACACAACAATGATTAGCTTATGAGCTTAGCTTATAAGCAAGCCTTTCGAACTTGTTGTTGGCGTATGAGCACCATAAGTGCTCGGTTTATTTTGCGTTTTGAAACAGAAAAAAAATACGTCAAATGGGATTCAAAGCTTTGAACCCATTTGGTTTGTGATTTCCGAGTCTCATTCGCGAGACAATGGAGATGAGTTTCGACCTTGTGAATCACTCCAATATATATCGAACAAGTATATAAAAAAATGAGCCACGCGTTAATATTTACTTTGAAAATGATTTCACTTAAAGCTTATATGTTTATGTTGATATAAAAGTTCCAAAACCTTCAAAGAAGCATGTTAACATAAAGATTAACATGTCTAGTTCATAATAAACAAGTGAAACAAAAGTTTCTAACAGGTTTTTCATTTTTAACTAGTGTTATATATATATCGAGTAGATTCAAATTTTGCAAGCACAAGTGTATAACGATATAAAAGGAGTATCAAAATAGATGAATGTCGTGTTGCTTTTCGAATAACCCGAATTTCAGTATTTTTTATAAAAATTAATAATTGCATAGATATTTAGCAAAGAAAAATATATTTCAAGCATAAAAAATGTTTTATTATATTATGATAACCTTTTAATAGTATATTTATATATAAATATACATTAAAATATATAAATATATATAAAAATATATAAAAAAAATATATATATTTATATGAATTCGGTTTTCGGTTCGGTTTTTTGTTCAAACTGCCAAACCCATATCCAACCCGAGAACCGAATTAGTAGTTCGGTTTGGTTCGGTTTTAACAAATTCGGTTCGGTTATTAGTTCGATTCGGTTATTTTCTGTTTGATTCGATTTCGGTTTTCGGTTTATTCGATTTTTTCGGTTTTTTCGCTCACCCCTAAATACAAGTATCATGTACACATGTGTGTGTAGTGGTTTTAGGTAAGATTACTTTGTATTTGTTTTGGTCTATCATGAAGTTGGATGCGAAAGATGTATTCATTTGTATTTTATGTTGCATTTTCAATGTGTCCAATTGCATTATGTCGAGTGTTGTGTTTTGGTTGTCGAAAGACGCGACACAACAAAATTTCCAATGGTGGGAGAAGAAAGTTTTGAATTCCCGTAGTTTATTACATGTCTCGTTTGAGTTTAAAAGCGAGTCGGGATGTTTTGGTTACTCGTTGAAAATTGATAACGTGAAAAATATGTTTTCGAGCGTGTTTTTATAAAAGAAATAATATTGGTTCCATAAGGTGTTTTTATTAGACTAAACCATATTATCTATTGGTCGGTTTGTGCGCGAGCTCGTGATTCAATAAAATCATATAACTTCTCGTGTGAGTTTCAAAACTCATAGAAGGGTCAGAAAATATATATATGATCACCCCTCTCTAATGATATTGTATAACATGTTGCATGGTTGTATAGATGGAAACCACGCATGTATTTTGATCACACGTATACATATGACTCATGCATGCAACGTGTAAGTATAGCACGTATCATACAAAAATGGTAATTGATTTTTTAGTTTGTGTTAAAAAAAAAAAAAAAAAAAAAAATTGTCGTCCTTCTTGGGCACCCAATCGCTTTGAAGGTCATTTGGAGAGAAAGCGAGCGTGGTAGGAAAATGAGGGGATTGAGTGCACTTCTTGAGGCGACCTTAACGATATTCATAAGGCTTGCTCACCCATCGGGTGGTCTATGCTTGGATACTTTATTCTTGCGTACCACTTTGAAACTTTTTTCACTCTCATATTCGCTAACCGTTTATTTCTTTCCGTTCTTAATGCATTCAATAAAAAAATTTAATATTTAAGATTCTAATATAATTTTTTACCATATGCCTACTATTTACTCATGCATTGATGGCCATAAATGGGTGCTAAGCTCAACGAAATATTTTAAAGGTTTAATTTTTTATATGTTTACTAAATAACAAGTGGATTTTGGTAGAATTTGAAAAGTTTGGTCAATATGAAACGGGATTGACCGGTAGAAAGCTGGCTAAAGTGTATCAAATGCATGCAACTTTCTAAACCCTTTTATTATAAAAGGTTATACATTTTGTGAGAAACATGTTCTGATCCATATTACAAAACTACCCATCTTGACCCGATACCCAACCTGTGAGACTCGTGTATCATTTCACCATTAATAATTATCATCAAGAAAATTTCCACAGTTAGAAAATAAAAATGATTAACTGCAGAAGTTGATCATTTCCTTCAACATGTCCACTTTCTAACCATTTTTTACCGCCCTTCTTTCGCTATAGAAAAATATGCCTACGATATCTATAAGTCATGCCCGACCAACAGGCAGGCTTGCAAACCGTAGCCAACCCTCTGTTGCGGTATCTTCAACAACGACTATTAATATAATTCAACGTCTAAAATTGTCAAAAGAAAAGCTATTTCTTCAGTGGTTAGTTCTCTCCCCTGACCACCTATATATGGTTGTCTCAAAAGTGAAGAAAATAAACACATTTAAAATTATATTTTGTACTACAAGCACTAATTCCGCAAAATCAACAACTAAAGCTTCCTATAAACAAGTTTAGTTTAAGATTTGAAATCATAAACTTATTATTAAGAATAAATTGGTACATTTGAACTGTTCAATATATAATAATGGTTAATTATTTTTCATTGTTAACGCATAAAAGAAAACCACTCTTTAATATCTTATTATTCGTTAACTAATACCTTCAAACGATATTTATAAGTCATGTCCGCCCAACAGTCAGGCTTGCAAACCGTAGCCAACCCCCTGTTGCGGTATCTTCAACAACGACTATTAATATAATTCAACGTCTAAAATTGTCAAAAGAAAAGCTATTTCTTCAGTGGTTAGTTCTCTCCCCTGACCACCTATATATGGTTGTCTCAAAAGTAAAGAAAATAAACACATTTAAAATTATATTTTGTGCTACAAGCACTAATTCCGCAAAATCAACAACTAAAGCTTCCTATAAACAAGTTTAGTTTAAGATTTGAAATCATAAACTTCTTATTAAGAATAAATTGGTACATTTGAACTGTTCAATATATAATAATAGTTATTTATTTTTCATTGTTAACGCATAAAAGAAAACCACTCTTTAATGTTGTGATGAAGACGGAAAATACGCAAACATGCATTTATTTCATAATGTTGTAAAAATTATATATGATGTCTTATTAACCATCTACGCAAACCATACAATTATTTATAATTCTTTAAAAAAAAAATATCCAAAAACAAAAACTAAAAACCAAAGAAACAATTGTTTTATAATATTACTTCACAATCCTAAAAAATGTATTTAAGTTAACAAAAACAACAAACAAATAATTATAATCATGCCGCCCAATGGTGGCAACTAGTATATATATATATATATATATATATATATATATATATATATATATATATATATATATATATATATATATATATATATATATATAAAGTATTTAGTATAATAGAAATATATTATTTAGTTTACGTAGAATAGGTCGTCCAATAAATATAGGTATTACATATATTTATTTAACAATAAGTGGAGAAGTATCGTGAGTTTATTGAAATTAGTAAAGTTTTAAAACGCGAAGTGACAAGTTAATCTTGGAAGGGTTAAAGTTGTAAAAACCTTATAAGTTATAACTTATTAAAATTTATAGGAATTGTCAAATATTTTAATGTTGGGGAGTTAAATATAACAATTTGTTATAAATTATAAGACTTATCAAAGTTTTTAAGAGAAGTGAATAGAGATTCAAGGTTGAGGGGCTGAAACTGCCAACTGTTGAAACTAGCAAAATAACAATAAAAAAATTTATGCAATTGCTGGGTTTCGAACCTGAGTCCCTCCGGTTAAAATCATGCGCTTCACCAAACTGTGCCAAGGTGCTACTCGATTTATTTCTACACTTTATTTTGTTGGAAAATGTAGGTTATGACAATAAATTCAGCTTAGTAATTGTGAAACCTTTAATCAGTGTATTTAACGGAATTTTAAACTGTTCCATTTTGTGTTAAGCGCATTTTAGCTCTCGTGAATCGTGCGTATGCATGAGCAGTTTTTGGTACGTCTCTTCTTCCTCTAATATTACACAACAATGATTAGCTTATGAGCTTAGCTTATAAGCAAGCCTTTCGAACTTGTTGTTGGCGTATGAGCACCCTAAGTGCTCGGTTTATTTTGCGTTTTGAAACAGAAAAAAATACGTCAAATGGGATTCAAAGCTTTGAACCCATTTGGTTTGTGATTTCCGAGTCTCATTCGCGAGACAATGGAGATGAGTTTCGACCTTGTGAATCACTCATACCGAGTTAAGCCAATATATCGAACAAGTATATAAAAAAATGAGCCAAGCGTTAATATTGTAGAAATCAAAGGAATACTGAAAAACTATATTAATCAGATTCAACTAAACAATAAAGATTACAAAACATTATATAGAAAAGTAACTAACCTAACCCTAGTAACTAAACGGGCCTAAACAAGTGGGCCGGGCCAATAGACCTTTATTATCTAACACCCTCTCTCAAACTCTCAATGTTGAGAGTTTGACAAGAAACCTTTAATCAGACAGACGATTGCGAGACGGCCGATCCAGCGAGCGGCGAAAAACAAATCTGATTCAAGGCGAGAGATCCGAGCAGTAGAGCGAAGAGAGCGCAACAAACAGATTGAGACGGCGGATCAGCAGATTGAACGAGCGGTTGATTCATATTCAAATTCAGACAAATTCATATTCATATTCAAATTCAGACAAATTCATATTCAAATTCAGACAAAATCAGGTGGAACCAGATGCAGAACCAACCACGTGTGAAACCAAAACAAGTTGATGTCGAGATGCAACACATAACTACTCAAGACTTAGTCGGATCAGCTAAGAATATTGCATCACCATCACCAACACAAACCAATTCCTAATTCAAACCAATACCGAATCAGCCATACCCCAAACAGTCGAGCTAATACCGGTAGCAACAAAATCTCTCCCAAGCCGATGCAAATACCATATCAATACCAATAACGATACCGATACGAGAAAAACCATTTTTTGCCAACAATATTCCGATCCAAATACTAATACTAATACTTATATTCAAACAACGAACAAGTGGCGGCGAGATGCGTGTGACCCGAACGAGCCATATTCCATTTAATTGCCATCGTCAAACAACGGTCATATTCCATTTAATTGCCACAAATATAACATCATTGTAGCTCATAGTCTCATACAATAATAAAATATGCACAAGCTGCTGCTTCCTCGTCCAACCAAAATACCAAGAAATAAAGAAAACTAAAACTAGTTTTATCATTACCAAACAAAATATATCAACCGACTAGTTAACTTGCTCAACCAATAAAAACTTGCCCATCAAAATTTGAATTAACACCCTATGAAAAATTCGACAACAAAGATTATCCATCTAACAAGAGTTTTACCTTTTGGTTTCATAACACAATCATCAAACATTGATTGGTGGCGACAACATGTCGAATTGAAGCGAACAAACCTTTTTTGTTTTTTTTTTTTTCTTCTTCTTCTTCTTCATATTTGACCTAGCTCTTGATACCATGTAGAAATCAAAGGAATACTGAAAACTATATTAATCAGATTCAACTAAACAATAAAGATTACAAAACATTATATAGAAAAGTAACTAACCTAACCCTAGTAACTAAACGGGCCTAAACAAGTGGGCCGGGCCAATAGACCTTTATTATCTAACAAATATTTACTTTGAAAATGATTTCACTTAAAGCTTATATGTTTATGTTGATATAAAAGTTCCAAAACCTTCACAGAAGCATGTTAACATAAAGATTAACATGTCTAGTTCATAATAAACAAGTGAAACAAAAGTTTCAATAGGTTTTTCATTTTTAACTAGTGTTATATATATATATCGAGTAGATTCAAATTTTGCAAGCACAAGTGTATAACGATATAAAAGGAGTATCAAAATAGATGAATGTCGTGTTGCTTACGAGTAGGAAAGGTGAACAAGTGAAAGACCAAGAACCAAGAACTATCAAACGTCAACCCTTCTTAACCAAACGCAAGACCCGTTTCCTTTGCTTCCAAATGTGTAACACGATTTCCTAGCTTTCAAAACTAATACCCTTTTCTCTTTTAGCCTTCCCAAAAACCCTTTTGCTTACCCTAAATGAAAAACTTGCATGCTTTGTTTTGTGTTGTGAGTTAAATATGTGTTTTGAGCTTGAATGAGGCTCGTTTAAAAGAAGTGTACAAGAGTTGAATTTACTTGAGTGAGTTGCAATATTTAAATGAGTTTTAGACTTAGTATAGATATCATTTTAGAGTGAATGTGTGATGGTGAAAACGTGTAGCAGAGAAGAAGAAGAAGGGTTGGGTTTTTTTTTATTAAATGAAAATGTACCATAAATCTATATATGTGGATTTGGTGTGGAAGGGTTCGGACAGCAGGGAACAAAAGAGAAAGAAGAAGCATGGGTTATATGTCCTTCTTGTACTACAATCCCACATTTGAAGCAAGCTTGGTGGTTTATCAAGCAAAACCAACAAATATGATGGTTTAGGGGGGTGGTATACTGTCGAACAAGCATGGGAGAGAAGAAAACATAGTCAAGTACAAGTACCATGTACACATATGTGTGTAGTGGTTTAGGTAAGATTACTTTGTATTTGTTTTGGTCTATCATGAAGTTGGATGCGAAAGATGTATTCATTTGTATTTTATGTTGCATTTTCAATGTGTCCAATTGCATTATGTCGAGTGTTGTGTTTTGGTTGTCGAAAGAAGCGACACAACAAAATTTACAATGGTGGGAGAAGAAAGTTTTGAATTCCCGTGGTTTATTACATGTCCCGTTTGAGTTTAAACGCGAGTCAGGGATGTTTTGGTTACTCGTTGAAAATTGATAACGTGAAAAATATGTTTTCGAGCGTGTTTTTATAAAAGAAATATGAAAACAATAATATTGGTTCCATAAGGTGTTTTTATTAGACTAAACCATATTATCTATTGGTCGGCTTGTGTGCGAGCTCGTAATTCAATAAAATCAGATAACTTCTCGTGTGAGTTTGAAAACTCATAGAAGGTCAGAAAATATAAAAATATGCATTTTCTGATAATATTAGGTAGTATAAAATGTTCCCGTGTGTGGGATAGTTTCCCATGATTAAATCAAGTGAGCTAAATCTTGCTCAAAATATATTGTGTAATAATAAATAACAATTGATTATTAGAATACTGTTTGGAAATTTATCGATTGTCACATTTGCTACTAATACTACATTAACTATGGATATGGATCTAGTCATTCCATAAGTTAATATTTTGTTTCTCGTTATATCTGATTGAACAAGAATACCAAATCATCTGAACGTATTTCAGATAGATCTTGGGTATAGCCATACAAACATCTTGTCAACCCTACAAGGGACCCAAATAGTATTATGCTTTGAAACAAATTCAAATGAACAAATTCTCTTGACTACAAGCAAAACTCATGAACTTTACAACATTTCTGAAAATAGCCCCTATTACTATCAGTTACGGAAAGCGTTAGACTATTTCACACAAGTTTGTTACATCCATAACAGTTATCTGGTATCTCAAGTCTGAGGATAAATAATCATGATTTACTTAATGACAAGGATCCATAAAGTACAATCATGTTAAGTTGAGATCTGTCCTATATTCAATTCATTGAATATAATGTGAATTTGGCATGTTCCACGCATCAATATACTTAAGTATATTCTACCAAAACTCAAATTTGTTTTAATTTAATGACATTCCCACATCATTGATCGACAACAGTCTATTTAGAATAACATAAGTTATTCACGGATTAAACATGCAAATATATGATATAATATTAAGAAAATGAAAAATAAGCATAACCAATATTTTATTTTACTAAAATAATATTTGTTCATAACATCCCTTATCCAAATACTAATCACAGATTTGCATGAAACTACTAGCTAAACGAAGTCCTATCCTATCAGCATGGTGAGTAAGCTTTTCCTTAGATAAAGGCTTCGTGAAGGGATCAACTAGATTGTCATCTGTGTAAAATTTGAGTAAATTGATCTCTCCTATGTCGATTTGTTCTTGAACATAGTGATATCGTTGAGGAAAATGTCTGGTTTCCTTCATCATGTTCATTGGCAAATGTTATTGCAGCAGAATTGTCACAATATACATTTATAGGTAATTCAATTGAGGGCATCACTCCAAGTACCGAAATGAATTTCCTAATTCAAACAGCTTTCATCGCGACTTAGGCGATTATGTACTAAACACGTAATAGACATTGTAGTCGTATTTTGCTTCTTGCTCTTCCAGTCTACTGCTCCTCCATTAACGACAAAGACATATACAGCCTGAAACTTCTTATCATCTTTATCAGCTTGGAAAGACGCATCACAAAACCATATAACATCAAGTTCTGCATCTGGATTCCCACCATACACTAGAAACATATCTTTAGTAGCCCTTAGATACTTAAGAATGTTCTTAACAGCATGTCAGTGCTTTTCACCTGGATTCTGTTGATATCGTCTGGTGATATTCTGTGCAAACACCACATCAGGCCTTGTACATCTTACTGCATACATGATAGATCCTACAGCCGAAACATAAGGAACCTTTTTCATGTGTGTCACCTCTGCAGGTGTTGAAGCACATAGTTCACTGCTTAAGCCATGTTCTACTTGCATCAAAAATATCCCTTCTTGGAAGTTTGCATATTGAATCTCTTCAATATTTTATCGATGTAAGTACTTTGACTTAATCCAATCAACCGCCTTGATCTATCTTTGTAGATCTTGATTCCTAGAATATATGCTGCTTCCCCTAAATCCTTCATAGAAAAGAACTTTCCAAGATAAGACTTAACATCTTGTAAACTTGGAATGTCTTTTCACATGATCAATATGTCATCAACATATAGGATAAGGAAAGTAACATTACTCCCACTAGCTTTGTGATATACACATGGCTCATCAAGACTCTGAGTGAAACCAAATTTCTTTATCTCCTCATCAAATCTCTTATTCCATTGCCTTGATGCTTGCTTCAATCCATAAATGGATCTTTGAAGTTTGCATACACGGTTTAGAAATTTTGGATTCACAAACCCCTCAGGCTGCACCATATAGATGTCTTCATCTAGGCGACCGTTTAAGAAGGCGGTTTTGATATCCATATGCCAGATCTCATAGTCATAGTACGTTGCTATACCTAAAAGAATCCTTATATCTCTAATGTCTGCTACAGGAGAGAAAGTCTCCTCGTACTCAACCCCAAAGGTTTGAGTAAAACCTTTAGCTACCAGACGAGCTTTATAGGTGTGTACATAGCCATCCATGTCATTTTTCTTATTGAAGAGACACTTACTTCCAACGACTTTAGCATTGGGAGGAAGGTCTACTTTAATTCATACTTCATTATCTTTTATGGATTGCATTTCCCCATTCATTGCGACTTGCCATTTATCCTTTTCAGGATCAACCATGGCAGCCTTATAGTACCAGGTTCACCAAGATCCCCTAACATATTTTCCTCAACTTCTACGTTAAGACATAGACATTCAGGACCATGTATAGTCCTTTTAGACCTACGAATGGGCACAACTTCAACTTTAGGTGGAACACTCAGACTTTCAAGTTCTACTTGAAGTTGGATATTGTTTTCAGAAGGTGATGTATCTTCCTGATCATCTTCCAGATCATACGCTCTCCCACTGAATTCATGAGATCCCTTTCAAGGAAGACTCCATATTTAGCAACAATTACTTTGTTTTCAGGTGGAAAGTAAAAGTAGTAACCCATTGTTTCCTTTAGGTATCCTACAAATATACACTTAACAAATCTTTGTTGGAGTTTGTCAGCTGAGTCACGTTTAACAAACGCCTTACAACCCCAAACCTTTAAGTAAGACAAGCTGGGAGCTTTTCCATACAATAATTCATATGGAGTCTTATCAACCTTCTTAGTTGGAACCATATTTAGAATGCGAACAACAGTTTCTAAAGCATAATCCTAAAAGAATAAAGGAAGAGTTATAAGATTAAACATTAATCGCACCATGTCTAACAATGTATGATTTCTTCTCTCAGATACACCATTTTGTTGTGGAGTATATGGAGATGTGAGCTGCTAGACAAGCCTACACTCATCAAGATAATCTTAAAACTCTTGGCTAAGGTATTCACCACCTCTATCGGATCGAAGAGCTTTAATCTTCTTTCATAGTTGCAATTCTAATTCATTTTGAAAACCTTAAATGTTTCAACGACTTCATGTTTATGTTTAAGCAAGTAAATATAACCATAACGACTGAAATCATCAGTAAGGTTAAGAAGTAGCTAGCACCCTTCCTTAACACATGTCTTAGTGGTCCACATATGTCAGTATGTATCATACCAAGTAGATCAAAAGCCCTTTCTAAATGATTTGAAAAAGGTTTCTTTTTCATCTTCCCAGATATGCAAGATTAGCATTTACCAAATGATTCATCATTGATATTTTGCAAAAGCACATCATGTTGCAGCTTTTTTATGCGTTTCTTGCCTATGTGAGCAAGTCTACAATGCCAAAGATATGAAGAATCCAAATTAGTTTTGATTCTTTTATTATTGATGCTAAAAACAAAATTATTTTTATCAATCATATTATCATGCATATCAATCTCAAACACACCATTTACTGGAATTGCATTAAAGTAAAAAACACCATTTAAAGAAATCGAAATTCCATAATCAGTACATGTATGAATAAAACCAATATCTTTCAACAAGAAAACATAAACAACACCTCAAATTATAGAAGGTGCGTAATGACAATCGTTCAAAAACAGTACTAAGCCCGAAGGCAAAACTAATTCAAACGTTCCTATAGCTTCAATAGCGCATCGCTCCATTACCCGCGTCGACTATTCTTTGTCTATAAGCGAGTTTCCTGCACCTCTAAGTCCACAGTAATGTATTGCAAATATGAATACCACATCGATGATCGTATACCCAAAATTTATTTTATGAGAAAATGCAAATAATTCTATCATAAAGTTACACAATCGGCAACATTACGGTATTCTTATACCTCTTTGTTCACAACTCATCGAGGTAGAGTGGACAGTTCCTTTTCCAATGTCCTACCTCAGTGCGATGGTGGCAAGCCTGATCCTTCTTCAGATTCTCTTTCTTCTTAGGAGGGTCTTTCTTAGGTTCAGGTTGATAGGCCATAGCTTGCTATAACAACCCGTAAATTTCCGGAGTATTATAATACTATTTTATCACGTCAGAAAATGCAAATCAATTAGTTTCTGACAATTACTGATATTTTAAAATTCAAAATCGAGGGGTCATCTCTTTTCTTCGAAAACACGACACCACACACACGGAAATTCTTCACTAAGTATTTTAATAATAAATGTGAATTTATTATTTCCTAGTTGATAACTTAAAGCATGCGTGAGCTTACATAATTGTTTTGAGAAGTTATCCAGCACACTAAAGCACGCAGTAACCCAAAAAACTAATAAATATTATTGAGAAAACTGAAATAATCACTTTTTGACACTCACCGGTGATTTACGAACAAAAACGAGAGGTTATCTCATTTTACTCGAAAAACGACCCCGCCCGCGTACCGACACTGCATAGTAATGGCTTAAATTCGATAATTATTTATCGGAGTATATAATTTTGTTTTTGTATTATTTTTATAAAAACATTCCCAAAAATGTATTTCTCCCATTTTTGCCAAACCATGATACCGCGACTACAATCTAGCTCAACGGGACACGGAGTATACAACATAAAATTTATAATAATAGTGAGGAATTTTCAAATGCTTACTCTTATTTTGGTGCTTACCAAAGGACAAATCCCAACCATCCATCAAGTTTGATCTAATGGTGGGGATAAACCTAAGATTTAATATGGAAACCTAAGTCCATGTTTTTTTTTCTCCTTTTTCTTTGTCTTTTTGTCTTTTTTATTTATTAACAATTTTTTTCTTTTTTTTTTTGTAATTCACGTTTTTATTCTAAATTCATGTATTATTTATTTTTATTTTATTTTTATTTTTTTTTCACGTTTTTTTTTTATTATTTTTTAATTTTAAATTCACTTTTTTTATTCAAGTTTTTTTACGCTTTCATACGTTTTCGTTCGTTTTTATACGTTTTCGTCCGTGTTCATTTGTTTTCGTCCTTTTTTACGTTTTAAATGCGATTTGGACGTTTTCTTATTTTCATTCGTTTTAAATGCGTTTACATCCGTTTCGGCGTTTTCGTCCGTATTACGGCGTTTTAAATGCGTTTTATGCGTTTCATACGTTTATATCGTTTTAAATGCATTTTTAAAGGTTTTCGCCCGTTTTACGTTTCGTCCATTTTAGACATTTTCTTTTATTTTGAACGTTTAATACATTTTATCGTTTTCATCGTTTTCGTACATTTTCTTACGTTTCGCCCGTTTCGTCCGTTTTCATACGTTTTGTTTGTTTTCTTACGTTTCGTTTTGTTTTCATCGTTTTGTCCATTTTCTTACGTTTTGCTTTCGTTTTCATCGTTTTCTTTCATTTCGTCCATTTGTCATACGTTTCGGATGTGTTTTACGCTTTCATCGTTTTCGTCTGCTTTCTTACGTTTCGTCCGTTTTCTTCGTTTTTCGCCATTTTCATCTGTTTCATACGTTTTTATGCTTTTTAGGTTTTCATGTATTTTCGTCCGTTTCGCACGTTTTCATACGTTGTCGTCCGTTTTACGTTTTCATCCATTTTAGGCGTTTTCGTCATTTTGAATGTTTTCATCCGTTTTATATGTTTTCATCCGTTTTTATCGTTTTGTCTTTTTATCGTTTTGTCTTTTATCGTTTTGTCCATTTCGGATGTTTTGTCCCTTTTTATATCGTTTTGTCCATTTCGAGACGTTTTCATTTTGATATTTGTAAGTGACACTTATTTATCTCTTGTGATATAACACTGTAAGGAAGATGAAAAGTATTACAAATCATGTATGTGTTATCAGTTGTGATACTCAACTAAGAATGTGATGGTTGTGTTTTTGAAAATATTTAGAAAGATTTTTGTGTTTTATGATATTATGAAATATTAGAAAAGTTGTTAAATTGAAAACAAGAGATGTTATGATACTTTTGTTAGACTTGTGGTGGATTTTTCTATTTAATGGATACATTGTACATGTTTTGATAGGTTTTATAGCGGGATTTGAAAATATCTATGGTTGAATCAGCAAACTAAATAAGTTATGGTTGAAACTAACACACATCTTTATAAACAAACTGAGGAAGCTCAAACACTTGTGATATGTTGGAATCACTCCTAAACAAGATTTCAAGTATTTATATTTCATATGTAATAGGTAGCTTTATTATGGCCTTTATGTTTGTTTAAGGTCTAGCTTATGTAGAAGGCCCATAAGCTTAGGCCCAAGCCCACATAAGAAAGGATGGGAACTAGGAGTGTTGCCCTAGCTTCCTCCTATAAATATTTTGTAAACCCTCATTCGAGGGTTGGTTGTTCAAGTTTTTTTCATTCACATCTCCTTTGCCTTAACCGTATTATTATACGTGTGTGTGTGTGTGATATCTTGTTCAATCGCCTTCATCTTTCTATATTACTTGTGTTTGTAAAACTAGTGACCTAACAAAGGTATCAATCGCCTACTAGTTGGGTGAATCGTGTTTGTTTTTGAAGTGGTTTTCGTCCCACGCCTAAAACGCACCTTGATACTTTGGTTCGCTTAAAACTTGTTTTTACACTTTTAATCCAAGATTCTTGTACTTTCAATGTTTTAAGGTGTTAAAATACGTGTTTTGGCAAAAGTTTCAAACTTTATGCGTGGATAGTTGTTTTGAACGTGTTTTGTTCTTGGGTGTCGCTCACGCAGAACCCGCTTAGCCGCTTTGGTACATCAAGTTTCACACTTTTGTGTTCTTTTGGTACTATTGAAGCTATTCCATAACAAAAATCGGTTTAGAAACACATTTGGGCAAAATCAAAATTACGAGTAATCCCACGCGTATTGAAACCCTAAAATTACGCGTAAGATTTTCCTTGGTTTGATCTTCATTTTCGTGGTTTATTCCGTGTTTTCTTACTTGGATAAGTCCGAAAATACGTCGACTTTGGATATCTTTTGCACCGTGATAGTGTAAAAGATCATTTGGGCAAAACCCTAAACTTACGATAAGATAAGCTTACGCCAGAAATCCCACGATAAGATTCACTTTACGCCAAACTTAGGTTCTACGACAAGGTAATCCCACGCCTAACTTTCTACGCCTAACTTTTGTCTACGCATAACTTTAGTGTTTTTCCTACTTACGCAGAAGCTAAAACCCACGCGAACTCCTTATTGTTACGCCGTAACTTTTGGTGTTTTTACGCATAAGTACTACTTGGTTTCTTGTCTTTTCTACGCCTAAGGACACTTCATCAACAAAGGTTCATTCGACTACAAAGATCCATTTTACTACACAAGTTTAACAACATGTCTCAACCACCATACTCTAACTATTTCCCTCACACTTATAATCATCAACAACAACAACAATTAACTCCACAACATCAACAATGGAATCAACAACAAGCTATTTATCAACAACAATTTAATCAGCAACATACTCCACAAATTGGTGCAATTCCACCACCACAAATGGTTCAAACACCACCAAGCCTTCAAGTTCAACCCTACACAAATGATTTCAATCAACATCCATCAAGGAACACTATGAAGGAACCCACTTGGTTTGCAAAGATGTGTGAAGCTTTAAGCGACCAACAATCAATTCATGAAGTCGATCACTTGATAGACCTCCAATGCTCACTCCAGAAACTACGATCAATGGGTGATAAGGTTCTTTAGGTTTTGTGATCCAAGAAGCCACATGGAAAGTTCTTAAAGAAGGTTATCTTGAAGGTCCATTTGAGATGCCTATCGTCATTGTACCCGGAGATCCAACTGCTGCCCACCAAGAGATGAACAAACCAACATTGCTATCAAGCAGCATCTAAATGCTACGTAACTTCTACACTATGAAGTCGATGAACTTGCAATGGAATACATCCTCTTAGGATTACCAAACCCAATTCTTCGTAGTGTTGATGCTCAAAAGACCGCACAAAAATGTGGGATCATATTCGCCTTCTTATGGAAGGATCTCAGACTCAATCGAGGATTTGGAATCCAAAATTTACTTGGCTTATGAACACTTCATGATTGAACCTCGAGAGACACTAGAGTCCTATCATCATCGATTTTCGACATCATCAATGATTTGGATAAACACAACATCATCATGCCAAGAATTGCAGTGAATACTAAGTTCCCGAGTAGTCTTGGTCCCGAATGGGAGAAGTATGTCATTTTTCTCCGCTGCGAAGAATATGCATCATTCTACTTATGGATTGTTGTACGATTACTTGAAGCCTCATGAAAAGGAAGTTGATCGAAAGGATTCTCCGTGCTCAAATTGCTAAACAAATACATCCGGATAATCAACAACTTGCCTTGTATGCTCAATGTAATTATCCTCTCAACCAAAGAACTCAACCAATCGCTTCAAACACACCTTCACAAAGAACAACCTCAACAAAATCAATTGGTTCCATACAACAACAATGCTCAAGCATATGTCGTTGAAGCGATCGAGGAAATCGATCCGCTCAAGCATTGCAACAAGGATTTGTGATGATTGCTAATGCTTTTGGTCGTTACACCAACAAATCCAACAATCGATTCGCTCCTCATCTAACACACGGACTCAAGTCATGTGAACAATGGACGTGTTGAAGTTCGTAATCGTGATTATGGTCGCCGATGGGCGGTGGTCAAGGGTTTAATGTCGGGTAGGAATAACAACAGAGCTCAAGTGGTGGAACAGGAAATGCTCGTAATCGGTTAAATGGTCTTAGATGCTACAACCGCAATGAGAAGGACACTGGCTAATGCATGCCCAAAGCCAAGGACTAGGGGCGTGCTTATTTCAAAGAGGCTTTACTTTTGGCTCTTAAGGATGAAGTCGGTGGATCTCTCACGCATAAAGAACAGAGCTTTATGGCGTATGCGCACTCGATGATGATATGGAGGACTTGCAGCCAATGCAAATTGTTATGTTGATGGCTAATATGCAAGAGTTACACATGAGTGAAACAGCCCAAGAGATGACATCGATGGCTTGTCTCGTGCACCGAACAAACCATCATCATATCTCGAACTAATATCTCCATCAATATCTCGAATCCGCACGGCTCGTAATGTTCAAAATGAGTCATCTACATCTCATTCTCGACGATTTTCAAATAAACCCCGTAGTTACATTTGACGATCCGATGACCTTATGGTTTCCTTGATAATCAAATTGACTCGTGGTTATACTTGAGGATCTAAATAATGATCATGTTGTGACTCACGCTGAACACGATGAACCTTTGCCTCATCCGATCTTGTTCTCATACTTAAAGACCAACAATCCCAAATTGTCGAATGTGTTGCATTAAATCAAACCTTAAAAGTAAAATGCATCGTTAACCAAGGATTTTGAATGCTTACAAATGCAACTCAACTTTTTCAAAACTCAAGAAAACCGTGAAAAGGTTTTGAAGCCGCTTTGCAAAATCTCATCAAAACGAAAAATATTTAGAGAGACAGATGCGTGATCTAGCCGCCTCAAGAATGCTTTGTTGTCTCGAATTAGAACAATCAAACATGAACATAAAAAGCAAATTAACGCCTCACCTTGGAAAATCAAAAGCTAAGGTCGAGTTGTTAAATTGTCAAAACAGCCTCCGTGATACAAAAAGCATTCAACGAATCGGGTAGATGACCTTCTTGAAGAAATTATCGGCTTGCAAAACAAACTTAAAGAGTTTAAAACTCATGTTTACAAACATGGTGAATCAAGAATGACTATTGAAAAGTTTACCTTAAAACCCAATCCAAAAGGATATGGAAAAATCTAGTCGACATAAACCAAAGCTTTCACTAAAAACATTCAAACCAACTCCTCAAGTTTCCAAAGGTAATACAAAATTGATAATATCATATGAGTGTTGTTGAATATCATCGTCAAGAGGAATTAGATGCGTAAGACGAGAGTCGATCAAAATTAAAAACGTTGTTTACAACAAACCTTTAATTATAAAACGCGGTCACTTTCACACACCAACGGATTCTTCTAACACACCAAGGGTTATCATCAAAACACCGAGTCTTCTAATGTTAATCCCAAACAGATTTTGCACAAACTTATGGTCCTTTACCTTCCATTAGTGAAGTAAACTCAAAACCCGAAAATCGAAAAATTCTTCGATATTTTGACATTTTCATGGTCGACCTCAAAATTTTACAACATGAGATAGAATATCGCCCGAAATCAAAGTTGAACATTTTCAATCGCCTCGCGCGAGAACAAAGAGACATTTTTCGAAAAATCTTTACCTAATGTTAAAAACTTGAAAAGTTGTGCAATTGCTCGGAAAAGGATTTTCATAAGGAACTTGGGGTAATGAAAACGCTTTCGAGAAAATGTAAACATCTATTTCTAACACTAAACGCAAAAAGAAAATGTTGAGAAAAGATGTTGATCGACTCTTGGAAGATGTTATCTCGTGCGATATCCATAATGTTGTGTTACTTCATGCTTTGCCATTTGCATCCGATTATATCTCTCACGATATTGTTGAAAATGTTGTAATCATGAGAACACCGATAATGTGCTTCAGATCGAGTCTTTAAAAGTCGAAAATAAACGATTACTCAATGAAATTTACAATGCAAAACGTCGTTTCATTGGTGTGAAAAGATATTCACAATCATCAACTTAGTTTTCAAAAGAAAATCGCCATTGAGTGCAAAATCTTCGATCCTAAAATTGAGCAACTGGATGATCAAAACGTGTCTTTGAAAAGTCAAATCTCAAAATATGAACAAGAACTTTCAAAAGTTAAACAGAATATGGTGTCATATTTGATTTGCTCAATAAGACTCGTCATGAAGCATCAAACGAACTTGATCACTATCTTGCTCACACTAGAGAAGTCATGAATTTTGCCGGTAATATTCGCTCGAAAATCAAGATTTGATTCACACTATCTCTAAGTTAAGAGAAATGTTAGGAAAGTATGAACAACTTCCGCCACCGTGATTAAGAGATTAGCACCAATCACACTTAGTAATCGTGAACCTAGAATCCCTACCGCCAAATCACAAGTTGCTAATGTGTTTCCCTCATCAAACAGAATAGTTGCGTTTTTCCAAACGTCCGCACTTCACACCTAGAGCACTCAATCAAGAATAGGAAGTTGCACCTAAGAAAAGATCAATAAGGAATGCTAAAGTAGAAGAACACCCTAGGACTCGAATAAGACTCATGTTGCTTCCACTATAGATGTTACGTCCGCAAATGTAATAGAAATAGTGATGTAACGAATGCTAAACCGTTAAGTACTTTTGATATTCATCCGATGCACCTTGTGTTATTTGTCGAAGAGTATGAATTCGATTGTCATGACAAATGTGTTGCTAAAGCTATAATCTCTCGACACGGAATCCTAAGAATCGGAATACCTCTAGGCCCACTAATCATTCTAAGTCCGTGCTTGGTAGACCGCCTTCTTTAGATTCTAAGGCAACCATTGTTGTCACAAGTAGCTCCGCTTTCACCTCCTAAGAATGTAGTACCACCTAGTGCATTCACTAAGACTAAAGCAAAGAGTAGTTATAGATGGCGAAATGGATATATAACACACTAGGATTTAAATGGATGCCTAAAATTATTAATGTGTGTATGTCTAATATACCGCTTGAACCCTCTAACATTTCGGGTTCCACATCTACTTCTATTCCATCCGTGTCGCCTCGTGTGTAATGCAGTGATACAGATCATTCTCTCGATTGTTGATAGCGGATGTTCCCGACACATGACAGCAACCTTAAACTGTTATCAAACTTTATTGCAAAGTTCATTGGCACCGCCGTGTTCGGAACGATCACTCGCAGCCTATCATGGGCTACGGAGATTATGTCAATGGGAACATCGAAATCGCAGGGTTTACTATGTGGAAGGCCCTCGGTCACAACTGCTTTCGTGAGGTCAATTTTGTGATGGAGATTTGGAGGTTGCTTTCGTGGAGAAAACTTGTTTCATTCGTGATCTACAAGGAAATGACCTTATGTCCGCTCGCGTAATTCTAGTCTCTACACTATCTCTATGCAAGACATGGTTGCTTCCTCTCCCATCCGCTTACTTTCAAAGGCAACATCTACAAAATCCTCGCTATGGCACCGCTGCCTCTCACATCTAAACTTTCAAACCATCACCAACCTTGCTCGACACAAACTAGTTGAAGGACTCCCACGATTCCTGTATTCAAAAGATCACCTTTGCTCACCGTGAACAAGGGAAAAGCACTCGTGCTCATTTTCCTTCAAAGGTGGAACACACCTCAAAGATGTGCTTCATCTTCTTCACATGGATTTGTGTGGCCCGATGCGCTGCAAACGATCAATGGCAAACGCTACATCTTAGTAATTGTTGATGACTACTCACGATGGACTTGGGTCTACTTTCTTCAAGCAAAGACCAAGCTCCACAAATGATCATCACCTTTCTCACAAAATACAGTTCACCCGCAACACCGCCGTGATAATCGTAATGCATAAAGGAACCGAATTTGTTAACAAAACCCTTCGTGAATTCTATGAGAAAGTGGAATTCAAAGATCAAACATCTATTGCACGACACCGAACAAAACGGAGTTGTTGAAAGACGAAACCGAACGTTAGTGGAAGCCGCAAGAACAATGTTAATCAATGCTAAACTTCCAGACACTTATGGGCGTGTCGATTCATCGCATGCTATACTCAAAACCGCTCTATGATCACAAACGCCACAACAAAACACCTTTCGAGCTTGTCCACAACTATAAACCGAACCTCAAACACTTTCATGTATTTGGATCCCTTTGCTATCCGAATAATGATCGTGATGATTTTGGAAAGCTCAAAGCCAAAGTCGATATTGAGTCTTTATTGATACCGTGACAATTCTAAAGGTTTCCGAACTGAATCGTCGAACCAAGGAGGTAATGGAAACGATTCATGCTCATTTTGATGAACTCACGAAATGGCTTCGAGTATAATAACTTAGAACCCGGTCACAACCGCTTAAACTTCCTCAACCCCATCATCACCGAACAAAGCCCCCACCTAACTCACAACAAATGGAAAGGTTATTTGCTCCTCCTGCTCGTGACGATATTGATGAACGTGCTCTGTGTATCCGCTGCTCACCGCACAACCCGATAATATTCCTATACCGATACACTGCTACAACAACCATCGTTGAAGATGCACCTACACCAGCTTGACTCCAACACAACAGCTTGAACACACCGCCCAACAATGATGAACCAAATGATGATATTCTCAATGAAGTACCCCACCGCAGATTTTGATCCAAATGCTTCTTCAACCCGCTTGCTAATGAGATCGCCGCACTGATGTCGCGAATCTTCAACAAACCATTTGAATCCTCGAATCGCACAATGTATACCAACATCAACCTCTACACACCGATGGACAAAAGACCATCCTCCGCTAACATTATTGGCAACCCGAATCAACCAACCGTTACGAGACAACGCCTTCACACGATGGTGAACATTGCATTTATGCACTCACCGCTCGCCAACTGAGCCTAAAACATTAAAGACGCAATGACAAAAGACAACCGGATTGAATCCATGCAGAAGAACTCAACCAATTCAAACGCCTTGAAGTATGGAATCGTTGAAAGACCAACAGGGTCTACGCCATTGGTCTAAAATGGATTTGGAAAACAAATTGATGTCAAGGAACGCCATCCAAACAAGTCACGCCTAGTTGCTAAGGGTTATCGCCGTGAAGAGGAATAGACTTTGAAGAATCTTTTGCTCCGCTGCTCGCCTTGAGGTCGTTCGATATTTCTCGCTCGCACTCATATGAATATGACGGTCATCGATGGATGTCAAACGGCGCTTCTCAATGGACAACTTAAAGAAACGGTCTATGTCACCAACCGATGGATTCGTTGATCCCGAGTTCCCGAACCATGTCTACAAACCGAACAAAGCTCTTTATGGTCTCAAACAAGCCCCTGCATGGTACGATAAGCTATCATCTTTCCTCATTGCCAATAATTTCACCAAAGGCTCGGTTGACCCAACTCTTTTATACAATATCACGGGCACATATCTTAATTGTTCAAATTTACGTGATGACATCATTTTGGGTCTACACATAAAAGTTTTCAATCGCTTTTGCAAAACTAATGAAGAAAATTTTGAAATGTCCATGATGGGTGAACTTACATTCTTTCTAGGATTGCAAGTTCATCAATCACCCCGTGGTATTTTCTTGAGTCACCCAAATATGCCCTTGAATTGTTAAACAAATTTGGAATGAAAACCGTGATACTTATGCCACACCAATGACTCATACCAAGAAGCTAGACGATTTTACATGGGAAATTAGTTGACCCTACCAAATACCAAGTATTATTGGGTCCTCATGTATCTAACAACCAGCGCACTGATATTGTCTTTGCCGCTTATCTATGCTCCCGCTATCGTCGCGACCAACCGAAACCCACCTCTCGAGGCTAAAAGAATCCTCCGATACATCAAGGGAACCATTAACTGGGGATCCGTATCCGGCGGATTCTCGTTTTGAACTAATCGCTTTTTCGACCGACCACGCAGGATGCTTAGACTCAAGGAAAAGTACTTCAGAGCTCTACAATTTCTTGGTGATAAACCGTGTCTTGGCAATCAAAGAAGCAGGATTGTACATCGTCATCATCAACCGGGCGTAATATGTAGCCATGTCCGCGTGTTGTGCTCAAGTCATCCGGATGAGAACACAACTCAAAGACTATGGTTACGTATTTGATGTAATCCCGATGTATCATGACAATCGGAGTGCCATTGCGATCTCGCAACCCGCCAAAGACTCAAATCAAAGCACATCGATCTTCGCTATCATTTCATCAAGGACCACGTGAAACAGGTACCGTTGAATTATACTTTGGGGTACAGAATACCAATTGGCGATCTTCTCACCAAAGCCTTGCCTCCCGCTAGGTTTAATGAGTTGGTCCACCGGATTGGTATGAGGTGTTTGACTCAAGAGGAATTGGATGACCTCTTAAAACAGCCTTAAAACCCCGTCAAACACCAAAACATCTTTTGTAAATAAATTTTTCAAAACAAAATACAAAAATATAAAATCTTATAAAACAACAAAATATTCTTCTAATCTATAATCTTTCAACATGGCAAGTACATTTCTTCCTTCAACACTATAATCTTTCAAAATTCAAGATTTTTACGATCAAGTGTTGAGGGGAGAAAATTTTCACTTAACTGCTTCAAAACATCGCAGTACTTGCATGTTTTCATATCTCGTTGTTTCATTTTACAATGGTGGTGAATTTTCTCGTTAAATGACACCCTGACTAAATTTATAACCTTTCATTATTTCTTAAGTCGAGGGGAGTGTCACAAGTTTCTTTCCTAAAAATCTTTGTTTGGTAACAAAAATGGAAGTTAAATGGCTTTGTTTGAAAAAGGAAAAGTGGAGGGACCAAAACTGTCAAAATGTTAAAGTTATTTTAATAAAACACCTCCCCACCTAACTTTCACTTCACATTTAATTCTAAACTTAAACACATCCTACGCCTAAGATTCATTCAAGAATTTCGTGTTTTTGATCATCGATTTGTAAGTTGTTTAACAATCTTAACGTATTTTCAAACATAGGTTTTGATTTGTACTTAAATCCAACGGTCAAATTATGTTCTATGGTTGATTTTGTGGTCTACGCTATGCGTATGAACCCAAGATCAAGATAGTGTGTTTATGATTAAAAGATAGTGCCAAAATGTTTCTACAACATCATTAATGCCTTTTCTATCATAAAATCCACCCGTAAACTCGAAATAAGTGAATTTGAAAACTAGGGTTTATGAGTCGAATTGGGTATTTTCAAATGTGAAGTGTTTTGGTCAAAAGATTGTTGTATATGGTCTTTTGAAGTTGAATTAATGATATCCTTGGTTTCTAACCACCCGTAAACACTTATTATTCTTAAATTTTGAATTAGGTTTTAAAGTTCATAAGAATTGGGTATTTTTGATTCAAGGCTTATTTGATGTTAATACTTGGATAGAACAACTCTATAGACTTCTTAGACCTACCGTAAATGAATTGGTGCAAATTCCATGGTTAGAAACCCTACGCGTAATTTTAAACCCTTAGGGTTTTGACCCACGCGTATGTATTTCTACGCATAACTGCTTGACAAGTGTTCTTGCCATAAATTGTTGTTAAAATGATATTCGTGATAATGTTAATGATTTGATGAACTTATTTCGTGATTTGTTACGCTTAAAATTCGTAATCAAGGTCATTTGCATTTCACGCATAAGGATTACCCCACGCCGTAGTCGCTATGCCTACGCCGCATAAGGTTCTACAATGGGACCACGCGTATCCCGTGAAGGATATGCGTAAACAGGACCTCACGCATAAGGTCTACTTCACGAGTAAACCTTACGCTAAGGTTTTTATACGCCACGCATAAGATCTACGCGTAAGGTCCCCTTTTCCCACGCTGTAACTTTTTCTACGCCAGAAGATAGGATCCTACGCGTAAGCTTATAACTACGCCAGATAAAACACTTGCTTACGCATAACTTTGTCATTGCTACGCATAAGCCCGGATGGACCTTCATTATGAATTGTTACGTACAAACTTGTAAATAAACTAATCATATCGTCACGAATCCAATAATGTCACTAATAAATCTAAAACGCTTGAGATGTTGTGAACCATAAGTGATAACATAAACTTTAAAACTTAAAGTTAACTAACTCACAAAACATTTCACGACGCCATTGGACTATTGGACATACAAGTGACTTAGGACTCAGAATAATCATTGACACTCGTACATTCAATAACTAGACAATAAGACCTTCGTTGACTAACATTATGTCTTTCGATATGTTGGTTCTTTTGGCTAATGTTATTTCGCATCACGACATGGTCGAACAAATGAATGTGGATGCATCGTAAGTTCTCTCCATTGCCGATATCTATCCTTATGGCTATCCAATGAAGATAGGAAAGAATAATCTCCGTGTTGACTTTGACACCCTCACTTGCTCGTAATCTTCGTGTTTAATTGCTATTGATATTCGAGGACTCATCCGTATCGTAATATGCTCACTCACTCGCAACTGCTCCCGAGATCTATATCCAACAGCCTGAACACTATGGAAAGGGTCAAAGGACGATCACGCGACGGTGACTCAATCACAAACAAGTCACCATTACACCGCAGACTTAAGGGTCGTTCTCCTAATTCTCAAGTCGATCCAACCAAACTATATGCCACACCGTCAAGAGCTCACTCTCCAATTCTTAATCGATATCGGTTATGACGAGGCTACAGGAGTAATCACCAAGCATTCTCACGTAGAGCTTAAGAGTATTCCTCAACCATGGAGAACTCTCTACATGATCATCACCAAGTCTGCTTCGGTCGTGATAAAGGCTATGAGCATCCTAAGCTCATGGAACCGCAAATATTTTGGGCATTGGTCAACATGAAACACATCGCTATCGAAGCTCGATTTGGGATGACATGATGTCATTTCTCAACAAGCTTGGCTCAAAGATTCCCTACATCGATATACTAAATCGTTGATCCGTAGAGCACTTGGACTTCATCCCGATATTCCCAAGAGGCTCAATGACCCCGACAATCACGATATGTTGACGGAGCCTATTCTATCTTTCGTAATCAAGGAATCGCCTACAAAGAAACAAGGTGTCAGGTTGCCGATTTCCTTCTAATCAAGATGTCGAAAGCTCAAACGCATAAAAGGTATCCGAAGCGCTAGACAAGGCAAAGTTGGTCATCTCGACGAAAAATCTTCCGAACACCTGTAAGGAGAACCGTAAGAGAAGTGCAGAAGCGCAACAAGTATCGTGAGTCAAAGGAAGTTTCCTAAAAGGAATCCTCCTTCTAAAAGGATTGTTCCCGTAAAGGAAGCCGAACCTATTCCCACACTTGAACCGCAAAGAAAGCTTGTGGACGAGAGCTCAAGATACCGATATGTATGAAGAGGTTCATTACTCGCAATCGCAACCAAGCACCCGCCTCAAGAGCAAAACCTCCAAGTCCTCCAAATTGCCCAAGGAAAAGGGAAGACTCAAAGAATTGTACCCTATGATGAGAGCTCAAGAAGAAGAAGAGCAACTGGATAAATCATACAGAAGAAGTTTAAAATCGCCGACATCTTCAAAAGGCTAAAGAATTTGCTAAAGACCAAATGGGTGGCCCCGTGGGTCAAGTGGTGCAACTCAATCTTCACCAACTCCCGATGCGGTTAATCAACCCGATAAGGAGCCGGTGCCACCACTCTTGTGCAACAACAAAAGCTCGCAGAGGATACTATTGTATATGATTTTGAGAAACCGAACCGAGAAAGATAAAGATGTCGCTACGACGATGTGCTTCTCGATAGTCCTACACGCCACGTAAGGAAACTTCAACCACCAAAGGACCCGAATCTCCTCACATCTCATCATCATCGGATTCTTCGCCTCATTCATCACAACCACCATCTAAGAAGTCAACCAAATCATCATCCAAACCGTGAAGAAACCACCTAAATCTTGGATTTCTCGACTCATGAAAGAATTGTGAAAGTCATCCAACAAGTCGAAAGAAGGACATACTTTACGTAAAACCGAATTGGTTTGTCGACCAAATACAAGATTTAAATGATGAGAAAGACAAGATGCGAAAAGAAAGGGAATTTGTTCAAGTTCATGAAGAGTCATCGAAAGAGGAACCGAACGAAATGATCAAGGTTACACTAACAAGTACCTTCGTGATATCGCTCCTAAAGTCCAAAAGGAACCGGAGAAGACAACAAGAGATCATACCCACAAGTTTCTTCTCGACATCGCCCCTGTGTGACTAGAGAAGTATTTTCCGCATAACTCACCCCTAACATCGCCGCATTGGTTAAACATACAATGGCCAAAGAAGTCGATCTCTCCGAACTGAAAGTTAATCGCTAAACTAGTGATGCAAATGTCAAAGCGATCCGAACGCTTACTCGGATGAAGCTAAATTTTTCAAGGTCTACTTGCTTTTCAACTCGATCATCATGCAAGGAGTCACCGATCAACCCAAACGCCAAGAGATGACGATGATAAGGACAAGGACTCGCATCTAAACGCCGGCAGCAACCGTGAATCTTCTTCGATGCCACCTCCTCCACAACGGACTTCTTCTCAACAAAGTCTCCTCCACCTCGGTCTTCATCGATAAACCTCGGACGATTCCGAGTTACCACCCCGACTCAAAAACAGTGATTACTTTGAGTATACGGGTGGTGACGATGAAGAGGTCCTCGAGCCCCAACAACAACCCACCTCTCCCAAACAAGGACAAAACCAAATCATCATCTAAGCCTTCAAAAGAAGAAGAAGACGCTTCATACCGACGCCATATCATGGCTAGATGACGATAAAATCAAGAATTTGAATGGTTTGCTACACTTGTTAACAACACTCCCTACCTCAAGAAGGTCAAGAATTGGTAGACGGTAGTACCTTGGAGCATGCAAAGATTTTGCAAGAAAGGTTCCGTGTGAAGAAGATGACGAAATCAATTGAAGCGCATCAAGAATGAAGCATTCCTACTTTTGAAAGACAAATGAAAGTGCAATCGAGGTTGAATATCACCTTGAAAACATTGCTCGAGCCATGTCTAATAACATGGATTGGCTCAACCTGTAAGCAAACATCGACTTCACCAAACGGGACAATCCTCCATATTACACCGATCGGTCTCGACCTCTACCTACCATTGGCCAACCCGATCGCCTAGGATTCCTTTCGACATTTCTTCAACAAAGACTTAGATTTTCTTCAACACGGTGGCGATGGTTCAAGGAAATACGCTACATCTCGACACTTCCATTCCCCGCCGCCATATACTCGATTGTATAGCCATCGAGGAACGTATACCCACATGTTCTCCGACAAAGTGGTAGCGTATGACCAAGATGCAATGTATGGATTCACCATTGGCCGAACGTCAAGAATCTACTACGTGTCGCTGGTCCGTAAGTCTCAACATGCAAGTGTTCAAGATTAAAAGTATCGCGGCCATCCAACATGTTGGTCTATCGCCTAAATGGGACTACACTTTTCTCAAGAAGATTGTGGTCAAAAGACAAGACGAAAGGGACTATGCATTCTCTCAAGTCGACTTTGAGAATTTGAACATCAACGATATTGAAGACATGTACCTTGCCAAAGTTCAAGGTCGCATGAGACAATTTCCAATCAAGTACAACGTGAATTCATCAAGTCACCGCCATCTTCATCGACGATTGTCATCAAAGAACGTGTTGAAGATCTTCACCTGCCGCTGAATCATATCGTAAACGTAAACTTCACTCCACCACGCCTGATCTTCCCGACATCAACCACCTACACAACTTACGCCATCAAGAAACCTTTCGGTGTCGCTTATCGCAGTGAACTTCAACGAAATCGCTTAATGGCGTGACGATCTTCACAAATTGGGGATCACACTTTGAAGTCGGTCGTGATGGATTGGCTTATCGGTTGAAGGATATACATGAAAAGATTGGGAACCCAAAGCGATGGAACTCTAAGGATCGTAGGGATGTGAGAAGGATCATCGAATGATTGATGAAAGGTTGTTCGTAAGGGATCGCCTGCACGATTGGAGAGCTTTGTTGGTGGTCGACCCAGATGAACATTACCGCTTTCAACGCCTGCTTGCACTCCCGAAACATCACCGACTTCCCGGTACTCCTTGAATTGTTTCTTTCATTATATATTTGGATGCATGATATAATATGTCAATGGCTTGTGCACACATAACAGTGTACAACCCGTAATTGTCAAGAAAGGACCCCGTGGTACGCCTCACCACAATCCTTATAAAAGGAGCGAAAGCTTATTTTTGAGTAAAACCTATCAAACCTTTCATTTTTCAAGGTTTTGCTCAAAACACAAGTACTTCCCATATGATTTTCAAAACCTCAACCGCTTATATCACTAGTCGAGGGGAGTATTTGAATTAAAACTTTGTTCACAAATTGTTCATAGTGGTCATCTTCCCGCAACACTCGAAATGGTCATATTTATTGTCAACCGCTCAAAATAACATTTTTATGCCATTTTGAGGGGAGAAAATTGTGTGATAAGAAATATGTTGTGCAAAATGCAAATGAATCTGTACCTCGACTTAACCAACGAATCGACGGTACTAAACTGTTTGTAACTCGAAAAGACTTGTCCCGGACGGTAATAATTTCAAGCTAGTTCGCTAGTAATGTAAACGTGTCTCGCAAAGGACTTGTCCAAGTAGAAAGTACCATTCGAGATACTCTTGGTAGACATGAACTCGACGGTATGACAACCTTCGAGGTTTGTCTACACCTTCAAGGTAGTTATTAGAGCTAGTTGTCACCTAAAAGTCGACAATGTAACTCTTTAACTATGCAACGAACCGTGTCTCATGGGGATTGTCTATCTTCGTGGATCAATTCAAAAGTGCGCTTTTCCTCACACCGCATTTAAACCATTAATACTCTTAAGCACATGTGAGGGGAGTATTTATGCAAAACCTTATCTCTCACAAGGGTTCAAACATGTTTTCATTTACAAACCATTTGAGAGATATTTTCACAAACAAAGGGTTTTAATGGCAACATAGGTTAGTCATGGAGTTATAAGGTGACTAAGGTTAGGAATAACTGTCCTATGATCCGCCAGAGTCGGAGGGATCTACCCAAGGACACTACCATTAGTTAGTGTTAGAAGTCCTTAGGAATGATTGTAAAAGGAGAAAATGAGAATCGGAGAAAGAAGGAGTTGAAGAATCAAAAGAAATGTAAAGTAAAGGGTGAAAAGAAATAGCCTCCGATTATTCAACTTAGGGCGTATAATCGGTTCAATTCATATACACCGGGTTGTCACTTAGTGACACCGGTATTGAAGATTAAAAGTCGTCATGGACCCAAAGGACGCATGCACTAAACCTTCTTAGCCACTCAAGTTTCTCTCAATGTAAGCTTGTTTCATTCTCACAGGAACCCTACGTAAACTATTGGCTTTCTTAGAGATCGCCGGTATTGAAGAAGGAGACCCTCTCCTAGTCTCCGCCAGAAAACCAAAACGCACTATTGAGTCTAGAGCCACGAGATTCATCAAAAGATCTCTTAGAAACACTTGACATTTAATCACTTGATGATCAACAAATAAGATTATCGATGGTTCATATCGAGTCCTTCACGATCTTAGCAACTGTCGAGAACATTTATGAGAGGTTCACATCCGTGATCCTCGGATTGAATGGAAACTCCCGCCAGGGTCAACATCAAACAACCCCGACAAAGAAGTCACTTCGTAACTCCCCGTGGATTACGCGGAGTGTGTCTCAAACGGTCTACAATCAGAGGTGATGCTTCGTGTACCTCAATGACTATCTCGAATCAGATGTACTTCGCACATCGCGTTATCTCACTTGTGGGACTCAGCTCAGAACGGCCTTTGTAAGAATTAGAGTTGTGTTTTCACACTATGTCATTAACACTCAAAGTTCAAACTTGTAAGTGCCGAAACCGCTTATTACTAACCGCTTGAAATGTTTTCTTCTTATGGAAGCTCCGAGCGGAATGATCGTGTCGATTCTTCTCATGCTCACGCCAACATCATCACTAATGGAAGTTCTATTCAAAAGCAACACAACCACGTAATGATTCTTCATCAAACCAAAGAATCTACAAAGTTAAAGACTTAGAGAACTTCATCAAGATTGAATTCCAACGCCAAAGAGCGTGTGAGCATGTTGAAGAATGACGTGAGACACCGGAGCAACAAGGCACTGAGGCGCATCGATGCGCATAACAACATACTATCACTTTCACCACAAAGAACAATGATCAAAGAACAAAGTTAAAGATGACGTCAAAGCATAACTGCTCAAAGATAACTATCTCTACACCGGGGAGATTGTTCGAATCAAGGCAATTCCTCTCACAAGAAAGAAGAATGTCGAAGACGCCGAGCTACTATTACATCAACGCCTTCACCGCTTACATTCATATATACTGAGGGGAGATTGTTGGAATCACTCCTAAACAAGATTTCAAGTATTTATATTTCATATGTAATAGGTAGCTTTATTATGGCCTTTATGTTTGTTTAAGGTCTAGCTTATGTAGAAGGCCCATAAGCTTAGGCCCAAGCCCACATAAGAAAGGATGGGAACCAGGAGTGTTGCCCTAGCTTCCTCCTATAAATATTTTGTAAACCCTCATTCGAGGGTTGGTTGTTCAAGTTTTCTTTCATTCACTCTCTATGCCTTAACCGTATTATTATATATTGCGTGTGTGTGTGTAACTTGTTCAATCCGCCTCATCTCTTTTCTATATTACTTGTGTTTGTAAAACTAGTGACCTAACACAACGTGAAAGCGGACGAAACGATGAAAACGGACAAAACGTAAGAAAACGGATGAAAACAGATTTAAAACGTAAGAAAACGGACGAAACGTATGTAAATGCGAAAAAAGCGTGAAAACGAGACGAAACGGATAAAAACGTAACAAAACGGACGAAAACGTATGAAAACGGACGAAAACGTATGAAAATAGACGAAAACGTATAAAAAGCGGAAAAGAGCGGACAAAAACGTATGAAAACTGACGAAAACAAAAAAAAAACGTTAAATTAAAAAAAACGCGAAATTAAAAAAAAATGATTAAAAAAAATACAAAATAATGAGAAAATAAATAAGAAAGATAAAAAGAAAAGAAAAAGACAAGAAAAAAACATGAACTTAGGTTTAGACATATTAAATCTTAGGTTAATCACCACCATTAGATCAAACTAGATGGAAGGTGGAGATTTATCCCTTAGTATGCAAGGATTTTTGAGTATGCAAAATAAACTGCGTCTAATAATAGGAGTTTGGTTCAATAAAGATCAAAGAAAAACTAAAGATCAAATAAACCATTCTCAACCACTCATTTTTTCATCAAAACAATAAAATAAACTTTCACCTTCATTTTTAAAAACTAAATATCTCACAAACCATTAATCGTTAGACGATACTAATCATACCATCACGACAAGCATAAAATTATCTTTAATTTGATATCCCACATCATATACTTTCGTAAATTTTTTTCCGACTTTTTGTGGGTTTAGGGTTCTGATTAGGGTTTAGGTGTTTAGGGTTTAGGGGTTTAACTTTTTGGTTAAGCTTTTTAGGGGTTAAGTGTTTAGATTTCTTACGGTTTAGCGGATAGGGTTTAGGTTTTTTGGTTTAGCGATTAGGGTTTTAGGGTTTAGGGTTTTTAAGGTTTAGGGTTTTAGGGTTTAGGGGTTAGGGTTTTAGGGTTTAGGGGTTAGGGTTTTTAGGGTTTAGGGGTAGGGTTTTTTAAGGTTTAGGGGTTAGGGTTTTTAGGGTTTAGGGGTTGTGTTAACGCAAAAGAGTATTTTTAAAAATTTCATTTATAGTGTAATATATCGAAACCCGCAAAAAACGATAAAAAATAAGTTCGTCGAAAGTATACGATATTGGATCTCTATAGAAAGATAATTTTATTCTTGTCGCAATGGTATAATTAGTTTTATCTAACTATTAACGGTTTGTGAGATATTTAATTTTTAAATATAAGGTGAAAGTGAATTTAATTAATTTGATCAAAAATGAATGATTGAGAATGATCCATTTGATCTTTAATTTTTATGTGATCTTTATTTATCTCACCCCCTAATAATAGTACTTATCTTTTTTTTTTTAACGAAATAATAGTACTTATCTACTCTACTTGGTTACCCCCTACTAGAGGTGCACATCCGAACCGGTTAACCGAACCACATCCGAAGACAAACCGAAAAACCCAACCGGTCAAAACCGGTTTTGACCATAACCGGTCCGGTTTTTATCCAAACCGCCGGTTAGGAACCGGTTTGGCATTTTGGAAAAACCACCGGTTTGGAGACCGGTTTTTATTAACCGAATAACCAAACCGGTTTGGAACCGGTTTTTTCGACTAGGCGGGTTTTTTTTGATTTTTTTGAATTTTAAACTTTTGAATTTGAAATTTTGAAAGAGGGGAGCGGGGTGGGGGGGGATATTATTAAATATGTTTCAAAAATTACCATTTTGCCATACAAATGTTAGTATAAATAGATGTGTTATGTATTTGGTTAATTACCACTTTCAAGCAATCAAAAAACACTCCAAAAAAATCAAAACCGAAAGTATTTCACTAAACACTAATGGAAAGTTCAAACACCAACAACACCACTGTAACACCCCCAAAATTTGCACAGCGGAAGCGTTCGGGTCATGGGGAGCTACTAAATCAATAATCACAATACAAGGTAATAAAGAATGAAAACCCTATTCCATTTTCAAAATATAGATTAATTTAAGAAATAGTTTTACATCATTGTTTCAAAGTGCGGAAATAAAGCCTATAAAAATATATGTTGTCCCATTAAAAGTTGTATTAAATATGCTTGGAAACACTTCGATTGCCATCCTTTAACGGATGCCCTTGCTAATGCCCACGCCAAGTAATAAACCTGAGAAAAACATGCTAAAATGTCAACACAAAGGTTGGTGAGTTCATAGGTTTAAGTAATCAAGTTTTCAAGTTGGACCACAGTTGCACATATAGCATCTCCGTGAATGACACTATATGCAAAAAGGCTATTACGCTAGTAACAAGTTCATGAGACCGAAACTACGACAGTGTGCATGCATCTAGAAGCATGATAAATAAAAGCCCAGCAAGTGTATTTCCAGTACACTCAATCAATACGATATAATATACGCCCGACGTTTGCCTATCCGGTCAAACTCGAACGGGGGTGTCATCCCCAATAGATCTATTCATAACAATCGCGCCTCCCCAAAGAGAACTAACGGTAGCATAGTGGGATTCAAGGTTGTTTCACGTAATAGTGCTTTCAGTTTCAGGTCCGAAAAGAGTTTCGCATGTTTCTCACCCCATAGTTTTATAAAGCAAGTAATAAGAGTAAAAGTGGGGCTATAAACTCACAGTAGTATGTAAAAGTATAGAGTGCATGTGAAAGTAAAAGCAAACAGTTAAGCATGTATTTCCCCCAAAAGAGTTACAAAACAGTTAAACTAGAAAGAGTGGGGCTACGAACTTACCTGATAATAACCGATAAATGATACTAGAAAATTGGGCAGCGCTTCCGCATCTAAATTCAAAAATTCATTTCCTAAACTATAAAAACCTCTAAATCACCTCATATCTACCCCACAACTATCCCAATAGCTTCAAAAATAAAAACTCATCTTTAATATTGCCCGATCTATCCTTGCAAAAGTTTTAAAATTTTTTCGGGACCCACAGCTCCTACCCACCATTGTGTAGCTCTTAATCCAACCGCAAAAATACAAAATAAACTTAATTTTTACGTAGAGAATACTTATGCCTTCAACTTATCTGTATAACTCGGAGCTCGAAAATCAAGTATGGAGGATATATGGGGGGAAAAGGTGGCGGCAAGGAGGAGGGGAGAAATGTGTGTGTTTTTATGAAATAAAATGAACTAGTTTCCTTTCTATTTATAGAGAAAATTTTTGAAAATATCTAGATATTTTTAATAGTAAATAGATATTTTTAAGAAAATATCTAGATATTTATTTAGATATTTTTAAGAAAATATCTAGATATTTACATTTTATTCCCTTACAGTTTCAAGTATTGGCAATTTATACCCTTGAAGTTTGGCAAAATAACAATTTATACCTTTTAACTTTTGGAAAATGACAATTTTTACCCCTGAACTTTCGGTAAATGACAGTTTCTACCTTCGAGTTTCAAAGTTGATAGTTTTAGTCCATGAGGTTGCAAACTGTTTGCAAAACAAGTCCTTGTTCTCCATTACTTTAAATATTGACAATTTTTACCCTTGTCAGTTATAACCGATTACAAAATTAGTTCTTATTAGGTTTTTAATTCGTTTTAGCTCGTTTTTTTTATTCTAGAAAAAGTTTTAAAAGGGTAATAAAAGATATATACTAATCTGAACACCCCAAAATTTGCACAATGGAGCGTCGGTCATGGGTGCTACTAAATCAATAATCACAACACAAGGTAATAAAGAATGAAAACCCTATTCCATTTTCAAAATATAGATTAATTTAAGAAATAGTTTTACATCATTGTTTCAAAGTGCGGAAATAAAGCCTATAAAATATATGTTGTCCCATTAAAAGTTGTATTAAATATGCTTGAAACACTTGATTGCCATCCTTTAACGGATGCCCTTGCTAATGCCCACGCCAAGTAATAAACCCGAGAAAACGTGCTAAAATGTCAACACAAAGGTTGGTGAGTTCATAGGTTTAAGTAATCAAGTTTTCAAGTTGGACCACGCTGCAACATATAGCATCTCCGTGAATGACACTATATGCAAAAGGCTATTACGCTAGTAACAAGTTCATGAGACCGAAACTACGACGCTGTGCATGCATCTAGAAGCATGATAAATAAAAGCCCAATGAAGTGTATTTCCAAGACACTCAATCAATACGATATATACGTTGCCTATCCGGTCAAACTCGAACGGGTGTCATCCCATAGATCTATTCATAACAATCGCCTCCCAAAGAGAACTAACGGTAGCATAGTGGGATTCAAGGTTGTTTCACGTAATAGTGCTTTCGGGCCAGTCCGAAAAGAGTTTCGCATGTTTCTCACCCCATAGTTTTATAAAGCAAGTAATAAGAGTAAAAGTGGGCTATAAACTCACGAGGTATGTAAAAAGTATAGAGTGCATGTGAAAGTAAAAGCAAACAAGCAAGCATGTATTTCCCAAAAGAGTTACAAAACAGCTTAAACTAGAAAGAGGGGACTACGAACTCACCCGATAATAACCGATAAATGATACTATGCATACATTTGGATGTGTGAAACTGCTGGGAAACATTGGTTACAACCTTGTTGGGATATTGAAACACGATGGAACTCCATTTATCTTATGTTCATAAGTGGTTTAAGACAAAGGTGACTTTGCAATATTTTCATGATGAAAATTGTCGGGAGGGTAGGTGTCTTGCATTTAGTCCGGATAATTGGGATACTATTGAAAAACTAACCCGACTACTTGAAGATTTTTACAACGCAACAAAAAATTGTCGGAGTTTATTATCCAACGGCTCATTTGGTACTCGAGCAACTATTCTTGATGTCTTCACAAATTTCGCATTTGAATTTCATGGTGGTGTTTATACAAGCATGGTTTCGGGATGAAAGAAAAGCTTTTGAAATATTTTGAAACTTTGCCACCGTTAATTACTTGTCGGACGCATTAAATCCATGTTATAATGTAAGCGGGTAGAGGTGCTTATCTACTCGATTGTGGTGATTTGGGTTGTTTAGCGTCAAACCCGAACTATGCTAATGATGCAAAGAGTCCTTTGGCCATTCTTTTAAAAGTTTGTGGCAATATTATTTTGAAAAATATGGTAACCCACCTCCTACTGTGACGGAAACTTCTTCATCATCATCAAGGGGTTTTAGAGGGAATCCGATACTTGCTTTGAATAAAAAGATAAGAGATAATCCCAACAAACGGTTAAGAAATGATGGTTTAGCGAACAGTGAATATGAAAGATATATCACAACCGATTTTATCTCACATATTCCGGCTGAACAAGTTGAAAACTTTGATGTGTTGGCGTTTTGGAAAGCAAAGAAACAATGTTTCCCGTTCTATCCCGAATGGCTCGTGATGTACTAAGTGTACAAGCTACTTGGTAGCTTCGAATCCGCTTTTCAACAAGTGGAAGGGTTTTATCAACCGAGAAAGAGACTACACCGCTTCTTTGGAGATGTGTATGGGTTTGAAAGATCACTGGGCGCAATGAAGCGAGTGCAAGATAAAGCGATCTTGAAAATGCCGAGACTTGAAGGGAGGTCTACGTGGAAGAGGCACAAGCGGGTGAAATCGAGATGCTTTCCGATGAAGAACTAAGACAAGATGCAGTTGCTCAAGAAGATAGGGGATCCTCCGATGACGACTATTAGGACTTTTATGCTTACGTATTATGTTTTAAGTTTATGTATTTCCTTTGATGTATTTCTTTTAAGTTTATGTATTTCCTTTCAGTTTATGTATTTCCGAAGTTATAAATAAAAGTTGAAGTTTATTCAGTGTAAGTTTGTTAAATGTTGAAAAACGGAAAAAAAAAATAAAATCCGGTTAACCGGTTAAATATTTTAAAATTTTGAATTTTTGACTAGGCGGCAAAAAAAATTTCAAAATAAAACCGGTTAACCGGGTCCCAAACCGGTTACTAATTTTTTAAAATTCAAAAATTTTAAACCGGCGGCAATTTTTAAAATTCAAAATTTTGAATTCACAACCGGTTAACCGGTTAAAAACCGGTTACGAACCGGTCCAAAACCGGTTCCGAATATTAAAATTTTAAAATTTCAAATTTTGAATTTTTTTGAGCGGGAAGGCGGGTAAACTTTCAAAATTTGAATTTTTTTTTTAATATTTACAAGTTTGCCATTGTAAGACTAGCATAAATAAATAGATTGTGTTTTTATTTTTTGCAACTTTTATACAATTAAAATTACACGCTAAAAAATAAAAATCGGAAGCATTTCACTAATGGATGATCCTGCACCGCCTCCGCCACCCCTGCCACCGGTTATTTTTCGTTATTTTCCGGTAGACCGTGCACACGGTAATCCCATTGTTTGGGCTCACTACAACTACGTCGAAATGTCGGATGGCGGCGAATGACTCAATGTAAGTATTGTTTATGTTTCTTCAAACCCACTTCCGCGTGCCGTTGAGGGTTCACACGTAAGAATTACCGCCAAGCACCGCGGTTGATGCCCGATTCGAGACCTCGAGTTGGCGTTGACTCGTTGAGTATCTTATCAAGTTATCGATGATTTATGTTTAAGTTATTATGTGTTGTGTTTTAAGTTTATATGTAATGTGTGATGTATCACGTATTTTCCGTTCTATTAAATAAAAGTTCTAGTTTATTAATACACGAAACAAGAAAACGATTATAAAAGGCGAAGAAAGCGAAAAAAAAAAAAAATACTAAACCGGTTAAACCGGTTAACCGGCCCAAACCGAGTCCAAACCGGTTTGGACCGGTTCAGATTCTCCATCCTCACAAATGGTTCGAATCGAACCGGTTAACCGACCCGACCGATTTTTTTTCGCATTGACCCAAACCGGTTCGGGTTTGACCGGCCGTCAAACCGAACCGGTTAACCCATTTGTGCACCTCCACCCCCTCCCACGTCCTCTCTTTATCACATACTTGCTTTATCTCCTTCCCAAAATCAATGGTTAACTGCCTTTTCATTCTTCCAAGATCAAGATCACTAGACTATCTAGAGATTGAAGCATGATAGTGACTTTTGCCAAGAATCATCTCTTCACAAGATCTCCATCAAGGAAAGCCAAGACAAGATTTTTTTTTTTTTTTTTAAAGATGTTCAATCCACACGCTGCTCACACCCATCCTCACTTACAATCTATTCACAAAAACAAGATCTCCTTAAGGTTTTGATTCAAGTCTTGTTGATTTCGAGTTGCTTGGATTTTGTTGGTTAATTAGTATTTGGGTTTCTTGTTCTTGGTTCTCTTCCAATCAATCCACTTACAATCTGTTGTAAGGTTCATGATTCTTTACACTTTGTAATGTTTCTTGATTTTGGTTATTAATAAATTCGTTATTTTGATATTATGTAAGTTATGGATTTTTGCAAGATTCGTTGTATTTTTTTTATGTAATCGATACATACATTGTATATTTGTATGTATGATTTTGTTATTGTTGAATCTTGTGTGGTATTAAAGTTTACAACTTACTAATTGACATAAATAAACATTTAGGTGTCGGCTCATGAAAGTGCTTATTATTATTTTTGCTTATCAATATTTGCTTATTATGTTAAATCTTGGGATAAAGTGGTTTTGAAACAAATTGATTTGTGTTTGCTTTTGTCGTGGGTTGACCACTGCTCCAACAGTGGGCACACTCCTGGTCTCGTTCTTTCCCTTCAAGTTGCAAACACATTGTGTTTAAGTGTACCTATTTTGTTCCAACAATTATTTATTATTTAGATTGGACTAAAATATAGTCTGTTTTAATTTGGCTGTGTTGGTGTCGGTTTGAGTCGAGACCCACACTGTTAGAATGCTTTCTACTTAGTTGTCCAACAAAAACAAATCTCAAAAACACTTATAACCAACTTGATAATTTTTTTAGTTGTTGGATTGGATTGGATTGGATTGGATTAAAAGGTAAATGTGTTGAGTTGCTAAAACTGTTTGACAGTGGGAGTGTGATTGTTGGTTACTTGACCAAGCCATCACAGAAATGTTAAATTTTCTTTTGTTCACTGTTTTGTCAAAAGATGAATATTACAATGCTAAAATGGTTTAAACGGTGTGTTGACAACTAAAAAGAAATTTGGTTGTGATGAGATTTATATTGTTGAAAACCCAACAGTAAGGGTGCTTATGGTGTCTGCTCATTATGTCCCATGGAATGCTTATATCAAACCTTAAATAACGTATTTGTTAAATATGAGACTTAACCTTAGTTTAAAGCAATGTGTAGCCATGTACACTCCAAGTAAACATCAATGAATAGAAATATACTTTTCGCCTCTTTTCCGATTTGAAAAAAAAAAAATATATGCATCTTTAAAAAAATCGCTATTACAATCATAAGTTTTAAAACGACCCATTGTAATAAAATTCATTCATCTTATTTTTGATATAAAAATTCAATCCGCGGTCTTTTTGAATTATTTTGATATAAAAATCTAATCTGCGGCTATTTCGGTTTATTTTAATATAAACCATTTAAAAAGTCTAATCCACAGCTACTTGGGCTTAATTTAACATAAAACATTTAAAAAGTCTAATCCGCGGCCACTTCGGTTTATTTTAACATAAAACATTTAAAATGTCTAATCCGTGGCCACTTCGGCTTATTTTAACATAAAACATTTTAAAAGTCTAATCCACGGCCATTTCGGTTTATTTTAATATAAATCATTTAAAAAGTCTAATCCGCGGCCACTTTGACTTATTTTAACATAAATCATTTAAAAAGCCTAATCCGCGGTCTTTTTGGCCTATTTGGATATAAATTATGTAAAAAGTCTAATCTACGACCTCTTTGTCTTATTTGTGACTTATTGAATCCAACCCAATACAAATACATAAGTTCATTTATTTTAAATACTATTGCTTATTATAGCTTAATTGAGCTTATTTGACATATTTTAACTTATTGAAACTTATATAAATTTACTAAGTGGTTTGAAGTTGCTATATAGTTTTACGTGGGAAATTTGCAACATATGAGATTTTCGGGAAAACTAATACATACAAACGGGTTATGACCAATTTATGTTAGAAATCTATACTTAGTAAATTTTTCACAAAAACCGACTAAAAGATGAAAACGAACTACTTTATATAATAAAATAAATCCCACTATCTTTCTTTTCGCTAATTAATTAATTGATTAATTATAGAGTTAATTACATAAATCGTCCTTGTGGTTTGGTTAAAATTACGGATCTTTTCCCTGTTGTTTTTTCTAAGCAGGTCACGTCCCCGTGGTTTCTCAAAGTTACGGATCTTGTCCAAATTTCGTCCCTGTGGTTTGTATTTTGAGAGGGAAATCGGATTTTTACAAGGTTAACCCTCCGTTAGTCCATCATGTCAAGTTACGTCCTTTTTAACGAGCCGGTAAAAATTTGGACAAGATTCGTAACTTTGAAAAACCACGGGGACGTGACTCGCTTAAAAAATCACAGGGACAAGATCCGTAAATTTAACCAAACCACAAGGACGATTTATGTAATTAACTCTTAATTATATGTATATGTACTCACTTTTATATATTTATATATATATATATATATATATATATATATATATATATATATATATATATACTAGTTTTGAAGCACCAATGGGCGGCATGTCTTATAATTATCGTTGACATAGTTTGCTATAGCGAAAGAAGGAGGGTAATCGTAAAAAGTTTTTCCTTAAAATTATTGAAAATAATTTTAAAGATCATAAACATTATTCTTGATGAAGCTTGTTGTACACATGAAGTAGTGATCTCAAGTAGTAGTGAGTAATAATATGTTACAACGATAATTGAAGCGGTGTAAGTGATGATTGAAGAATAGTAAAGTGAAATGCGAATTAGTCACGCACCTTTAACGACATCGGTTCCTAGTACTTTTGTAACACTCGTCCCATTCCATTGTAGCTCTTTCTTTTCACCTAGCTCCTTGCTATGTGTTAATATATTTTCTGCCGTTAAAAAAATCATCTAGAGTAACCTCATTAATCCCAAAGTAATACAAAATTAAAACTCTCAGCAATTATAAGAAACATTAACAAAATGTAAAAGGTATTTACTTGTTGCATATAAAGACCAACAAAATCACATTCCTCTTCCGAATATACACAAGTGAGATGATCCGTAAATGACATTCCACTAAATTTCTTCTTTTTATTTATTTTTTATGTACATTGAATTTGAGCTTAAATAAACTTCACAACACTTTTATATAGTACTCATAGAAAATAATGCATATAACGTCATCGAGTTTTTAATTAGTACTCATTAAAGATAATATAGAACTCATGAAATTGCAACATTAAGTAAAACAAAACACAGAAACTACTTGTATCATAATGCGACCACAAATGTTCATCTGTCAGCTAACATTTAACCACCTTCTTTAACAAAGGAAAGTGTACTCTTCCATTTATTGGGGAGCATAAGATGTAGGAATCAACTGTAAGTGAACCTTTTTTGCTACTAATAAGCTCTCGACCTCCGTCATATCAAGTTCCGTAGGACTTAATCCATCAGGGAGTTTCCAATTGAAATAGTACAACATTTGAGCAAGGAAAAGCTTGACTGATACTAAACCAAAATTGATACCTGGGCACATTCTCCTCCCTGACCCGAATGGTATGAACTCATAATTAGATCCCATTTAGTCAACTGAACTATTGTCAAATCTCTCTGGCTTAAAGGTCTCCGCGTCCTCCCAATATTCAGGATCAGTTGAGCATGCAAAACTATTAACAATGACTTTGGTTTTGATGGGTATGTCATAACCACCAATTTCACATTGCTCCCTACATACATGTGGAAGTAACAAAGGGAGTGGGAGGTGAAGCCGTAGAGTTACCTTGATTACAGATTGCAAATATGCCAAACCTTGTATGTCTGTCTCTTTGATTTTTATCTTACCTTTGAAGGCTTCTCTCACTTCATCTTGTGCCTTCTTCATCACACCCGGATGTCTTATCATTTCGTCATTGCCCATTCGATTTTGAATCCTCCTTATCGGTGTTGGTAAATGATGATGAAGACACTTGCACCCTTCTTTTAGGACGACCCTTGATCTATTTGAATTTTCACTCTCTCCAGAATCATTGAGGGATCAACTTGTTTCCACGAATTAGGATGATGGTTATTTGGTGAAAACTGGTGAATAAGATAAGCACAAAAAGCGTCAAGATAATTGTACTCAAATTACAGAAACTTACCCTTAGGGTCGCGAACCAACTCCCAGAAGAGCTTCTTACATTAACTTTTCCTTTGCTCCTCTTGAAACGTGGAAGATGTGTTACGATAAACATAAATAAACACTATGCTTCATTAAGAATATGCAGGAAATCAAAATTAAATTATTGATCAATATTTAAAAAGATAAAATACTATATAAAGTAGAGCAATTTATGATTAAACACAACTTAATATGAAGATAAACATGGTATAGATTGAGATAATAAACTATGAATATTAAACTGGTCCAACACCATGTTGATCCGGTAGCATTTACCCATTTTTCAGACCATTAAAATGACGAAAAGAGTCGGACCTTGAAACAAAAATCAGTGCACACTAAAGTACCTTGTCAATGACACTCTCTACGATGTGTCCGACTAAAGATCGTAAAAGGAGTTTTCGGGGCTGTTGATGAATGAGATCTTAAACAAACACTTACATTTATAGAATAACTGATTAATCTTATACAAATGTGGGCAGTAATCTGCCTTGAGAACTTGTATAAGTGGTGGAAGCACATAAAAAGCCTTGAGGTTGTTGCAGCGGCTAAGGTTGAGGTATTTGAGATGAGTGAACATATGGAAGGCTGAATATGGCCATTCAAAGTTGTTATATCTTAGATCCAACTTCTCCAAGGAGGACCTTGCATTGTATAGAAAACTGGGGAAGTAGGTTTCTGAAAGATGGTTACATTTAAGATCAACTAAATCTAATTGAAAGTGTGTTTATGTTTATGTTTTGTGTGCAGTCAAAAGTTGGATTGACGATGGTAGTTCCATTATCAATATATTTAACACCAACAAACTCCCCATCTCCACGGAGACTTAAGAATTTTTAAGACCGATGCAACCATTAAGATGCAGTGCAAAAGATTTCATGTAGATAGAGGATGGGATAATCCAAAGCTCAGAATAATCACTCATATATAAGTGAATAATCCTTTCGTGAAGCAAAACAGATAGCTTAATGTTACCTTAGAACTTCAGAGAGACATGAATCAAGTATCCTTTCCCATCTCATCAATTATTCTTTAATCTCATTGTTGGAAATACGCTCCCTTATTCTTATAATTGAGTTGTATGGGTGCTACCTGGTCAACTACATTCTCCCCTTCGGTGATTGAAAGAGTATAACCAGGCTATAAAGAAGGAGGCGCATCTGTTGTAAAGTTTGTTTTTTCGTTCTATTTGTATATTTTAAAAGTTCTTTTCTGAAAAATAACAACGTTCGTTTACATTTGTATGATACTGTTACAGTGGGTAACGGGTCAGAATTGCATTTTTTTCCCCTTAAAGTTGACATGTTAAATTGTTGCACACTGCTAAGGTGTGTATTTATTCTGCTTGTGGGACATTAACTGAAATCAACCAGTAGCAACATATGTATCATACTATGACATTTGCAGCAGAAATTGAAAGGTTAAAGTTATAGTCTTGAGACTTATAGTTAAGAGTTTGTTGGTCGAAAAGGCTTGCAATTTTTTTACGACATATGTCATGTTGTTAACACCATTTTTAACACATTCTCATGCAGGAGGTGTCATGACTGCATGTTTTGGGGATAATTCAATTAGTAGTTAATCAGATAAGTCATTAGTAATATGGTGTAGGTATCAGTTTAAATGTAGGGTTTAAGGTTACGTGATGCTAACTTTGAGAGTAGTAAGGTGGCACACAGAAACACATAATCATAAACCAGCGTAAAATAGGATTAGTATTTTAACTGAAGTTTGCACATATCTACGCGAAGAGAAGCTTTACCTGCATAACAATTGATGCTCCAATTTGAGGTCTGATTCCAAGTTGGAAGAGGGAGAGTTTGAGTTCTGGTGCAAGCTCACCAAGCTCCTCTGTCATTTGAGAAATGATCTTATGAGGAGGGGGAAAAGGGAAAGATAATGAAAGGAAACTATTTATTAATATATAACACCCTGGATAAACAACTAAGTTTCAGCTATTGGCGCCATATCTTTAACCATTTAGGAAATTCATCTAAAGGTTATGTTGGCTGAATATTAAGATTTAGGAGATTAAAATTATTGGTTTGGTGTTTGTTTTACATCAAGCTTTAGTCGTGCATTATGTTCAACAGTTCAGCAATCAAGACTCGTCATTTGGATTCCTGAATCAACGTATCATCAAATATGTATGTGACCCAAGTTTGAAAGCCTACGTTAGAATGCACGCGTTAAAATATATGTGAGTCGTGTAGGAGTGTCACTCTGCGGTTGACGTGTAGTCTACTCCATTAACTATTTTAAAGCATCCGCTATATCAGCTACAATCCAACACTGATGCCTGCAAGTCTGCAACATGTTCAGCAAACGTATTAAATTACATGGCTATATGATAAGCACTTCAATAAATTGTAATAATCGAGATTGATTAAAATGCAAGAAGTACCTGATGAGTTGGGGACACGGCAGAAGTTATGACGATCTTTCCATCAGTATCCCTCCGATAAAATGCCACTGAAAACAAATACGCGTTCTTTTCTAGGAAAAACTTTTCAACTAATTGAACTTCACCAACTTTTGAGACACATTCATACAAACTGAAACATTGATAAGAATCACCTGTGTCACCAGCTTGCAGGTTCTTTGAAACATAAAAATCTCTAAGATCTGACATAGCATATGTGTTGTCGTAATAAGACCAGTGAGAGAAAGAAACACGCCATTCTTTCCCGTCTGTATCCATGATATTCAATGAGACCGCCTTATCGCCAATTTCAGGGAAATGAGCCTGTTCAAATTATTGCATATCCATCCACGATCAATACATTGAATATTTAAAAAAAAAATAAAGAAAAAATTAAAACAAAATCATAATATTCGTTACTTGGGAGTCTTTTGCCTCACCATGGCATATTTCCTTGGGATTCTCATACGACAAGACCTAATATCGAATCGTAGTAGACACCACTTTATCAAACAAAGGGGTGAGAACAGATTTCATGCTAATTTATGGTTGAGAATACCACTTTATCAAACAAAGGGGTCTAGAGATGGAGGTTTTACAGTCTCATGCTAATCTTATGGTTGAGAATAATATTTAAATCGTATATAGCACATCGGATGCACAATAGTAAATAAAAGGACACTCAGATCATTGGCAAGATCCGTCACATCATTGAATGTGATTCGTCGTTTGAACAATCTCGTCCCTAAAGAAAGGTTAATGGCTTTTAATTTATATAGTTAATTATATTCTTGTAATGGTAGAATACTAAGATATTACAACTAAATATTTCCAAAAGTACTTTAACATTCGCAAATTATGCCTAACAATACATCACTTTATAAAATTTTAAACTTAGATTGAGAAATAATGAAGTTGACTTACGCATGCCTAATAGGTGGTTGCTGGTACTATCTAACCTCTGAATCTGTTGTTGTTGCATCACCGACATCAAATGTGGGATTTGATACGATGTCAATTGTTGGATCATCATCGGCAGCCTTGGCTGTGCCGAGGACAGCAGTCGGTGATTGTCTGGCAGATATTTTTTGCATCATCTAACAACGTCAAAATATACATTCAACCTTAACTTTTGTAGCTTAAAAATGACATATATAAAAGTTTACGTGGTTCATTGTAAACAACCATCACACCACACTTCTTGAATAACATCGACATTACATTTGGACAAAGTTGATACGATGATTCTCGACAAAGTATCATCTTTAACCTGCACCGCACACGATATGATAATAGTAGGAATGTAGCAAAATTTGTTTACAAAGAGTAGCATGAGATAGCTAATAGTAGCCAATTTGCCTTCTTCTGCCCTGTAATTTTCTGGAAGAAGACCTGATTTCAGTCAGCTTAAGGCACTCGTTTAAATTTTCAGGTGAAACAAAGTCCACTGCAGCCTGTGTACATGACTGAAACAAAACAAATGCAACAAAGTCCATTCTGCTCCAGCTTCAAAGAAACTCTCTGTCCTTCTGATCAAATAATTAATATCTCCCATGTGTTCTGTATTAAAACGGTTATTTTATTTTCATCATCATGCAATTTAGCAAGAAACATATGTTCATCAAATAAGATTACACTAATACCATATAACATGACTATCTTTAAGGATTAAGTATATATGTTGAGAGATGCTTTTAATGATTCATATCAGTGAAGACTAACCTGCAAAGACGACGTCTAACTCGCAAAACACGCAAACAAACCAACATATGCATACACGGTAACAAAATTTCATCATTAGGGTTTTAAAGGAAAAGAGGCATACCTTTTCCTATCGTGATCTAAAAAAAAAAAAAAAAAAAAGCCATAAAACGTGATACAAAGAGCATGGGAATTTTCTATAGAATAAAATAATTTTAACATAAAATCAAAAGAAAAAAAAATACCTTGCAGGATAAGAATGAACACAGAGATTTTGTGTGTGTTTGTAATTCACATGAATTTTGAGGAGATGAGATTAGGTTAAAGTTTATAATTCTGCAACTATAATTAAGGAATGGATATGTGCAATATAATTTTTTTTGATAAATACATTCCTTTTCAAACTAAACAAAATGGGTTGTAGAGATTTATAAATTTGGAATTGCAAGATATAATCCAAAAAATGTGTTAGTCTAGTGGTTAGCATGTGTGTTAATGCTACAAACACCCAAAGTTCGAATCTCTCTATTGTCATTTTTTAACTAATTGGCTTAATCCGAAAATTAATAAAAAGAATTTCGAAAATAAATAAAAAAATCCCAAAAAAATTCAAAAATAAATAAAAAAATCCGAAAATTAAATTAAAAAAAAAATGATTAGTTGTACAAATGCTTATGTGGCATTGAGGTGGCATTGAAGTGGCATTGAGGTGGCATTAATGCCAAATGCCTCCTGTTATATATAATATAATATATATATATCCTTATAGTGTAGAGTTATTTTCAGAACCAAAAAAAGGTCGAGAACCAATCTGAGCCATCTATTTTTCAATCAATGGCTACAAAGGAAAGTGTCATAAATGTAATAAAATAAAACTTTATGTTTCATTTTAAAAAGGATGGGAGGGTGTTTAGTTAATTTCATATTACCCTTGATAATAACTGTTACCCCTTATTTCTCTAATATTACTATATATACTATTAGGCAAGACAAACGTTCTTCACATGCCACGTGTCAACATTAATTGCTAACTTTCGCAAGTTGGCAAAAATAGTCCCTAACGTTTAAGTGTCGTTGCAAAGTAAGTCCAAGTTGGCAAAAAATAGTCCCTAAGGTTTAAGTGTCGTTGCAAAGTAAGTCCTTTATAGCAATTTGGCAAAAATAGTCCCTATCCAAATTCACATCTACAAAAACAATCCCGCTGCATCGCGCGGGTTTCCACACTCGTTCTTTCCCATTTAAGCTCCACCGTATTCTTCTCATACGACCAAACACCTAGCCGACGTCGCCGCCGCTACCTTCCCACTCCTACAGTAATGGTATTGATTCATTATCTCCATTTAAAGATTCTTGTTATGGTTACACAACCTTCTCACGTCTCCCTTTCTCTCGTTCTCACAAAGTCGATGCTCTATTGTTACCCGGATTAAAGAAAAACATCAGGGTAAACACCAATTAGATTTGTAATTCGTTTCTCCTTATAGAAGAGACAAGAAAAATTGTCCTCGCGGTTACAAAAAAGACTGAGTTTGTGCAATTTTATAATACAACGTTCGGTTTTATTTAGATGTTGTAAATCGTTTTTGACATTGTGATGTTTTTAACACTGGTCGTGTTTTAAAATTGTTTTTGATTATATAGTATGGCTTTAGAGAATTGTTTCATATTTGAATATGGTTAGCCTTTTAAAAAGTTAATGGCTAAGGGATTCAAAAAATTGCCGGCTTCAGTAACCTTGGATATATTCTTGTCTATGTTTAGTGTTTAGTTTCTGAGTTCCAGTTGTGAATGAAAGTTAGCGTGTCTGCAATAAGTATGCAGTTATGCATTTTCTAAGTCAGTATCATTATTTCTTTAGTCTTGTTTGTTTAGTGCTCAATGGGGGTCCATGATCCTCACTTGGTTATTTAATTGGTGGGTCATGGTTTCTCTTGTTGGGTACTATTTTTCAGTTGGTATAATTGGGGTAATGTCCTCTTGATTCGGTTTATACGTTTTATCATGTATAGTTTTAGTGTGTTTGGTAATGTACCAGTGGGTGTTGTAACTTTTTTTAGGATCCCTTTGTTTGGTAATTGGCTTAAATACAAGGGAGGGATGCATTTCTTTTGTAAGTTTGTCTTGTTTAATTATATGCTTTCTAAGAAAAAAAATGGTAAATGCACTTGTATATTGGTCGAATATATGGTGAAAAGAGATGGGAAAAATCATTTTCCAATTTATGTATTGTATAAATCTTGGTTATGGGATTGCTTTTGTGTCTGATCATGGTGTATTAAATAGATTTGATGGTAGCATGACTGGATTTAGCACACGTGTTTTTATAGTTTTGGAGTTTAATGTACTGAAGTGCATGTATATTTTTACAGTTTGATGCCTTACATGCATATGTGTTTTTATAGTTTTGGAGTTTATATGTACTAAAAGTGCATATGTGTTTGTTAGTTGTTATGATTAGAAAATTCGTTTATTAATATGAAGAGTGCACATGTATTTTATACATACTATCTAGCGAGAAGATAGCAAGAAGATAGCTATGATAAAGAAGTGCACGCCGTCGATACAAGTGCACATAGACTAACTTGAGTACATATATGTAAAGGCGTATGGATAAACTCAAGTGCACATGTACATACAAAGAAATCAAGAGTGTCCAATGAGGGAAAATACATGTGCATTTGCTACAACATATTCTTTAATTTTAGAAATTTGTATCTGAATTGTATATCACATCATTTTTTTTGTATATTATGTTTTTGTTTTGAATTGTATATAATACATATAAAATACTTTTGTATGCCATTTCATGCACTTGTGTATAGTATTTGTGAGCAAAACACATTAGAGGTTAAGCAATTGAATATTAAAAACATGTATAATTAAATTTACATTAAAAGAAAAACAAAAAAAAAACACATATGCACCTTATAAAACATACATGCTGGAAAAAAATATTATTATTCTAAAAAAAATCAAAAATTTAGGAAAAAAAATGTTTTTTTTTTAAATTAAAAAATAATGTAATTTTACTATAAAACTTTTTGAATTAAATAATAAAATTAAAATTCAAAAAATATGATTGGTTGATCTTTGGTTCTCGCGATCTTTTTGGGTTAAATCTTTTATATATTATATATAATAATATATATATATATATATATATATATATATATATATATATATATATATATATATAATATACACTATTAACTAACAACATTTCTATATTGTTCGACGACGACTATTATTCACGATACTTAATTTGCGGTTTTTTTTCCATATATCGTTACTTGGATACTTTTGAAACGAGGTTTTATTCGTCATAAGTACTTCTACCTTTATACTTATACATATTTATACACTTTTCCAAAATCCAATACTTACAAACATTTAGAAAACTGTTTTAAACTTAAATATTGCCACACAAGCAACATCAACACAAACACTTGAAAAACTTTTCTTAAACTTATCGAGTCTTAAACCTAAATCTGTAAACTAAAACTTGCCATACACATCTAAGTCACGAGTCGGTGCCACTCACTACCACTAAATGATTTATTCCACTTCAGACGACTAAGTGCTGAGGTCAGTTCATAGCCCCCCACTTTTACATATTTTATAACTGTTTTGGGGAAGATACTTGCTCGCTTAAACTCAATGTTGCATTTAACTGAATATGTGTACTGTTTATTCAAACTGTGATGTTTGACTGAAATGAATGAATTAATTATTTGAATGCATGATGTGTTTACCTACCACATGACCGATTGCTTTCTAGCAAATACAAAATGTTTAAAGTTACATACGTGAGAATCATGCAAAAAGTTTTCTGGACCACACAAACTGTTTTATTAATTAAACTATTTACGTAGTTAGCCTAAGCCCCTGAATCCCACTATGCCCAAATTCATGAACCGTCAATTCCTGCTGGGAAGCGCGAATGTTATAAATAGATCTATTGGGGGTGACTCCCTCATTCGGTTGGCCACACATGGGTCAATACGAAACGTATAACATGTCAGAATCGAGTGTATCAGGATAAGCATTCGTAATGATCCCCCTATTAGTATGACTACATTTTGCATACACTACTGTCGTAGCTTCGGTTGCATGAACTTAGTGCAAGCGTAATAGTCACACTTTATGACATTATATTCGTTGTAATGGTCATATACTCAAAGACGGTCCACTAATAAAGATTTACTTCAAGGTAAAGTAAAGTAAATGCACAAGAGATTTTTCAACGTTTATATTCTTATTAAAATGAATCAAATAATATATTACCCAAGTGTTTGCAGAATAACACTTGGGATTAAATGACAAGTGTGGTATAAACTCCTCGCTAAGCTTAGGTTAAGTCTAAGCACAACTACACAGAACCACTTAACTATTTCAGGGACTAGTTGTATTTGGAGGAGTGAAAGTGGTTTGTGAATGTTATACACATTTAATGCACAAGCTTACTTTCACTCCATCCTTATGCCTATTTATACAAGTGTGAGTTTTAACTATTTCCTAAAAGACAATACTGACATAAGCTATAGAGGACAAAATACGTATGTATTTTGTCTCTGTTTACAAGAAGCTATTTTGGATAAAAGACAATACTACTTTCTGATCATCAGTGATGACACTGATCTTGGTTGTTAGCCTTTCAGGGAAAGTTTGACTTATGGTTGATAAGGACTCCTCCTTATGCATTTAAACTTCTCCCGCCTTGTCCCGCCCATTCTCCGGTCTTCGTAATCTTCAGTCTTTGTCTTCAATGGTTGTAGTTGTTGAGGAGTTATGGGATTTCGTGAGTTATTGTCATCACTCATTGAACCCATCATCTTCTTCTTCACTCAGTCTTCACCTTTTGAGTTTCGCCTTACTGAGTGAAGAGACTTTCTTCTTAGTCTCGTGCTGAGTGTCCTGAAGATAACTCACTGAGTGGCTATGCACTCAGTGACTTGTTAGTGTTTAAGGACATAAACACTTAGGGTATTTTTAATTCAAATCCTAGACTTAAGGGGTTTGGGTACTGACTGAACCCAACAGTCTCCCCCTATTTGGATATACAAATAGCCTAAAGTGTTTTGATAAGTGGAAGTGAGCAAGAGACTTCTTCTTACACTGAATGTACTATGTAAGTTTAATGAAGAACATTGATCTAACAAAATACATCATTTATTAATGATCATTACAAGTCCCTATCAACTAGTACAAAAATAAAAGATAGATATTATTGCAGATTGAAGTCAGTCCAGCTGGTAACCAAGTGCTTCAAGCTTAGGCTTCTTTGACAGGAGTTTGTCTTGATCAGGATGATCATTTATCTTCTTCCTCAGGTCAATGCAGAACCTGATATTCTCAAGGGTCTGAATTTGAGATGCCATCATCAAGTAACTTACCATTGAATCAATACCAACCTTGTCAATGTCACTCCATCTCTGAAAAGTAGGATCTCCACATGTATCACTGAAGAAGAGTCATCTCTCAGGCTGCTCAATGACCATGTTGTTTACAAACTTTGCGCCTTTAGGGAGTGTTCTGTTGTAATCAAGACCAGTGACTTTGATTTCAGGTTCCAGCTCCATCCTCTTCCTCTTCCCTTGGGATGATCTTGGTTGTTTGCTTTGAGATTCAGGAAGAGCAGATTGAATACCGATCTCAGTGGGCAACTTTCTCAATCTTTCATACCTCCTGCTTAAAGAATTCATCAGGTCCTTGAGAACCAAGTTTCTTTTCTTTTCAATGATCAGACCCATTTCAGTGATCCCAAAGTCAGTGAATTTCAGGGGATCATGCACTTCAAAGTGCCTTTTGTCACTTCCCCTGTAAACGTTCATTGCAACAGGCTTTGTGTAATAACTCGTAAATTTCCATACCTGTTTTCATGGCTACATTTTTTTTCTTTCGTTTCGAACTTTAAACTCGTCAAGTTACGGATTTTTTTTTTGTGAAACCTACCTTGACATCGATAATAAAAATTACATAAAATAAATATATAATAAACTTTTATATTTTATTTTCTACCGGGCCTCAAACCCAACCCGACCCAACTTCATTTTATTTCACCTTGGGCTCTCGTGTCCAAACCAACCCAAACAAACACACCCTCATAAGTTACAAGCCCATGTAAACTTTAATTAGATTAAACAAAATATATGTTTTCTTTTTTTCTTTTCTGCTACCCATAGAGGTTCACATGTGCCAACTCCGGGCTATCCAAAAGGGTAGTCACCCTGAGATTAGTCGGCTCGCAATGTCGAATCGGAAATCCGTGTAACTAAAAAATAAATAAATAAATAAAAATAAAAATAAAAAATTGTTGAGCCGAGCTTAAGCCCCGTTGAGCTTGAGCTTGGTTCACCGTGCTTTGCAGCCTTACTTCGCACAGTTAAGATGCTAACTTTGGTGTGTTTCTCCCTGGGAACCATCCCTGGGACATACTGACAATTCCTTTCCTTTGTAAGTTGATATAAGCAAACTAAGCCTCCTTATTCTTCGATCACTTTTATGTGGATCTCAGTAACATCAGTTTGAATTATAACCATTCTTACACAGGCTTTTGTACTTTGCTAATGATATCTAAATTAAGTATTGGATATTCTGCTCTGTTTCCGTATAAAAGTTCATTCAACAATACATACGTGATACGTTCTACTGTCTATTACAACATATTTGTGATTCATTACTGTTCTGACATAGGATACGCACATACACCATAGAATACTTGGAAAATATCTTTTTTTATCTGCCAATGCTGAGAGATCTCGAGTGTTCAAGTTCATCAGACGGATCCCAATCTAAAGAAGACGACAAGATCTCCGACATTTTCATAAACACCTCAGTCACAGATGGACGATCATTTAAATCAGTGGCCACACATTTACTAGCAACCTCCGCCATCGAATAAGCCAATTCCAAAGGATACTCACCCCTCAACCTACTATCCATAAATGACGTCAACTTCTCCCTCACATTATCCCCTGCAAGAACCTCCTTTATAATCTCCGACAGCTGCACTTCCTTATCGTTCTTTTTATCGCCGCCACTCTCAGTTGATCGTGTGATGGCTTCTTTACCCGATAGGAGCTCTGCAATCAACACACCTAAAGCAAACACGTCCATTTTAGGCGTAATCAACCCGTTTTCTATGTATTCTGGAGGCATGTAACCAAATGTCCCGACAACATGCCTGGTCAACTGAAATCCTTCATCGTCCTTTTCTTCATCCACACTTCTTGCAAGCCCAAAATTTGTTATTTTTGCTCTCATGTTTGCATCTAACAACACATTGCTACTTTTTAAGTTCTTGTGAACGTATGGTGGGTTCACGAAATTGTGAAGGTAGTTCAATGCATCAGCTACATCATGTGCGATTTGAACTCGTTGTTTCCAGTCCAAAACTGATTCATACTTCGTGTATTCAGTTGTCGAGTGCAGCCAGTCAGTGACTGACCCGTTGTCAGCAAACTCGTATACGAGATAAGTATTGCCTTGATGTACACAGAATCCCGAGAGTCTGATTGTGTTTGAATGATTGATTTGTTTAAGTATGTTGATCTCGTTTGACACGTCCCCTTTCATGATCTTAACTGCTGCATAATCACCATTGAAGATCCCCTTATAAACCGATCCTTTCACTTTGTTTTCTTCCGCGAAATCGTTGGTAGCCTTTTGTAGTTCCTCATACTTGTAAACAGTTAGAGATTCGATAGCAATCCGTATCCCTTCTGATGAAACCGACCACGAATTACTCTCGGGCAGTTTCGGGATCATCGTGGTATTTGGGGAGTGTTTGGGAGGAGGCACATTATGCTGTTTGTGTTGAATCTTTCTTCTTCTAAAGAACCAAACGAGAACACCCGCAAGTAACGCAATTAGAAGCAAACCGACACCAATTCCAATCCCCACAAAAACCCATTTGCTGGATGAGCCGCCACCGGTACTAGGGGCTACTGGGATCACAGGTGGAGCGGGAGGTGGGGTTGGGGTTGCAGTAAAGTTGATTCTGGTGGGTTCGGTTGTAAGTGGAATTAAGAGCGGCGTAAATGGAAAGACTACATGTGACGCATTGAGCTCGTTAGCATCTAAGATGGTTTGAGCATCAATGCCAAATGTGGTCGACAATTGAGCAACATTGTCGTCCCATGTGATCAAGTAAGTCAGCAAATACCGAATTCCAGCAGCTGTTTGGTTTGCTGTTGGACATGCGCATCTTAGAGGAATCTGAACATAGATAAATACGATAAAATTTTATTAGCTTATATTCAAGAGAAAATTTATCGCAGGGAAATGAAGTTTGCTAGTTAAAACGCCGTATATGCATAGATACGCACTATCAAAACTGTTTGATATTGTTTATCTGATCATTGGCGGAAATAAGTAGTTTGAAGTGTTTAAGATTGCTTATTTTATGTGCTTATTAAAATATTCATATCCGAACCTCTCAGTGAAGCAGACATTTGCTTCGACACTTATCTTTTACGCTTGTTAAATATTTTAGAGTTTTAAGTTAAAAACTATTCATCTGTTTGTTTGAGACTAAGTAATCATTATAAAAGTAACTTGAGGTAAACAAGAGCAATCCTAACACTCACTAAGAGAGTATTTGGGATTGCTTATTTTTCTATGCGAGAATAAGCAGATAAGCTGTTTACAGTGTTGGCATGAAACTGCTCATTTGCTCATTTTGGGGGCAAATTAAGCAGTTTTCATTACGCAGGTTGCGGCCTGCCTATTTCAAAGGGCTTATTTCTGATAAAAACTAGACACCAATATCTATCCAAAAACCCATGATCAGAATGGACCTGATTAACATATTTATATGCCATAAGCACATCCAAACACTATAGTTCAAATTGCTGTTTTTTATGTTATTCATCAGGCATCTACTTATAAGCAGAAAAAAGAATCCCAAACACCCTCTACGAATTATATATTAAACACAAGTACAGTAATTTCTAGCATATGATAAGCAGTCAAGCAGATAAATAAACAATACCAAACAGATTTATGAAACTGAACTGATACTAACCGTGATATTATTCCCAATAACCAATTGCCTATAATTATACGTATTCTGCGCTATCATAGCTTGACAAGTAGTAAGTCCCTCAAAAGTATTATTCGCAACCGAGAAATAAGTCTCATTTCTACTTTTCAGCTCATAGATCGCATTATGCTGATAATATGCCCCATCCCTACCCGAACACGAGCAGTTCCTAATAGGCACCACAACAACAGTATTAGTAGGAATATTAGCTGAAGTGGACGAAAAGTTGTTAAGCTTAGTAATATCATCAGCATTTGAGCTAAGCAAGTTGGCTATAGATGTCGGGGTGTTGTATAGCGGTGGTTGTGATCGAAATGTGATGTAGCTTTGACAACTACTTATCCCGTTGCATGTGTATCCTAGCGCGGTTGTGTAATTGTTTTCGCAGTCGAGTTGTCTGTTATTCACATACGTTTGTTGTGCCTGGGCACATTGGATGGTTACCAGGAACAATATGGAACATGACCAAAAGAAGTACAACATTGTTGGATATGTTTTGATGGTTTTTTTAAGGATTTGGAAAATGATGGGAGTGTTTTTGTGTTCATGAAATTTGTATATTTTTGAATAATCAAAGTGTTTGAAGATTCTAACGCGTTTTTGAGGTTTTTGTGTGATAAAGGTTGTGTTGCTATTGGCGTGTAGGAAAATGAGGTCAAAATGTGGAAGTCTTGTGTCATTTTGGTACCAAAAGTCAATATGTAACCTTATCTGTCCGCACACCAATAATTGAAAATTCAATAAATATCTTTGTCATAATTCATGCTGGTGCAACTTGAATCTTTTAGTTGAGAAAGAGTCAAATAACAATATTCCTGTGACAAATGATTAATTTTTGTTTAAACACGGTGTTTAATTCTTTCATATATAAAAAGGGATAATAAAAATATGAGAAAAATACACCGTTGGTCTCTAAATTAAAAAAAACATTATGGGAGTCAAAACATGGGATTTTCATCGTCAGAAGTCTAAAACTTGAGATTTTGGGGCCAAAGAGGTTCCTTGACCTGTTTTCGCTCGGTCAACATCCGTTTTCAGTTATATTAACGCGGGCATAATAGGACGAGCACATTTTCACTCAAATCTAACCCAACTCAATAAAAACAATTCGTATACCTTCTTTATTGTTTCCCTCCTCCTTCACCTAATAACTGACATAAAAAATTAAAGAGTTAACAAAAACCCTATCATCTATCAGACTATCACATATAATAACTGACATGAGAAATATAGTTGATGTTGGTGAATTCTGGGAAGACATTTTGAATCTTGTTACTATTATAACTTTTGAAGCTAATATATACTAGTTTAAATGTTATGCTTTCTGGCATTAATTCTGGTGTGGGACTTCATTTGATTAAATGTTTGAAGGTAGAGGTTGTTGGAATTATATAACAAGACAACTCATAAATATAAACAATAAACATCAAAGTAATCATGCGGAAGCGTAAGGAACATATAATGGATAATTAATTAACATAAACATAAAGTATGCTTACCTTTTGATTCTAAACCAACAAGAATCAATTCTCAAAATAGCAATTGAGATGAACCCTAATTAGGATTTATAAGGATTATGTGAATTACCCCTTACAGTTTTGTAATTCAATCCAAGATACAATCAATAGTGTGATTGTACCACATTCTTGTACACACGTACTATTAACGAATTAAAGTAAATGCTAGTTTAATTAACACAAAATAATTTGTTAAGGAAAAACAAAGTGATCGACTACTTGGGGAAGTGTGTCCGATCGTTTGAACCAAAAAACACACACAAACAATTTCGGTTTTAGGTTTAGGAGCACAAGAGTTAATTTACAAAGACCCTAGGCCTTGTATATATACCCAAAGAAACTTAGAGTCCAAGTTATGATTGAATTGGTTTATGTAAACCCCCATCCAATCGGTTATGGAAACCCATAGGGTTTCTTGAACCTACTTGACATCTAATTTCATATTTAGTCCTTCCTTTAACATTTAACGGTCGTTAGTCCATTACGTTTAATTACTTAACGTTCGTTATACGTTTCGTGTAAATAATAACTAAATATAACATTTTATATTTAACTATTATAACTTTAATTCTCATACGTAAAGTGTGCAATCTCGTGGTCTCGAGTTCGATCCTAACACACATCTATTATTTTATGTCCATTAAACTAACAGCTCCCACTTGGACATATCTTAATAGTGTGATCACATCGGTTAGCGTCTAGCAACACTTCGATGCCTCTAGCATAACTCTAGTAATACCACGTTATTATTATCCTTTTGTTCTAATACCACGTTAAATAAATATATGGATTCAAGTCATTCTTTATTCAACCATTCTGTTTCTCGTTGTAAGTGATTGAGCAAGATTACCAAATCTTCTGAACAGATTCAGGGGAGATCTTTGGGCGTGGCCACACAAACATCTTGTCAACCCTACGAGGGGCCAAGGTTGTAAAAATCGCTAGGCGCTAGTGAGGCGGTCGGTTAGGGCCTAGCGATTAATCGGTTAGGCGGGGATTAATCAGATTACAATTTTTATGCACAAAATTGTAATTTTAGATATTGTATTATATTATATGTATGAGATAAGCATAGTGCATCAAAGTTCAAATATTTCAAGTGTTCAAATATAAACATAATACATAATTATTCAAAGTTCAAAGTCAAACATAGATATTACTCGGTTTGTTGACCATTTTTAAGCGAGCTTTGACCGATTTTGTTCAATTAATCGGTTTTTTGACCGATTTTTAAGTGGTTTTGTCTGATTTTAAGCAATTTTATTGACCGATTTTAAGCGATTTTGTCCGATTAGACCGATTTTGTTCATTTTTTCCGATTAATTGGTTTGTTGACCGATTTTTAAGCGATCTTTGACCAAACTGATTAAATAGGTCGATTATGATAAATCAAGGCGCTTACTGAGCTATCAGCGATTATGCGGGGATTAATCGGACGCCTGGACCGATTTTTACAACAACGAGGGCCCAAAGAAGATTAAACTCAAAATAAATTTGAAGGAACAAATTTATCTTGACTACAAGAATAACTCACAAACTTTGCAACACTTCGAAACAACCCTTATGACTACCGATTCGTTTAGCGTTAAGTTGTTCCACGAAGTGCACTACATTCATGACACTTATCTTGTATCTCAAGTCTGAGGATAACTATTCATGATTTACTTAATAACAATATCTATAAAGTAAAATCATGTAGTTGGGATAAGTCCTATATTCAATTAATTGAATATCATCTGAAATTAGTATGCTTTCTCATCATACTTTTAAGTATATTCTACCAAATCACCAAGATTTTTCTTAATTTAATGATACTCCCATATCATTAATTGACAACGGACGATTTAGAATAAATAAATTATTCACGGATTAAACATGCAAATATAAGATACAATATATTATAAAATCAAACATACCAAATATTTTAATTCATTATAATAATTGTTTAACATCCATTATACAAATACTAAATAGATCAATACATGAAAATTTCAGTTGATGAATTATGCCTCAAGTAATGACAATCATACTTGTTGACAAGGTATAAATCAACCAACTTGATCTATCGTAATTTTTAGAATACTTATTTCAAGAATTCAATTAGTGAAGTTCTTGTATGTGTGCATCCAACAATCCACATAATAATTCATAATGTTAGGAATTAGAAAATTCAGTCGTTAAAGAGTCGGTCACCTCAAGTATAAGCATTCAATAGAAAGCTCGTAGTCGTAGTTATGATATGTTAGTTAGTAGTTTGTTAAGTAACACCGTGGAGGACGGACGGTCTTTACCCACCTGTATGCACGATCCACGCCCGTAGGTGGCGTTTATTTGTAAGACACTATAAATACCCTCTACCTCCCAAGGTAGAGGGTTGGAGCTTCAATACTATTTTTCTTTGTTTCACATAGTTCCCAACTCTCTTCCATTTCTCTCTCTAAACTATTGTGAACGCCCCATATGTTATTGATATGATGTGTTAGTGAAATCCTATATCTTTCAATTGGTATCAAGAGCCAAGGTTTGATCACTCATCTTTCATGCTCTTTGTTTTGGTGGATTTCATAAGGTTTTTGGGGTATTAAGTGTTTAGAAGAGTTGGATTCATTTGGACAAATTCTAGTGTTAAAGTTTGAATTTTGCTTGTACTTTTGTGTTTAGGATCATCATATGTGTTTATGTTTTGAATTGGAAGGCTTAAATCATTGTGGTTTGGTTGTTTTGATTGATAAAGTGGTTATTTGTGAAGATAGGACGACGAGTTGAGTCTCGGACTTGTTTTTCTTCTAAGCGAGTTGCTTTGTTTCTGTATGCGAGTTAGTATATGCGACTTGGCTATTTAGCGAGTTGATTTTCATGCGACTTGGGTTCTAAGCGAGTTGTGTGTCTTGCGAGTTGATACTAAAGCGAGTTGGCTATTTAGCAACTTGTTCCTTTAAGCGTGTTGACAGTGTTGCGAGTTGATGCTAATGCGACTTAGCTATTTAGCGAGTTGATTCCTTAAGCGAGTTGTCTCCTTGAGCGAGTTGGTTGTTTAGCGAGTTGATAACTAAGCGAGTTGTGTGTTTTGCTACTTGTCACTTCTTCGTGATACATTCTTACGGTTGTTCTTTTGGTTTAGTAAAATCCGTGAAAGAATCAATTTCCGGTTTAATCAAAGAATTGTAAAATCCGTAGAACTTGTAATCATGGCAAACATCGTTCCTACTATTGTTTCTTCCGTAGTGAGGACGTTCAAGAAGAAGGGTCGATACTCGTCCACCTATGCTTGATGTAACCGATTATGATTCATGGGCTCAAAGAATCGATCGTCTTCGTCTTGGAAAGGAAAATGGGGTCAACATTCTCAAGTCAATCGATGAAGGACCTTATCGGGTTGAGACTACTAGAGACTTAATTGATACACCGCGGATGGAACAATGATATATGGAATAGATGGACCAAAGACATATGATGAGCTCGATGATAAGGAGAAAAGAGATTCGATCTCGATATCGTGGCTTCTAACATCATACTTCAAGGTCTTCCAAAGGATATCTACAAGTCGATCAATCACAACACCGCCAAGGCGGTGTGGGATAATGTCAAGATGCTTCTCTCGGTTCGAATTAACTGTTGAAGACAGAGAATCACAACTATATGATGACTTTGAGCACTTCAAGATGAGACCGGATGAGAGTGTCTATGAGTACTATGTGAGATTCCATAAGCTTGTGAGCGATATGAGGAACATCAAAATGACCATGCCAAACATTCACCGAACTCAAAATTCGTAAACAACATGAATCCCGAGTGGCACAAGTTTGTCACCTCGTGAAGCTAACCAAAGGATTGAAGAATACAAACTATGAGCAACTCTATGCTTTCCTTCTTGAATGAGAGGCATGCTATGTTTGAGAAAAGGATTCGGAGCGGTTCAAAACCAATCGGGAGAATCAAGCTCACCTAATGATTCTACGACTTTCTACACCAATGTTGGTATTAACACCAAGGCATCTCAAGTCATACCTATGGGTAATGGTAATCACAAACTCATTCCCGATCCTATGTTCAAACAAGTCGATGCTTTGATGCACACGTGGAAACTTCATTAATCAATGGCTCTCTGATTAGTCAAAACATGAACTCTCTTCCACACACCAACAACAATCTCGAATCGCATCCAATCCACACAATCAAGCCACCGCCGAGATGGGAAGGTTATGGTGCGGCCGGTTCAAGAAAGGCGATGCGAACAAGGAAGAGGTGGAGCGGTAGAGGATATGTAGCAAATCGAATCGGGAAGGAATGGAAATCAAGGACAAGCTAAACCAATCAAATGCTACAACCTGTGGTGGTGAAGGACACATTTCTAGGAACCGCACATCTCCAAAACGTCCACGTAATGCATAATACTTGAGAGATAAGATCTTTGCTTGTACAAGCTCGGGATAATGGTCTTGCTTTGGATGAAGAGGAGTTGTTGTGTCTTCGAGGCAATGCCAAGACCTATGATGCGAGATGTGGATGAGCGACCAACTCGGGAGATAGGTCACAATCATCGAATGCCTTTCAAGTCGCCGATTGTGATGCATACAACTCGATGTGGATGATGGACCCATCGCACACACAATTTTTATGGCTAGCATTTCTCCAATGGTTTCTCCTAAGGTCTCATCTTCACCACAAGCTAGCCCATCCAAAACAAACTCATCTCGGAGGTATTAAAACTATACGATGATGTTGATGTGCAAAGATGCATGACAAAGTACAATCAATCAAACTATTGAATCAAATATTGAAAATATGGGTAATATCAATGTTGTCCCATATGATCAATATGTGAAACAAAGTGAAAGTGAAGTTGTATCAAGTGATGCATCTTCCGCGATCAACAATGACTATGTTTTGATGAATACACCGCATGTGCCCCGATGATTCTGTTATCTACGAACTTAATGCTTATAAAGAACGAGTTGCCATTTATGAACAACGAGCTAAGTTTGAGTTAACCACTCGTGAAAGGTGAAATGGATGACCAAATGCGCAACTATTAGAAAAAGTAGGTTTAGAGAAGTATTAAAACAAGAGTTAAACTCCTTACAAGAAAAGCTTTCTAAAGCGCTAAGCAAAAACAAGAACTTCAAGAAAATGTTAAAATGCTTAAGCAAGAATTCATGCTAAGGAATCAAAACTTTTGAATGATTTTTCTAATCTAAAACCTTGAAAACAAGCTTGAAAATAAGTTGTACGTACAAGGAATACCATTAAACCGCTCACATGGTCACTAAGCATAGAGTTTTAAGCGATAAGCATAGTGTTCCCATCATAGATAAACCCAACCACGAGTACGGAAAGATAGCTACTGACTCAAAATGTAATTTATGATGGTAATGAAATCCTTAAGCCTAGATGTAAACCTAGTTGCGTTGAGTGCAATCGAGGAAGATAGAAAATTAGATGATGCATCTAGGAGAAAATGAATAAGAAGCTAGATGATCCCGAATGTAAAAGAATAACATAATGATCAAACCCCATGATTACAAAAGGAAAATTAGATTTCCTTAAACAAGTTTAAGCCTCAAACTTTGTTAACACCGAACAAGTTTTTGGAAAAAGGACTTAGATAAGCAAAAGTGAAAATATTGTTGATACAAACCCTCCCTTAGAGAATGCTGCAATGACTATGTATCCTCCCAATACACCAATGCATTTAGTTCCTAGAACTATTGCCACTAAGAGCAAGACCTTAATCACCAATATGTGATCTATCAATTATTTGTTGATCTTGAGAAAACTTGTAAGAAAAGAATCACACCCATTGGGATAATCAAGGGAAAGGGTTTTGAACAAACAAAAGAATGCTATTTAATCAAGTCATGCCTTTCTTTAAACAATTAAAAGATCAATTTGAGAGTCTTAAAAGGGGATGGATACGATATTAAAGGGTTGGAAAAAGAATTTGATGCAATGATAATTGAAGTTAGTGACTATGAGCGGGCATTAAAATATAATGAAATTGAGAGGAAGAACTTGCATACCTTAAATGAGAATCGATCTCTGAATGTATCTCTCAAGATGTGTTTTATATCGCTACTAATTGCTCTATTATCGCTTCTCAATTTCATGAATTATCTGCTTAGTTGAAAGTCTCCCATGATCGTGTCATTGAACTTGAAATCAAAAACTCTAAACTAAGTGATAAAATTGAACAGGATGATCACGATAATTTGGTAAAACATTTTTCTAAGCTAGAAGTTGAACATTTTGACTTGCAACTAAAATATCAACATCTTAAAGAAAATGTTAAAACCTCAAACATCAAGATATCCTCGGATGTTCCAGAGTTTGATGTAGTTTTTGAACTAAACAAACGTGACGAACAAATTCAAGCTCACTGTAACACGATCAGAAAGTTGAAAGCCCAAATCTCTCAATTAAAGGGTGAAAAGAACAATATGACTGGCTCCCAAATGCCTCCTCCTTTAGATTCTTAAACTTGGTTAATGCCTTACAAAAGGAAAATGAGAGTTTTCTAGAAGAAAATGAAAAGGTTAAACGTCATTTCAATGAGTTATTTGAGTCAATTAAAGTCACTCGTAACAAAAATAACGAAAACATAACCTCGTTGCAAAAGGAAATTGAGAATCTTAAGAGTCAGGTAAAAGGGAAAATGCCAATGACCAATGGGGAGAATGGTTCTTCAAAGGGGCATGTCTGTAATAAATATGCTTTGTCTGTGACATATGTTCCTCCTCATCTTAGGAATAACAAACTGGCAATTCAAACATATTTCTCATATCTTAAGGAAAGCCTAGAATGTCTCCATGAGATTGTAGAAGAGGATAAGTTAGAGAAACCACTTGATAATGCAATTGGTCATGCATGCTTATATGCCAAACGATCTCAAGAACTTCTAGAATGCTTAATTACAATATGCCCTAAATCCTTAGGTGAGCAAGTCAATCCTTTGATTCCTTGTTCAATGCCTAGTGCCAAGCATGCAAGTCATTCAATGCCAAATGTTATGAACGTGAACCTTAGTGTGCCTTCAAGTAGTTCGATTCCAATCATAGTGCTAAGAATGTGAACTCGAGTGTGCCCTCTAGGAGTTCAAATCCCAAACTTCTACTATTAAGAAAGTGAACTTTAATGTGCCTTTAAATAGTTCGGATCCCAAAGACATCTAAACAGAAATGCATAAATTAGCAAAACCAACTAATGTTCCCATTCCTCTACAGAGTAAACAGTGACATTAAAGCGGCGGTCAAAGTCTCAAGACAATACAAGGAATGATAGGACCTCAAAGCTAAGAATGTGCATTGGAAGAAAGTAGAAGATCACCCTAGCAACACTAAGTTTGAGTTAAATAAAACGAATCGTGTTGATTCTAGTATTTGCTATAAGCGCATCTATAATTAATTCAATTCACCGCTACTTTTGAAAAAACTTGTAATGATGATTGTGTGGTTTCATTACTAATCGTGAATGTGGTATGAATGTCTTGTCTAATCTTGTCGATTGCCCGCTTAAAATTGTTAATGCTAAAAATCGAACTAAGAAGGCTAAAAGGCAAAGAGAAAGAAAGTTAGAAAACAAGGAAACCGGGAAGAACATTTAGAAAGATAGGCTATCAATGGATACCTATCGGCCATAAGGATAATCGGACAATGCCCACTAGAAAATGGATGCCTCTTGGTAGAATTATTACCTTAAGAAGTGAACATACTTTGAATAGGGCAAATCGGACACTAGTCTTGCATCTATTCATAATGATTCCATTGCTTCAATTTCGATATGAATGTTTCTATCTCGATGTGGGTGTTCCAATCATCATTACTAACCAAATGGAACCCATTCTTGCATGGGGATCCCAATTATCCATTCTTGTGCGTGTTCAACCGCGGATCGTTCAAATCATTCTCGTGGTACTGGACTCAGTTGCTCCAAGCATATATTTGAAGCGGTCGCGGCTCATGAACTTCGTGAGCAAATTCATCGGGACCGTTAGATTCGAAACGATCATTTCGGTGCAATTATGGGCTATGGAGATTATGTTGTTGGTGAAAGTGTTATCTCCGTGTATTATGTGGAAGGTCTTGGTCATAACTTTGTTCTCTGTTGGTCAATTCTGCGATTACGATCTAGAAGTAGCCTTGAAAAACATACTGTTTGTTAGAGAACTTGATGGTAAGGAACTTTTAAGAGGAACACGAGGTTCAAATCTATACACCATCTCTATCGATGATATGATGAAGTCTTCTCCAATTTGCTTGTTGTCAAAGGCTTCAAAACAAAGTCATGGTTATGGCATCGTCGTCTCAATCACTTGAACTTGACACCATCAATGATCTCTCCGAAAAGGACTTGGTTGTAGGTTTACCTAGACTTAAGTATGAAAAGGATCATCTTTGTTCAAGATGCCAATTGGGAAAAAGCAAGAAGTATGCCCATAAACCCAAACCTACAAACTCATTACGAAGTTCTTCATACAATTCACATGGACTTATGTGGACCCATGAGAGTGTAGAATATCTTTGGGAAGAAATATGTGTTAGTTGTGGTTGATGATTACTCTAGATTCACAGGTCAAGTTCTTAAGGACAAAGGATGAAACTCCATATATCATCATCAAAATCATCAAGCAGTGCAGTTCGTCTTAACAAAACTATCCGAATCATCCGAATAGACAATGGGCCGAGTTTGTTAACAAACAACTTAGTGAATTTTATGAAAGTGTGGAATCGGTCATCAAAGAAGTGTTCCACGATCTCCTCAATGAGCGGTGTAGTTGAAAGACGAATCGAACTCTTGTGGAAGCCACAAGAACAATCTTGATTTACTCAAAGGTTCCAATGTTTCTCGGGGTGAAGCCATTGCCACTGCATGCTACACACAAAATCGATCCCTGATTCACACTGTTCATGGAAAAACTCCATAGAACTTGTTCACAACAGAAAACCTAATCTCTCATTCCTTCGTGTATTTGGTGCTTTGTGCTATCCTACGAATGATGGTCAAAATTTAGGTAAACTAAGAGCTAAGGCAGACATTGGAGTTTTTGTAGGATATGCACCAAACAGAAAAGGATACCGAATCTACAACAAGAGGACCCGAAACATCATGGAAACTATTCACGTTCGTTTGATGAGTGACCGTCAAATGGCTCATGGACAATCCAATTCAGACCCGCACTTCAAAAGCAGTCCCATTGGTTCATCTCTTGTACCAAACTCTTCTCCAAAGAACTCCATATGTACCTCCATCCGAAGATGATTTGAAGAAATTGTTTGGTCCTATGTTTGATGAAGATCTGTGAGCCAAGTGCTATTGAATTGTCAACTCCTTCAACAGAGGTCGCTTCTATCTCCGCCAATGAAGTCAATCCTTGATGTCGATGACATTAAGCCAAGAAGCACTGCTGGCGATCAACTGTTTCATCAACAAATCTTCAATCATCCAATGTACATCATGGAAATGCTTGATTCACAGGATGAAGTTAATCCCTTTGCTACTCCCAAGATGCTCCATTTGAAAATATATTTGCTCTGAATCATCATCGAACCATCTTCATCGAGAGACATCGATTCGCTACTTGGTTCCACAACCACAACCACATGAACATCTTAGAAAATGGACACATGATCACCCATTGGATAACATCATTGGAAACCCTTCTCGTCCGGTATCCACTGTAAGCGACTTGCTACGATGCCTTATGGTGCTTCTTTAACTCCGTACTCTCAAAGATCGAACCTAAAGATGTTAAAGCGCTATGAATGAAGACAATCGGTTCAATGCCATGCAAGATGAAATTCATGAGTTTGATCGATTAGATGTATGGGAATTAGTACTAGCTCAGTTGTGCTATGATCATTGCTCGTAAGTGGATCTTCAAAGTGAAGCTTGATGAGCATGGTGATGTTTTAAAAATAAGGCTAGGTTAGTGGCTAAAGGTTATCGTCAAGAAGAAGGATAGACTTTGAGGAATCTTTTGCTCCAGCTTGCTCGTGTCGAGGCGATCGAATCTTCTTGGCTAATCTCGCTAGCAAGAACATGGTTGTTTATCGGATGGACGTTAAACCGCATTTCTTAACGGAGATCTTAAAGAGGTCGTCACGTCGACCAACCCGAAGGCTTTGTGAATCAAGAGCATCCTACTCATGTTTATCGTTTGAAGAAGGCTCTTTATGGTTTAAATCAAGCTCAGGGGCATGGTATGATCGCTATCAAAGTTTCTTCTATCTACCGGATTCAACAAAGGAGCGATTGATCCAACGTTGTTCACCGTAAAGTCGCAAACATTTAATTCACGTTCAAATTTATGTTGATGATATCATATTTTCCTCGATCGACCCCAATGAATGTGATCGTTTTCAAATGAAATGGGTTCCAAATTTCAAATGTCAATGATGGGACAAATGTCATTTTCTTGGGATTACAAATTTCACAAAGTCCGGAGGCATTTTCATAAATCAATCTAAATATGCAAATGAGATTTTGAAGAAATTTGGATTTGATTCTAGTGACCTGCTGACACTCCCATGATTGAGCGTACTAAACCGGATGAGGACCACTCGGGATCATGGTAGACCAAACTAAATATCGTAGCATGATCGGATCCCGATGTACCTCACAACCATGAGACCTGATATTCTCATTCATTGTATGCATGTGTGCTAGATACCGTGCTAAGCCTACCAAAAGCACCTTGAAGCGGTTAAGCGGGTCTTTCGGTACCTCCAAGGAACCATCAACATGGGACTTTGGTACCAAGGACACCGGTATGTCACTAACGACATATGCGGATGCGATCATGCAGGTGTCAAGATATTCGTCAAGTACATCCGGAGGTGCTCGGTTTTAGGTGATAAGATTTTGAGTGGTCGTCAAAGAAGCAAATGAGTACTTCTATTTCCTCTACGAGGTGAATACATAGCCATGTCGCCATGTTGTGCTCAAATCCTTTGGATGAGATCTCAATTAACCGACTATGGCCTTGAATTCAACAAAATCCTCTGTCTTGTGATAATAAAGTGCTATTGCTCTCTCATGCAACAATGTTCAAGACTCAAGAGCCAAGCATATCGACATTCGACATCATTTCATCGGGGAACAAGTAGAAAAAGGTGTGGTGGAACTCTACTTTGTGAACCGAATACCAATTAGCGAGACATCTTCACCAAAGCTCTTCCTAGAGAACGCTTTGAGTTTATCCTTCCACGTCTTGGTCTAAAGAGTCTACAACCGGAACACTCAAGCGTCTTCAAGAGGAAGACGAGGAGTAAAGGTTTTATTCATCTATCTCTTGTATATATTTATTCAAAAGCAAAATACAAAATTACAAAACCTCCAAAAAGCAAATAGAAAAATATAAAACTTTCACAAATCCCTAAAAATTTGAAAAATCTTGAAAATTTCTCAAAAAATATTCTTATTTTGTCATGTTTTTTTTCATATTCGATGTCATCTACGGACTTTGTGTTGATATTCAAAGAATGTCACGGGTCTTTAGATGTTCTTCGAATGTACATAGTTTAAAAAAATAAAAAAATAAAAAAATGAGGCGGAGAAAAATAGTGGTTTATTGTCATTTCAGGCAGTAACCCATTTTATAAAGAAAGAACAGAGCCATGCTTTATCTTGTTTTTCAAATCTCAGACTCTGATTCTAAAAAAAAAAAAAAAAGAGATTTTTTTTTTTACTATCTAATGAAAACTAAATGCTTTGAAAAATTACTCGGGATCAATTTTTGAAAATCATCTATACTTAACGGTTGTCAAAAATATCTATCTCTCAATCAACAACTTATGTCATTGATTGAGGGGGAGAATGATTTTTTTTCAATTAAATCAAAAAAGTGTATTTTTCAAACAATGGTACCAGACTGTGGTTATTATTAAGTTTTCAAAAGATATTCAAGCATGTTTAATGATTAATCGTTGGAGTACAAAGTCTCAAAATTCAATCATTATCAGTTAAAACGTTTTCGTAATCAAGTCACAATTCTCCTTAAAAGCTTTCAAAATCAATTTAAATATACAAGAGATCACATATCTCGTGATCGGGGGAGAATTTGTGATTTAAATTAGATTTAAACTGATAATTCGATAAATGGTTTTATAAGGGTGTACAAGCTCTCCTCCCCACATGTGACAAACGATTTCAAGAAACTTCCATGCACATGTTGAGGGGGAGCATCTATTTTAAACCTCAAATTTATTGAAACGTGACTGAATTGTCTCTAAGTGCAGGTTCCCTCTAATATGTGCAAACTCTTTTTTTTTCGAGGGACATATTGAGGGGGAGAAAACTTGTGAAAACCTCATCCTTCCTTAAAATGTTTTATCTACTCAAATTGATTAGGAAGTGATGATGATCATTTTAGAAAATGTTAATCAAAAGATTGGACCTTTCATTCTTAATCTAACGATTTCAAAGATCTCTTGCCTCCATGTGCTAAACAAATTTTAAATTTTTATGCATATGTTGAGGGGGAGCATTTCTAAAATATCAAAACAATTAAGATACAAAATACTTTGATTCTATATCACAAGTATCTTGATTGATTTTCAAATGGTTTTCAATTGGTTCCAATGGTAGATGAACGATACCAAAAGACCGACCAACTTGACTTTATGTATGGTGATATAAGGATGATAAGGTTAGGTTGAGGTCCCATGATCCGCCGAACCGGAGGGATCTACCGAGGACAATCCACTAGTTAGTGTAGAAGTCCTTAGATATGATGATAAAAGGAGAAAAATGAGATATGGGAAGAGTGCGGATGAGATGAGCTAGTCTTGGAATAAACCCAACAAGGTTCTAGCTATGAAGTCTCGGTAAGCACCGAAGGGTTGAAGAATGAAAAGAATTGAATGAGAAAAGGGTGAAAAGAAATAGCCTCCATTTATTCAACCATAGGGCGAAACCGGTACAATTCATATGCTACGATGGTAACATCGGTATTGAAGACAAGACGTCATCGAACCGTTGGCGCCTGCACTACAACTTCCCAAACCACTCAAGTTCCTCTTATAAGGGCTTGTTTCATTCTCATGGGGAACCTACATAATCTATCGACTTTCTCTTAGAGATTGTTGATATTGAAGAAGGAGACCACGATGAGTGTGTAAATACTCATCATTTTGGGTCAATCTGAATCGCAAAATGTTTAAAATGCTCGAAATGGATCAAAATCGAAAATATTCCAAAATTGCATTTTATATGTTTCAGATGCAAAATGTTTAAAATCAGATGAAAAACGAGCAAAGTTTGCATAATTGGCAGTTTCAGTCCCCCAAATTTCAAAAGTTGTCAGAAATAGTCCATGAGCACTTAATTTCAAAAGATAAATCACAAAAGGTCCTTTTAAAAATCATAACTTGTCAAAATTAGTCCTTTGGTGAAAAATATCAAAAGTTTTGAGAAATTACAAAATTGGTCCTTTGAAAATTTGAAAATGTTAAAAATAGTCCTTGTACTATTGGAACTTGTCAGTTTTGGTCCTTGTGACAACTTTGTAAAATTGGCAGAATTGGTCCTTGCATTTTTCAGAAATTACAAAAGGGCCCTTGATTAATTAATACCCTTTATGCCATTTGGACCCTGCCAATACCCCTTGGACCCTGCCAACCCTTGTGACCCCCTGTCAATTGGATTTTGGACCCCCTTCATATATTAGCCCCTTGGTCAACTCTCTCAGTCAAACAAAACACCCCGCGCCAAAACCTGTCTTCACCAACTAAGCCTGCAACACACAATATCCCATCCCCCCTCCTCACATTCACTCCACCTTGTTCCCCCCACCTCAACTAACCTCCAAGATGCATTTAATGCATTTCCTACCCCTCACTCAACCTACAACCGGCTAATATAAGTTTTGGCGCCAAAAGTAGATCAAACGGCCAAGATCATTTTTATTCATCCAATGGTTGAGATTAATGATGGGAAATGATCAGAGGAGAGAGAGAAGACTCATGGTGCATAAAAGGAAGAAGAAGAAACAAGAAAAGTAGTAGATTTTTAGTTTAAAATTTCTCTATTGTCGTTTTTCTTATTAATGTCTTAGTTTAATTCAAAAGCTGTAATATTTTGTTCCTAAGTGTTGAACTCAAGTATTATCATCAGTGTAATCTATTTTAAGCTTCAATTTCAAAGTTTACTTAAGTTTCATATTTTCAAAGCTACTGTTGAAAATTTAAGTTTCCATTTCATAAATTCAAGCTTCATATAGCTTCTTTTCAAGTTCATATAAGCTTATGTAAGCTGATAATAGCTTTTTGTAAGCTTAAGTTTAAGTTTTAAGCAATCTTGATACTTGGTCAATGAAAGTCAACTGAGCTCAATTTGTCTTGGAAATGGATAATGGGTGAAGCATTCTTGGATTTGGATTGGTTCGTAGATATTGGGTTGGATAATATAGGTTAGAGGTTCATTGGTTTGATTGATGGCAAGCCATTGTGGCTAAGGATCCCTTGTAAGTCATTTTCTAGGATTATTGCGAAACTGCTCTTGTGGTTTATGTTGGTTTTATTTGCTAGTTAAGTTGTATTTTGGTTAGCTTAAGTCATTTTAATTGTTTGCTTTAGCTAAATCGCTTGTTATCTCATTTTAATTGCATATCGCTTGGTTTTAAGGGTGTTTGGATTTATTGCTTTATCGTGTTCAAGGCTTGTTCGTTGATTAACTCTTGTTGTTTTAAGTTTGTTTAGCTCTAATAAACTCATATCATCTTTAAATTGCATCTCAAACCATATTAGTCAAAATCTCATGTCAATCGTCCTAATTACTTCACCGTTGAGATTTTGCAAAAGTGAAAACTTGATTTGTGTTTGGAATTGAGGACAAAGCTTCTTGTAGCTTCATTTCATCAAAATATATCAATTTCATTCCACAAATTGGATTTAAAGTTCATAAAGTCAATTTCTCAAAAGCGCTCAAAAGTCAAAAGTGTAAAACCTATTTTGAGTCTAATCGAAAGGAATTTTCATGAGCTCATTTCTAAGCCATATTAAATGAAATTGTAGGTTTAAGTTCAACTGGTCTCCTTGCTTATTACCATTTTTGTAGAATTTTGCAAATTTTTAAAAGCTCCAACCGAGCTTGTCTTTTGGGTCTCATCTCCCACATGCACAAGCTCAAGATTGATGAGTGTGCATGGGTTTTGTGCAACCTTGCACCAAGCTCATAAGAGCTTGCTGTAACACCCAAAATACCGCAATGAAGATCGTCAACATGCGGTGCTACTTCATAATACAAAGTACAAGTTATAGAAAACGACCTCTAAATGAGACGTTTTGAAAAGTTACCATTCGATTAATGAAATCAGAGTTACAAACAATGAGGTCCCAAAGTATAATACATAAATGTTTCGAATGGTAAATGACATAAGCATAAGTCTTCAAAATATGTCGTGCGACTCTATGTTCCATGCAACAGCTATCGTCTTATTGACCTGAGATAAACATGCTTTAAGTGTCAACACAATGGTTGGTGAGTTCATAGAGTTTGTTTTGAATAAGTTGAAAAGCCTTTAAAGAATGTTCACACAAAAAAGGTATTGTAAATCCACTCGGTTCCAAGTTCCGCCATAAAGAACTTGCAACCTGTGTTCACAACCCACCGCCAAAATATAATACATTTTGTAGTCAAGCACACATCTGATCATAATAGTTCACATTATTGCACTTAGGGACCGCTCCATGTATGTTGGGAGACTTATCATCGACTTATCAAGTTTACTAGTGGATGCTCCGAACAAAGGAGACTTACCATCGTCTTATCAAGTTTACTAGTGGATGCTCCGAACAAAGGAGACTTACCATCGTCTTATCAAGTTTACTAGTGGATTGCTCCAACAAAGGGGACTTACCATCGTCTTAAGTATAACACAATCAAGTATAACGCAATCAAGTATAACGCAATCAAGTATAATGCAATCAAGTATAATGCTTTGAGTATTTGTAAAATAGTATAAAGCAAATGTTTGAGCATGTATCTCCCCCAAAGAGTTTGTAAAACAATTAAACGAGTAAAAGTGGGGCTACGAACTCACGGTAATCCTTAAAAGTTTAGAGTACTTGTGAAAGTAAATGAAAATAGTTGAGCATGTATCTCCCCCAAAGAGTTTCAAACGTATATAAAAGCGGGCTAAGAACTCACCTTAAAATGATATCACAACGATATACTGAGTCGATGGATAAGCACCGAAGTCTCTACATATAACCTAGAATATGATGTCAACTCTTAGGTTCGAAATAATGCCTAAGAAAACATGAACGAGCCTATATATGCCATTATATTGATCATGACGTAGTATTTGTATGTTTGTTTATAAAATGGTTTTCGTTTGTATATCTCGTACTACCGTTCGGGCCATCATAATTCGAGAGGTCATGCGATGAACGTTCGAGGAGCTAGGACACTTTAATTCGTAAATCCAAAGAAATCGTCGATCCGTTTACCCAAATGAACCCCTCACATGAAGTTCCCTAGTGTTGTAGTGCTCAATCGTAAAACATGTATTTTGATTACTTGATTATATTATATATTAAGAGTTTATAAATACAATAAATAAACTAACAAAGTTTATAAGTATTTAAATAAGTTTGAGTTATATATATACTTACCTTAAAATAGAATGCTTGAGTATTATGGAAAAATAAAATATTAACGAGCTTGACGTAGAATTTGCGATCTTGAAAACCCATGGCTATTAGAAGATTATAACGACTCTTTCTTGAAAACTTCCAAGAACGAAGATCAAACGCTAGTTTTTCTTCAAGAACACATGAATGTTCTTACAAGATCTATAAGAAATGCCTTAGGGTTTAGGACTTTAGATGATAAGAAGGGGTGGTGCAAGAAATTATGAAGGTTTATGTTTGGTATTTATAGGCTAGAGATTTTAGTTAACTATATATTGGGTTAAAAACTAACCATGGTTAAATTTACAGCCCGTATGTGGCGTTTATTTGTAAGACACTATAAATACCCTCTACCTCCCGAGCTTCAATACTATTTTTCTTTGTTTCACATAGTTCCCAACTCTCTTTCATTTCTCTCTCTAAACTATTGTGAACGCCCCATATGTTATTGATATGATGTGTTAGTGAAATCCTATATCTTTCACATAAAGTATGTGACATCCCCTACCACCAATTTATGACAATTAAACTTTCAAACATGTGACAACTGGCAATTAGGGAGTCTATTTTAGGTAACCGTATTACGTTAAACTAAACCGAGTATTTGCCTTTAGAACTATTTTAATCGACCATGACTTGATTTGATATCGTTTATTGGTTTTTATGATTTATTTTATTATCGTATGAGTTATCGTGTGATTTTTATCTCTTTTTGTTAGGCACTATTCGATTCGGCACAATAAAATCCTAAAACAAAAAATAACGTAACTTTTAAACCGTAACTCAAAACTTGACAAATAAATAGTCAAAACTTGTGGAAAAACATAAATAAACACAATAAAGAGTCAAAGGAACATCGTGGGACACTCGTAGGACAATATATGAGCTCGGGATTGGGTAAACGGGATAGTTTATGAAAAATCACGACTTTGGTCCCACATTTATACCCTTGGCCGGCGCCCCCCTCCTCCATTTTCATTTATTTTTGAGTCCCCAAGTCCAAGTATATAAACCCCACTCTACCCTCATTTTTCACTTTATTTCTCTCTTTAAAACACACACACTCTCTACTTTCTCTCTCTACTCTCTCTCTCCACCCAAAATAAAACCTTAACCCTAAAACAACCCACCACCGCCGCCCCTTATTCCGGCCACCTCCGGCCAAATTCTGGCAAGTGACCACTCACCACCACCATCATTTTGTAGATCTTTCTTTCCTCTTTCCATCCATATATAGAACGCCTATAGAAGCCTTCATTAACACCTCAAAATCTTACAAAAACTATTCGTGATTCTAGGGTTTTCAAGTAATCTTGTAGATCGGGTTTGGAAAAGGTAAAAGGAACATGGGTCAAGCTTGTTTGAGCCATGAAAAGCCACGAATGAGCTCTTTTAGGCTCGTACATGGCTCGAATTTAGTGGTTTTTGGATGAAACATGTAGTTAGTGATTTGGTATCGTGTGTTGTACCATTTTATTGTGTTTTTGCATTTTAGTCATAGTTTCCTGTGATGGGTTTAGATTAGTTGATGGGTTTGATGTTTGGATGTTGTTTGGAGGTTGATTGATTGTGTTTGGTTGTAGTAGAAGCCATTTGGGAGTGTTTGGATGGGTGTGGTATGGTGTACGAGCCACAAAGACCCACGTTTGGGTCGTGGGTGTGGCGTACGTGACCCCTAAGGACCAAGGGTCCGGGTCGGGTTGTTGTGGTATCTTGTTGGTTGTTGTTGTTGGTGTTTCGATGAGACGCGTGGAGCCGAAAAGCTTCTAGAGCTTGTTTGGTTCACGTGGTCTTAACCGTGACCCGTGTCATGACCATTAGGGTCATAACATTGGTTACGGGTATATTTGGTAGTTTGTTTGGATGGCGAGATTGATATGGGTTGATTTGAGATTGAGTTGCGCTATTGTGATTATTTACTTGGACTTATAATATAATTGTCAAATTTGAGCAACGTCGGTGTTACTTTGAATTTTTAGTCATAGTTGACCTCGACAACGCCGTAACATGGACTTTAGTATATTTTGGACTATAGATTGATTAAAAGCCGAGAAGTCATGACTTGTGCTTGTGGACTCGAAACGAATAACGATTTGAAACTAATATTGAAATTGATATATATATATATATATATATATATATATATATATATATATATATATATATATATATATATATATATATATATATTTTTTATGTGGCATGTCATTATTCTATGTCATCATTGATTTTATGTGGCATTTTTTAATGACATCTAATTTAGGTCGGTGCATCTCGGTTTGCGGTTATAGTTCTTCTTATTCCTTCTTATTTTAAGTAATCTTCTTATTTGATACTAACTCATATAGAGTAGGGATCCGGTGAGAGTAAATTAAAATAAGAAGTGGTGAAATAACCAAAACCACACATTTGAGATGAAACGACTTGCATTAGATGCATTTCTATTCATATAGATGCAACATCTTGAGTTTCAAAAGTTAATTTGATGTATAGATGGTGCAAATTGATTTTCATGATTTCGGCACGTGCAGAGGAACAAAAAACAAGAGAAATCATGAAATGCATCTAATATACGTTTATGCATCTGATTAAAAGCTAAAAAACACACTGTGGTGCGTTATAATGCATCTAAGATTATAGGGATGCATCTAATTTAGGTCGGTGCATCTCGGATTTGCGGTTATAGTTCTTCTTATTCCTTCTTATTTTAAGTAATCTTCTTATTTGATCCTAACTCATATAGAGTAGGGATCCAGTGAGAAGTAAATTAAAATAAGAAGTGGTGAGAAGTAACCAAAACCACACATTTGAGATGAAACGACTTGCATTAGATGCATTTCTATTCATATAGATGCAACATCTTGAGTTTCAAAAGTTAATTTGATGTATAGATGGTGCAAATTGATTTTCATGATTTCGGCACGTGCAGAGGAACAAAAAACAAGAGAAATCATGAAATGCATCTAATATACGTTTATGCATCTGATTAAAGCTAAAAACACACCGTGGTGCGTTATAATGCATCTAAGATTATAGGGATGCATCTAATTTAGGTCGGTGCATCTCGGATTTGCGGTTATAGTTCTTCTTATTCCTTCTTATTTTAAGTAATCTTCTTATTTGATCCTAACTCATATAGAGTAGGGATCCAAGGAGAAGTAAATTAAAATAAGAAGTGGTGAAGTAACCAAAACCACACATTTGAGATGAAACGACTTGCATCGAGATGCATTTCTATTCATATAGATGCAACATCTTGAGTTTCAAAAGTTAATTTGATGTATAGATGGTGCAAATTGATTTTCATGATTTCGCACGCAGAGAGGAACAAAAACAAGAGAAATCATGAAATGCATCTAATATACGCTTATGCATCCGAAAAGCTAAAAACACACCGTGGTGCGTTATAATGCATCTAAGATTATATGCATCTAATTTAGGTCGCATCGATTAAAACTAAAAAAATTAAACCAAAACCACATAGTGCGTTATAATGCATCTAAGATTATAGGGATGCATCTAATTTAGGTCATGGTGCATCTCGGTTTGCATCTAAGATTATAGTTCTTCTTATTCCTTCTTATTTTAAGTAATCTTCTTATTTGATCCTAACTCTATATAGGAAGGGATCCATGAAGAAAAACTAAAATGAGAAGAATAAGAATGATTTCTAACCACATTTCAAATATGGAGGAGAATTTTAAGGGAGATGCATCCATTTTGTAGATGCATCCGAAATGAGTGGTTGTAGTTTCTTCTTATCATTCTTATTTTAATTTTTCTTCTTATTTGATCCTAACTCTATATATATATATATATATATATATATATATATATATATATATATATATATATATATATATATATATATATATATATATATTATATTTTGTATATTTTATGTGCCATGTCATTATTCTATGTCATCATTTATTTTATGTGGCATTTTTTTAATGACATGTGACATTTTTTTAATAATTATGTTCAATTTTAATTTTTTTTAATTGAAAATTCGGTTTGTATTTTTATTTGTGGATTTTAAATTTTAATTATGTTTAATTAAAAAGAAGACATATATTGGATTTGAACTTGAGTCATTCATAAGTTATCTAAGCAACTTACCACTAGACAAAATTGTTTTTTGATTTATATGTTCCAAATCAATAAAAATAAGGACATGCTAGAAAATTCTGCAGTTTGTATTTTAGGAATATATATTTTGAAGATAAGAATTTATAAAAAAGTAGGTATATATTACCTAACAAGATAATTATACTTTATATATTTTTAACCTATTTTTTGTGTATAAATACACCCTTTTATGTTATTCGTAAACGTACTAATCCCTAATTTCTTTTATCTACTTTTGAGTTTAATAGGTTTTTTAGTTTTGTCGATTTTTTAACCTATTTTTTAGTTTTATGGGCGACAAGGACATGCCTACTGCAAACTAATAGTAAGTTTCGATGCCTTGCTTCAATAATGTTCTTCAAGGTTATGTTGCTATAATCGTCTTCCTTGCCTTTTTCTTTTTTATTCTTTCATATAGATCCTGTCATTACGGATCGACACTAGCTTTTTCGATGCCATTTTGGTCTGCGATATGTGACACTTTACTACTGCAAAATATTGTATCCAAAGGTTTAGGGCTTCTTATCGAAGAAGCCAAGGAGGCTGGCCAAAAGGAAACTGATGCCACCTTTGATTGTGTCAAGAATGAAAAAGACAAGATCACAAGTTAGCAAATTTTACAAGGTTAAACTAGAAATTTTCTTTTTTTCACAGGAAGTAATAAGAAGCCGGTTTTAGATGAACGGAAATATCAGCTAAACTATTTTTGTTTATGTTGGATATTAGTTTTCACATACACATCAAACCATAACACAAAGTGGCGTATAGATGGAATTCTAGAGAGAGAAAGTTAGAGGTTTAGGGAACTTAGTGAGAGAAAGTGAAAGATATTATTATGAGCTCCAACTCTCTACCTTGGGAGGTAGAGAGTATTTATAGTCTTACATAAATCGCCACACATCGGGTGGATCGGGCATACGGTGGGTAAAGACCGTCAGTCCTCCACGGTGTTACTTAACTAAATACTACTTAACTTAAAAGAACTACGACTACGAGCTTTCTAACGATTACATATACTTGAGGTGACCGACTCTTTAATACACGGAATTTCTAATTCCTAACAATCTCCCCAAGGAGGTCACCTCAATCATGTACCAAAATTACATTGAATACAAATAGATATTACATTAACAATTGATCTTGCATTCTTGATGTAGTCCTTTGATCCTAAGCTCGTAGTCATTGATTCTTCACATTGCATGTTTGGTTACTTCAAGTGGAGGTCTTTACTTGATCCACGTGATAATAATTTTGAGCCATCTTTTGAGATCATCACTATCAAAATCTCGACACATCCTTTGTGGTGTTGGTATTATGTGATGTTGTGACTTTAGGACCGACATGCTCACATTACGGATCATGATATCTTCTCGTCGAGTAGCGGAAGCTTTAGTTGATTCATGATATTGGCGGCAGTGAGCGAAGCATGGAGTGAAAATATCGAGTCATTGATGCACTAATCATGATTTCTTTTGAGTTGAATGTGTTAAGTGAGCATGCGGCTATGGATTGACCGCTTCATTACGATCACCGACGCAAACGTCGGGCGTGCACGCATACAACGATTAGCAATAAATCGCACGAAAGTGTCTTTGATCACTTCGTTGAATTGAGGTACACGCCCACGGTTCCCGTTGATCGATACATGTCTTGCTGTGATCGGTATAATTCAAGAATTTCCTTGTGGGGTTTCGCGGTACTCTAGTTGTTCTCAAACCGGAACATCTCAAAGAAGACAACACGGAGTGAGTGAACGATGAATTTTAAGTCCACCGATTGATGAAAAGAGATTTGAAAAACAATCGTGTATTGCTCAATAGAAATTGTTTTGCAATACAACGAAGGTTTTATTGAAAATCAATTATCAATCATAAAAACACCTTTTGGTTTGAAAAATGAGTACACGGTCGATGTCTTTGAATAAAGAGTTGTTAAGCACAAAGACCGGTTTTCAAAGGTATCCGTCAATCCCTAACTCGAACGAGATTGATTCAAGAAATTGAATCGCCCCATTGTTTCGCTCGGTTGTCACATGGTTGATCCATATAATAGATCTCACATGCCACCTACCGGGAGCTTGTTTGATGTTGGCTCGAAGGCTTTCCATCTTCATTGTGAATATGTATACACATCTCGGATGTTACGGCAATACCACAAGGATAATCGTGGGACTCAAGATATAATCTCTTTCCACATTGAGTGAAAGAGAGTCTTCATTGAAAGTGTCCTAATGAGATTTATTGATGATCTCGTGGCTCTAGACTCAATTTGTGCATATTTGGATCTGTCTGTCGAGACTAGGAGAGGGTCTCCTTCTTCAATATCAACTATCTCTAAGAGAAAGTCGATAGATAATGTCGGTTCCCGTGAGAATGAAACAAGCCCTTTTAAGAGGAACTTGAGTGGTTTGGAAAGTTGAAGTGCGGTCGTCCTTTGGGTCCATGACGTCTTGTCTTCAATACCGATGTTACCATCGGTAGCATATGAAGTGAACCGTGTTTCGCCTAAGGTTGAATAAATGGAGGCTATTTGTTTTCACCCTTTTCTCATTCAATTCTTTTAATTCTTCAACCCTTCATGCTTACCGAGACTTCATAGCAAGAACCTTGTTGGGTTTGTTCCATGACTTGCTCTATCTCGGTCCGCACTCTTCCCATATCTCACTTTTTCCTTTTATCATCATACCTAAGGACTTCTACACTAACTAGTGGATTGTCCCTGGTAGATCCCTCCGCTTACAGCGGATCATGGGAACACATACCTAACCTTATCATCCTTATATCACCGTACATAAAGTAAAGTTGGTCGGTCAATTTGGTATTGTTCATCTTCCATTGGAACCAATTGAAAACCATTTGAAAATCAATCCGGATACTTGTGATATATTATCAAAACATTTTGTGTACGAATTGTTTTGATAGTTTTAGAACAGTGCTCCCCTCAACATGTGCATCAAATATTTGAAATCGTTTTGCACACGGAGGCAAGAGGAAGAATTTACTTCTTTGATTACCATTTTCTAAAGATATCAACATCACTTCCCGATCAAATCAAGAAGATAAAGCATTTCGGGAAGGATGAGGTTTCCATAAATTTGCTCCCCTCAATATGTGCCTCAAGATTAGAAAAGAGTTTTGCACATACTAGAGGACCCCGCACATGGGATAAATGATCACGTTTCAAATTATAGGTTTAAGATAGATGCTCCCCTCAACATGTGCATTGAAAATTTTGAAATCGTTTGTCACATGTGGGAAGGACAAAGATGTACATCCTTATAAAACCATTTACTTAATTATCGGTTTAAATCCAATTTAAATCACACATTCTCCCCGATCACAATTATCAAATCATTTGAGATTTGTGATCTCTTATAGATTTAAATTGATTTTGAAAGCTTTTAAGGAGAATTGTGACTTGATTATGAAAGCGTTTGAGCGATAAGGATCGGATTTTAAGACTTTAAACTCCATTGATAAAACATGCATGTATATCTTTTGAAAAGCAGTTAAATGCCAAATAACTTTTAATTTAATTGAAATCATTCTCCCTCAATCGATGACATAGGTTGTTGATTGAGAGAGAGATTTTGCAAATAAATCGATGATTATCGAAAATAGAGACCGAGTTATTTTTCAAAGCGATTAGTTTTCATGGATAAATGTTTATAGAATCGAGCATGGAATTTGAAAACATGGTAAAACATGGCTCGTTCTTTCTTTTCAAACCGGTTATTGCCTGAAAATGACAATAAACCATTGTTTCTCTTTCTCCCAAAAATATTTTTTGAATTTTTGAATTTTTTGATTTTTTTTTTTTTAATTTTTTTTTAAGAATTCGAACAACATCTAAAGCACAAAGACCATAGATATAATCGAACCGAGAAAAACATGACAAATTGACAATATTTTTTGAAGATTTTTCGAATTTTTCAAATTTTTATGGATTTTGAAAGTTTTATAATTTTCTATTTTGTTTTTCGAAAAAAATATTTACAAGATATAGATGAAGGAAACCTTTTACTCCTCGTCTTCCTCCTGAAGACATTTGAGTGTTTCTGGTTGAAGGCTTTTCAAGCCAAGACATGGAAGAATAAACTCAAAACGTTCTCTTGGAAGAGCTTTGGTGAAGATGTCGGCTAACTGATATTCAGACCTCACAAAATAGAGTTCCACCACACCTTTTTCCACTTGTTCCCTGATGAAATGATGTCGAATGTCGATGAGCTTTGCTCTTGAGTGTTGAACATTGTTGCATGAGAGAGCAATAGCACTTTTATTATCACGATGCGGAGGATTTTGTTGAATACAAAGCCATAGTCGATAATTGAGATCTCATCCATAAGATTTGAGCACAACAGAAGACATGGCTATGTATTCACCTCTGTAGAGGAAATAGAAGTACTCATTTGCTTCTTTGAAGACCACTCACAAGTTTATCACCCAAAACCGAGCACCTCGGACGTACTTGACGTGTATCTTGACAACTCGCATGATCGGCATCCGCATAGGCCGTTAGTGACATACCGGTGTCCTTGGTACCAAAGACCCATATTGATGGTTCCTTGGAATACCGAAACACCCGTTTAACCGCTTCAAGGTGCTTTTAGTAGGCTTAGCACGGTATCTAGCACACATGCAAACAATGAACAAGATGTACGGTCTACTAGCGGTGAGATACATCGGGATCAAATCATACTACGATATTTCGTTTGGTCAATCATGATCCCCGAGTGGTCCTCATCTAGTTTGGTTCGGTCAATCATGGGGTGTCTCTGGGTCACTTGAATCAAATCCAAATTTCTTTAAGATCTCGGTTGCATATTTAGATTGATTTATGAAAATGCCTCCGGACTTTGCGAAATTTGTAATCCCAAGAAAATGACATTTGTCCCATCATTGACATTTGAAATTTTGAACTCATTTCATTTGAAAACGATCACATTCCATTGGGTGCGCCGAGGCAAAATAATATCATCAACATAAATTTGAACATGAGTTAAATGTTTGCTCGACTTCACGGTGAGCAGTGTAGGATCAATCGCTCCTTTCTTTGAATCCGGTTGATAGAAGAAACTTTGACGATGTATCATACCATGCCCTTGGAGCTTGCTTTAAACCGTAAAGAGCCTTCTTCAAACGATAAGCGTGAGTAGGATGCTCTTGATTCACAAATCCTTCGAGTTGGATGGCGTGAGCGACTTCTTTAAGATCTCCGTTCGAAATGCCGTCTTCACATCCATCGATAGACTACCATGTTCTTACTAGCGACATTTGCCGAAAGATTACGATTGCCTCGATTCGAGCAAGCGAGCAAAAGATTCTTCAAAGTCAATACCCTCCTCTTGGCGGTATCCTTTAGCAACTAATCGAGCCTTGTTCTTCAACACATCACCATGCTCATCAAGTTTCACTTTGAAGATCCATTTAAGAGCTATAATCATAGCTTACGCCTCTAGAGCGAGCACTAACTCCCATACATCAAGTCGATCAAACTCATGAATTTCATCTTGCATGGCATTGAACCGACTATCTTCATTCATGGCGGTTTTAACATCTTTTGGTTCGATCTTAGATAGTACGGAGTTGAAGAAGCACCATAAGGCATCGGTTGCAAGTTGTTTCCGGGTTGATCTGAGACGAGAGGATTTCCAATGATGTTGTCTAATGGATGATCGTGAGTCCATTTTCCGAGGTGTTCATGTGGCGGTTGTTGAGGGACCGAGGTAGTGAGTCGGTGTCTCACGAGGAAGATGGTTACGATGATGATTCAGAGCAAATATGTTTTCAAAAAGAGCATCTTCGAGGAGTAGCAAAGGGATTAACTTCATCATTGATGCGAAACATTTCCATGATGTACATTTGAAGAATGATGATTTGTTGATGAGGCGAAGGATCGAAGCGGTGCTTCTTGACTTAAAGATATTGAGGCCGAGGATTGACTTCATTTACGTGAATATGAGCATCCTCTGTTGTAGGATCAACACCTCATTAGTAATTGAATCATACAGTTCATCAAACATAGGATCAAACAATTTCTTTAAATCATCTTGAGATGGAGGTACATATGGAGTTTCTTGAGAAGAGTTTGGAACAAGGGATGAACCAATGGGACTGTTTTGAAGTGCGGGTCTGAGTGGAGTGTCCAGAGCCATTTGACCGTCGACTCATCAAACGTAACGTGAATTTTTTCCATGATATTTCGGGTTCTTTTGTTGTGGATTCGGTATCCCTTTTGTTTGGTGCATATCCTACAAATACTCCAATGTCGACTTTAGCCCTAAGTTTGCCTAAGTCTTGACCTCATTAGTTGGATAACACAATGCACCAAACACACAAAGGAAAGAGATTAGGTTTTCACTTGTGGACAAGTTCATATGGAGTTTTTCCATGAGCAAAGTGAATCGAGGAACGATTTTGTGTGTAGCATGCGTGTGGCAATTGCTTGACCAGAGAAACATTGGAACCTTTGAGTAAATCGGCATTGTTCTAGCGACTTCAACAAGAGTTCGATTTCGTCTTTCAACTACACCGTTCGTTGAGGAGTTCATGGTACACTTCTTTGATGGTGATTCCAACGCTTTCATAGAATTCACTAAGTTGTTTGTTGACAAACTCGGTTCCATTGTCATTACGATAATTACGACGGTTTTGTTAAGTCGAACCTGCAATTGTTTGATGAGTTTGATGATGATATCGAGTTTCATCCTTTGTCCTTAAGAACTTGACCCGGTGAATATAGAGTAATCATCAACCACAACTAACACATATTTCTTCCCAAAGATATTCGCACCTCATTGGTCCACATAAATCCATATGAATCATATGAAGAACTTCGTGACGAGTTAGTAGGTTTGGGTTTATGGGCATACTTCTTGCTTTTTCCCAATTGACATCTTGAACAAAGATGATCCTTTTCATACTTTAGTCTAGGTAAACCTACAACTAAGTCCTTTACGGAAAGATCGTTGATGGTGCCAAGTTCAAGTGATTGAGACGACGATGCCATAACCATGACTTTGTTTTGAAGCCTTTGATAACAAGCGATTGGAGAAGCCCTCATCATGTCATCGATAGAGATGGTGTAAAGATTTGAGCCACGAGTTCCTTTTAACAGTTCCTTACCATTAAGATCTCTAACAAAGCGGTATGTTTTCGAAGGCTACTTCTAGATCGTAATCACGAAATGACCAACAGAGAAGATTATGACCCAAACCTTCCACATAGTAAACTCTAGAGATGACACTATCACCAACAACATAATCTCCATAACCCATAATAGCACCGAAATGATCATTACCGAATCTAATAGGTCCGATGAATTTGCTCACGGTTCATGAGTCATGACCGGTCTCCAAATCATATGCTTGGAGCGACTGAGTCCGGTACCACGAGCGATTTGAGCGATCTGCGGTTAAACACAAACAAGAATGGATAATCGGATAATTGGGATCCCCATGCAAGAATGGGTTCCATTTGGTTAGTAGCAACAGTTGGAACACCCACTTCGTAAATAGAAGCATTCGTATCGAAAAGTGAGGCAATGGAATCATTGTGACTAGATGCAATACTAGTGTCTCAGATAGCCTGCTCATAGTGTGATCACTTCTTAAGGGAATAGTTCTACCAAGTGGGCATCCATTTACTAGTGGGCATTATCTCGATTAGTCTTATGACCAATGGTATCCAATAAAAGCCTATTTCTTGAATGTTCTTCCCGGGTTTCCTTTGTTTTCTAACTTTCATTCGTTTTGCCTTTTAGCCTTTTTAGCATGAATTATAGCATTAACACTATTAACGAACAATTAACATCGGTGGCGAGCATTAACACCACATTCATGATTAGAAATGAAATTCAAGCGCACATCGGTGCAAGGTTTGCAAATAGTATCGAATTGAATTAATTACAATGCGCCTATGGCTAATACTAGAATCAACACGATTCGTTTTATTCAATTCAAGCTTAAAGTTCCTAGATTGTTCTTCTACTCTTCCAAAGCACATTCTTAGCTTGAGAGGTCCTATCATTCCTTGTATTGTCTTGAGACTTTGACCTTCTCCTTTTAATGTCACCGATTACTCTGTAGAGGAATGGGAACATTAGTTGGTTTAACTACTCTTTGCATCACTGTTTAGATGTCTTTGGGATCGAACTACATGCAGTGCACTCTGGTTCACATTCTTAAAACTAGAGTACCGAGATTTGTACTCCTAGAAGGCACACTTGAGTTCTCTTTCTTAGCATTGATGCGGATCTAGAATCAACTACCTAAAGGCACACTACGGTTCACATTCAAACCATTGGGAATCGAGTGCATATCATACTTGGCATTAGGCATCGAGCATGGAATCAAAGGATTAACTCTCTCACCTAATGACTTTGGGCATATTGTGATCAAGCATTCTAAGATTTCTTGAGATAGTTTGGCATATAAGCATGCATGTCCAATTGCATTATCATGAGGTTTCTCTAACTTATCCTCTTCAACAATCTCACGCAGACATTCTAGGCAATCCTTAAGGGATGAGAAGTATGTTTGAATAGCAAGTTTGTTGTTCCTTAGATGAGGAGGACATAAGTTACTGAATAAATCATATTTATTACAAGAGTGAACGTTTGATCCACCATTCTCCCATTGGTCATTGGCATTTTCCTTTTACGACTCTTGATTCTCAATTTCCTTTTGCAATGACGCTATTTGTTCGTTGTTTTGTTACGATTGGCCTTAATTGATTCAAATAACTCATTGAAATGACATTTAACCTTTTCGTTTTCTTCCGAAAACTTTCGTTTTCCTTTTGTAAAGCATTTACTAGGTTTTGAAGATGAAACGTTTGAGAATTACGAGAATCTAAGGAGGAGGCATTTGGGAGCTGTCATATTGTTCGTTTGACCCTTTAATTGAGAGATTTGGGCTTTCAACTTTCTCGATCGTGTTGCCGAGCTTGAATCATTCATCACGTTTGTTAATTTGAAAATCGCATCAAACTCGGAGCATCGATGATGTCTTGATATTTGAAGTTTTGACATTTTCTTTAAGATGTTGATATTTCATTGTAAATTAAAATGCTCAACTTCTAGTTTAGAAAATGTTTAACCAAATTGTCGTGATCATCCATTCAATTTTCTCGTTTAGTTTAGAATTAGTTTTTCAAGCTCAATGACACGATCATGAGAGACTTTCGAGGCAATGATAGTTCATGAAATTGGGAAGCATTAATAGAGCAATTTGAGCGTTGAAAAACACATCTTGAGCAACACATTCAAGAATAAGAGTCTCATTTAGTGTATGCAAGTTCTTCCTCTCAATCTCATTATATTTTAGTGCGCTCATAGTCACTAACTTCAACAATCATTGCATCAAATTCCTTTTCCATTCCTTAATATCGGTTTCTATCCCTTTTAAGACTCTCAAAGTGATCTTTTAGAAGTTTAAAGAAAGGCATGACCTCGATTAAATAACATTCTTTCATTTGTTCAAAACCCTTTCTCCTTGATTATACCAATGGGTGTGATCCTTTTCTTGCAAGTTTTCTCAAAATCAACAAATAGTTGAAATATAACGTATTGGCTAATTAATGTCTTGCTTTTAGTGGCAATTGTTCTAGGTACAAGATGCATTGGTGTATTAGGAGGATACACAGTCTCTCTAGGCATTTTCCAAAGGGATGGTTTGTTTCAACAATATTTTCCGCTTTACGCTTATCTAAATCCTTTTTCCGAAGACTTGTTCTGAGTCAACAATGTCTCGAGGCTTAAACTTGTTCAAGGAAATCCAGTTTTCCTTCTTGTAGTCATGAGGAGTGATAATTATTTTTTCTCTATGCATTTAGGATCATTTAGTTTCTTATTCATCTTTTCCTAGTGATTTCATTTGATTTCTTATCTTCCTCGGTGCACTCAACGCAACTAGGTTTCGCCTAGGCTTAAGGATTTCATTACCATCATAAAGCACCTTATGAGCATTTCTAGCCTTTTAATTACCTCTGGATTTGGTTCCTCAACAAGGGAATGCTATGCTTATCGCTTAAGACTCGATGTTTAGTGACCATGTGAGCGATCGAATGGTGTTTCCTTGTATGTACAACTTGTTTTCAAGTTTGTTTTCAAAGTTTTCGATTAGAAAAGTCTCTCAAGAGTTTTGATTCCTTTGCATTAAATTCTTGCTTAAGCATTTTCACATTTTCTTGAAGTTCTTGCTTTTGCTTAGTTGTTTTAGAAAGTTTTTCTTGCAAGGAATTTAATTCTTGTTTCAATACTTCTTCTAAAATTACTTTTCTAATTCTTGCACGCACTTGGTCATCCATTTCCCGCTCACGAGTGGTCAACTCAAATTTAGCACGTTGTTCATAAATAGCAACACGTTCTTTATAGGCATTTAGTTCGAGATTACGTAATCATCGAGCACATGCGATGTATTCATCATAAACATAGTCATTGTTGACGCAGAAGATGCATCACTTGGTACAACTTCACTTTCACTTTGTTTCACATATTGATCATATGGGACAATATCGATACTCTCATGGGTCCTTACAATCCATATGAAGGGTGTGAAGAACTTCCATTACTAAGTTTGTGGGTTTTGGTTTGTGGGCATATTTAGTGCTTTTTCCCAATTGACATCTTGAACAAAGATTATCCTTTTCATACATAAGTCTAGGTAATCCTCTTACTAAGTCTTTTGGAAGATTGTTTATGGTACCAAAGTTCAAGTGATTGAGGCAGCGGTTGCCATAGCCATGACTTAGTTTTGGAAGCTTTTGTGTGATCGAGATGGGAGAAGATTTCATCATGTCTTGATAGATATCTTTGTATAGGTTTGAACCACGAGTTCCTCGAGAAGTTCTTTACCATCAAGTTCTCTAACGAAAAAGTATGTTTTGAAGGCTACTTCTAGATCGAATCCGCAAAATTGACCGACGAGAGAATAAGTTATGACCAAGACCTTCTCGTATACCACGGATATAACACTATCATAGACAACATAATCTCCATAACCCATAATACCGAAATGATGGTTCCGAATCTAAGTCGATGAATTTGCTCACGAAGTTCATGAGCGCGACCGGTCTCGGTCATATGCTTGGAGCGCTGAGTCCGGTACCACATGATTTGAGCGATCTAGTTGAACACAGACAGAATGGATAAGCGAATAATTGGGATCCCCATGCAAGAATGGGTTCCATTTGGTTAATGTTGATTGGAACACCGCGCCGAAATAGAAGCAATGGAATCATTAGGAATAGATCGGTCTTGTTGTGAGTATTTGAGCTATTCAAATGTATTCCTTAAGGAATAGTTCTACGGTAGGCATCCATTTTCTATTGGGCATTGTCTTAGCATTGAGGCGAGCAGTTATCCTTATGGCCAAGGTATCCATTGATAACCTATCTTACTAAATGTTCTTCCTTTGGGTTTCCACTTTGTTTTCTAACTTTCTTTCGTCTTTGCCTTTTAGCCTTAGCATGATTTTTATCATTAACAATTTTATACGGGCATTTGCGGCATTAGACAAACCATTCACACCACATTCATGATTAGCAACATAATTCAAGCGAGACATCATTACATGGTTTGCGGATAGTATAAATTGAATTAATTACGCCTATGGCTAATACTAGAATCAACACGATTCATTTTATTCAACATAAACTTAAAGTTCCTAGGTCTTACTCTCTTCAATGCATTCTTAGCTTGCGAGGTCCTATCTTGCTTGGTATTGCGGAGGATTTGACCGCTTGCTTTAATGTCATGATTACTCTGTGGGGAATTATGGGAACATTAGTTGGTTGAACTACCTTTTGCATTCACGAACTAGATGCTTGAGGATCGAACTTCTAGAAGGCACATTAGTTTTACTTTCTTAAAAGTGGGCATGGAATGGTTTGTATGCATGGCACTAGGCATAGAATAAGGCATCATAGCTTTACCTTTCACACCTAAGGTTTAGGACATGTTGCAATTAGACATTCTAGCGCTCCACGAGATCGTTTGGCACGAATGTAAGCAACCCTAATTTCTCTATCAAAACATTTATGAAATCCTCTTCCACAATCTCACGGAGACATTCTAGACTATCCTTAAGGTGAGCACAATAGTTATGAAACACAAGTTCATTATTCCTAAGATGAGGAGGAATGTATTTAGATCATAGTATATTTGCGATCGGGAGGATGACTTTGAAGCAACATTCTCATTAAAAACAAGTGGCGGTCTCCTTTTCACGACTCCTCAGTTCTCAATTTCTTTTGTAAAGAGGTTATTTTTAGTTGTTTTTGTCACGGTGACTTTTATTGAATCATATAACTCTTTAAAGTGTCGTTTAACCTTTTCATTTTCTTAGAAAACTCTCGTTTTCCTTTTGTAAAGCATTTACTAAGTTTTGAAGATGAAAAGTGTGGAAAACTAGAAGGGGGTTGAATAGTTTTTAGATTTTAAATTGATTTCAAAAACTTTAGATTCGATATTATGTGAAATCGTATGGATGTTGAGAGCGTATAGATCTAATGATAATGCAAGCAAATAAATAAATATAATGGAAAGAAATACATGACCGATTTATAGTGGTTCGGCTGGGACACCTTCCTTGCCTACTCCTCCCAGTCACCTACTCGAGAGTTCAAGCACTATGTCAACAAACTCCTTCACTTGGCGAGAAGCCTTCCGCGTTGCTTACACTTTTCGGTACAAAGCTAGATACAGGTCAGTATACGGTGGACCAAACCAACACAACTATTACACAACAAATATGTGAAATATCAAATACAAGATCTTACATCTGAAATCTTGGGTGACAAATCAATCAGGACCCCTTGCTTGGATGACTTGTAGAATGCGTGATCTCGCCTTAGAGAAGGACCTATATGAATCACAAATAGAAAGAAGAAGAACAACTCTCTAGATCTAGTGATCTATATGTTAGAAGAGAATGAGGTGTATGAGATTTAGTAAGAAGAGGGTGAGTTAGAATGAAGAAATGGCTCTCTGTTTAGGCAAATTTCCTCACTATTCTCACGGATCCCACGGATCCCTTCCACAGGATCCGGCTAGCACAAGGCTAGGGATCGTGGGCAGCTCCTCTTTGCCCATGGGTTTTGGTTGGGTTATTATGGGTTGGTCCATGGGTTTAGATTCAATGTATCTAAGTATACATTGTATCAAGTCTCTTTGGGTATGGGTTAAGATCCATGGGTTGTGATTTTACCCATCCTAATTAACTATTACAACAAATGCTTTAGTTACTACATTTTGTAAAGATTATATGTAAATGCTTTACAAAATAACATGTATCCTTATAATTATACTTAAGACAACATTATATATGTATCAACAAAACACAAAGAGATCATAAAATATTAATAAGCGTTTTTAAGGTTTATTTGTATTAACAATCTCCCCTTTTGTTGATGACAAAATATAATATTATGATGAAGTAAAACTTAAGAATAGATGTAAGTTTTGAAAGCTCCTAAGTTTTACCTTCTCCCCTTTTGTCGAAACAAAAGTTAACCCTTGGAGGAAAAAAGTAGTCTCGTGTTTCTTACTCCCCGCAGCGGTAGCTCCCCTAGTTTGGGCGTCGAGAAAAAAAATCCTATAAAGAAAGTTAGTAACATGCTTAAATGATCTTATGGTTGTCGAGAATCAAGATAGGAGCCAAGTATGTAAACAAGGCCTTGTAATAAAGCGACAAATTGTAGTAGTTAAGCCACTTACAATCATGTAAAAATAAGAACAAGACTTGTTCTTGAAAATGAAAAAAAATTAATACTAAAAGTGAAAATAGTAGTAGAGATTCCTTCCATGCTTGCATAAGGTTATGGATGAAGGTTTTGATGAGTAATGGTATTGATGCGATCAAGGATGAGGTTGAGTATAAACATTTCTTCCTAACTTCTATTGCAATTTCCTAGTGGATTGGCAATGTTCACAATGTAAATGATGTGGGTAATGAGTGCGGAAGTTTTCGGGTTGTTTTGATTTGAGTTATCACGGAAGTTGTGGTGGAAAAATAGGAAAATATGGATCAAAATCCGGAATTTTATGCGTGGTGGTGGAAAGAACCTAGATGTTCTTGGAATGTGATGGGAGCTAGAGGTGGTGATGTTTCAAGATCTTGAAAAATAGTATTTGGTGATGTGGGGGTGTGGAAAGACTATTTCTTTTTCGTTAGGTAGAGGTAGATCTTGTTGGAGTCTAAGGAGTTCCAAAGAGTTATTTTAGGTGGTGATGAGTTGGTGTACTTGTTGGTGATGAGGGTGGTGCTATAATGGAAGCATCTTGTGGTGAGTTATTTGTTGAGGATGAATCATTTGAGGTTGGTTTGCTAAACAACAAGACCGGATCTTGATCGTGCGGATATCCTAGCATTTGATTGTGGTATTTTGGATGGTGGAAGCCTGAGGTTTGGATATCATGATTGTTTGTACTAGATGATTCTCCTAAAGGGTTTTGGATGACATGATGAAGTGTGTTTGTGAGAGGAGATGGAGTATGCAAGCATTTTGGGAGTTATATATATAGAAAACAACACATTGTAATGAATGCTTGACCCAATGTGGATTTTTCATCCAAAATGACAAAATAGAAGTTGAAAGCAAACGTATACACGGATCCACGGATCCTTCCTTGAGGATCAAATCCGGCATGAAGGGGATCAGTAGATGCAGTGTTCGGACAAAAATTTTTTTTTGAAACATTTTTGCCTATTGTGTGCCTATATGCAAACTATTTGGAGTTGCGGTTTCTCGACCTCTAAAAGAAAAGGAAAATAACTAGAAAAATAAATCCTAATTGAGATAACCCGAAAACACACATTTGGTACATAAGTAATATTTGTGTTATCAATGCTCTAATTCATTTTGCTTAAATGAATGTACCCGAAACACATATTAGTTATGTGTCCTTTAGCATTCAAAAGACATGAGATGCAATGAAGCGGGTTTTACTTTGTATTAATGAAAAAGCAATTTGTCCTAGGCGTGAGAAATTGCTTTTGTGAAGTAATCTGGGAAGGTATCATCCTTTTAGAAAACATTGTGAAAGTAGGTTTTCTTTGAAAATGTATATATAAGAAAAATAGGAAGCTATAAGTAAAAACTTATCTTTGGGTTTTGAAAATTCCGTATTGTTTGTGAGTTGTGCGTGAAATAGAGATCCTAGACTCGGAAGGAAGAAGGCTAGTGTTTACATACCTTGTAGAGTCAAAATAAATTCGTGTGTTCCATTAAACCAAGACCAAGGCAGTAGGTTGAATTGTTCCGCTTCAGGTTTGGTGAGGGCGTCGGCTATGTTATCTTCGGATGCTACCTTCTCAATAGAAATGTTCCCTTTTTGACATTGTCTCTTAAGTGATGGCGAATCTCTATATGCTTGTGCGAATGCAATACGGTTCTTGCTTAAGTCGATGGCACCTTTGTTGTCACAGAGATGGCTATGTCGCTAGATGAATGTAAGTAGTCTACTAACGCTTGTTTCATCCATAGTGCTTGTTGGCATGCTTTCGTGAGCCGATTCGGCTTCGGTTTTGATATTGCTAGAGCCGTTTGTTTCTTAGAAAACCATGAAGTTAAACATCATCCCATGAAAGTACACACCCACTTACTTTTCTAACGTAATCCCTGCATGGTCGAATCGCATATACAATTGTTTCTACACCCGTGCCCTAGGATACCATAATCTAATTGTGTTGTACCCTTAATGTATCTAAAATTCTTTTCTGACTTCTAGGTGTGAAGTTTTGGGGTTTCTTGAAACCTAGCACAAGCGGACACTAAACATGATATCCAAGCCTCTTGCATGAGGTGAAGACTACCTATCATGCCACGATATTTAGTATTATCTGGATTCGCGTCTTCATCTTTTGTGAGTTTGGTGTCGGATGACATAGGTTATCCTAATTGGTTTCGACTCTTCTAGACCAAATTTCTTTAACATCTCCTTGATGTATTTAGATTGATTGAAGAAGATACCATCTTCTACTTGTTTAATTGTAGACCAAGAAAGAAACTAAGTTCTCCCATCATACTCATCTCGAACTCGTCATGCATGATTTTGAAATCATCACATGTCTTGACAAGTGGATCCGAATATAATATCATCTATGTATATTTACTATGATTATGTGTGACTCCTTTTTCTTAGTAAAAGTGTGTTGTCAACTAACCCCATGGTATAGTTATGTTTAATTAAAAGGACTTGAGTCTATCATACCAAGCTTTTGGAGCTTGTTTAAGACCATAAAGGGCTTTCTTTAATTTATAAGCGTGTTTGGGTTTTCAAAATCGATGAAGCCGGAGGTTGAGCTACATATGCTTCTTCATTAATAAGACCATTTAGAACGCTTTTGACATCCATTTGATAAAGCTTTAGATCATTAGCACAAGCATATGCAAGAAGTATTCTTATAGACTCTAATCTAGCCAGGGGCATAGGTCTCATCAAAGTCTATTCTTCTTGTTGGTTATACCCTTGGAACAGAGTAGCCTTGTTCCTAGATACTACTCCGTTTGCATCTAATTTGTTTTATACACCCATTTTGTTCCTATTACGGTTTGATTACTAGGTGGAGGGACAAGTGTCCAAACATCATTAGAAACAAATTGATTTAATTCTTCTTGCATAGCCGTTACCCAACTTTCATCTTTTATGGCTTGTATTCTTAGGTTCTATAGTTGAAACAAAACAAAATAAGCTACTTTGGTTTTGAACTTGAGATCTTAATGTTCGTTCATTTAGCTTTCCTATGACCTTATCTACGGGTGATCTTTGGACTCTTTAATGTTTGTGATTTCACTAATTGAAGGTTTTCTTCTTCATTTATCTTTTCTTAATTACAATAGCTTCACTTTCTATGATCGTCATCGACAAAGAGGTGGAGAGGTTTGGGTGGACTTTCATCAAATTTTATGTTTAATGACTCTTCTACCTTCATTGTTTCTTTGTTTAATATGGCGTAAGCTTTGCTATTAAGCGAGTAACCTAGAAAGATACCTTGGTTGATTTAGGATCAAATTTTGTGGTAATCTTTAGTGTTAAGAATGAAGCATTTGCTTCCAAAGACTCTAAAATGATTTAAAGTAGGCTTTTTGTCTCGGAGTAACTCATATGGAGTTTTACCTAAGATTGGTCTAATTAAGACTCGATTGAGTATATACGTTGAAGTATCAACGACATTACACCAAAATTTTTGAGGTATGGATTGTTAATTAAGCATGGTTCTACATTTCTTGAAGGTTCTATTCTTTCTTTCTACCCCATTCGATTGTGGAGTCGTGGGCGAAGTTGTGAGTAATACCATTAGCGTCACAAAAGCTCGAATTGCACTTCATTATCAATTCCCTACCATGATCCGTCCTAATAGACACTATGGGTTTTCCTAGCGTCTTTGGATCTTTTTAATATTTCAAAATAGTTAAAGGTTTCGTTTTGTTCTTTAAAAATTTGTCCAAGTATACCTAGGTAGTCATCCACTATACCAAGTATAGTAGTTGCCTCCATAACTTTGGATAGCGGATGGACCAAATAAATCCATAAATAATTCTAGACACCTAGTTATGGACACCATGTTTTTAGCTTTATGACTCGAATGAGCTTGTTTTCCTATATTACAAGCATCACAAAATGATGTTCATATTTTAACTTAGGTAGATCTCTTACTAGATATTTGGATGATAGCGATTGAAGAAGTCGCATGTTGGCGTGACCCGATCTTGATGCCATAAGGTCAAGTATCATCCATAGAGGTAAGACATAGTTTGTCTTTAGGTTCATTACCGATTTTAATGACATAGACTCCATGTTTCCTAATTCCTCTTCCTATGGTTATGCCATTTTAAGTATCTTACTAGCGGTTTGATAAAAGTACATTGCTTTTTTATCACATATTTTCTATATTAAGACATTAAAGTTTAGGTTTTCTCATTGACACACATCGTTAATGGTTAGAGATTTGTTAGAAACCGTACCTTCCGATGATTCTACTTGCTATTTCCAACACCGCATTACCTCCATTTCAGGTTCATATGTGGAGAATAGATCCTATTGCGGTCATGTGCCTCGTGCACCATATCCTTGACCCATTCATCAGGGTCTAGTCCTTTAAGCACACCTAAAACAATAATAAACTCAAAGTTTGGTCCCATTTATTCATGGGTCCATTAGTGTTAAACATTCCATTCATGTTGAATGTGTATGGATAAGATGATATGCATTCCATGGAGCAAAGTTTTGAAAGAGAAACCATTTTGCATATTAGGGTTCCATCCCATTTGATGGTTACTTCTTGGATAAGCGTTATTAGGTCTCCTAGATGCATTATGTTTTGAAAAGATGGTGCTTTGTTTCTTGCAAAGTAGGATTATTTTTTGGGTGGATGTCTAGTGGTGACATGAGTTGGTTTCTTCCTATTTACGATAACGAACTCGGTTCTAGATGATGAGGCTATGTTATTACCACTAGTTGTCACAGTGAGATCCACGGATCGGTTGTACACTAGCGGTTCCCTTTTAGGATCCATGGGATCCGCACAGCGATGGCTGGTTTTCTAATTCTTTAACAAATTTTATTTCTTTACTTTCACTAGTTGATGGATCAAGTTGTTGTACCTAGACCCCTTTTGGTTGTTGGGTTTTAACACCATCGAGTATTGTATCTAAGGTGTTTGTACTCATTCTAGCAATTTTAGAATCTAAATGATCAACTAGTGTTTGAAGTTGAACACAAATTTCATTACTTCTTTATTTTACCCTTTTCCAAGCGTTTTAGTTTTGCTTTTAATTCTATGACTTCTTTATCTAAGCGTTGGTTTGACTCTTTAAAAGCTTGTTTTTGTTAATTAGTTTAAGCTAATATTGCATAGTTTATCATATTCATTATACGATGAGTCGTCATCAGTGATGAACTACTATAGTATTCATGACATACCGTCATTTGCCATGAGACAAATTTCTTATCCTCTGAGTGCTCATTCCCCGTGCAGCTCACGAATGCCTTTTGATCATCCGTTTGGGACCTTACTAATAAAGTGGTTTGGGTCCCCACATTTAAAGCAATCGATCATCCTTTGGCTTTTCGTCCTCTTTGCTTTTCAAAGCCTTCTTATCGTCATACGGTTGTTTGGCGTATCTACCCTTTCTTCAAAGAATTTTTAAAGTCCCTTACCGCCATAGCGTACTCTTGTCGTCACTACTCGAAGATGAGTTCTCCTCATCGCTCGAAGCCTTTTGGCTTTAAGGACAAAGAGATTTGTGTTTCTCCACTGAGGCTTGGAATCTTTAGCGAGGACAAGCTCGTAGACTTTTAGGTTGCCTATGAGTTCATCGAGGTGAGGATTGTCAAATCTTTTGACTCTTGATTGCACCTTGGATCTCACTTGATGGAAGTGCCTTAGATATCTCTAACATGGTTACGGCTAGAAAAGGATTCATCGAGTGCTTGTAAAGATGTAATAATAGTATTAAAGTTAGCAAATGAATGATCTATAGTTTCCTCATCCGATATTGAAAAATGTTCATATTGTTGAACAAATAGATCAATTTTATTATTTTTAACTTGTTGGTTGCCTTGATGAGTTATGATGAGTGTGTAAATACTCATCATTTTTGGTCATCTGAGCTAAAGCGTTTAAAATGCTCAAATGCATCAAAATCTGAAAATATTCCAAAATTGCATTTATATGTTTCGGATGCAAAATGTTTAAAATCGGATGAAAAATGAGCAAAGTTTGCATAATTGGCGATTCGGTCCCCAGTTTCTAAAATTGTCGAGAAATAGTCTGGTCCTAATTTCAAAGAAAAATCACCAAAGGTCCTTTTTAAATCATAACTTGTCAAAATTAGTCCTTTGGTGAAAATATAAAAAGTTTGAGAAATTACAAGTTTGGTCCTCGAGTTTCAAAATTGGCAAAATGGTCTTTGGAAAATTGGAAAATGTCAAGTTTGGTCCTTGTACTTTTAGAGCTTGTCACTTTTAGCCCTTGGAGCAACTTTGATGAAATGGCGACCATGGTCCCTTGTTTTAGAAATTGCAATTTAGTCCTTGGATATTAAACCTCTTTAAACCTTGGTCACTTGTCAAATTCAATTGTGACCCCTAGCCTAGCTCTTGGACCCTTTCAATTTGGACCCTTTCCTTTAATAATTAGACAGTCAACCATTTGGTCAAATAACCACTACCCTTTTTTCTTTCTTTGACATCAAGCTTACTGACATCATGCCTCCTCACCTCTTTACACTACCATGTTCCCTCTCCTCGACAAGCCTCCAGAATCATTAAATGCACTTCACTCCCTCAACACTAAGCTGCTAAAAACACCTTTCCGCAAAAACAAATCAATGGCTAAAACTATCCAAGCCATCCAATGGTCTAAAAACCAAGTGGGATTAGCTCGGAGAGAGACAAGAAAGAGTTTGGGTATAAAAAGGAAGCAATAGGAGAAAGAGAGGAGAGTAGTTAGTTTTATAAAAATTTTCCTTATATCGTTTTTTAATTAATGTCTTAGTTTAATTAAAAATGTTGTAATTCAGTTCTTTGTATCACATTTAAGTTAAATTCTCATTTTAATGTGTTGTTAAGTATCAATCAAGTCTTTATTCAAAGTCAAGTTATTGTTCTTGTTGCAATTTTAGTTCCAAATTCTTATGAACAATACATTATTAGCTTATTTACGAGCCTAGCAAGTTTATTGAAGCTTCTAAGCTTTTGATGAGCTTAAAGTTAAATTTCAAACAAATTTGTGAAATGGTCAGCGAAAGTCAAGCAGTGAGGCAAAGTTAGTTAAGCAGGAATGGAAGGCGCTTTGGGTTGATTCGATGTGAATTTGGGTTTATGATAAAGTTAGGATAGTGATTCTTGAGTGTTTGGCAAACCATTGTGGGTAGGACAAAGTGTAGTCTATTTTCAAATTTGTTGCTTAAAAGCATGTTTGTGGTTAGGAATAGTTTTTGTCCATTGATTTAAGTGTTATTAAGCTAGTTAGATTTAGTTTGAGGTGCATGCAAGTTGAATCGGTAGTTTGTTTAGTTAAAATTGCATAACGGTAGAAATAGGTGTGTTTGGATCAATAGGTAAACACATCTTTAAGTTTAGTTCGATTAGCTTAACTCTTGTTGTTATATGCTTGTTTAGTTCATATATACTCATATCATCTTACTTATGTACCTTAACCCACCAAAGTCAAAATCAACATCATTGTCTCAAATTCCTTCTTGTTGTGGATTTTGCTAAACCAATCATTTGTTTATGTTCAAAACTCATAGATACTTGCACTAGTTTAATTTATCTTATAACATCATTCTCGGTCCTAAAATTGGCTTCAAATCTCAACTTGGTCAACATTTCTGGCTTCAAAAGTCGACTTACAATCAGTTTTGGCAGTAGAGGAATTTTCATGGACTAATTTACGAGTCAATTCGGTGATACTTGTGGCTTTTAAAATTTCAATGGTCTAGTTTATTGTTATCATTTTGTGTAATTTTGTCAATTTTCTAAAAGCCCCAAGAGCTTGTCAAAATGGGACTAAATGCCTTGTCGAAGCCTTAGTCTGCCTGAGGATTATCTGATTCTTGAGCTTGCATTGGGCTCATAAGAGCTTCTCAAAGTCGGCTTTTGGTTTGTTAGTAGCCGCCGGTCTTGTTTAGGGTCCCATATTTGGTTTTAGGTTTTAGCTTATTGGTTGGCTTATTCTTTAGCTCAAAGTAGGCACCCAATCGCTTTTAGCTTATAAGCTCAAATCTTCATAATCTTATCATTTTGCAAATCGAGGTTATAGATAGTTGTTTATTGTTGCATTAGAGTACTTTTAGCATATTTTAGCTTGTGTTATCAGTTGGTGGCTTGTTGTATTCATTTGGCTTATTCAAGTGCTTATTTATAAGCACATTGCATATGATTGCATAATCTTACACACAAGCACTGTTTTTCTATTTTCCTAGTTTCATAATATTATTTTAGAGTTTTCTTGAATTTTCAGATTTTCTAAGTTGATTTGCTATTTTCTTAATTTAAATTAGTTTTAAGCATTTTTAATTAGCTTTAAATACAATTAATTAAGAAAGGTTCAAAAATAATTTTTCAATTTTCTTAAGTTAAGATAAATATCAAAGACAAAAAATATTTTCTAGATTTTTCTTAGTTAAATTTGTATTTTAGGTAATTTAAGTAGTTTTAAATAGTTTTTAATTCATAAAAATCCAAAATAATCGGAAAAATACAAAAATAGTTTTGAAAATTCTCTTTTGATATTTTAGATTTTCTAAGTCAAAATTTTATTTTCTAGCTTTATTTCATATTTTCTTGTATTTTAGGTTATTATTAAATAGTTAAAAATAGTTTTAATTAATAATAATTAGATAAATAGTTATTAAAATAATTTTCTTTTTCTAAATATTTTCTTTTATCATTAGGTTTGTAAAAATGTCATTTCATATTTTTAGGACTTTTATTTCTTAGATCTCGCTTTTTATTACATGCGTTTCGTAATTTTATTTAAGCGTAAGTTTTAAGTTTTAACGTTCATCAATTTTAAAAATAGTGATAGCGTTTATTTAATTTTTTATCTTTTTAATTTTCTTTAATTTGCATTTAAGCCTCGTAATTTGTTTCCTTTTCCTTTAGTTATAATCATTATTGAATCTCCTTTCAGTTCGAATCTCCGATCGCTACTCGTTTGGTGATCCATTGCATAGCCTCGATGGGACATAACGACCGAAACCCTATACTCTCGATCTTCATTGCATTTGTGCAAAATGTTTTAAGTTTGTTACGGTCGGCCATTCATGAGTGGCCGGGAGATAAAACTTGGCGGTTTGTACGGATCAAATATTGGCGCCATTCTTGAGGCTGTCTTGATTATCTTCGTCTAGCAGTTAGTGATTTGAATATTCACTCATTGTTCATACCATCCATCTATGTATTTATATTTTCTTATAAAAATACAAAATACTCTTCTCATTCCTCTTATCAAGTATGATTCTATTTCTCTTACCCCACCAAATCTTTGATTCTACTCTTATTTAACCTCAAAACGTTTAATTCTATTTCTTTAACCCTCTACATGTTTAATTCTCATGGCGACATTCGATTATCCTTGTTGTTTCCTGCAAAAGCCGTATGGAAGAGGATCGATTACATTGTCGAATCCGGATTGTTTATACAAGCAATGTGGAAGGATGGGTGCAAGCAAATATTGTTATTGGTGCGAATTATCGATAAAAACTCTCGATGATTCTCAAGTTTTGACCATCGCCACAACCCGATGAACCCGTTCAGAACAGGAGACCATAGCGAGTGGTGGTGCTAGCTCGAGCCGCCCACTTCCCACCTCCAGTTTTTGAGAATGTTCTTGATTTGATAGTCATTCGGATCACCATGTTGGTTTTGTTGATTCTTTGAATAGGCGACTCCTTCTCATGACTCTCAAATGCAATCGTTTATTCCTTGTGTCGGTTGTGGTGAGCCTCTCTTGGTTCGCCTTTGTTGGTGTACTTGTGTACAATGTGGTAATGATATCCATAACGGGGTTGTTTGTTTTGTGGTTGAGGAATTCATTTGATTATGATCCTAATCCGAACTCATTTAACAACCCTCAAACTTTCCAATTACCCACCACAGCCCGACTTATCTTCATATGATCAACATTACTGCTTTGTGAATTTTGTGGGTCCTCTTGAGGATTTGAGTGTCAATCGGAAACACGTTTGTCTATGAGCAGTTTTCGGTGATGCTCGAACCTTTGGTTATGACCAAAATCCATATGATCCACAGTCCTGACGCAGCAGTTTCTTGTTGTGAGTCTGTATGGAGGTCCCACTTCGATTGTCAAATAGAATTCATTTCCTTGTAACAATCATGACTCTCATGAGTTTGACAATTGCCAACCTCCACGGCACCATCTGATTCAAACTACACCGAGCGTTGTCTCAGAAATCTCCCAAGATTATGAAACCATAATGAAAACACTTGATGATATGATTAGTAACTTTAAGAATCAAGTGAGTGGTGAAAGACCATGGGAGGTGCTTGCCAGAGAGCGAGAAGAGCAGAGGCTCGCAAATCTAGGGAAGAATTATGGTCCTAGAGCATGCGGCTCTAAGGCGTTCTCAATTTCTCAAGGCATCTCTATATGATGATGACGAGGAAGTTTTATCCTTTAAAGATAATATTTCTCGACTCCTCGGCCGGTTGATATCGGTTGATATTCCATCTCGAACAATGCTATCACACGAGATTCACTCACTCTCTTATTATGGGGGCGAGCATCTTGACTTTTTTCACGAAAGGAATCGGACGAATTCATAAAGTCTAGTGTTGAGAACCTTGTCCCAATCCCAAGAGAGTCATAGGGAATTCTTGATCATGTGTGTGATATCCCTCCTCCTGTCTTCGAAATGATCATGTTGAGATGTTCTTGATTCGATGATGATGATTCGTTATCTTGTGGAGACATCATTTATGTGGAAGATTCACCTTACAGGCTTGCTTAGAAGAGAGAATGATGAATTCTTGACCTTTGAAATCAAAGATGAAGCTCTTGAGCAACATTATTGAATGTCGGTCTTCTCATTTCTAAAATCGAGGCTTTCAAGAAACCTATTTCATCTCTATCCCCATTAAGGATAGTGACATTCTTTGATGATTCTATTAGGAAAGAGGCCTTGTTTTGATAATATGGGAGAGAAGATTAGTGGCGATTACTTCTCATTATTCTCTCTCGATCATGAATCATTTACTTTTGAGAGTTAGCGGTGAACCCGCTCATATCATTGCGATATGATTCATTCACCTTCATGGAGTTCTCGGATGAACTCGCTCGTATCATATCTCCGGGGTGTAATAACTTCTACTGATCTAGACACACCCGGGATATGTCTAGACCAATTGAGCTTAAATGATGAGATTCATACTATTAATTCTCCTTACGATGATGATGAGTTAATCATGATGTTTATCATGATTTTCTATCTCTTCTTCACCTATCCGTAGCTTCTGTTCTTCACTCCTTCGGGAATGAAGACACTATCTTTTGACCCGGCATTTTCATTTATCATTTTGAGCGGTTCTATGTATATCTCATTGGTGTAGAACTTTCGCGTGCTTGAATGTTTGTCGAACATCTTGAATGGCTTGGATGGAGTTGTTTCTTCACCTTTAACCAATTAATTGAGAATTGAGTCAAGCTGTGACTCGGTAATCAAAAATAGTAGCTAAACATGGGTTTTCACCCGTATGTACCACCTAGTGTGGTTGCCCCACATGTATATATATATATATATATATATATATATATATATATATATATATATATATATATATATCTTCAAAAAAAAAAAAAAAATCTTTTAAATAATGGCGTAGTATTTCCTTTTTCGTTCTTTGTTTGGCATAACGGTTGATACTTTGAAATAATGAGGCAATATTCATTTCTAAGTGTGAGGAATTCTCATGAATTTTATCATGTAATTATACCACTAATTCCCGTTTTGGCCAAATTTTTTGGTGTAAGTGTTTTGCACTTACTCATACGGGTACACTTGATAAAGTTTGACATGCGGGTCCGAGGCTGGATTGTCCTGGAGCCATTTGACCGATCGACTCATCGAGCGTAACGTGAATTGTTTCCATGATATTTGGGTTCTCTTGTTGTAGATTCGGTATCCCTTTCAGTTTGGTGCATAACCTACAAATACTCCAATGTCAGCTTTAGCTTTTAGTTTACCTAAATCTTGACCGTCATTAGTTGGGTAACATAAAGCACCAAACTCACGAAGGTAGGACAGATCAGGTTTTCGTTTATGGACAAGTTCATATGGAGTTTTTCCATGAGAGGTGTGAATAAGGGATCGATTTTGAGTGTAACATGCAGTGGCAATGGCTTCAGCCCATAGAAACATTGGAACCTTTGAGTAAATCAGCATTGTTCTTGTGGCTTCTACAAGAGTTCGATTTCGTCTTTCAACTACACCGTTCTGTTGAGGAGTTCGAGGAACACTTCTTTGAGGAATGATTCCAACATATTCATAAAATTCATTGAGTTCTTTATTAACAAACTCAGTTCTATTGTCAGTTCGGACGATTCGAACCGTTTTGTTGAGACGGATCTGAAGTTGTTTAATAAGTTTAATGATGACATCTGGAGTTTCATCCTTTGTCCTCAAAAACTTAACCCAAGTGAATCGGGAGTAGTCATAAACCACAACTAACACATATCTCTTCCCATTAATAGTTTCCACTCTCATGGGTCCGCACAAATCCATATGAAGGGTGTGAAGAACTTCCATTACTAAGTTTGTGGGTTTTGGTTTGTGGGCATATTTCGTGCTTTTTCCCAATTGACATGCTGAACAAAGATTATCCTTTTCATACATAAGTCTAGGTAATCCTCTTACTAAGTCTTTTCTGGAAAGATTGTTTATGGTACCAAAGTTCAAGTGATTGAGACAGCGGTGCCATAGCCATGACTTAGTTTTGGAAGCTTTTGTGCGATCAATGATGGGAGAAGATTTCATCATGTCTTCGATAGATATCTTTGTATAGGTTTGAACCACGAGTTCCTCACGAGAAGTTCTTTACCATCAAGTTCTCTAACGAAAAAGTATGTTTTCGAAGGCTACTTCTAGATCGAATCACGTAATTGACCGACGGAGAATAAGTTATGACCAAGACCTTCTCGTAATATACCACGGATATAACACTATCACCGACAACATAATCTCCATAACCCATAATTGCACCGAAATGATCGTTCCGAATCTAAGCATCGATGAATTTGCTCACGAAGTTCATGAGCGCGACCGGTCTCCAAATATGCTTGGAGCGACTGAGTCCGTGTACCACATAACGATTTGAGCGATCTGCAGTTGAACACAGACAAGAATGGATAAGCGAATAATTGGGATCCCCATGCAAGAATGGGTTCCATTTGGTTAATGTGATGATTGGAACACCCGCATCGAAATAGAAGCAATGGAATCATTAGGAATAGATGCGATCTTTGGTGTCCGTATTGAGCTATTCAAAGTATGTTCACTTCTTAAAGGAATAGTTCTACCGTGAGGCATCCATTTTCTATTGGGCATTGTCTTAGCAGTTGAGGCGAGCAGTTATCCTTATGGCCAAAAGGTATCCATTGATAACCTATCTTACTAAATGTTCTTCCTTTGGGTTTCCTTGTTTTCTAACTTTCTTTCGTCTTTGCCTTTTAGCCTTCTTAGCATGATTTTTATCATTAACAATTTTATCCGGGCATTTGTGACATTAGACAAACCATTCACACCACATTCATGATTAGCAACATAATTCAAGCGAGACATCATTACATGGTTTGCGGATAGTATAAGAATTGAATTAATTACGATGCGCCTATGGCTAATACTAGAATCAACACGATTCATTTTATTCAACATAAACTTAAAGTTCCTAGGACGGTCTTCTACTCTCTTCAATGCACATTCTTAGCTTGCGAGGTCCTATCTTGCTTGGTATTGCACGGAGGATTTGACCCGCTTGCTTTAATGTCATGATTACTCTGTGAGGGAATTATGGGAACATTAGTTGGTTGAACTACCTTTTGCATTCACGAACTAGATGCTTGAAGGATCCGAACTTCTAGAAGGCACATTAGTTTTACTTTCTTAAAATCTGGGCATGGAATGGTTTGTATGCATGGCACTAGGCATAGAATAAGGCATCATAGCTTTACCTTTCACACCTAAGGATTTAGGACATGTTGCAATTAGACATTCTAGCGACTCTGAGATCGTTTGGCTGAATGTAAGCAACCTAATTTCTCTATCAAAAGGCTTATTTATGAAATCCTCTTCCACAATCTCACGGAGACATTCTAGACTATCCTTAAGGTGAGCACAATAGTTATGAAACACAAGTTCATTATTCCTAAGATGAGGAGGAATGTATTTACTTGATCATAGTATATTTGCGATCGAGAGGATGACTTTGAAGCAACATTCTCATTAAAAACAAGTGGCGGTCTCCTTTTCACGACTCCTCGATTCTCAATTTCTTTTTGTAAAGAGGTTATTTTTCGTTGTTTTGTCACGGTGACTTTTATTGAATCATATAACTCTTTAAAGTGTCGTTTAACCTTTTCATTTTCTTCTAGAAAACTCTCGTTTTCCTTTTGTAAAGCATTTACTAAGTTTTGAAGATGAAAAGTGTGGAAAACTAGAAGGGGGGGTTGAATAGTTTTGCCGATTTTAAATTGATTTCAAAAACTTTAGATTCGATATTATGTGAAATCGTATGGATGTTGAGAACGTATAGATCTAATGATAATGCAAGCAACTAAATAAATATAATGGAAAGAAATGACACAACCGATTTATAGTGGTTCGGCTACAAGGACACCTTCCTTGCCTACTCCACTCCCGAGTCACCTACTCGAGTTCAAGCACTATGTCAACAAACTCCTTCACTTGGCGGAGAAGCCTTCACAACGTTGCTTACACTTTTTCGGTACAAAGCTAGATACCGAGTCCGTAGTACGGTGGACCAAACCAACACAACTATTACACAACAAATATGTGAAATATCAAATACAAGATCTTCGCTCATGAAATCTTGCGGGTGACAAATCAATCAAGGACCCTTGCTTGGATGACTTGTAGAATGCTCGTGATCTCGCCTTAGAGAAGGACCTATATGAGAATCACAAATAGAAAGAAAGAAGAACAACTCTCTAGATCTAGTGATCTATATGTTAGAAGAGAATGAGAGTGTATGAGAGATTTAGTAAGAAGAGGGGTGAGTTAGAATGAAGAAATGGCTCTCTATTTATAGGCAAATTTCCTCACTGTTCTCACGGATCCCACGGATCCCTTCCACTTGGGATCCGGCTAGCACAAGGCTAGGGATCCGTGGAACGCTCCTCTTTGCCCATGGGTTTTTTGGTTATGGGTTGGTCCATGGGTTTAGATTCAATGTATCTAAGTATACATTGTATCAAGTCTCTTTGGGTATGGGTTAAGATCCATGGGTTGTGATTTTTACCCATCCTAATTAACTATTACAACAAATGCTTTAGTTACTACATTTTTGTAAAGATTATATGTAAATGCTTTACAAAATAACATGTATCCTTATAATTATACTTAAGACAACATTATATATGTTATCAACAAAACACAAAGAGATCGCAAAATATTAATAAGCGTTTTAAGGTTTATTTGTATTAACAATCTCCCTTTTGTTGATGACAAAATATAATATTATGATGAGTAAAACTTAAGAATAGATGTAAGTTTTGAAAGCTCCTAAGTTTTACTTCTTCTCCCCTTTTGTCGAAACAAAAGTTAACCCTTGGAGGAAAAAGTAGTCTCGTGTTTCTTACTCCCCTTGACGGTAGCTCCCCTAGTTTGGGCGTCAAGAGAAGAAAAAATCCTATAAAGAAAGTTAGTAACATGCTTAAATGATCTTATGGTTGTCGAGAATCAAGATAGGAGCCAAGGTATGTAAACAAGGCCTTGTAATAAAGCGACAAATTGTAGTGGTAGTTAAGCCACTTACAATCATGTAAAAATAAGAACAAGACTTGTTCTTGAAAATGAAAAAAAATTAATACTAAAAGTGAAAAATAGTAGTAGAGATTCCTTCCATGCTTGCATAAGGTTATGGATGAAGGTTTTGATGAGTAATGGTATTGATGCGATCAAGGATGAGGTTGAGTATGAAACGCATTTCTTCCTAACTTCTATTGCAATTTCCTAGTGGATTGGCAATGTTCACAATGTAAATGATGTGGGTAATGAGTGCGGAAGTTTTCGGGTTGTTTTGATTTGAGTTATCACGGAAGTTGTGGTGGAAAAATAGGAAAATATGGATCAAAATCCGGAATGTTTATGCGTGGTGGTGGAAAGAACCTAGATGTTCTTGGAATGTGATGGGAGCTAGAGGTGGTGATGTTTCAAGATCTTGAAAAATAGTATTTGGTGATGTGGGGGTGTGGAAAGACTATTTCTTTTTAGTTAGGTAGGGTAGATCTTGTTGGAGTCCTAAGGAGTTCCAAAAGAGTTATTTTAGGTGGTGATGAAGTTGGTGTACTTGTTGGTGATGAGGGTGGTGCTATAATGGAAGCATCTTGTGGTGAGTTATTTGTTGAGGATGAATCATTTGAGGTTGGTTTTGCTAAACAACAAGACCGGATACTGATCCGTGCGGATATCCTAGCATTTGATTGTGGTATTTTGGATGGTGGAAGCACAAAGGTTTGGATATCATGATTGTTTGTACTAGATGATTCTCCTAAAGGGTTTTTGGATGACATGATGAAGTGTGTTTGTGAGAAGGAGATGGAGTATGCAAGCATTTTGGGAGTTATATATATAGAAAAACAACACATTGTAATGAATGCTTGACCCAAAATGTGGATTTTTCATCCAAAATGACAAAAATAGAAGTTGAAAACACTTAGATACACGGATCCACGGATCCTTCCTTGAGGATCCGTCCGGCATGAAGGTGGGATCCGTGGATGCAGTGATTCGGTGACAAAAATTTTTTTTTGAAACATTTTTGCCTATTGTGTGCCTATATGCAAACTATTTGGAGTTGCGGTTTCTCGACCTCTAAAAGAAAAGGAAAATAACTAGAAAAATAAATCCTAATTGAGATAACCCGAAAACACACATTTGGTACATAAGTCGTAATATTGTGTTATCAATGCTCTAATTCATTTTGCTTAAATGAATGTGCCAAAACACATATTAGTTATGTGTCCCTTTAGCATTCAAAAGACATGAGATGCAATGAAAGCGGGTTTTACTTTGTATTAATAATGAAAAAGCAATTTGTCCTAGGCGTGAGAAATTGCTTTTGTGAAATGATCTGGGAAGGTATCATCCTTTTAGAAAACATTGTGAAAGTAGGTTTTCTTTGAAAATGTGTATATAAGAAAAAATAGGAAAGCTATAAGTAAAAACTTATCTTTGGGTTTTGAAAATTCCGTATTGTTTGTGAGTTGTGCGTGAAATAGAGATCCTAGACTCGGAAGGAAGAAGGCTAGTGTTTACATACCTTGTAGAGTCAAAATAAATTACGACGTGTTCCATTAAACCAAGACCAAGGCAAGTAGGTTGAATTGTTCCCGCTTCAGCGGTTTGGTGAGGACGTCGGCTATGTTATCTTCGGATGCTACCTTCTCAATAGAAATGTTCCCTTTTGAACATTGTCTCTTAAGTGATGACGAATCTCTATATGCTTGGTGCGAGAATGCAATACCGGTTCTTGCTTAAGTCGATGGCACCTTTGTTGTCACATAGAATGGCTATGTCGCTTAGATGAATGTCGTAGTCTACTAACGCTTGTTTCATCCATAGTGCTTGTTGGCATGCTTTGCGGTGGAGCGTACTCGGCCGGTTTTTGATATTGCTAGAGCCGTTTGTTTCTTAGAAAACCATGAAGTTAAACATCATCCCATGAAAGTACACACCCACTTGTACTTTTTCTATCAACGTAATCCCTGCATGGTCGAATCTGCATATACAATTGTTTCTACACCCGTGCCCTTAGGATACCATAATCCTAATTGTGTTGTACCCTTAATGTATCTAAAATTCTTTTACGGCTTCTAGGTGTGAAGTTTTGGGGTTTTCTTGAAACCTAGCACATAGCGTACACTAAACATGATATCCGCCTACTTGCCGTGAGGTGAAAGACTACCTATCATGCCACGATATTTAGTATTATCTACGGATTCGCCGTCTTCATCTTTTGTGAGTTTGGTGTCGGATGACATGGGTGTCCTAATTGGTTTCGACTCTTCTAGACCAAATTTCTTTAACATCTCCTTGATGTATTTAGATTGATTGAAGAAGATACCATCTTCTACTTGTTTAATTGTAGACCAAGAAAGAAACTAAGTTCTCCCATCATACTCATCTCGAACTCGTCATGCATGATTTTAGAGAAATCATCACATGTCTTGACAAGTGGATCCGAATATAATATCATCTATGTATATTTGTACTATGATTATGTGTGACTCCTTTTTCTTAGTAAAAGTGTGTTGTCAACTAACCCCATGGTATAGTTATGTTTAATTAAAAGGACTTGAGTCTATCATACCAAGCTTTTGGAGCTTGTTTAAGACCATAAAGGGCTTTCTTTAATTTATAAGCGTGTTTGGGTTTTCAAAATCGATGAAGCCGGAGGTTGAGCTACATATGCTTCTTCATTAATAAGACCATTTAGAAAAGCGCTTTTGACATCCATTTGATAAAGCTTTAGATCATTAGCACAAGCATATGCAAGAAGTATTCTTATAGACTCTAATCTAGCCACGGGGGCATAGGTCTCATCAAAGTCTATTCCTTCTTGTTGGTTATACCCTTGGGCAACGAGTCTAGCCTTGTTCCTAGATACTACTCCGTTTGCATCTAATTTGTTTTTATACACCCATTTTGTTCCTATTACGGTTTGATTACTAGGTGGAGGGACAAGTGTCCAAACATCATTAGAAACAAATTGATTTAATTCTTCTTGCATAGCCATTACCCAACTTTCATCTTTTATGGCTTCTTGTGTGTTCTTAGGTTCTATAGTTGAAACAAAACAAAATAAGCTACTTTGGTTTTGAACTTGAGATCTTAATGTTCGTTCATTTAGCTTTCCTATGACCTTATCTACGGGTGATCTTTGGACTCTTTAATGTTTGTGATTTCACTAATTGAAGGTTTTCTTCTTCATTTATCTTTTTCTTAATTACAATAGCTTCACTTTCTATGATCTCGTCATCGACAAGAGGTGGAGAGGGTTTGGGTGGACTTTCATCAAATTTTATGTTTAATGACTCTTCTACCTTCATTGTTTCTTTGTTTAATATGACGTAAGCTTTGCTATTAAGCGAGTAACCTAGAAAGATACCTTGGTTGATTTAGGATCAAATTTTGTAAGGTAATCTTTAGTGTTAAGAATGAAGCATTTGCTTCCAAAGACTCTAAAATGATTTAAAGTAGGCTTTTGTCTCGGAGTAACTCATATGGAGTTTTACCTAAGATTGGTCTAATTAAGACTCGATTGAGTATGTGCGTTGAAGTATCAACGACATTACACCAAAATTTTGAGGTATGGATTGTTAGTTAAGCATGGTTCTACTCATTTCTTGAAGGGTTCTATTCTTTCTTTCTACTACCCCATTCGATTGTGGAGTGCGTGGGCCGAAGTTGTGAGTAATACCATTAGCGTCACAAAAGCTCGAATTGCACTTCATTATCGAATTCCTACCATGATCCGTCCTAATAGACACTATGGGTTTTCCTAGTCGTCTTTGGATCTTTTGTAATATTTCAAAATAGTTAAAGGTTTCGTTTTGTTCTTTAAAATTTTGTCCAAGTATACCTAGAGTAGTCATCCACTATTACCAAAGTATAGTAGTTGCCTCCATAACTTTGGATAGCGGATGGACCAAATAAATCCATATGAAGTAATTCTAGACACCTAGTTATGGACACCATGTTTTTAGCTTTATGACTCGAATGAGCTTGTTTTCCTATATTACAAGCATCACAAAATGATGTTCATATTTTAACTTAGGTAGATCTCTTACTAGATATTTGGATGATAGCGATTGAAGAAGTCGCATGTTGGCGTGACCCAATCTTGATGCCATAAGGTCAAGTATCATCCATAGAGGTAAGACATAGTTTGTCTTTAGGTTCATTACCGATTTTAATGACATAGACTCCATGTTTCCTAATTCCTCTTCCTATGGTTATGCCATTTTAAGTATCTTACTAGCGGTTTCGGTAAAAGTACATTGCACTTTTATCACATATTTTCCTATACTTAAGACATTAAAGTTTAGGTTTTCTCGTGACACACATCGTTAATGGTTAGAGATTTGTTAGAAACCGTACCTTTACCGATGATTCTACTTTTGCTATTTCCAAACACCACATTACCTCCATTTACGGTTCATATGTGGAGAATAGATCCTATTGCGGTCATGTGCCTCGTGCACCCGCTATCCTTGACCCATTCATCGGGTCTAGGTCAACCTTTAAGCACACCTAAAACAATAATAAACTCAAAGTTTGGTCCCATTTATTCATGGGTCCATTAGTGTTAAACATTCCATTCATGTTAGACATGTATGGATAAGATGATATGCATTCCATGGAGCAAAGTTTTGAAAAGAGAAACCATTTTGCATATTGGGTTCCATCCCATTTGATGGTTACTTCTTGGATAAGCGTTATTAGGTCTCCTAGATGCATTATGTTTTGAAAAGATGGTGCTTTGTTTCTTGCAAAAGTAGGATTATTTTTGGAGGTGGATGTCTAGTGGTGACATGAGTTGGTTTCTTCCTATTTACGATAACGAACTCGGTTCTAGATGATGAGGCTATGTTATTACCACTAGTTGTCACAGCAGATCCACGGATCGGTTGTACACTAGCGGTTCCCTTTTAGGGATCCATGGGATCCGCCACAACAATGGTGGTTTTTCTAATTCTTTAACAAATTTTATTTCTTTACTTTCACTAGTTGATGGATCAAGTTGTTGTATGCCTAGACCCTTTTGGTTGTTGCCGGTTTTAACACCATCGAGTATTGTATCTAAGGTGTTTGTACTCATTCTAGCAATTTTAGAATCTAAATGATCAACTAGTGTTTGAAGTTGAACACAAATTTCACATTCACCACTTGCTATTTTACCCTTTTCCAAGCGTTTTAGTTTTGCTTTTAATTCTATGACTTCTTTATCTAAGCGTTGGTTTTGACTCTTTAAAAGCTTGTTTTGTTAATTAGTTTTAAGCTAATATTGCATAGTTTATCATATTCATTATGCAATGAGTCGTCATCAGTGATGAACTACTATAGTATTCATGACATACCTCGTCATTTGCCATGAGACAAATTTCTTCGTCCTCCCGGTCGCTCATTCCCCACGTGCAGCTCACGAATGCCTTTTGATCATCCGTTTGGGACACTTACTAATAAAGTGGTTTGGGTCCCCACATTTAAAGCAATCGATCATCCTTTGGCTTTTCGTCCTCTTTGCTTTTCAAAAGCCTTTCTTATCGTCATACGGTTGTTTGGCGTATCTACCCTTTCTTCTAAAGAATTTTTAAAGTCCCTTACCGCCATAGCGTACTCTTCGTCGTCACTACTCAAGATGAGTTCTCCTCATCGCTCGAAGCCTTTTGGCTTTAAGGACAAGAGATTTGTGTTTCTCTTTCACCTTTGAGGCTTGGAATCTTTAGCAAGGACAAGCTCGTAGACTTTTAGGTTGCCTATGAGTTCATCGAGGTGAGGATTGTCAAATCTTTTGACTCTTGATTGCCGTCACCTTGGATCTCCACTTGATGGAAGTGCCCTTAGATATCTCCTAACATGGTTACGGCTAGAAAAGGATTCATCAGTGCTTGTAAAGATGTAATAATAGTATTAAAGTTAGCAAATGAATGATCTATAGTTTCCTCATCCGATATTGAAAATGTTCATATTGTTGAACAAATAGATCAATTTTATTATTTTAACTTGTTGGTTGCCTTGATGAGTTATGATGAGTGTGTAAATACTCATCATTTTGGTTAAATGAGCTGCAAAGCGTTTAAAATGCTCGAAATGCATCAAAATCTGAAAATATTCCAAAATTGCATTTTATATGTTTCGGATGCAAAATGTTTAAAATCGGATGAAAAATGAGCAAAGTTTGCATAATTGGCGCTTCCAGTCCCCAGTTTCTAAAATTGTCAGAAATAGTCCCTGAGTCCTAATTTCAAAAGAAAAATCACCAAAGGTCCTTTTTAAATCATAACTTGTCAAAATTAGTCCTTTGGTGAAAAATATAAAAAAGTTTGAGAAATTACAAGTTTGGTCCTCCAAGTTTCAAAATTGGCAAAAATGGTCTTTGTAAAATTGGAAAATGTCAAGTTTGGTCCTTGTACTTTTAGAGCTTGTCACTTTTAGCCCTTGGAGCAACTTTGATGAAATGGCAGCCATGGTCCCTTGTTTTTCAGAAATTGCAATTTAGTCCTTGGATATTAAACCTCTTTAAACCTTGGTCCCTTGTCAAATTCAATTGTGACCCCCTGCCTAGCTCTTGGACCCTTTCAATTTGGACCCTTTCCCTTTAATAATTAGACCAGTCAACCATTTGGTCAAATAACCACCCTACCCGCCTTTTTTTCTTTCTTCCCCAACATCTAGCTTGCAACACTCCATGCCTTGTCCCCTCCTCACCTTTACACTACCATGTTCCCCTCTCCTCAACAAGCCTCCAAGAATCATTAAATGCACCTTCACTCCCACACTCAACACTAAACTGCTAAAAACACCTTTCCCGCCAAAAACCAAATCAATGGCTAAAAACTATCCAAGCCATCCAATGGTCTAAAAACCAAGTGGGATTAGCTCAGAGAGAGACAAGAAAGAGTTTGGGTATAAAAAGGAAGCAATAGGAGAAAGAGAGGAGAGTAGTTAGTTTTATAAAAATTTTCCTTATGTCGTTTTTTTTAATTAATGTCTTAGTTTAATTAAAAATGTTGTAATTTCAGTTCTTTGTATCACATTTAAGTTAAATTCTCATTTTAATGTGTTGTTAAGTATCAATCCAAGTCTTTATTCAAAGTCCAAGTTATTGTTCATTTGTTGCAATTTTTAGTTCCAAATTCTTATGAACAATCATTATTAGCTTATTTCGAGCCCTAGCAAGTTTATTGAAGCTTCTCATAGCTTTTGATGAGCTTAAAGTTAAATTTCAAACAAATTTGTGAAATGGTCAACGAAAGTCAAACAGTGAGGCAAAGTTAGTTAAACAGGAATGGAAGCTGCTTTGGGTTGATTCAGTGTGAATTTGGGTTTATGATAAAGTTAGGATAGTGATTCTTGAACTGTTTGGCAAGCCATTGTGGCTGGGACAAAGTGTAAGTCTATTTTCAAATTTGTTGCTTAAACTGTATTTGTGGTTAGGAATAGTTTTTGTCCATTGATTTAAGTGTTATTAAGCTAGTTAGATTTAGTTTGAGGGTCTGTGCAAGTTGAATCAGTAGTTTGTTTAGTTAAAATTGCATAACAGTAGAAATAGGTGTGTTTGGATCAATAGGTAAACCTGTCTTTAAGTTTAGTTCAGTGCTTAACTCTTGTTGTTATATGCTTGTTTAGTTCATATATACTCATATCATCTTACTTATGTGCTCAGAACCCACCAAAGTCAAAATCATCATCATTGTCTCAAATTCCTTCTTGTTGTGGATTTTGCTAAACCAATCATTTGTTTTATGTTCAAAACTCATAGATATAGCTTGCACTAGGTTTAATTTATCTTATAACATCATTCTCAGTCCTAAAATTGGCTTCAAATCTCAACTTGGTCAACATTTCACAACCGCTTCAAAAGTCGACTTGCAAAAGTCGGTTTTGGCCAACTAGAGGAATTTTCATGGACTAATTTACGAGTCAATTCGGTGATACTTGTGGCTTTTAAAATTTCAACTGGTCTAGTTTATTGTTATCATTTTGTGTAATTTTGTCAATTTTCTAAAAGCCCCAAAAGAGCTTGTCAAAATGGGACTAAATGCCTGTGCGAGCACCGAGTGCTGACTGCAGGATTATCTGATTCTTGAGCTTGCATTGGGCTCATAAGAGCTTCTCAAAGTCGGCTTTTGGTTTGTTAGTAGCCAGCCAGGTCTTGTTTAGGGTCCCATATTTGGTTTTAGGTTTTAGCTTATTGGTTGGCTTATTCTTTAGCTCAAAGTAGGCACCCAAAATCGCTTTTAGCTTATAAGCTCAAATCTTCATAATCTTATCATTTTGCAAATCGAGGTTATAGATAGTTGTTTATTGTTGCATTAGAGTACTTTTAGCATATTTTAGCTTGTGTTATCGGTTGGTGGCTTGTTGTATTCATTTGGCTTATTCAAGTGCTTATTTATAAGCACATTGCATAGATTGCATAATCTTACACACAAGCACCTGTTTTTCTATTTTCCTAGTTTCATAATATTATTTTAGAGTTTTCTTGAATTTTCAGATTTTTCTAAGTTGATTTGCTATTTTTCTTAATTTAAATTAGTTTTTAAGCATTTTTAATTAGCTTTAAATACAATTAATTAAGAAAAGGTTCAAAAAAATAATTTTTCAATTTTCTTAAGTTAAGATAAATATCAAAAGACAAAAAAATATTTTTCTAGATTTTTCTTAGTTAAATTTGTATTTTTAGGTAATTTAAGTAGTTTTAAATAGTTTTTAATTCATAAAAAATCCAAAAATAATCAGAAAAATACAAAAATAGTTTTGAAAATTCTCTTTTGATATTTTAGATTTTTCTAAGTCAAAATTTTATTTTTCTAGCTTTATTTCATATTTTCTTGTATTTTAGGTTATTATTAAATAGTTAAAAATAGTTTTTAATTAATAATAATTAGATAAATAGTTATTAAAATAATTTTCTTTTTCTAAATATTTTCTTTTATCATTAGGTTTGTAAAAATGTCATTTTCATATTTTTAGGACTTTTATTTCTTAGATCTCACTTTTTATTACATGCGTTTACGTAATTTTATTTAAGCGTAAGTTTTAAGTTTTAAACGTTCATCAATTTTAAAAATAGTGATAGCGTTTATTTAATTTTTTATCTTTTAATTTTCTTTAATTTGCATTTAAGCCTCGTAATTTGTTTCCTTTTCCTTTAGTTATAATCATATTGAATCTCCTTTTCCGTTCAAATCTCTCGATCACTATATCGTTTGGTGATCCATTGCATAGCTCGATGGGACATAACGACCGGAAACCCTATACTCTCCTCGATCTTCATTGCATTTGTGCTTAAGTTGTTTTAAGTTTGTTACGATTGACCATTCACAAGTGGCGGCTTGAGTGATAAAACTTGGCGGTTTGTACGGATCAAATGTTTGGCGCCACTTGAGTCAGTCTTGATTATCTTCCGTCTAGCAGTTAGTGATTTGAATATTCACTCATTGTTCATACCATCCATCTCATGTATTTATATTTTCTTATAAAATACAAAATACTCTTCTCATTCCTCTTATCCGTATGATTCTATTTCTCTTACCCCTCGCACTGCTTGATTCTACTCTTATTTAACCTCAAAACCGTTTAATTCTATTTCTTTAACCTCTACATGTTTAATTCTCATGGCGACATTCGATTATCCTTGTTGTTTCCACTTTGCAAAGCCGTATGGAAGAGGATCGATTCATTGTCGAATCCGGATTGTTTATGCAAGCAATGTGGAAGGATGGGTGCAAGCAAATATTGTTATTGGTGCGAATTATCCGATAAAACTCTCTCGATGATTCTCCAAGTTTTTCGACCATCCGCCACAACCCGATGAACCCGTTCAAGAACCGGAGACCATAACGGAAGTGGTGGAAATTGCTAGCTCTCGAGCACACCACTTGTCCCACCTCCGCATTTTTCGAGAATGTTCTTGAGATTTGATAGTCATTCGGATCACCATGTTGGTTTTGTTGATTCTTTGAATAGACTGACTCCTTCTCATGACTCTCAAATGCAATCGTTTATTCCTTGTGTCGGTTGTGGTGAGCCTCTCTTTGGTTCGCCCTGTTGTTGGTGTACTTGTGTACAATGTGGTAATGATATCCATAACGGGAGTTGTTTGTTTTGTGGTTCGAGGAATTCATTTGATTATGATCCTAATCCGAACTCATTTAACAACCCCTCAAACTTTTCCAATTACCCACCACAACCCGACTTATCTTCATATGATCAACATTACTGCTGTGAATTTTGTGGAGGTCCTCACCAAGGATTTGAGTGTCAATCCAGGAAACACGTTTGTCTATGAGCAGTTTTCGGTGATGCTCGAACCTTTGGTTATGACCAAAATCCATATGATCCACAGGCCCCGACGCAGCAGTTTCTTGTTGTAGTCTGTGGAGGTCCCCACTTCACTCGATTGTCAAATAGGGAATTCATTTCCTTGTAACAATCATGACTCTCACGGGTTTGACAATTGCCAACCTCCACAGCACCATACGATTCAAACTACACCTGAGCCGTTGTCTCAAGAAATCTCCCAAGATTATGAAACCATAATGAAAACACTTGATGATATGATTAGTAACTTTAAGAATCAAGTGAGTGGTGAAAAGACCATGGGAGAATTGCTTGCCGAAGAACGAGAAGAACGAGAGGCTCGCAAATCTAGGGAAGAATTATTAGTCCTAGAGCATGCAGCTCTAAGGCGTTCTCAATTTCTCAAGGCATCTCTATATGATGATGACGAGGAGAGTTTTTATCCTTTTAAAGATAATATTTCTCAACTCCCTCAGCCAGTTGATATCCCAGCAGTTGATATTCCATCTCAAACAACTGCTATCACACCCGAGATTCACACTCACTCTCTTATTATGGGGGACGAGCATCTTGACACTGTTCACGAAAAGGAATCGGACGAATTCATAAAGTCTAGTGTTGAGAACCTTGTCCCAATCCCAAGAGAGTCATAGGAATTCTTGATCATGTGTGATATCCTCCTCTCTTGTCTTCCAAAATGATCATGTTGAGATGTTCTTGATTCGATGATGATGATTCGTTATCTTGTGGAGACATCATTTATGTGGAAGATTCACCTTCCGAGCTTGTTAGCTTAGAAGAAGAGAATGATGAAGTTACCGACATTTGAAATCAAAGATGAAGCTCTTGAGCAACATTATTGAATGTCGGTCTTCTCATTTCTAAAATCGAGGCTTTCAAAGAGAAACCTATTTCATCTCCTATCCCATTAAGGATAGTGACATTCTTTCGATGATTCTATTAGGAAATGAAGGCCTTCTGTTTTGATAATATGGGAGAGAAGATTAGTGGCGTACCACTTCTCATTATTCTCTCTCGATCATGAATCATTTACTTTTGAGGAGTTCGCGGTGAACCCACTCATATCAATTCGAATATGATTCATTCACCTTCATGGAGTTCTCGGATGAACTCACTCATATCATATCTCCGGAGTATGATAACTTCTACTTTGATCTAGACACACCCGGGATATGTCTAGACCAATTGAGCTTAAATGATGAGATTCATGCTATTATGAATTCTCCTTACGATGATGATGAGTTAATCATGATGTTTATCATGATTTTCTATCTCTTCTTCACCTATCCGTGGCTTCTCACATTCTTCACTCCTTCGGAATGAAGACACTATCTTGACCCCGGCATTTTCATTTATCATTTTGAGCGGTTCTATGTATATCTCATCGGTGTAGAACTTTCACGTGCTTGAAATGTTTGTCCAAACATCTTGAATGAAAGCTTGATGGAGATTGTTTCTTCCACTTTGCTTCCCATGAACCAATTAATTCGGGTCGAGTCAAGCTAGCGACTCGGTAATCAAAAATAGTAGCTAAACATGGGTTTTCACCCGTGTACCACCCTAGTGTGGGGAGTTGCCCATTAATATCATGTTATATATATATATATATATATATATATATATATATATATATATATATATATATATATATATATATATATCTTCAAAAAAAAAAAAAAATCTTTTTAAATAATGGCCGAGTATTTCCTTTTACGTTTTTTGTTTCGCATAACAATGTACTTTGAATATTGAGGCAATATTCATTTCTAAGTGTGGGGAATTTCACGAATTTTATCATGTAATTATACCACCTAATTCCCGTGCTGGCCAAATTTTTTTTGGTGTAAGTGTTTTGACTTACTCATCCGGTTATCATCCGCTTTGTCTAATAAACAAAAGGATTGGCTAATCCAGAGCAAACGGCTCTTGGTAAAGATATCTCACATCCGTTGACGGCTTGCAATTTGCCCAAAATTGTATGGTATTCACCACCATATCCTAAAAAGTGAAGAGTTGGCTAGCCCGCAAGTTTATGGCTTGTGGTAAAGCGATGGAAAAACCATAATTGGTAATCACCACCAAAGATAATATTGATAGTTTATCTAAGAGTTGGCTAGTCCGAGCAAACGGCTTCGTAAAGACAAATCAAACCATTGAAAGTCGGTGATTTGCTCAAAATCACACGGTTATCGCTGTACCATGGTTCTTACTGAACCGAAATATTTGGCTACTCCAAGTAATGGCTTTTGGTAAAGAGTTTCAAATCCATTATGTTTTTCAAAAGATTGCTAGGGACTAGCAATAGTTTAGTATGTGGGGATTGATGAGTGTGTAAATACTCATCATTTTTGTTAAATCTGAATCAAAAACGCTTAAAATGCTCGAAATGCATCAAAATACCGAAAATATTCCAAAATTGCATTTTATATGTTTCGGATGCAAAATGTTTAAAATCGATGAAAAATGAGCAAAGTTTGCATAATTGGCGCTTTCAGTCCCCAAGTTTCTAAAATTGTCGAAATAGTCCCCGAGTCCTAATTTCAAAAGAAAATCACCAAAGGTCCTTTTAAATCATAACTTGTCAAAATTAGTCCTTTGGTGAAAAATATAAAAAAGTTTGAGAAATTACAAGTTTGGTCCTCCAAGTTTCAAAATTGGCAAAAATGGTCCTTGGAAAATTGGAAAATGTCAAGTTTGGTCCTTGTACTTTTAGAGCTTGTCACTTTTAGCCCTTGGAGCAACTTTGATGAAATGGCAGCCATGGTCCCTTATTTTTCAGAAATTGCAATTTAGTCCTTGGATATTAAACCTCTTTAAACCTTGGTCCCTTGTCAAATTCAATTGTGACCCTCTGCCTAGCTCTTGGACCCTTTCAATTTGGACCCTTTCCCTTTAATAATTAGACCAGTCAACCATTTGGTCAAATAACCACCCTACCCGCCTTTTTTTCTTTCTTCCCCAACATCTAGCCTGCAACACTCCATGCCTTGTCCCCTCCTCACCTTTACACTACCATGTTCCCCTCTCCTCAACAAGCCTCCAAGAATCATTAAATGCACCTTCACTCCCACACTCAACACTAAACTGCTAAAAACACCTTTCCCGCCAAAAACCAAATCAATGGCTAAAAACTATCCAAGCCATCCAATGGTCTAAAAACCAAGTGGGATTAGCTCAGAGAGAGACAAGAAAGAGTTTGGGTATAAAAAGGAAGCAAGAGGAGAAAGAGAGGAGAGTAGTTAGTTTTATAAAAATTTTCCTTATGTCGTTTTTTTTAATTAATGTCTTAGTTTAATTAAAAATGTTGTAATTTCAGTTCTTTGTATCACATTTAAGTTAAATTCTCATTTTAATGTCTTGTTAAGTATCAATCCAAGTCTTTATTCAAAGTCCAAGTTATTGTTCATCGTTGCAATTTTTAGTTCCAAATTCTTATGAACAATCATTATTAGCTTATTTCGAGCCCTAGCAAGTTTATCAAGCTTCTCATAGCTTTTGATGAGCTTAAAATTAAATTTCAAACAAATTTGTGAAATGGTCAACGAAAGTCAAACAGTGAGGCAAAGTTAGTTAAACAGAATGGAAGTCGCTTTGGGTTGATTCGGTGTGAATTGGGTTTATGATAAAGTTAGGATAGTGATTCTTGAACTGTTTGGCAAGCCATTGCGGGGACAAAGTGTAAGTCTATTTTCAAATTTGTTGCTTAAACCAGATTTGTGGTTAGGAATAGTTTTTGTCCATTGATTTAAGTGTTATTAAGCTAGTTAGATTTAGTTTGAGGGTCCGTGCAAGTTGAATCGATGGTTTGTTTAGTTAAAATTGCATAACAAGAGAAATAGGTGTGTTTGGATCAATAGGTAAACCTGTCTTTAAGTTTAGTTCGCTTAACTCTTGTTGTTATATGCTTGTTTAGTTCATATATACTCATATCTGCCTTACTTATGTGCCTCAGAACCCACCAAAGTCAAAATCATCATCACTGCCTCAAATTCCTTCTCATTGTGGATTTTGCTAAACCAATCATTTGTTTTATGTTCAAAACTCATAGATATAGCTTGCACTAGGTTTAATTTATCTTATAACATCATTCTCATCCCTAAATTGGCTTCAAATCTCAACTTGGTCAACATTTCACAACCTGCTTCAAAAGTCAACTTGCAAAAGTCGGTTTTGGCTAGTAGGAATTTTCATGGACTAATTTCTCGAATCAATTTCGATTGATACTTGTGGCTTTTAAAATTTCAACTGGTCTAGTTTATTGTTATCATTTTGTGTAATTTGTCAATTTTCTAAAAGCCCCAAAAGAGCTTGTCAAATGGGACTAAATGCCTTGTGCAGGCAATCGAGTCTGACAGGATTATGCAGCTCTTGCAGAGCTTGCATTGGGCTCATAAGAGCTTCTCAAAGTCTCGCTTTTGGTTTGTTAGTAGCCACCAGTCTTGTTTAGGGTCCCATATTTGGTTTTAGGTTTTAGCTTATTGGTTGGCTTATTCTTTAGCTCAAAGTAGGCACCCAAAATCTGCTTTTAGCTTATAAGCTCAAATCTTCATAATCTTATCATTTTGCAAATCAGAGGTTATAGATAGTTGTTTATTGTTGCATTGGAGTACTTTTAGCATATTTTAGCTTGTGTTATCAGTTGGTGGCTTGTTATATTCATTTGGCTTATTCAAGTGCTTATTTATAAGCACATTGCATAGCAGTTGCATAATCTTACACACAAGCACCTGTTTTTTCTATTTTTCCTAGTTTCATAATATTATTTTAGAGTTTTCTTGAATTTTTCAGATTTTTCTAAGTTGATTTGCTATTTTTCTTAATTTAAATTAGTTTTTAAGCATTTTTAATTAGCTTTAAATACAATTAATTAAGAAAAGGTTCAAAAAAATAATTTTTCAATTTTATTAAGTTAAGATAAATATAAAAAGACAAAAAAATATTTTTCTAGATTTTTCTTAGTTAAATTTGTATTTTAGGTAATTTAAGTAGTTTTAAATAGTTTTTAATTCATAAAAAATCCAAAAATAATCGAAAAAATACAAAATAGTTTTGAAAATTCTCTTTGATATTTTAGATTTTTCTAAATCAAAATTTTATTTTTCTAGCTTTATTTCCTATTTTCTTGTATTTTAGGTTATTATTAAATAGTTAAAAATAGTTTTTAATTAATAATAATTAGATAAATAGTTATAAAAATAATTTTCTTTTTCTAAATATTTTCTTTTATCATTAGGTTTGTAAAATGTCATTTTCATATTTTTAGGACTTTTATTTCTTAGATCTCACTTTTTATTCTCAGACGCTTTCGTAATTTTATTTAAACGTAAGTTTTAAGTTTTAAACGCTCATCAATTTTAAAAATAGTGATAGCGTTTATTTAATATTTTCATCTTTTTAATTTTCTTTAATTTGCATTTAAGCCTCGTAATTTGCTTCCTTTCCTTTAGTTATAATCATATTCAAATCTCCTTTTCGCTCAAATCTCTCGATCACTATATCGTTTGGTGATCCATTGCATAGCTCGCTGGGACATAACGACCCGGGGAAACCCTATACTCTCCTGATCTTCATTGCATTTGTGCTTAAGCTGTTTTAAGTTTGTTACGGTCGGCCATTCACAAGTGGCCGGCTTGAGTGATAAAACTTGACGGTTTGGCACGGATCAAGTTACAACTAAAGAATTCCAAATTTCTTTAGAGGTTTTAAGCATAGAAATTCTTTCGAATTCCTTTTTCGGTAAAGCATTATATAAAACCATTGTTGCTTCACTATTTTTAGAAAGCTTTTCTTCATTTCATCATTTAGTTTATCATGAGGTATGTGAACTAAATTTCCTTTATCATCATTCGAGGTAGCCTCAAAATCACCTTCAACAATAATGTACCAAAGATCAATATCTTTAGACTTCACATATGTTTCAATCTATTTTCCAATATATAAAACCATTAGTTTCAAGTAGTGGTGGTCGTTGCATAGATTGCCCTTCCTTATAATTTTCGAACCCATAGTGATCGAAAAGTTTTTAAAATACAATTTTATTTTAAAATTTTATAAACTTAGCTCTTGATGCCAATTGTGGAAAACTAGAAGGGGTTGAATAGTTTTGCCGATTTTAAATTGATTTCAAAACTTTAGATTCGATATTATGTGAAATCGTATGGATGTTGAGAACGATAGATCTAATGATAATGCAAGCAAATAAATAAAGATAAGGAAAGAAATGACACAACCGATTTATAGTGGTTCGCTACAAGGACACCTTCCTTGCCCTACTCCACTCCCCGAGTCACCTACTCAAGAGTTCAAGCACTATGTCAACAAACTCCTTCACTTGGCGGAGAAGCCTTCACAACGTTGCTTACACTTTTTCCGCACAAAGCTAGATACCGAGTCCGTAGCACGGTGGACCAAACCAACACAACTATTACACAACAAATATGTGAAATATCAAATACAAGATCTTCGCTATGAAATCTTGCGGAGTGACAAATCAATCAAGGACCCTTGCTTGGATGACTTGTAGAATGCTCGTGATCTCGCCTTAGAAGGACCTATATGAGAATCACAAATAGAAAGAAAGAAGAACAACTCTCTAGATCTAGTGATCTATATGTTAGAAGAATGAGAGTGTATGAGAGATTTAGTAAGAAGAGGGTGAGTTAGAATGAAGAAATGGCTCTCATTTATAGGCAAATTTCCTCATTGTTTCACGGATCCCACGAATCCTTCCACTGGGATCCGCTAGCACAAGGCTAGGGATCCGTGGAACGCCTCTTTGCCCATGGGTTTTTGGTTGGGTCATGGGTTGGTCCATGGGTTTAGATTCAATGTATCTAAGTATACATTGTATCAAGTCTCTTTGGGTATGGGTTAAGATCCATGGGTTGTGATTTTACCCATCCTAATTAACTATTACAACAAATGCTTTAGTTACTACATTTTTGTAAAAGATTATATGTAAATGCTTTACAAAAATAACATGTATCCTTATAATTATACTTAAGACAACATTATATATGTTATCAACAAAACACAAAGAGATCGCAAAATATTAATAAACGTTTTTAAGGTTTATTTGTATTAACAAAAAGTTTAAGAATACTAAGAATCTAAAGGAGGAGGCATTTGGGAACCATTCACATTGTTCTTTTCACCATTTAATTGAGAAATTTGGGTTTTCAACTTTACGATCGTGTTACAATGAGCTTGAATCTGTTACACGTTTGTTTATCCGAAAACTCGCATCAAACTCGGAGCATCTCAAGATGTCTTGATATTTGAGGTTTTGACATTTTCTTTAAGATTTTGATATTTTAGTTGTAAATTAAAATGTTCAACTTCTAGTTTAGAAAGATGTTTTACCAAATTATCGTGATCATCCAGATCAATTTTCTCATTTAGTTTATAATTGGTCTTTTCAAGCTCAATGACACGATCATGAGAGACTTTTAGAGCAACAGATAATTCATGAAATTGAGAAGCATTAATGGAACAATTCGTAGCAGTGTAAAACACATCTTGAGTGATACATTCAGAAATAAGATTCTCATTCAATGTATGTAAGTTCTTCCTCTCAATCTCATTATATTTTAATTCTCGCTCATAGTCACTAACCTCAACTATTATTGCATCAAATTCCTTTTCCATTTCTTTAATATCTAAATCCATCCCTTTTTTAAGACTCTCAAATTGATCTTTTAGATGTTTAAAGAAAGGCATGACCTCGCTTAAATAGCATTCTTTAGTTTGCTCAAACCCCTTTCTCCTTCGCTTATACCAGCTGGTGTGATCCTTTTCTTACAAGTTTTCTCAAAATCAACAAATAATTGAAAGATAACATATTGACCGATTAAGGTCTTGCTTTTAGTGGCTATAGTTCTAGGGACTAGATGCATTGGTGTATTAGGAGGATACACAGCTGTCAAGGCATTTTCCTAAGAGGGGTTTGTTACAACAAGATTCTCTCGCTTTTGCTTATCTAAATCCTTTTCCGAACACTTGTTCGGTGTTAACAACGCTTGAGGCTTAAACATATTCAAGGAAATCCAATTTTCCTTTTGTAGTCATGGGGTCTGATAATTATGTTTTTCTCTTTACATGCAGGATTGTTGAGTTTCTTATCCATTTTCTCCCTAGTGACCTCATCTGATTTCTTATCTTCCTCATTGTACTCATCACAACTAGGTATCTGCCTAGGTTTAAGTATTTCATTGCCATCATAAATTACCTTATGAGCAGTTCTAGCCTTTTTAATGACCTATGGATTTGGTTCCTCAACAAGGGGAATGCTATGCTTATCGCTTAAGACTATATGCTTAGTGATTAAGTGAGCATCAATGGTGTTCCCTTGTACGCATAACTTATTTTCAAGTTTGTTTTTCAAAGTTTTTAGATTGGAAAATCATTCAAAAGTTTTGATTCCTTAGCATTGAATTCTTGCTTAAGCATTTTCACATTTTCTTGAAGTTCTTGTTTTTGCTTAGTAGTTTTAGAAAGCTTTTCTTGTAAGGAGTTTAACTCTTGTTTTAATACTTCTTCTCTAAAATTACTTTTTCTAATAATTGTCCGCATTTGGTCATCCATTTCCTACTCACGTGTGGTCAGCTCAAATTTAGCACGTTGTTCATAAATAGCAACACGTTCTTTATAGGCATTAAGTTCAGAGACACCAGAATCATCAGGGGTACATGCATTGTAATCATAAAAACATAGTCATCATTGACTGCAGAAGATGCATTACTTGGTACAACCTCACTTTCACTCTTCTTCACATATTGATCATATGGGACAATATTGCTACTACCCTCATCATCAATATCTGATTCATAAGTTTCAAGAGATTGTACTTCATTATGCATCTTTCTCTCATCAACATCATCATATAGTTTTAATACCTCCGAAATGATTTTGTCTTTGGATGGACCACTTGTTGTGGTGGAGAGACCTTGGAGAAACCATAGGTGAGATGTCGCCATGAAGATAGTTTGAGCGAGAGGTTCATCATCGACATCGAGTCAAAAGCATCACAACTGCTACTTGAAAGGCATTCTTATGATTATGACCTATCTCCGTATTGGTTGTTCATCAACATCAAGATCATATGTCTTGGCATTCCTTCAAGAAGAAACAATAACTCTTCTTCATCCAAAGTCGCTCCATTATCCCGAGCTTGCACGAGCAACATCTTATCTCTCAAGTACTCGCATTCGAGGCCATTTTGGCGATGTGCGCTTCCTTGCAATATGTCCTCACCTCCACAGCTTGTAGCACTTGATCGGCTTTGCTTGTCCCCGATTTCCATTCCTTCCCTATTCAGTTTGCCACATATCCTCTACCAACTCCACCTCTTCCTTGTTCGATCGCTTTCTTGAACCGGGCGCACCATAACCTTCCCATCTCCGATAAAGGCTTGATTGTGTGGATTGGATGTCGCTCGAGGTTGTTGTTGGTGTGTGGAGAGTTCATGTTTTGACTAATCATGAGAGCCGCTTGATTAATGAAGTGTCCCACGTGCATCAAGATCGACTTGTTTGAACATTGGATCGTGAATGAGTTTGTGATTACCATTACCCATGGGTATAACTTGAGAAGCTTTGGTGGTAATTCCAACATTTGTAGAAAGCGGTTGAATCACTTGATGAGCTCGTCTCTCCTCGGTTGGTTTTGAACTCGATCAAGAATCCTTTTTCAAACATAGCATGTCTCTCATTCAAGAAGGAATGCATAGAGTTGTTCATAGTTTGTATTCTTCAATCCTTTGGTTAGTTTCACAGAGGTGACAAACTTGTGCCATTCAGATTCATGTTGTTCACAAATTTTGAGTTCAAATTGAATGTTAGGCATGGTCATTTTGATGTTCCTCATGTCATTCACAAGCTTATGGAATCTCACATAGTATTCATAGACACTCATCATCGGTTTCATCTTGAAGTGTTCAAATTCATCATACAGCCAGTGATTCTCGTCCTCAATAGTTAATTCGTAACTTGAGAGAAGCATCTTGACATTATCCCATACGCCTTTGCTTCATGTTGTGATTGATAAGCTTGTAGATGTCTTTTGGAAGACCTTGAAGTATAATGTTAGAAGCCCCGATATCTCGCATCGAATCTCTTTTCTCCTTATCATTGAGCTCATCATACGCCTTTGGTCCATCTATTCCATAGATCATTGTTCCATCTGCACCGTATCAATTAAGTCTCTAGTAGTCTCAATCGATAAGGTCCTTCATCGATTGACTTGAGAATGTTGACTCCGTTTTCTTTTCCCAAACAATACAATCGATTCGTTGTGCCCATGAGTCATAATCGCCTGCATCGAGCATAGGTGGACGGTATCCGACCGCTGCTGAACGCCCTCGCCTACGGAAGAAACAATAGTAGGAACGATGTTTGCCATGATTACAAGTTCTACGGATTTTACTATTCTTTGATTAAACCGGAAATTGATTCTTTCACGGATTTTACTAAACCAAAAGAACAACCGTAAGAATGTATCACGAAGAAGTAACAAGTCTCAATAGACAAGTAGCTAAACACTCAACTCGCTTAGTTATCAACTCGCTAAACAACCAACTCGCTTAAAGAAACAAGTCGCTTAAGGAATCAACTAGCTAAATAGCCAAGTCGCATTAGTATCAACTCGCAACACAATCAACTCGCTTAATGAAACAAGTCGCTAAATAGCCAACTCGCTTTAGTATCAACTCGCAACACAATCAACTCGCTTAATGAGACAAGTCGCTTTAAGAATCAACTCGCTTAATAGCAAGTCGCAAACGGACACAACTCGCTTAACCACCAAGTCGCTTAAAAGGTCAACTCGCTAAATAGCCAAGTCGCATATATCAACTCGCTCCAAGAATAAAGCAACTCGCTCAAGAAACTCAAGTCCGAGACTCAAATCGCTTAGTACAAAGTTCACAAATAACAACTTTATCAATCAAAAACAACCAAACCACAATGATTTAAGCTTTCCAATTCAAAACATAAACACATATGATGATCCTAAATACAAAAGTACAAGCAAATTCAAACTTTAAGACTAGAATTTGTCCAAATGATTCAAACTCTCCTAAATACTTAATACCCCAAAAACCTTATGAAATCCACCAAAACAAAGAGCATGAAAGATGAGTGATCAAACCATGGCTCTTGATACCAATTGTAAGATATAGGATTTCACAAACACACTAAACCATAATCACTATGGGGCGTTCAAGTAGTTTAGAGAAAGAAAGTTCTAGAGAGAGAAAGGGAAGAGAGTTGGGAACTATGTGAAACAAAGAAAATGGTATTGAGCTCCAACCCTCTACCTGGGAGGTAGAGGTCTTTATAGTTTCTTACAAACAAACGCCACCTACGGGTGTGGATCGGGCATACAATGGGTAAAGACCCGTCCGTCCTCCATGGTGTTACATAACAAACTACTTAATAATATAACTTGACTACGACTACGAGCTTTCTACCGAATACATATACTTGAGGTGACAGAATCTTTAATGACCGAATTTTCTAATTCCTAACATTGACACATACACACTTTTTCCCCATTTTCTAAATATCACTATAAACAATAAATGTTCTAACTATAGTTACAAAAAGGATATTTATACGATAAGTAATCTAAATTTTTTGAATAACAAATGCATTAGAAATAGTATGCATTAAAAGAAAACTTTGGGCGACTTCCAACCCATTGTCCTTTTATCTAATCTGTTTTGGCCAGTTTGAGATAAAACACAACCCAAGTTGACCCAATCATAGGTAATAAAATGGGTTAAAAACTTGAAATTATCACCTCTATTTTGTATTTTACCATACTGATAACTAAACCTACGTATTTTGGGTAGTGCATATCATGATAATCTTGCTTAATGGCATTTGAATCAACAATAGTTTTTGACTATTTTTTTTGTTTTTGGTAGAATGAGGAAACGACTCTGTGGAAGCTTGGGACATTGCCTCCTGGACTGATAATCTTGCTTAATGGTATATGTACTGATGGTTTACATGCTTTAAGAGAACGCCGAATGAATGTTAGTTAATATCTCTATTATAATTGTGAGTATGCTCCAAAATGCTGAAAAGCTGAATATTTTACACTGAATATGAGTCCCATCTTTTGTTCCTAATTATAACTAATATTACTTTTTTATTATTCGACATTGCATCTGTGAGATGTCTTTTTTATTTTTATTTTTAATTTATGTTTGTGATTTGTATAATTAGTTGCATAGCATGTTGTTTCTGTGCCTGCTGCATCAAGTGTCCCAGAAGACGCAACAACTATCAGATTTCCAACTACTATCATTCCTATTGGCTGGATTTAAGAGAGAACAATTGACGGTTCATTACTATTTTCAACACTTAGTTTGAATGGTTTAGGAAGGAATGGCGAGATGTTTGGGGCTGGACTTCCGGACTTTGACCACATACTGCAGCATTTGACTCAAGACTCTAACATGATGATTGCTAATCTTGGTGAAACAGCTATACTCTCAAATACCTAATACCAATATGATTCTCAGCCCCTGGGCTACTGGTGGCGGTGGTAAGATTTGAAAAGTTGATTTCGTTCTTTAGTCGCTATCAAATGGGTCACCGAGGTAATGGGTCAAGGGGATTGGGTAGTTTTTGAATGGCCGGCCAGGGTTGAGTCGCCACAAACACCTTGAATTTGACAATAATTTGCTTTTTGAACAAACTAAAAATAACCCTGACTTGATAAGTCAAAGGACATCTATTAGTTATTATGCCCCAATTCCAGTGAATAGTGTAGTTTTTTTTTATGATAATTCGAATTCCGGAACAATTTTTACTAATGTGATAGTTTTTCATGGAGTAAATAATTGGCTCCGAAAAATTGATAACTGCTAATCTAATGGTTTGGGATTTGTTAGGAAGAGTGAGAATCCTGTTGTTAACCATATCAGTTATTTGCAGACAACAAATTAAGCACCTTTTTTGTTTTGAAAGACTGGTGGGAAACTACTCCATATTCCTCCAGTCAGAATTGTATAAGTTAGGAATATAGGATTTTTATTAAAAAAAAATGTGAAGACCGTTGTAGCTCTTAGACGAGGTCTAATATTATATCTAGGAACACATAATAATGAAAGCGGAATATTCAAACATAGAATCAACATTATTATGAACAAGGTTTTTCATTATCATAAACTAACTAACTAATTATAATAAAGATCAAAGACTTGATCTAACACTAACTAACTAAACCCTAGACGTTTTCCCTACGCCTAAGTTCCCACACACACACACCTTTAGACGTCTACATCTTGTACGTACTCTAAAACTAATGACCCTATGTCTCTTTATATACTAGAGACATCTAGGGTTTACAAGAGGAATCATAATATAATTAGGAAACTAAATATTCTTTTACGCATATCTTCTAGAATCTTCCAAATCCTCCATCTTTTTGTAGTTTCCCTTCTTGTCACTTTTTGTCCTTCATGTTTCATTCTTCTTGTTTTGTATCATCAAATCTATAATAGATCCAACAAAAAATCCTGAAAACAAGCTTTTGGGATGTTTATAAATCTGCTCTCTTTGCTTATTCTATTGATCAAAAAGAAAATCCCATAAGAATTCGCATGTAACTTTGTCTACCATGAAACTGAATTATACACCTTTACATGCTACTTTTGATAATACAAAGTCTAACAACTTCACGATCACCTTCATACCATATCAAGTTCATTTTATAAAAATTGTAAAAAGATCAAAGGTCCATATATGGTCCAAACAGTCATTAAAAAAAATATTTTAAAAAAGGGTTTTTGGAACAACCTGATCTAAATTGTTCTAGAATGACCTACTTATACACCACCTCTAGAGATGATGGCCTTTGTAATTGTTGACTGTAACTCAGAATGCAACATTGCATAATGGTTGTTGTATATTTCCTAATTGTTGCATGTGTTGTACTATGGTCATAAAGCCTTTAAAGCTCACACCATTGACTACCTTAGCATCAAATGAGCTCTCCCATGGATTATAGAAAAGAATAAATTAATTTTGGGTTTTGATAATATATTGCTCAAGGTCGTCAGGAGGGTATATATACCAAATATAATAAGAGGTTGTTCAAATCTATTTAAACCGAAACCTTATGCTTACGACTCGAGCTACCATCAACTCATTTGTATTTAGTAAAAAAATCTGTAAGAGGTCTTTTCTGGCATGGGTCAAAATGGGCCAGGTCATATTTTGTTTGCGGGTTGAGCCGACCCGTTTTAATCTAAACTTACCCATTTTGCCTGTTAATATGTATTTTGTTTATTAAACTCATGAGAGGCATCCGAAAAGCGAGAGGCAGTGGAAAGATCATATGGGTCACTAATGTTGGAGATGTTAATCACGGAGGAGGATGGTAATAGGTACATTCAATGTGAAACTATGAACAAAGATTATATTTCAGATCTATTTTACCTTTTAGGTATGATGTAACACACTCAGTTAGACCAGACTTTGAATATAGATAAATAAAGGAAAATGGTAATAGGTATATTGTGGGTAAATTGTATCAACAAACACAAAAAAAATAATAATAAATGTTAATAATATTATAAAATGTATAAGATTTTCATGATTAATATTGTTTATAACAAAATGTTATAAAGTATCTACCTCCTTTTAACCGTATTATTGATTATGGTAACATCAACTATACTTCTTAACCGTTTAATTTAACTTTTAATAACTTTTAACTATATATTTGTAGTACTAAATCCTAAAAAAAAAACACAAATTAAAGTACTTACCTGCTTTTAGTTGTTTAATGGATTATGGTAACATCAATTATACATCTTAACATTTCATTTAACTTTTAATTACTTTTTAAAATATATTTGATCCACAAAATCATAAAAATAAAACCATAAGTCATACCCGTCCATCGGATTGGTTTTGACACTAGTATATATATATATATATATATATATATATATATATATATATATATATATATATATATATATATATATATATATATATATATATATATATATATATATATATATATATATATATATAAAAGGCTAATAAAACTGTGAAACATAAATAACAAATGGTTTTCATACTAAAACTCTCGATAACAAGACTTGTCTTGTTATTCACTATTTTAAAAAGGAATTAACAACTAAAAAATGGAAATGTTTTCTAATTAAAGAGTATTTAATGTTTCGAGTGCAAGTTTATCGAAATGTGCCATTTATGAGCATTTAATACCATTTTCAAGTATTTAATTCTATTTACGTTGTGTGCATGGGTTACAGATGACCTAACATTAATAGCGTCGATCCACGTGGGTAGCGGACTTATTAGGTTGACGAATCTAATAAGAACCCGCTAGGTACGTAGGATAACATTATTAATGGGTGAATTATCCTTATGACTCGTTAGGATGCGACCTGTTTATGGGATAATAAGCGACACGAATAAATGATTGAGTTTATCGAGTTGACGAATTCGATAAGGTCTACTATTTAATCCGAAACTTATTGGACTATGGAGCTTATCGCTTAGACGTTTCATTCTGTTGCATTGAGTCACATTGTGTTTGTTTGAGTGCATTCATGATATCATGTTGAGTCGATACACACACACGACGATACCAAACGCTAGGACTAAACGGCGAAACAAGATATTTTTGGAGATAAAGAAAAGGAATACATTGGGGTAGATAACATTGATTTTGGGAAATATATATTAAAATTGGTTTACATTAATAGGTTGTGCCGAGTCGGTAGTTGCTGAGCCGTGTTAGATGTTATCTTCTTGCTAGTGTTTGTTTGTGCGTTGCTTGCTTGAGGCGAGTTTCATAGCCCCACTTTTATCTATGTTTTTAACTAATTTGGGGTGAGAATCATGCTACTGTTTTTGGACTTTTTAAACTATTTTGATTTGTTTATGTGCTTGACTGTTTAGATAGATTTTTGGTAGTTGTTGCCTTAGTCTAGGGTAGCAATCCTAATTGCTATAACACTTTCCTAGCTAAGTATAGACTTCTACCCCGACCTAGTCCAGGGTAGCAATCGTTCTAGACTTTGCTACAACTGCGCTGGCTAGTGTCGCTTAGGGCCCTACTATGACATCGGGTATGATATTGTTGATTGTGATATTGGTATGTGATTGGTGTGATGAGGTGTATCTATCTTAGGTCTCGCATAGCAAATAAACTCCTATAGGTCCACTATTTTAAACTTGAATTTAAACCTATGAACTCACCAGCGTTAGCTGACCTTTTAATATGTCTTTCTCAGGTATTTAAGTGATGTTTGGAGTGCATGTTCTGTGGAAGCTTGGCAAGGAGGCATGGTTGAAGAATCATAATCAAACTCTGATAATAATATGGGGACCTATTTTATAAATTTGGGATTGGTTTTTGAATGATAATATGACTATCTTGTTTGCTATACTTGTGTGTTGTGCCAATCCATGTAACGCCCTGAAAACTTGATTAAGTCTTCCGTTGTACCGAGATTTGGGGGTGTTACAAAACATTTTTAAAGTTTTAAAGTATTCTTATTCATTAATGTATAATGCAACTGTGCTCTTAGATAAGCACAACTAGTTCACATGACCATTAACAAGGATGAAATCCTACCATGACTAGTATTGAGTGTCATCTCAATTAAACCAGCATCATTGTATACAAACAACAATATGCTCTTTTTAAAATCCGTAAACTTCAATATCTTATTGTGTAATGTTTGTAGCCGATGACAATTTGCACAACAATTGACATATTTTTCATCAATAGAATCTAGGAGCAATTCCAAGCTGAGGATGTAATTCTATTAGAATATTTATTACACCAGTTATCTAATAACTTTTAGTTAGATAATGTATTCAAATCATCTCTTATTCAAGAATGATACAACAATTTTAATACACAACATGATGTACATGATGAATCTATAGGTTAAACTTAGACTTCATTCATGTTCTATCTTGTCAAAAGATATGTATCCATTTCCCAAATGATATATCATGTTTTATTAGAATCATTTATTTCATTGCACATGTTTATTAACAATAAACATATATTCCAAGGTTGTATGTTTTAATTCTTAAATCTTACAAGTGAAATTTCATTCCAAACTAAGACTTAACATTTAACTTACATGGAATGTTACTTCCCATAACATATAAGATTTAAGAAACTTAACATAATACTCCTTACTAGCATTCAAGAATACTTAAAATTTATCTTATTTCAATTATAAATCAAAACTAGGATTTAATAATTAAACATAAGAATAATTTCATAGATGCATGCATTTATCCATTCATGGATTATTGCACTTTGTACACTTTCAAAGATTATATGAATTCAAAATCCTTTCGATTACTTACCGTCCTCGCTCAAGTAATTTCTCAAGAAATAGTTTTGATATTCATTGTCATTTTTCATATTAATGAAAATAAGAATGACAATAGTCATCTTTATATATTTAATGTTTCCTAGGAAAGAATATTCAATCACAAGTAATTGCTTAAGTATGATTAATAATCTTGTCATAAGAAATGCATTAAATATGTGTACAATTTTGTCCATATGATTTCTTTATAAAGAATCAAAACACTAGAGTTTTCCTTCTCTTTTAAGAAACTCATCTTCATTCTCAAGTCTAACTAATAAGATAAACCAAATTTTCAAAAAAATTGATTATCTTTATGGACAACATCTTTAACATTCATAGTATGAGTAATTTACCTAATTCAATATTTGGTAATCCATCATAATGATTATCAGATTTACAATAAACCTGTAACTCATATTTCTCAGCATATAAGTCCAATATCTGAGATATCCTTGGAGATCTATGAAAGAAATTTCCATCATCATGAGGTCTATCATTTACATGTCTAACCTCATCATGATATTCACTAGTGTGTTTTAGAAGATTATGTATCTTGTAATTTTATCTTTCAAGATAAAACTCCCACTTGCCTTTTGTACTATATAGACTATCTATATATACTTAGCAAGTAGAACGACAATACAATGTTCTTTTTTGAGACATTACAAATACATATTGACATTTCCTGACTTTAGTTTGTTAATAATCACTCTTCATAAGAAGTTTAACAATTCAGATTTTCAATTTTATAAAACTTAATGTGATTCATCACATTCCATAAGAAAATGGTGTTTTATTAATCTTCTAGGTTGGAGTCTTATTGAGTATATTCAATCCATACTCAATTTTCTAACCTTGATTATTTTTAAGAAAAAAGTTATGGTTATCTTGAATCAAACAAATCAAATAGAGTTTGATTCTCCTAACTGAACATACCATAACTTGTGGTATTTCATTAGATTTAATATTGTAAGACAATCTAACAATATGTAAGATAAACATATTCCTTTTGGCTTACCTATTTTCCAACTAAGTCAACTTAATGGTATAATAGACTTTCCAAGCCAATTACATACTTTATAACACAAGTACTCTTTGATCAAGTCACTTCATATCCATGTCTCATCAAGAAAACATAAACTGTTATAATCCCATTATACGTTATAAATCATTGATCAACTCAATGACTTCTTGTATGTTTCTTAATTAAAAACATAACAAGTTAACGTCTTACTTTATTATAAGTCTTAAAAGACTTCATGTTTATATATTTACAATGAAACATAAACATGTTTAACTAAAGTAATTATGAACACTACCTCTTGGTTTCAATAGTAATTCAAGTTAATTTATTACTTCACAATAATGTGGGATTACATTATTTTTCATTTATTTATGTCATTCCAAAAATACATAAATATACAAATTGAAGTAGCATTAGATTACTTCATTTATTTTTGTCATTGTAATAATACTGTAGTCTTATATATCATCTTGACACATGTTCTATCTACTTATATAATTTAGAAACTGTAAATTTATTCAAGATACGATCCCACGTAACATGGAGATTTACCTTGTTGTTTCAATATAGCTAAGCTCTCACATAACGTAAATTGCAACACCAAGTGTTTCTTGAATTAGATATGTATAAGTCATATTAGAACGTTAGTCTCTTACCTTGCAGTCAAGAGAATCCGTTAGATCATAGTTCTATGTGTTGTACCTTGCACACAATATAGATTTCTCCCACTTGTGCATGGAACAACATCATGTAGGAGATAAACAACACGACACACGTTTGTTTATGTGATCAATATGATTTTTGTCAAAGATATTAGCATAACTAGTAGATGTAGAATGTCACTGTCTAGTAAGGAAACGTTCATGACTATCCTTAAAAACATAAGTGTCTACAAGTGGAAAGTAATTATCTTAAGATATTCTAGAGATAATCTGAGTTACTACCAAGATGACAAAGCTTGTAACTCCCACTGAATTAGAGATCATTACATTAATTCCTTATTCAGTAATAAGAACACAATGCTCCCACTGGATTTGACAACATTGTAAGTGTTTCATTAACCAGTGAAAGAAATTAGTATTCTATTTACTTCCATACACCTTTGAGAAATCCATACATAACAATTACTTATGTACTAAAAGAGTGTATTCTACTATGTAGATGATGGACTGTCCATCAATGCCATTAACTTGAAAAATTGGGCATGCAATTTCTTTCTGAAGAGGTCTACCATTCCAACAATTGAATGTAGTACCTGTAAATGGTCAAAACAGAACAACTAGATAAAATATACTAGTTTGTCTTTTACCAATTTTGCGGTAAATTAGTCTAGCTTCTAATTTAATAACTCAGAAAATGTGCAATTTTCTTAACTATTAAAATTTGCTTATGAGTTATATATTTAGAATTTAGACAATTCTAATTTTCCTATTATACCTTTCTCATTCATGAAAAGTGATAGGATTGAATCTCACTATTTCTTATGAAAAGAGGACTAGGTTTATTCTTTTAGTAAAGTTGACTCTGCCAAAAAACCTTATAGGTGTAGATCAATTTACCAATACAAGAATATCCCATGTTTTCAGTTTACTTTTGCATTAATACATTTAAAGAATTAGCAAAATTCAATTTTAGTATTTTTGATAATTAAACTTTTCAGGAAAATAAAATACCCAAGAAAATATTTATATAACCATAGAATTTTCTTGAAAAACTAGGATCCAAATTATCATACTTTCATTACATCAGTTGATCTGCTAGTAACGAAAGCACATAATAAGATAATCTATCGAACAATAATTGGCAAACCTTTTCCAATTCCTAGATCATTATGGGATTTACATTACCAACAACATTGCAAATGTAAACATATTTTATCCTCATCTTTTGCCTTGAGTCCAGTTCTCACTTACTACTCAATTTAAGTCATCTAACTTAAAGAACTGCAAATGTGTCCATGCAAGGTCTGACTTCACATGAAAAATTACCTTTCCATCACAATATCGCCAAGTTCCCACATAACGTAAATTGCAACTTCGAGTGTTCCTTTAACTAGATGGAACTAACTTAATTTAAAGGGTACTAGTTTTGATTATGGTGTCAAATCAAATATGTACAAAGATGTCATGCATTCATCTTGTAGCATAAATTTTAATAAAAAAAACATTTTTATTAACCAATTCATAAAGATTAAATTATCAAAGTTTTGATTGAGGTATTGGTTTCGCCAATCAAGAAATTTACCTTTAATTATCATCCATTATATCGTACATTTGCATAAGTCTAAAGACTTAGTGTTTCGGATAATTACCACAAAGTGGCGCATGGAATCAAAGCTAATTCGCCCTTAAGATGATTTTGTACATTAACAGCCTATTTGGTAACTCCAAGACGCGCAAAGGAGCGGAGAATTTGGTCAGCGCGAAGCAATTAACCTCCTTCTTTCGGGTCACAATTTAATGCGCTCCCCTCCTTATACCCCTCTTATAGTTTGTCAAAATTGGATGAGCCATTCTCACTATTTGGTACAAATTCATCACTTAATTAAACTATTGAAATTTTAACTCTTCAAAAACAAATCAAATTTCACCATTGTTTAGTCCAATTTATTTTTCATTCATAAAATTACCCTTTGCTTAAAACTTGTCAAACACAATAAACAAAAAAGTAACAAATAAAAAAATAAACAACTAAAACAATGCGCACATAACTAACAATTAATATGCATAAACAAGTAGCCACATGCAACTTATTCGATAAAACCTATTAATAATCAATTCTAGGTTGAATTATGTATATGTTAACTAGGGCTTTCACTTACTAAGGCAAGTGAGCCACATATATCGATAAATCGATTGCGTAAGGGAAAGTCAAACATATACCATATAGCACATAATTGATTCATTAATTTTATTGAGGTATTCCCCAATTCAAGATTTATCAATACAATAAACATGTGTATAAAACTTAAAAATTAATTTTCGCATAACCAATCTTAACACTTAAAAATATATATCGACAATAATCCATGCGAAACATGCATGTTTTCATGGATTTAACATAACAATTATTCACGCTGTCACAAGATCGCATACAATTCCATGTCACATAACAATTATTCACGAATAAATTCACGTAACATATATACAATTCTAGGTTTAGTTATCAGTTTTAACAAAACAATTTTATAAAACCATAAAAAAAATTTATAATTCGACTTAAAAAAAATTAAAGATCGACATTAAAAAAAAATTATAGAAAAATTAGGGAAAAAGCCCTAACTCTAAAATTAGGGTTTTCAAACAATAACCAAAACCCTAGAATTAATCATATGAAACACAATACAATATCCGTTTTTTAAGTGTTTAGTAATTAATTACTCATTAAACCAAGCTCGTAATGCCACTGTTGGAATTATATAACATGACAACTCATAAATATAAACAATAAACATCAGAGTAATCATGCAGAAGCGTAAGGAACATATAATGAATAATTAATTAACATAAACATAAAGTATGCATACCTTTTGATTCTGGCCCAACAAGAATCAAGTCTCAAACTAGCAATTGAGATGAACCCTAATTAGGGTTTACAAGAATTATGTGAATTACCCCTTACCGTTTTGTAATTCAATCCAAGATACAATCAATAGTGTGATTGTGCCACATTCTTGTACACACGTACTATTAACGAATTAAAGTAAATGCTGGTTTAATTAACATAAAACAATTTGTTAAGGAAAAACAAAGTGATCGACTACTTGGGGAAGTGTGTCCGATCGTTTGAACAAAAAAACACACAAACAATTTAGGTTTTAGGTTTAAGAGTACAAGAGTTAATTTACAAAGACCTTAGGCCTTGTATATATATCCAAAGAAACTTAGAGTCCAAGTTAGGATTGAATTGGTTTATGGAAACCCCCATCCAATCGGTTATGGATACCCATAGGGTTTCTAGAACCTACTTGACATCTAATTTCATATTTAGTCCTTCCTTTAACATTTAACGGTCGTTAGTCCATTACGTTTAATTACTTAACGTTCGGTATACGTTTCGTGTAAATAATAACTAAATATAACATTTTATATTTAATTATTATAACTTTAATTCTCATACGTAAAGTGTGCAATCCCGTGGTCTCGAGTTCGATCCTAACACACATCTATTATTTTATGTCCATTAAACTAACAGAGGTGATATTGGCATTTTACAGTTTGTGGGTGTTTGAATTTATACCTTTAGACTTTTAAAAGTCAACATATACAAAATATTTGAACTTTTACCCATTGGAAAGACATGCCTAACCAAAAACTAAACTTGACAGTTCATTCACTTGCAGCTTGCATATACAGTTTATAGTGTTTAGGGGTGTTTGAATTTACCCATTTTGACTTTTAAAAGTCAACAAATACCAAAAATGAGTAATCAATCTGATGTTTGGAACTTCTAAAACATATGTTGTTTACATTTATAGTTTAGGTTTGTTGTTTGCATTTGCATATGCAGTTTAGGGGGTGTTTGGAATTACCAACAAGTAATATCCTTACGAATAAGACCAAGAAGATGAAGAGAAGACCAAGACCACAAACCAAAATACCAAGACTCTTAGTGACTTCAGTGATATAACCATCATCAGTCTAAGACTTAACAAAGAAATGAAAAGAATAATACAAACTGATAAAGTGTAAGAAATTAACAACTGCCAAAACTAGTCCACAACCACAAACTAGATCCAAGACTAACCTAAATCCCATCCTCCACTGAAATAAAACAACAAAAGCAACTATTCTTTATCCCATCTCCACTAATCACTTTCAAGACTCGAACTGAAAAAGGAATTAATTATATGATCTCAATTCTTATGTTCACTTGTCAACAATCTTTATAGATCTCATTCGTGTGAACAAAAGATTCTATCATAGATCTTAAACATGAGTCGATACGACATTTAAATACAAAACTAGATCTCAGTTTGTTCACCGTTTGATTCAATCTTTAAAAGTATATTCGAGTGTGAACCTTAAACATCACAGATCTTATCGAAGCATTACTTCAATTTATATGTGAAAAATAAAGAATGATATATAACAATTGTGTTATACCGTTTCTTTTTGGTCGGTTAAGCAACTCAAAACATAAAACAAAACATTTTACCCGAGATACTTAAGTATCTTGAAGCCAAGAATAATTAACACCTTTCTTTGGTATCGGGTTGATGCAAAAAGATTCTAACAATGTTCAAGGTGTTCATTTTTTTAGAGATTCCGTCATATAGCAAACGGATTGAAGGTTCGTTTGCTTCGTGTAGATTTGGTTACGAGAGAAAAAGGATGGTGTGAGGAAGAGGAGTGTGTTTTTGGCTACACACACAAGAGATTAGGGTTAAGTTGAAATGAGACATATTAGGGTAACAAAGTTTTATACCAGTTATAACTTTTAATAGTGGATCAGGTTTAACTGTGATGTGTTGGATCGGGTATAATGTTTGGTTTGGGGGTTGTATCACTAATTTGGTTTGGGCTTATGACAAACAAATTGTTTGGTTATACCAGATTGATATGGATTGGGCTGCTATTGGATCCAAATAAATTAACATGGGCTGAAATGTAATTAATCAAATGTATTTTTTAATACATGTGTTAATTTTAGTTTAACATTTGGTAAAAAAAGAGTGGTATTTTGGTTATTACAAATTTTCATGGAGTTACATTTTTTGACAAGATCAACATAAACCATTATCAAAGTTCACTTAAACCATCAAAAGGCTAGATTTGGGAGTTTAACCGCAATATGTAACTAAGGCGTTAATTCTTTATTATTTATTTGAGGTTGATGTGGAATTTCACATGCACATGTACTTAGAATCCGAAGATATCGAGGTTGGTTGGATGCATGATTCTTCGTGATCCTTGTTCGAGCTTTTAACTATTACAATGACGAAGACATGGACATTTAGTTATTTTTGTGATTCTTTCTTTCTATTACCACAAAATAACTATCACTTAAAGGAGTTACATTGTAGTGCTCAGTGTCACGCGAAGTTATGGATAGTCAAGAGGTGATGTACAGTCAAGAGGTGATGTACGTCTTATACTTGATGGTTGGTTGGTTGAAGAGTATAGAGTACTAGGGGTTCGAAGGAGGACGAACTCTCTACACCTCTCTTAGTCACACATTAGTGCAAGTATAAGTCACAAGTTCGGGTTCTTTTACTTTAGTCTCAAGTTCGTCATATTGGGTTTTCTCCATCAGTTGTCACTACAAAGAGCCGTCAAAATGATAATGGGGTCGGTAAAGAGTTAGCTGAGAGCAGTATAAATGAGTAGAGAAGTTATATCAGCAGTTTATTCTCACGGGATATTTATGGTACTTCACACTTGTTCGATTAATTGGACATACACGGCTATGTTGTCTCCAATTTCATCATCAACATACATGGTGTATGTTTCCGATTCATCGAAAAACAGGGGGAAGAGAGAGTAGGTGTGCTTTGCTTTCTTTGACTTCTTTGCTAAAACTCTTTCCCTTCAAGAGTTTCTACAATCAGGGGGAAGAAATGAGACGATCAGTGGTTCAAAGGTCTTACTTTGGTGTTATCGTCTCAACTTTTACGGGTTATTTTGTGTGAAGTTACCTACATATGATGTTTTAACAGCATTATGATGTCTCACACATGGTCATTTTATCGAGTATACGCATATACACAAGTGATTATTATTTCAATAGACCACAACTATCAGGGGGAAGTAGTATTATTTCATCTTTTATGGTTTTTTAGTGTGAAGCGTCTACATACGTGAGAAGATTTTGTTGATTTCTTGCATGTTACCCCCCAACGCATTTTTCGCATTATGTACAAAAGTGATTACGTGGCTAGACAGATTTGATTATTGTGGTTTACTGCTCATCTACAAATTACGTTGCGCACTTAAAACTTCAAAAGTTAGAAGACATGTCTACTACATCAAAGTTTCGAATCTGCTGAAGACGGTTGTCAGTTTGGGGGGAAGCAAATTCAGAAACTTCGCCAAAAAGAAGCGTATGGAGAAGCTGCTAAAGACATGCATCATGAATTGGGGGAAGTTAATCCATTTCATGCATATTATATTATTTTCCTACAAGTGAAGAAAAGTTCTCTAACCAATGTATATGATGAAGATAAAGAGCGTCAACTGTAGTCATCCTCAGCATTTGAAGAGCTTATAAAGACATTATTTTACTTATATTTGTACTTGTAGGAAATTTTGTAAGTAATCCCTTATATCGTCCCATTGGGGGAAAATTGTTGGGATCGCTCCTAACACGTAAATGGAATGATATTTACGGGATTACATTAGTTATCATGTAAGCCTAATACACAGGTACTAGAAGCGTCATTATTGTAAAGTGGTGTGTATGTTAGGCTATATAAGCCCTCCTAGACTTCACTAGGAGGGTGAGACTTAGTGTGTAATTTACTCTTTCATTATCATCAATAAAAAACATAGTTTCCTTTCTCTTTCTACTCTCTCTAACCATGGATATGTTTTACTTTCATCATCCCCGACCTCCCGAATCACAATAATCAACCTATTAACACGATCCTACACCGTGATGGCGTGATCCATGGTACCCCGAATATAGCGTAAAATCCACTTAAGAGCTACAAGGCGAGGCTCTCTAGGGTCATGCATAAATAGACAAACCTGTTAAACTGCATAAGTCAAATCAGGTCTAGTGAAAGTGAGAAACTGCAAAGCTCCAGCAAGACTCCGAAAGAGAGTCGAATTAAAAACCGTGGTACCATCAGCCCCTAACTTAGACTCTGTATCAACATGAGTCCGACAAGAATGACAATTGCGCATACCAACGCGCTCAAGAACCTCCGTTGCATTCTTCTTCTGGCAAAGAAACATCCCGTGTTTGGTGCAAGTTACGAAGATGCCCAGAAAATAGTTCGGCGAACCAAGATCACTCATAGAAAACTCCTGATGTAAAGAAGCTATAATCCTCTTTAATAATGTTTTAGAGGAAGCTTTCAGCAAAATATCATCCATATATAGTAATAAATAAGCAACATCGGAACCCTATCTATAAATAAACAATGACGAGTCACATCTACTGTGAGAAAAACCAATACGAGTCGCATAACTTGCAAACCGCTGACACCAGGCATGGGGTGCCTGTTTAAGGCCGTATAACTACCGTCGAAGAAGACTGATAAGGATTTAAAACATACACTTTTAAGGGGTCATTTAAGCCCTTAATCGCCCACTTTTATATCCGTTACTGCTTAATTTCGTTCCTTTTCACTTTTTAGGTCTCTTGGAAGCAAAATGTTAGAATGATGCATATTTGGATAAAAGGAGTGAATATATGTAGAAAATGGCTAAGTCAAGATCAAGACATCAAGATGTCGAACCAAGTCGACGGCGTCCCAACGAAAGGGCGGCGCCGTCCCTCTCAACGGATTTAATTAGAATACACCTGACGGCTCAGTAAACGTTTTGCTAAAATACACCTGACGGCGTCAGGATTTGAAGAGGAAGGGCGTCACTAAGACTTTTCATCTCAAACGGCTCAGATCTAGAATCAGACGACATCCCTGCTGAAGCCCGACGACGTCACAACTACAACGTGACACCGTCCCAACGATAACTTGGCCAAGACGAAAACCCTAATGACGGCGATCTGACGGCGTCCCACCTATAAGGCGACGTTGTCGCAAGTGTAAAATTATATATAGAAATCGAATTTTTAGAATTTTAGGAGGTAGACTTGTGGAGTAAAAACCTTAAACGTTTGTTGTCCGACTTGGATAGTATCTTAGGGTCCCAAACCCTATCTTACTCATCAAGATAAGTGTTTTATTCCATTGATTTCATTATGTCTTCCATTGAATGTGTGTATGCTTGTTTGTTTAACATGTCCGGATAAATTTCTTGTGTGTTTGCTTAGATCTATGAAACCTAGTTATTAATTTATGATTGGTTGTCTCTTATCTTAATTGTAATTGGCTTAAGCGTTCAATTAGGCTATCGTTGTGTTTAAATGCTTGAATAATCTTTGTGAACCTTAGTTTATGAATCACTTAGCGTATTTCATAGTCTAAACATCCAAAGATAACCTTAAAGTTAGTTCATGAATCATCTAGCGGATTTCATAGGCAATAACCTTAAGGTCGACTCAAAGAGTTAGGGAAAAAGGCACACCCTACGACCTTAGAAAACACAACGCGTTAAGAATAAGGACGTGACAATTCAACCATCAATAAAAGATAACTAGGGAGTAATAGTATCTAGGTAAGCACATTTTTAATCATCATACGAGCATACATAAAAAAGACATAGACTACCCGTAGTATTAGATAATTAGAATAGTAGAGTAATCGGTAGAAGTACCACCCCTCAAATCCAAGCCCCGAGATTTTACCCTTAGCTTTCTAAAAAAATATAAAAAAGATAAAAAAAGAATCTTCCTCAACCTCAACCTTAGCGTAGTACACTTCTTACTAGCATTCCTATTCCCCTAGAGAACGATATCAATACCCGAGGCTTACCCAATACTACACTACAACGATTAGGTTCACCGCCTAGGTGTTGAAAAACTTGCTCGACGAAAAGGAAGTTCCTTTGACCCCGAACGCGCTTTGTACGCGCATCAAGTTTTTGGCGCCGCTGCCGGGGACTAGAATAGCTAGTTATATTTTTATCTCGTTTAGGTTCCCTTGCTTGATTCCTATCAAGTAAGATTTTTCTCATTTTTTAGCTTCCTCGTAGTCTATCCCCCTTCTTCGTGAATTTGTTCGTAGCCCCATCACTTTTCATCATGGAAGGGGATAACCCGCCATCACACCCACCACTCATTGACCCACCAAGAGGCCGTACTGTTAGGTCACCATATTGTAGCACAAGCATCAATATGTTATAAATAGATAAGAGAAGTGATCGGATGAACACATAATACACAAACACACGAATGACTGGAAACCTTTAGGCGTAGGAAATGTGTAATAGTGAACAACCAACTACCAAATGGGAGATTACAACATTATTTATAGGGAAGGAACAAGGGCAACACACAAGTTCCCTTCCTTTCCTTATTGGGCTTGGGCCAAGGCTTATGGCCTTTCTACATAAGCCTTGCCATTAATACTAACATAAAATCCTAATTAAGCAACCTATTACATGTTAATTACAAACACTTGAAATATGGTTTAGGAGTGATTCCAACAATCTCCCTAAGTGTTGGTAATTAATGACTTAAGTAATCTTTAAACGTTGTTGGTGCTGATGTAATAGTTGCTTTGACGTTTTCTGACATTCTTCTTTCTTGTGAGAAGAAGTGCCTTGATTCCAACAATCTCCCTAGTGTGAGGATCTTGTTTTCTTTGAAGTTTTCAGCTTTGACATCTTCATTTATCTCTGTTATTTGTTTTGGTGTGGATATGGTGATGTTATGTTGTTGTAATCTGCATCAGGTCTGCTTCGTTGCTCAGGTGTCTCCACTTCCTTCTCCAACATGCTCACACGCTCTTTGGTGTTGGATTTCAGGATTGATGTAGTTCTCTTTAGTCTTTAAACTTTGTAGATTCTTTGATGAAGAATCCTTCTGACTTTTGTGTTGCCTTTTGAGAGAACTTCAATTTTGTTGTTATTGGTATAAGCATGTGGAGAATCTGCACGATCATCTCCCAGGAGCATCCATAAGAAGAAAACATAAGAATGGGTTAGTGATAAACACCAATCGATCACTGTGGTCGTTTCTTAGAGAATTGACCACTACGATTGTTCTTCTGATGAATGTCTTGATTCCATTCACCTTGGTGGGGCGAATCAGCCATCCTAATCCCATAAAGGGACAGTTGGCATTACATTGAACAAGTTCAAGTAATGACCCACATATTCAGGACTCGATTCTTGAAAGGAATCTCCTTAGCGGGATTTCCAGCACTTACAAGTTTGAACTTTGAGCGTGTTAATAGCATAGTATGAAAACACATCTCTAATTCTCGCAAAGGTCGTTCTGAACCGGAGTCCTCAAGTAGGATAACACGATGTGCCAAGTACACCTCTGATTCGGTGAGTCGCCGAGGTACACCAAGTATCACCCCACGATCAGACCGCTTGAGACAACACTAAGCGTAACCCACAAGGAGTTACCGAAGTGACCTGTTGTCAAGGCTGTTTGATGTTGACCCTGGCAGGAGTTTCCATTCAATCACTGAGGATCACAGTTGTGAACCCCTCATAAATGTTCTTGGCAGATTGCTAAGATCTGCAAAGGACACTAGAATGTATCACTTGCGTCCTTATTGTTGAACGACAAGCGATGAAGTTCAAGTGTACCTAAGAGATCTTTTGATGAATCTCGTGGCTCTAGACTCAATAGTGTGCTTTGGTTTTTCTAAGCGGAGACTAGGGAGAGGGTCTCCTTCTTCAATACCAGCAATCTCTAAGAGAGAGCCGATAGTTTACTTAGGGTTCACTGTGACAATGAAACAAGCTTCTGTTAAAAGAAACTTGAGTGGCAAAGAAAGTTTAGTGCATGCGTCACTGGGTCCATGACGACTTTGATCTTCAATACCGGTGTCAACTAGTGACAACCAGTAGCATATGTAATGAACCCGGTGTCTGCCCTAAGTTGAATAATTTGGAGGGCTATTTGTTTTCACCCTTTTCTTTGCATTTCTTTTTAATTCTTCAACTCTTTCTTTCTCCGATTCTCATTTTCTCCTTTTTATAATCATACCTAAGGACTTCTAAATTCTAACTATTGGTGGTGTCCTTGGGTAGATCTCTCCGGCTCTGGCGGATCATAGGACGGTTATTCCTAACCTTAGTCACCTTATAACACCATGACTAACCTATGTTGCCATAAAACCATTTTCTCGAAAATCTCTCAAAGTGGTTATGAGTAAAAACCATTTTGTTCCACTATGAGAGTTTTGTATTTTAGCAGCAATACTCCCCCTCAACACGTGCTTAATTGTTTTGACAGAAATCTGCACGGTGAGAGAAGAGCGCACACATTTGAATTGATCGACTCAAGATAGACAATTCCCCGCGAGACACGGTTACGTTGCATAGTTCAAGAGTTACATTGTCAGTTTTTAGGTGACAACTAGCTCTAATAACTACCTTGAAGGTGTGGACAAACCTCGAAAGGTTGTCAATCCCATCAAAGTTTATGTCTATCAAGAGCTTCTCGAATAGGTACAATCTACTTGGATAAGTCTTGAAAAACAAATCTTTTCGATGTATGACAGTTCAGATCTCGTCAATTCATGGGTTAAGTCTTTAGCACGAAGATTCAATCACAATTTTCACAACATATTTGTATCACACAATTTTTCTCCCCCTCAAAAATGGCATATTAATGTTATTTTTGACGAAATTTTGATATCGAATATGTCCATTTTGAGTTTTGTGGGAAGATTCCACGAAGAACAATTTGTGAACAAAGATTTTTTAGCAAATACTCCCCCTCAACAAGTAATATAAACTTTTGAGGTTTTGAAAACATAAGGGGAAGTACTTGTTCTTTTGAGCAAAACTTTGAAAAATGAAAGTTTTGATAAGTTTTACTCAAAAGTAAGAAGCTTTCGCTCCTTTTATAGGATTGTAGCACTGAAACGTACCACATGGTCCTTTCATTACAAGTACGGGTTGTACACTGTTATGTGTGTACAAGCCATAGTTAATTAAAGATCAACACATCCAAATATTAATGAAAGAAACAAATCAAGGAGTACCAGGAAGTCCGTCAATAACACCAGGAGTTCTTTCTGGACGTTGGTAGCCTGTTAGAGATATTCCTTGACGTCCACCCACGAAACTCTCCAAAGTCCTCATCTGATCCCGACGAAACAACCTTTCATCAATCCTGGTAATGATCTTCTTCACATCCCTCTTGTCCCTAGAATTCCACCTCTTCTTCGACCCTATGCCTTCATGAATCTCCTTTAACCGATATGCTAACCCATCCCGAACCTTCTTTAAAGTGTGATCACAGAACTTGTGAAGCTCCTTGCACGCCATGAAGCAATTACGGTGAAGTTCACTTCGGTAAACGACCCCAAACTTTGGTTTCTTAATGATGGTGTATTGAGCGAGATGGTTGATATCGGGAAGGTCTAGCTGTGGTTTGGTGAGATTAACACGTTTTTGATATGATTCCACGGCAAGTTGAAGGTCTTCAACACGTTCCTGGATGACAATGCTTTTGATGAATATTAGCAATGACTTGATGTACTGGAGCTGGATGTTGGTGGAGAACTGTCGCATTCGACCTTGTACTTTAGCAAGATACATGTCTTCAATGTCATTGAGTGACAATCTCGGAAAATCCGCTTCAGTAAAGTCATATTCCTGTTCGTCTTGGCGTTTGACTACGATTTTCTTCAGGAATGAGTAGTCCCACTTGGTAGACAGGCTAACATGCATTATGGCAATGATCCGTTGGTCACTGTACACCTCTTTCTTCGATTTGAGTACCTGGCAGCTTCTGTAGTAGATTATTCTTTGTTCAGGAAAATGATGAATACCATATAGTGCATCGAGGTCATACTTTACCACATTATCAACGAACATATGTGTGGCTTCTTACTCGATGGCCACATTGTTGGAGAAGATTGCTGCCGGGAAAGGGAAGGTGAGTGAGGTAGCGTATTTCTTGCTTACATCACTACCGTGCTGAAGAAATTCCAAGTCATTGTTGAAGAAGTATCGGTAGGGAATCTTCGCTTATCAGGTCGGCCAATGGTGGGTAGTGGCTTTGTCCAATCGGTGTAGTATGGAGACTTGTCAGGTCTGGTGAAGTTGATATTGGATTCAGGGTTGAGCCAATCAATGTTGTTGGACATGGATCGTGCAATGTTGTGGAGATGATATTCGACTTCAATTGCACTGTCAGAGCTGTCTTTTAGTAGTTGAAAAGCTTCGTTCTTGATGCGTCTTAACTCTGCTTTCGTCATTTTCTTCACCTTAAACTTATCTTGAATTAACTTGGCATGCTCCAGAGTTTGACCATCTACCAGATCTTGGCCTTCCGGTAATTGAGGGGTTGCATCAACAAGCTTTGAAAACCAGTCATATTATTTTGTTTCATCTTCATCTAGCCATGATACGAATGATGTTGACTGTTTCTTCTTTGGCTTGGAGGATGATGCTGGTTGGTTAGTTGATGTAGAAGAAGGAGGTTGTTGTTGGGGCTCAAGAATCTCCTCATCGTCACCACCAGTGTATTCAAAGTGATCACCAGTTTTATGCGTTGGTGGTGGAGACGCGGAGTCCTGAGGTTTGTCTGTAGCAGGAGGACGTTGAGGATATTTTCTAGTGGTGGAGGTCCTTTGGGGTGGTGGAGGCATAGATGATGATTCGTCATTTTCTTCTTACGTTTATTCGTAATCCTTATCCGCATCATCATCGCTCTTGGACGCTTAGCCCTTTCGGTGACTCTTTGCATGAAGTTTTGAGTTGATATTCCAGCAATGCCTCAAATAGTTTAGCTTCATCAGAAGTAAATGTTGCGGATCGTTGAGACATTTGTAAAACAAGCTTGAAAATTAATTCTGCATCGGAGACAACCGTAGGCTGGACTGGATTGATTTGCATTGATACAGGAGTAGATGCCATTGTTTGCTTGACCAATCGCATGAGATTAGGATAGAGTTGTCTGGCGAACATCTCTCTTGTCACTCCAGGGACGGTGTCGAGAAGAAACTTGTGAGTATATTCTCTGATCGTCTTGTCCATTTCCCCTTGGATATCTCTATTTAAAAACTGCTGAATCTATTCCCTTTCTCCTAAAAACTCGTTTATCACAGTCTGAAGTAGATTGATTTTGTCCGAAAGCTGATTCAATTTCTTGTTGACCACGTTTTTCTTCCTTACTTGCCTGACAACTTTCACAATTTTAGTCTTAGTCCGTGATGCCCAAGTATCGGTTGGTTTCTTAACCTATTTGGATGTGGATCTTGTGGTAGCGTCTTTGGATGGCGGTGGTGATAAATGAGATGATGAGTCAGACGAAGATGAGTCATGAGAAGGCTCTGGGTCATTTGGTGGCTCAGAAGTTTGTTTCGGGTTATGTTCAGGATTATCTAGAAGATAATCATCAGCTTCTTTTTCAGCTTTAGCCTGTTTATCAGCCTTAACCCTAGCCTCTTCTGATGCTTTAGCTTGAGCTTCCTCTTCAGCTTTTTCTTTGGCAGCTTCCTCAATGTCTTTGTCTGTGACCATCTCCTCCTGTTCTTGTTCTTCTTCTTCCTCAAAGGTGAATGGGACTTCATAGGTTTGATGTTGCTGTTCTGTTGATTCCTTAGCGGTGGCACCAGTTCGCTTATCGGGTTGATTAACCGCATCACGAATTGGTATGGTAAGTGCGCCACCACTGGAACCTCCAGGGCCTCTAGTCTGTTGAAGATTAAATTCCTTAGCAACATGTTGTAGCCTGAGATTCTTCAGTGTTTTTCTGTAGTCTTTATCCTCATCCTTTGGTTCTTCATCTGAACTCTCTTCTTCTTCCTGCTCTTCTACTGGAGTTTTACCCTTGTTAGTTTTAGGACTAAGAGGTTTTTCTACTGTTGTCGTATCATCTATAGCAGCTTCCGAGTAGTGAACCTCTTCATCCGTATCAGTATCCTCGGAGTCCTCGTCCTCTAATTTTGGTTCCGGTTGAGGATTAGGAATAGCACCCTTAGATGTAACTTTCATTTTGAGGGTATGAGTTCTCTTTGGATACTTATGGTACTCCCAAGCTTGTTGCACTTCCAAAGACTCCGATCTCCTGGTCTTCTTGACTGGGATTGCGAAAGACTTTTCATCAATGAAGCCAACTTTGCCTGATGCTACTGCTTCTTGATATCGTGAGTATGATTGAAGTTGCTTGATATCATTAGTGAGAAGGCAATCAGGCAAAACTGCACCTTGTTTCTTTGTTGTTGAGTCTTTGAATTTGACAACATTTAGAGTAGGCTCAAACAACGCGGAGTGATGGTTGGGGTCATCAAGTCTCAAGGGAATGTCCAGATTATTCCCAAGTATCCTTTGGATCAACAACTTAGTATATCTGATGTAGGGGACCTTGGTGCCAGGCTTCTTGAGGTAAGACATCATGTCTTCCCAAATCGGACTTGAAGTCAATATGCATCTTGTTGACCATGCCCCGAATATCTGTAGTTCCATGAGCTTAGGATGCTCATAACCGCTATCACGCCCGTAAATGCAGTTGGCAATCATGATGTATAATGTTCTCCACGGCAGAGGGATGTTCTTTAAATCAACTGAAGAATGTTTAGTAATGATCCCAGCAGCTTCGTCATAGCCAATATTGACCATGAATTGGAGTGTAGCCTCTTCCGATGGAGTGGCAACATATTCACCAGGCTGGATAACAGGGAGCAGAAGAATTGCTCTCAAGTCTGCAACAATGATGGTGACTTGTTCGTTGTTGAGAGTCACCGTGACCGCATCTTGACCATCAGCTTTCTTCATAGTGTGCCGGAACTGATAGATATAGATTTATGGTACTGTTACAGAATTGGTGAGCATGTTGTGGTAGGGATGAGTCTTCAGAATGTCCACGACAATATGGCATGAAGACTCAGAGCATGTGAAGTTATCAAAGTCCACTTTCAGGTTATTCTTTTTGTTAGGTTCCCATATTAGTAACACAAGCATCAATATAAGAAAGGAGGTGAAGGAAGGATCAGATGAACACACACACACTCTACGCGTAGGACTTGAGAGAAAGTTTAAGCATAAGTAAAATGTAAATGTGAACAATCTACCTTCAAATGAAGGTTTACATGGGTATTTATAGGAAGGAACTAGGGCAACATGCAAGTTCCCTTCCTTTCCCTTATTGGGCATTGGCATAGGCTCATGGGCTTTCTACATGAGCCTAGCCTTGATTACTAACATAAAAGCCACAATTAAGCTAACTATTACATATTAATTACTAACACTTGAATTCTAGTTTAGGAGTGATTCCAACAATCTCCCCCTAAGTGTTAGTGATTGATGATTTGATCTTTAACAATTGTAGGTTGATTCGTTGTAGGTTTAGGGGTATGTGTGTATGGATAAAACTACAATCTCGATATCAAAAATAATCCACAAGGAATGACTTAAAATCCCTTTAGGAAAAAGGATAATGAATCAAATCCCGTGAGTGATAGTGATACAGATTAGGAAATCCGAGTCGTTTCCCAACGAGGTGTGAATGGGCAACGTCGTTATTGGTTTGTTATTAAAATGCTCGATGTTTTGGATTGATGAATTTTGATTTTTATTTAAACTACGGGAAAAGGGAATGCAATTAAGGGAAATTATACTACGGGGAATCCTAAATACGCGAATTATTCTAAAACGTAATTAAAGAAACGCGAATTAAAATGCAACTACGTCTAATCTAAGCCGTAAAAATAATCTAAAATTATTTTTAAACTAAAAATGCAATTTGAAAATTAACTAAGAATTAAAACTAATTTTTATGATTTTTCTTGAATTTATTTGAATTAAACTCTAATTTCTAATAGAACTAAATTACCAAAAATTATGAAAATAAGTGGGAAAATTATGAAACTATTTTTAAAAAATCTAAAATAACTCAAAAGACTTTTCAAAACTAATTTTGTATTTTTCTGATGATTTTTCTAATTTCTATGAATTTAAAAATATTTAAAACTAATAAATGGCTAAAAATTACAAATTAAACTAGGAAAAATCTGAAAAATTATTTTTTTGCTTTTTATATTTATCTTAATCTATGAAAATTGAAAAATTATTTTTTTGAAGCTTTTCTGATTTATTTGTATTAAAAGCTATTTAAAAAGTCTTAAAAACTGATTAAAATTAAGAAAAATAGTAAACAGTGATGAAAAATTATGAAAAATTCAGGAAAAGTTTAAAATAATATTCTAATTTTATGAAAAATATAAAAACTATAGCGTATGTGGGGAATTTAAGAGCTGTAGTGTAAACTGATTTCAAATAAGCTACTAAACTTAAGCTATAAAGCACTATAAGCTACCAGACTCTTACAGATGCTAATTTGTACTAAAATTAACTATTTCTAACTAATACCAACTAATCCTAACAAGCTATAAGCCCAGTTTATGATTTAAAGCTCTAAAAGTTCTTTTGGCCAAACAGCCCTAACTACCTATGTTGTAAATTGATGCACAAGCTTAGCAAGAGAGCTTTGGGAAAACTGGAAATGAGAGACTCTAAATGACCAATCAAAGAGTTTATAAACCAAGTTTCAGCCCTAGAGAAGCTATCATGAGCTTTCTAGAGCTTCAGAAGAAGTCAAAATCACTTATGAGAACTGATTTTACAGGGGCACATGAAATGCTTTGACAAGTCGATTTGAAGCTTTAAAAGTTTTGGAAAAATTTAACAAAATCAATTTTAAACACTAGACCAACTGAATTTGTTAAACCCAAATTTTCAATGATTTTGACCGAGATGAACAAACTAAAATCTATAAAGTTTGGTGAAAACTGTTTTTTCAACTTTTGACTTTTTAACTCAGAAATGATATTTTTACCAAATTGAACTTTGATTCAAATTTGATTAACTGAAATTGATAAATGATGATGTAATGAAGCTAAATTAAGCTACTACTCCAACTTCTAAACCTAAATCAAGCTTATGGACCTTAAAATCTTCTCTGATGAACTGATTAGAGCAAATATAGTGTGATTTTGACTATTATGGTTCTAAGGTGCAACTAAATGAACTAAATGACTCTAATATACCTGGGAAAGACTAAATCAACTAGTATTAACCTCTAACTTAACTTGAATCTCAGATTACTAATCTATGCCAAACAATAGTTATAAACCGATATGAAGTATTAAAACAGAGACTACTCAACCATTCTACACTAACATTAAATCTAGATCAAGTATAACTAATAATGACTAAATGCACAAATCAAACAATGTAATCGATTATAGCAAATGTAAAACCAAGGATGATTTCAAAACTTACAAGTGGTCCCACACAATGACATGCTCAATGAGATCAAATAACTACTATCATAAACGATGTTAACCCCAAATTATATTAAATCAACCCAATCCAACTTCATTATATCAGCAATCCAGATTAACCATGAACCTGCAGTTTTACTTTTTGTTTGACTTGTGATATTTAAGTGAGAATTTCTGAGTAGATGATTTGTAAACTCTTTAACAAACTGAAACAAGGTTTACTAATGCTTAAAACAACAATTTAAAAACTGATTAAGATCTAAAAACAGTAATAAAATATTTTTAAGAGATTTTAGTATTTTTTTTTTTAATTTTTGATAAGATGAAACCATAAGCTAAAATAGAATTGAATAAGTGAAAACATGATTGATAGAACTTAAAAGCTAATATGCAAGCTAAAAGCAGGAATAGAATTGAAGTTGAGAATTTAACTAAAAGCAGTTTCATTAATTAAAACAGACACAAGTAAAAGGAAATACAAAATCTTGAATAAAAACAAGCTTAACTACTATAAAATCTACTCCGAAAATTACATGATAACAACTGTGAACAAGGGGGTATATATAGCAAAGCCTTGAGCTAAGAAGGATCCAGAAGATGTAATATGTGCTTTCTCTTGATGCCTCTCAACCGTTAGATCATATCCCAGCAGCATCACACCTTTTACAACCCTTGGATCATGTGCACACGCAACTCCAACCAATCAGAGGAGAGTATTTTGAGAGAATGACACACGGATTGCCAGCGTGGCATCCGTGTGTCAGTCACGTGTCAGGTGATGTGACTTAATTACCCTCAGATTGTGTTAATTTGGTCAATTGGTCAATGGGCATTTTAGGGTTCATCATGCCTGGGAAATATTGGGGGTGATTTTGGCGCCTTCGGATTTTTTAGTATATTTCGTTTGTTTGACCGGGTTATGAGATAACATGGGTGGACCGGGTATTCGGGTTGGCTGGGGATTAGGATAGTGGATATTGGTCTTGGATAAGTATTTTGGGCTTAAGGATTACAAATGGATCCAATGTGTAGCATAAGGACTAAAGGCGTATTTTCTGATAATCCAAGGACCATGGCTGTAAATTCTGAAAATATCTTCCAAGGGCCATTGTTGTCATTCTTCAAATAAGCAAGGACTGATTATGTAACTTCTGAAACTTCAAGGGTGTATTCTGCCATTTGATGAAAGTTCAGGGACTGCTTCTGACATTTCTTCAAAGTTGATCATATCTTTCAGAAATTAACTTTTCAGCATAGAAATCTTCACAGATGCACAATTCTGACCTTTCTCGCCTTTAGCACTCTTTATCTCTCGTGCTCGGGTTTTTGTCCGATTTGGTTATCTTTTGCGTGTTTTGACATATCCGTACTGCTGACAAGCATAAACTCAAGAAACCATTAAATATTAGCAATAAATGGCTTTTCTTGGTTATTTTGGGTCTGATTTGATAAAGAAATGATATGTGTTTTAGCACATATCAAAATACCCCAGACGAGACGATTGTCGTGTCCTCACGCAATGTAATCAACTCACGCTTCTAAAACTAAGGATTTCAATCTCTTTCTACTAAACCTATGAAGAAGTACCAAAGATTCCTCAAAAGAGATTAAGAACCCTTAATTCTAAAAACGCCCCGTTTACCTTTTAATTCACATATAGATATTACGATTAAGCATATTACGACGGTTTGTTGAACTTTCATGTCGATCAATAACTCCAACATTTTTCAAACGACACGTTAGGATCACGGAATAGGAAACACAACACGCCAAGTGACCATCTGAGATAGAATACATCGTTCTCGATTTTCAAAAGTCCCCAAACTAAGCGTAAAATCGAAATCATTTGTTAAATATGATTCTAGATGCTAACACTACCCATGGAAGTTACTTGTGTAATTACCTTTGCTCCCATTTTCCTATTTTCCTCTAGATTTTTATTTTTGAGAAATGAATTTCTTCAAATTTCTCGCTTCGATAATTTTATTCGATAAAGATATGAAGCTAAGTCGCTAATTAGTTATCCATCTTCTCTCAAGAACCATTGTCTCAAAAATGAGGTCCACATCAAGGAATTTTACTCACTTATATTTTGACTTTTCATCATTTTTTTTTTTTTTTTTTTTTTTTTTTTTTACCCTTATACTTTTTACTTATATGAGCTATGAACCACGGAGCTTCACGGGGTAATTCCAAGACTTTATGCTTCATGAAATGAGGATCCCAGTGGGTTAGACCAAGACCTCACCCAATCCCGGCTAAAGATCCAAGGGTCCGATCTCGAACCGCAGCTCATAACTTTATTTATTACTTATTACTTATTTATTACGGATCCTTGATGTGTACCCATTTTTTAAAACAAAGATTCTTTTAAGAAGATAAATAACTAACTATCGCCAAAAACTCAACATCTCTAATTAATTATTCACAGATATGGGGTGAAACAATTTTGTGGGAACAAAAAGCCATAAGTACCTTCGATGAGCTCTAAAGAGAACCAACTACTCCACGCTTAGCATCTAAACTCATAAGTAACTCTATCATTTCTCAATCTCCGCAAATTTAAAATCCCAAATAATGAGATCCGCGGATGCTTAGCCGATAATTTTTAAGATTATCTATGGTTAAGGAACAAGCTAGGCTCAACACGCCCGATCAAGTCGTAATTCCATTCCTACTCTCACCAAATGAAAGCTAACAAGGTGTCAAACATAAATTAACTTAGCAAATGCTTCAGAAAATAATCTCAAGTCTCGCATTTTTAAAGTCACTTATTAGAAACTAGCAAATTCTTGTTTAAGCTTCAGATATTTAAAATCACTTAGGAGACTTGCAAATTCTTTGCCTTGTGAGCTAGAATCGCATTTTATAGCCTCTTGTCTAAGCAATTAGCAAAGGCTATTTCAAGAAAAACGCATTTTTAAAGTAGCTTCTAAGAGACTAGCAAGAACTTTTCGATCATAAAACTAACAAAAGCTTACAAAAAATTTTAAATTTTCTCACTTTTTTGCACAATTATTTTATTTTCTAAGGAAAAACGTGGTTGCGAGAGTATACGACAAAAAATAAGCAAGTGCGGTTAAATCAAATCGAAGATTACCCACCCCAGACTAAAACGAAACATTGTCCTCAATGTTTAAAGGCAAGGGTATCAACGAAAATCTAAAAGCCGTTTATGAAGTATGCTAGAAGATAAACGTTAGTCGATAAGATTTCGGATATCGGTTTCCATCAAGATCGATCATGAAACTCGAGTGGAGAAAAGACAAACTTGAGCACGAGAGTCTTCATATCGGAAAATCTAGACAAAACATCACAAACAACCAAACACGAGAAATCGAAAAGGCTAACCCCTTCACGTCACTTATTAGAAAGAAAATAGAAAGAAGATAGAGATAAGCATGGGGTGCCTCCCACGAAGCGCTACTGTTTTTGATCACCGAGTCGCTAGCCCGACTCGTCCCGAATTCATTTGTCCTTGGGAAACAAGAGTGATCCATCATCCGTGGTTTTGCGGGCGGACGTCGGGATGATGATCAAAAAGAAATGACTCCATAGAAGAAAGGAGTACATGGTACGTAAAAGTGTATTTCAAAGGCTCAAACATGAAGGCATCCAAGAGAGGATCCTTTTTCCGAAAACTTTTGTTTTATGAATAACCTCACCGATGAGTATCCTGTGGTTAAAATTTTGTCCTCGGAAAGGAACGAAATCAAAGTATCATCTACGTGAAAATCCTCACGAGGAGAGGAATCACTCTCGGATAAAAAAATAGTGCGGGACCTCTGAATCAACAAGCTCATCAGTTGAAATCTTTACGTCTTTATCTTTCTTCGGGAAAAACGGATCATCGTATTCTTCTTCATCCTCAGAAAGAATCGAGTCGGTGGGAGCGAGTTCATTGGTGAACTTCTCGAAGTAAATCGACGGATCTTGATATAACAAATATTCAATTTCTCGTAAATCAGCTCTAAAATCAAAGACGTCATCCTCACTTCCCGGTGGAAGGGGATCCATGCGAGCGAGTTCATCGGCGAACTCCTCGAGAAGGAAATTGATAGAAGAATCCTTGAGCTCGGGCTCCGAAGGATTAGTAGACGGCTTGACTTCTTTAATAACTTTTTCTTCTGGAGAGAGTGAAGAGAGCATTTCTTCAATTAAACGAATATCTCCCTCGATGTCGATGTCGGCATTATCAATTTCCGATGAAACTGAATCACTTTTCAAATAAGCCTCGATTTCTTTCATGATAGAATCATCCTCCTCATATTGAGTGAGGGAAAAGGAAGAATCAGAATGTTCCATAATTTCAGAAGAAGGAGTGGGATTGCCACTCAAAGAAAGCTCGATTTTCTAGGATCAATGTAAATCGAGGTGGGACAAGTGGTGTGCTCTTACACTAGCGCTTCCACCACTACCGTTGTAGACTCCTTTTCTTGTTTCTTTTTCCGTTCACCGTGTTGTCGACATACTCTTAACCGTAAACGTGAAAGATTAATTCGAGATGGTTTAGGCTCAACTTTTCCAACTTATCAACATCGTCCGGAGGGTGAAGACAACTCATTATATAACAATTTCTCGAGTAAAGGATGTCCCCCTCCGGGTCAAAAGTAGCATCATCAATCTCAACGGAATCGAATTATCATTAATATAAGCCTCGATCTCTTCCTAAATGGAATCACTTTCCGTAGTGAGAGACGGGAAAGAGTCGGTCATAATCGGATTAGACGGTAAAGTGGGATTGCCACTTTCTTTAGAAAAGTCAATCACACCGATGCTATGGATAGAATGATCATCGGGTGGAGGTTTTGAAGTTTGCTCGGCATAAAATATTATCTTTTCATTTCCTTTTCTGATTGTTAAAGTTCCTTGGTAGTGATCCACAAGGACTTTTGCGGTTCTCAAGAATGGTCTTCCTAAAGTGAGAGGGACTCGGGCGTCAACCTCTATATCAACTACGGCGAAATCCACGGGAAAATGGAATTTATCCACTCGTACCATAACATCGTTGACTACACCAAGCGTGTGAGCAATTGTTCGATTAGCTAATTTAATAGTCATATGAGTCGGTATAAGATTCTTCAATCCAAGCTCATGATATATCGCAAGAGGCATGAGACTTATGCTTGCACCCGAATCGGTCAAGGCATTATATTCCTCAATATCATTTAAAGAGCAAGGAAGGAGAAATTTCCGGGATCACCAAGCTTCTTGGGAGCTTGGTTCGAGGAAGAAATAGGCGGTGTAGACTCGGTGATATCTTTGAAATTTGCTCCAACTTTTCTTCATAAATCATTTCAAAGACTTTGATCATATCAGTCGTAAGTTTGAATTTCGTTTTGGGAACAACTTTCATTTTGTCGAACCGTGATTGAATAGATTTGCACGGTGAAAGGTTAGAACTTGGCATTTTGACGGAGATATAAGGAACTTGGGCAATGAGAGGTTGGACGTATTTGGCACTTCCATTGTCACTAGGAATTACTGGGTCCTTTGTCACCTTGGTCTCTTGTGCTACACGCCTCACCGGAGAGAAAGTAGTCATCGAGGGCCCATCATCTTGAATGGTAACGGATTTCATTTCTCCCTTCGGGTTTGGAATCGTGTTACTTGAGAGAGAACCGAACCCGAGGGTTGACTCATTTGGCACAAAACAGCGTTCAACATATTCTCAAGTTTATTCTACGAAGCATCCATTTTGTTGTTCTGAAGTCGAATTTCATTCCTAAACTCATTGCTTTGTCTAGTTAACGAAGTTTGGAATTCATTTCTCAAAGTTGAAATTTGGGTTTGCATGGTTTGGATTGTAGCATTATTGTTCTGAATGTAATTCGAAATTTCATTAGAGGGAAAAGGCGGAGCTTGATAACTTGAAGCTTGATATCCTTGATTATGGTTAACCCTTGGGTCGGTGTTGATTCGGTGGGGCTTTGTATTGATTTTGAACATTTGGTCCACGAACTTGATTCTAATTAAAACGAGTTTGATTGTTCGATTGAGAAAATCCCGAGGTCCCATCGATTAGCACGGTATCCTTGGTTCGATTTTGAACCGGATTAGCGAAGCTATGGAAGCATTTCGAGATCGCCATCGGTGGCTTGACAATTATAGTGCGGATGAGGACCACCGCAAATAACACACGTTTGATAACGGCTTTGACTTGTTCGGTTTCGACTCTTAAACTCTCTCATCATAGAAGTAATAGCATGAGTAAGACGGTAAACTCACTCCTCGAACATAGTTATCATTCGAAGCAATCTTAGAAACAACGGTCTGTTTCTAGACGAGAAAACTTTGACTTATTTTCGATTATCGTTCTAATATCGGCGGCATACGACTCAAGATGTTGCCACCGGAGGTCGTTAAGCGAATCTTGATCGGTGGCGTTAAAGCATTGTAAAACGTATCAATCGATGATGATCGGTAAAACCGTGATTTGGGCATTTACGTAAAAGTTCCTTGAATCTATCCCATGCTTCTCCAAAACTTTCATCGAACTTTTGTTGAAAATTAATGATTTGATTTCGTAACATCGTAATTTTTGACGGAGGAAAGAATTGGTTCACAAATTTCTTAGAAAGGTCTTCCCATGTTGTAATTGAGTGAGGGGTTCTTTTCTAGCCAAGTCCGGCTGCCCCTCAAGGAAAATGGAAATAATCTCAATTTAACTGACTCATGAGTGACGCCCCGAAAGTTTATCGTAGAAGCAACTTGATTAAACCAACGGAGGTGTGCGTGGGGCTCCTCATGATCCAAACCACAAAAAGGTTTATTAGACACCAATTGTATTAAATTTGTTTTTAGTTCGAAATTTTCGGTGTTAATTGGTGGAAGGACGATAGCATCACCGTAGCCGTCTACGGGAGCTTGAAGTAACTCGTTCATCGTTCGAGTATCTGCCATGACGACGGGTTCTTCAACGATAGTAAGTAACTCGGGTACGTCTATTCTTCGATTACGATTACGTCGTGACTGAGAGCGAGTGCGCATGCACTTTAAAAAACATGGCAATTAAAATGATACGGTATTTTAAAACACAGTGAACTTAAACCAATAATCCCAAGTGAATAAATCACTTCTATAAGACAAACGCACAAGCGAGCGGAGAAACTTATTAGGTCGTATGAAGCTTATTAAAACCCGCCTCTTTTCACCGCAATTTAATGTCGCCGTCCTTATACCCACCACACGCTTTGTTTATCCGATAGAAATAAATCGATTCACAAGCGACACAAAGGCAAGTTTTGATCTTTAGTTCGAACTTACTAATGATAACACCTCGATTGAGAATGTTATATAATTGGTGTATTCTATTTAAGCTCAAAACACTAAGAGAAAATCTTTTGTATTTTTAATATGATATATATATACACAAAAGAAAAGGAAAATATTTTTACTTTTTTATTTTTAGAAAAATAGTAACTTCACGAAGAAGGATCTCGAGTCACTAATCGTCAAACCATTAACGATATTGTCGCGACACAACCTCCCCAAGCAGGCGCCAAAATTTGATTCGTTGTAGGTTTAGGGGTATGTGTGTATGGATAAAACTACAATCTCGATATCAAAATAATCCACAAGGAATGACTTAAAATCCCTTTAGGAAAAGGATAATGAATCAAATCCGTGAGTGATAGTGATACGGATTAGAAATCCGAAGTCGCTTCCCAACGAGGTGTGAATGGGCAACGTCGTTATTGGTTTGTTATTAAAATGCTCGATGTTTTGGATTGATGAATTTTGATTTTTATTTAAACTACGGTAAAAGGGAAAGCAATTAAGGGAAATTATACTACGGGGAATCCTAAATACGCGAATAATTCTAAAACGTAATTAAAGAAACGCGAATTAAAATACAACTACGTCTAATCTAAGCCCTAAAAATAATCTAAAATTATTTTTAAACTAAAAATGCAATTTGAAAATTAACTAAGAATTAAAACTAATTTTTATGATTTTTCTTGAATTTATTTGAATTAAACTCTAATTTCTAATAGAACTAAATTACCAAAAATTATGAAAATAAGTGGAAAAATTATGAAACTATTTTTAAAAAATCTAAAATAACTCAAAAGACTTTTCAAAACTAATTTTGTATTTTTCTCGATGATTTTCTAATTTCTATGAATTTAAAAATATTTAAAACTAATAAATGGCTAAAATTACAAATTAAACTAGGAAAAATCAAAAATTATTTTTTGCTTTTATATTTATCTTAATCTATGAAAATTGAAAATTATTTTTTGAAGCTTTTCCGATTTATTTGTATTAAAAGCTATTTAAAAGTCTTAAAACCGATTAAAATTAAGAAAAATAGTAAACAGTGATGAAAAATTATGAAAATTCAGAAAAGTCTAAAATAATATTCTAATTTTATGAAAATATAAAAACTATAGCGTATGTGGGGAATTTAAGAGTCGAGTGTAAACCGATTTCAAATAATTTACTAAACTTAAGCTAAAAAGCACTATAAGCTACCAGACTCTTACAGATGCTAATTTGTACTAAAATTAACTATTTCTAACTAATACCAACTAAGCCTAACAAGCTATAAGCTCAGTTTATGATTTAAAGCTCTAAAAGTTCTTTTGGCCAAACAGCCCTAACTACCTATGTTGTAGCTGATGCACAAGCTTAGCAAGAGAGCTTTTGGGAAAACTGGAAATGAGAGACTCTAAATGACCAATCAAAGAGTTTATAAACCAAGTTTCAGCCCTAGAGAAGCTATCATGAGCTTTCTAGAGCTTCTGCAAGAAGCTGTAAAATCACTTATGAGAACTGATTTTTACACAGGGCACATGAGCTGTTTTGACAAGCTGATTTGAAGCTTTTAAAGTTTTGGAAAAATTTAACAAAAATCAATTTTAAACACTAGACCAACTGAATTTGTTAAACCCAAATTTTCAATGATTTTTGACCAGAGATGAACAAACTAAAAATCTATAAAGTTTGGTGAAAAACTGTTTTTTCAACTTTTGACTTTTTAACTCAGAAATGATATTTTTACCAAATTGAACTTTGATTCAAATTTGATTAACTGAAATTGCTAAATGATGATGTAATGAAGCTAAATTAAGCTACTACTCCAACTTCTAAACCTAAATCAAGCTTATGGACCTTAAAATCTTCTCTGATGAACTGATTAGAGCAAATATAGTGTGATTTTGACTATTATGGTTCTAAGGTGCAACTAAATGAACTAAATTACTCAAATATACCTAGGAAAGACTAAAGCAACTAGTATTAACCTCTAACTTAACTTGAATCTCATATTACTAATCTATGCCAAACACTAGTTATAAACTGATATGAAGTATTAAAACAGAAGACTACTCAACCATTCTACACTAACATTAAATCTAGATCAAGTATAACTAATAATGACTAAATGCACAAATCCAAACAACAGAATCAGATTATAGCAAATGTAAAACCAAGGACAGATTTCAAAACTTACAAGTGGTCCTGTCACAATGACATGCTCAATGAGATCAAATAACTACTATCATAAACTGATGTTAACCCCAAATTATACTAAATCAACCCAAATCCAACTTCATTATATCAGCAATCCAGATTAACCATGAACCTGCAGTTTTACTTTTTGTTTGACTTGTGATATTTAAGTGAGAATTTCTGAGTAGATGATTTGTAAACTCTTTAACAAACTGAGACAAGGTTTACTAATGCTTAAAACAACAATTTAAAAACTGATTAAGATCTAAAAACAGTAATAAAATATTTTTAAGAGATTTTAGTATTTTTTTTTTTTAATTTTTGATAAGATGAAACCATAAGCTAAAATAGAATTGAATAAGCTGAAAACATGATTGATAGAACTTAAAAAGCTAATATGCAAGCTAAAAACAGGAATAGAATTGAAGTTGAGAATTTAACTAAAAACAGATTTCATTAATTAAAACATATTACAAGTAAAAAGGAAATACAAAATACTGAATATAAACAAGCTTAACTACTATAAAATCTACTCCGAAAATTACATGATAACAACTGTGAACAAGGGGGGTATATATAGCAAAGCCTTGAGCTAAGAAGGATCCAGAAGATGTAATCTCTGCTTTCTCTTGATGCCTCTCAACCGTTAGATCATATCCCAGCAGCATCACACCTTTTACAACCCTTGGATCATGTGCACACGCAACTCCAACCAATCAGAGGAGAGTATTTTGAGAGAATGACACACGGATTGCCAGCGTGGCATCCGTGTGTCAGTCACGTGTCAGGTGATGTGACTTAATTACCCTCGGATTGTGTTAATTTGGTCAATTGGTCAATGGGCATTTTAGGGTTCATCATGCCTGGGAAATATTGGGGGTGATTTTGGCGCCTTTGGATTTTTTAGTATATTTCGTTTGTTTGACCGGGTTATGAGATAACATGGGTGGACCGGTATTCGGGTTGGTGGGATTAGGATAGTGGATATTGGTCTTGGATAAGTATTTTGGGCTTAAGGATTACAAATGGATCCAATGTGTAGCATAAGGACTAAAGGTGTATTTTCCGATAATCCAAGGACCATGGTCAGAAATTCAAAATATATTCCAAGGGCCATTGTTGTCATTCTTCAAATAAGCAAGGGCCGATTATGTAAATTCAAAACTTCAAGGGTGTATTCTCGCCATTTGATGAAAGTTCGTGGGCTGCTTCGACATTTCTTCAAAGTTGATCATATCTTTCGAAATTAACTTTTCAAAGATAGAAATCTTCACAGATGCACAATTCGACCTTTCGGCTCGCCTTTAGCACTCTTTATCTCTCGTGCTCGGGTTTTTGTCTCGATTTGGTTATCTTTTCGTGTTTTGACATATCCGTACAAGACAAGCATAAACTCAAGAAACCATTAAATATTAGCAATAAACGGCTTTTCTTGGTTATTTTGGGTCTGATTTGATAAAGAAATGATATGTGTTTTAGCACATATCATAGGTGATGATGTAATAGTAGCTTTGACGTCTTCTGACATTCTTCTTTCTTGTGAGAAGAAGTGCATTGATTCGAACAATCTCCCAGTGTAGGGAAATTGTTTCCTTTGAAGTATTCAGCTTTGACGTCATCATTTTCTTTGTTCTTTGATCTTTGTTCTTTGTGATGGAAGTGATAGTATGTTGTGGTTGTGCGCATCGGTCCTCTTCGTTGCTCGGTGTCTCCACGCCTTTCTCCAACATGCTCGCACGCCTTTAACGTTGGATTTCAAGATCGATGTAGTTCTCTTAGTCTTTAAACTTTGTAGATTCTTTGACTTTGACGAAGAATCATTCGACTTTGTGTTGCCTTTTGAGAGAACTTCAATTAGTGATGTTGTAGGTATGAGCATGTGGAGAATCGCACGATCTTTTCCACCGCAAGCATCCATAAGAAGAAAACATAAAACATGGGTTAGAAATAATCCGGTAACACAAGTTTGAACTTTGAGAGTGTTATGACATAGTGTGAAAACACAACTCTAATTCTTACAAAGGTCGTTCTCAACTGAGTCCCACAAGTGAGATAACGCGATGTACAAGTACACCTACGCCTCGGATGAGACGCCGAGGTACACCAAGCATCACCCCACGATCAGACCGCTTGAGACACACTAAGCGTAATCCACGGGAGTTACCAAAGTGACCGCTTGTCGGTCGTTTGATGTTGACCGGCGGAGTTTCCATTCAATCACCGAGGATCACATGTGAACCTCTCATAAATGTTCTTGATGATTTCTAAGATCCATGAAGGACTCGATAATGTATCACTTGCGTCCTTATTGTTGAACGACAAGTGATGAAATGTCAAGTGTTCCTAAGAGATCTTTTGATGAATCTCGTGGCTCTAGACTCAATAGTGCGCTTTGGTTTTCCCGAGCGGAGACTAGGAGAGGTCTCCTTCTTCAATACCAAAGAATCTCTAAGAGAAAGCCGATAGTTTACGTGGGTTCCTGTGAGAATGAAACAAGCTTCATGAGAGAAACTTGAGTGGCTAAGAAGGTTTAGTGCATGCGTCACCGGGTCTATGACGACTTTAATTGTAACACCCAGGCAATCCCACATCGGTGTGGCTCGGAGAGATGCCGGGCTCATAAGATAACATTCGCCTTACAATGACACAACGCGTTTTGTGGTCTCATCAAGGGCAAAGCGGACAATATTGTTGTCGGATAAGGCGGGTGTTACATTAATCTTCAATCTGGTGTCATCAAGTGACAACCAAGAGTATATGAATTGAACCCGATGTCCGCCTAAGTTGAATAACTGGAGGGCTATTTATTTTACCCTTTTCTTTACTTTTCTTTTTAATTTTTCAACTCCTTCTTTCTCCGATTCTCTTTTTCTCCTTTTTATAATCATACCTAAGGACTTCTAATTCTAACTATTGGTGGTGTCCTTGGGTAGATCCCTCTGGCTCTGGCGGATCATAGGACGGTTATTCCTAACCTTAGTCATCTTATAACTCCATGACTTTGCCATAAAACCATTTTCATGAAAATCTCTCAAAGTGGTTATGAGTAAACGCATTTAATACCACTGTTGAGAGTTTAAGATTTTGCATAAATACTCCCCCTCCACACGTGCTTAAGAATTTTGACAGAAATTTGCACGGTGAGAGAAGAGCACGCACTTTTGAATTGATCAACTCAAGATAGACAATCCCCCTCGAGACACGGTTACATTGCATAGTTAAAGAGTTACATTGTCAGCTTTTACGTGACAACTAGCTCTAATAACTACCTTGAAGGTATGGACAAACCTCGAAAGGTTGTCAAACCCGTCAAAGTTCATGTCTACCAAGAATTTATCGAGTGGTACATTCTACTCGGATAAGTCCTTTGCGAGACACGTTTACATCACTAGCCAACTAGCTTAAAATTATTACCCGTCCCGGACAAGTCTTTTCGATTTACTAACATTTAAGATCTCGTCAATTCATTGGTTAAGTCTTTTTGGCACGACAATTCATTAGCAATTCACAACATATTTCTTATCACATAATTTTTCTCCCCTTAAAATGGCATATAAATGTTATTTTGACGAAATTTGATATCGAATATGACCATTTAGAGTTTTGTGGGAAGATTATCATGAAGAACAATTTTGTGAACACGGTTTTAAGCAAATACTCCCCTCAACAAGTGATATAAACTTTTGAGGTTTTGAAAATCATAAGGGAAGTACTTATTCTTTTGAGCAAAACTTTGAAAAATTGAAAGTTTTGATTAGTTTTACTCAAAAGTAAGAAGCTTTCGCTCCTTTTATAGGATTGTGGCAATCAAGCGTACTACGTGGTCCTTTCATTACAAGTACGGGTTGTACATCATGTTATGTGTGCACAAGCCATGGTCGATTAAAATCACACATCCAAATCAATATAAGGAAACAAATCAAGGGGTACCGGAGAATCTGTTAGTCCAAAGAATAACTCCGTGAATGCGTTCTAGATGTTGATAGCTTTGTGAGAGATATGCTTGACCGACCACCTACGAAGCTCTCCAAAGTTCTCGATCTAATCCCTTCAATGACCTTTCATCAATTTGTGTGATGAGCTTCCTAATATCCCTTCTTTCCTCGAATTCCATCTCTTTGGTGACCCAATGCCGTCATGAATCTCTTTCAACCTTTGTATGCTAACCCGTCCCTAACTTTCTTCAATGTGTGATACCCAAACTTATAAAGCTCTTTGCACGCCATGAAGCGGTTGTGGTGTAGTTCATCGATGTAGACTACCCCAAATGGTTTCTTGATAATAGTGTCTTGAGCAAGTCGGTTTATGCCGGGAAGGTGTAGCTGAGGTTTGGTGAGATTAACGCATTTCTCATAAGATTCCACGGCAAGTTGTATGTCTTCTACACGTTCTTGTATCATGATGCTTCTGATGTAGATGAGTAATGACTTGATGTATTCGCGTTGGATAGTTGTAGAGAAATGTCGCATTCGTCCTTGCACCTTAGCGAGATACATATCTTCAATGTCATTTAGCGACAGTCTCGGAAAATCCGCTTCACCGAAGTCATAGTCCTCTTCATCTTATGGTTTGACCACAATGTTCTTAAGGAATGTAGTCCCATGTAGTCCCTCTTTGATGTTGGGACCGGATATTTTATCAACAAATTAATAATTTATTAATTAAAGAGGTTTTACGTATGATCTTTAAATTTCATGCTTAATTGCAATGATCCGCTTTGTCACTATACATTTTATGAATCTTCCTTGTTAGACTTAAGAACTCAATATAAATTTGATGCAACAAAAACAAAGAAGATTCTTTTTACTAAACAATCTTAGAATTTTGAAGCCAATGATGAATCCCAATACATCGCATCAAGGTCATACTTTTCCACTTTGGCAAATTAACATATGAGGTTCTTCCATCGATGATCGGATTGTTAGAATAGATTCCTTGTTAGACTTAAGAACTCGGCAGAGAAGATGTGTTCGTGCCAGTGACATACCGTCAAGGTCATTTTTCCTTGTAACATCACTTCCGTGTCAAAGAAATTCGAGGTCGTTGTTGAAGAAGTAACGTATGGAATTTAAGGTTGATTCGGTCGACCAATTGTTGGTAGAGGTTTGGTCCAATCGAGATAATATGGAGCCTTGTCTTTTCTTGTGAAGTCGATGTTAGCTTGAGATTGAGCCAATCGATATTGTTTGACATGGCTCGGGCAATGTTGTCGAGATGGTATTCGACTTGATTGCACTTTCGAAATATCTTTAAGCGGTTGGAAGGCATCATTCTTTATTCGCCTTAGCTCACCCTTAGTCATCTTCTTCACATGAAACTGTTCTTGAATCAGCTTCACATGCTCCATAGTACGGCCATCTACCATTTCTTGAACTTCTGGTAGTGTGGGAGTAGCATCAACAAGTCTAGAAAACCAGTCATATTCTTCGGTTGTATCGTCATCTAGCCATGAGAGAACATCGGTCTTCGTCTTCTTCTTCTATGGCTTTGATGAGGACTCTGTTTTCTTTGGTGTGGCGGGAGAGGTGGGTTGTTGTTGGGGCTTAGGGAGCTCTTCATCGTCACCACCAGTGTATTCGAAATGATCACCGGTTTTCTCTGTGGATGGTGGTAACTCAGAGTCCTGAGGTTTATCAGCAGCAGAACGTGGAGGAGATCGTCTTTCGGTTGGAGTCCTTTGGGTTGGTGGTGGCATAGAGGAGGATTCACCAGACTTCTTCGTGCATTTTGATTCTTTGTCTTTATCCGCATCATCATCGCCTATAGGACGCTTAGCCGTTCATTGCCGCTTTGCATGACGTTTTAATTTGGTAGTCCAAGAATGCGTCAAACAGTTTACCTTCGTCGGGTAAACGCTGCGCATCGCTTTGACATTTGAAGTACAAGCTTGAAACCAATTACGCATCGTAGAAAGCTATAGGCTCATTTGGGTTGATTGTAACGATTAAAGGCATTGATCTTATTGTTTGTTTGGCTAATCGCATGAGATTCGGATAGAGTTGTCGGTGAACATCTCTTTGTCACTCCGGGAACAATGTCGAGAAGGAACTTATGAGTATATTCCTAATCGTCTTGTTCATTTCCCTTGGACATCACGATTGATAAACTTCGGATATGCTCCTTTCACTCAACATCTCGTTTATCCCGTCTTGAAGAAGGTTGATTACATCGACAAGTTGATTCGACTTTTTGTTGGTCACGCCTTTCTTCCCGACTTGCCCGATGACTTTGACAATCTTTGTTTTAGCACGGATATCCAAGAGTCGGTTGGTTTCTTCTTGATTTGGATGCGGATCTGGTTGAAGCCTTTGATGGTGGTGGTGATGAATGAGAAGATGAGTTTGATGATGATGAGACATGAGGAGGCTCGTGGGTCCTTTGGTGGCTCGAAGTTAGTTCCTTGAGCGTCTCGGACTATCTAGAAGAAAATCATCATAATCAACATCGTCATCTTTTCCAGTTAGCCATTTCTTGACTTTAATCCCGCTTCTTCATCCGCTTGAGCTTGAGCTTCTTTTCTTCATTTTCTTTAGTCGCACCTCAACATCTTCATCGAAATTTTCTCGGACTTCTCCATTTACGGTTCCTCAAAGTCATAGTTGATAGAATCCTCAAGTTGCTTTTGTTGTTGTTCGTGGGTGGTGGTACCAGTTCCCTTATCGGGTTGATTAACCGCATCGGAAACTGGTGTAGATAGTGCACCACCACTTGACCCTCCGGGGCCACGAATTTGTTGATGTTCGAATTCTTTGGCAACGTGTTGGAGTCTGAGGTTCTTGAGTTTCTTTCTGTAGTCTTTATCCAGTGGATCTTCTTCTCGAGCTCTCTTCTTCCGGCTCGAGAATCGGGTTTTACCTTTATCGCCTTTTGACCGGGAGATTTTGTTACTTTCAAAGTATCATCGATTGGAGTTTGAGTATATGACCTCTTCGTCTGCTTCGGTGTCCTCTCGAGTCCTCGTCCATTAGCTTTTGTTGCGGTTCGTGTTTGGGAATAGGGACAACATCTTTTGATGGAATTTTCCTTTTGAGAACATGAGTCCTCTTAGGATACTTTCTCGTACTCTCGCTAGTAATACTTCCAAGCGCTTCTCCTTGTCTTCTGACAGAGTCCCGAAGACTTTTCATCAATAAATCCCACTTTGCCTACTTCCATCGCTACAAGATATCGTGTGTACGAATAAAGTTCTTTGATAGCATCGGTGAGAAGACAACTGTAACACCGCACCTTGTTTCTTTGTCGTTGAGTCCTTAAATCTAACAACGTTGAGTGTGGGCTCAAGCAACACGGAGTGATGTTTGGGGTCTTCAAGTCTTTGGGGAATATCTGGATAGGTTTCAAGAATCCTTTTGATCAACAATTTGGTATATTTGATATAGGGAATCTTGGTGCCGGCCTTTTCGGTAAGTCATCATGTTGTCCCGGATATGACTTCAAATTCAATGTGTTTCATGTTTACCATGCCCCAAAAGATTTGAAGTTCCATGAGTTTCGGATGCTCATAGCCACTGTCATGTCCGGAAACGGATTTAGCAATCATAATGTACAGTGTTCTCCATGGTTGAGGAATATTCTTGAGATCCACTAAGGAATGTTTTGTAATAACACCAGCAGCCTCATCATAGCCGATGTCGACCATGAATTGTAGAACGACCTCTTAGGTAGGAGTAGCAGAGAATTCAGTAGGCTCAATGGTTGGAAGAAGAAGAACAACTCTTAAATCAACAGGAGTGTTGGTGACTTGTTTGTTGTTCAACGTCACCGTCACAGCACTTTGAACTTTGACCTTTTGAATTGTGTGCCAGAATTGATGAAGGTAGATCTCTGGTACAGTAGCTGAATTTGTGAGCATGTTCTGATAAGGGTGAGTCTTCAGAATATCTACTGCAATCTGGCAAGAAGACTCAGAACATGTGATGTTGTCAAAGTCGACTCTGAGATTATTCTTTACAATCTTCATTGGGTAACCATTGGGAAAGATGTCTTCAATAGTAAGAACATTTGGTGCATCCACATTTTCCATTTGAACGTCCATATCGTGATCTGAAAGATATTTAGCCAAAAGAACCAACATATTGAAAGACATTATGTAGTCAAAAGTTGATTTTATTGTCTATTTATTGAATGTGATATGTTAATGATTGTTACGAGTCCAATGTCTCTTGTTAGTCCAATAGTCCAAAGACGTCGTGAAAAGTTTCGTGAGTAGATTAATTTTGAGTTTTAAAGTCCAAGTTTTCACTTATTTTCAAAACTTATTAACCATTTAAGCTTATTAATGACATTTTGGTTTCGTGACGTTATGATTTATTTATTTACAAGTTTGTACGCGTAACAATTCATAATTTTGGTTGATCTAAGGCTTAGGCGTAAAATTCCAAGCTTATGCGTAAACAAGATAAAGGTTATATGCGTAAGCATAAGCTTATGCGTGGGATCTTGACTTACACGTAAGAAATGTTATGCGTGGAAAAGAGAGCCTTAGGAATAGAGCTTACGCGTGGCGTATGTGAAACCTTACGCGTAAGGCTTACTCGTGAGTGAATCTTATGCGTAAAGGTTATTTGTTATGCATATCCTTCCGTGATACGCGTAGTCCCTTTGTAGAACCTTACGCGTAAAGGTTACGCGTAAGATTTCTCTTACTCATAACATTCTACGCGTAAGGTGATCCTTATGCGTAGAAGCTCAATTAACCTTGATTCTAAGTTTTCACGCGTAATAATCCTAAAATAAATTCATCATAACACCATTATTAACATCACATTCAGTCCCTTTCGTCTAACATGAAGTCTCAATCAAAACAGCACGCTGTGGGATATTCTTACGCGTAAAACCTTAAACCCTAGAATTCAATTTTTACGGATAAGAGTTTTACCCATAGGATTGACATCAAATGATTTCTGTGATATCTTAGAGGCCATATGACTGTTGCAACAAGTTTTAACATAAAAAACCTAATGGATCAAAAGTACCCAATTCGTATGAACATAAACCCTAAATCTTAGTTTTCACCAAATTAATGTTTCTGGGTATGTTTCAAGCAAGGTTTTGGTAAATTAAACATGTCAACAACATAACACAACCATCTTTTTAACCAGAAACACTCTCATATAAAAACACCCAAATCACGTGTATAACCCTAATTTTGAAAAAGGTCAATTCGTGTTTCTGGGTGGATTTGTTTGATAGAAATGGTATAAGAGTGATCATATAAACATTTTAACACAACCATTTTAACAGCAAACACCCAAATGATGATCTTGTGTTCATACGCTTATGCATAGAACACAAGAATTATTCAAACACAATATTTAGCCGTTGGATTTTCAAATAAATCAAAACCATTGTTTGTTTTAACACCAAGAATGATTAAACACTTACAAATTTGAGATCAAACACACGGTTTTGAAGATTGAAGGATAGGCGTAGGATGATGTGGTTGAGGTATTAAATGTAAGTAATAAATGTGTAGAATAGTTGGTGGAAGGGTTTTGTTTAAAATTAGTTTAGACTTTGACACCTTTGGTCCCTCCACCTTAACCATTTTCATCCAAAGCCCATAACTTCCATTTTGGTTGCGTAAAGACGATATTTGAAAGAAACTTGATGACACTCCCCTCGACTTAAGAAATAATGAAATTTTATAAATAAGATCCGGGAGTGTCAAGAAACCGTAAATGTGAGCACCATTATCAAAGAAACAACCGAGATGAGGTAACATGCAAGTACAAGGTTTTATGAAACCGAAAAATATTTACTTTCTCCCCTCAACACTTGACCAAGAAAATACTTGAATTTTGAAAGTGAAAAGTGTTGACGGAAAATTGTACTTGCCATGTTAAAGAAATATAGATAGAAGAATATTTTGTAGTTTTATCGATTTTATATTTTTGTCTTTTGTTTTGAAAATATTTACAAAAGAGGTTTTGGTGTTTGACTGGTTTTAAGAATGTTTTAAAAGTTCATCCAGTTCCTCGAGTTAAACACCGCATACCAATCCGGTTGACCAACTCATTAAACCTAGCGAGAGCTAATGCTTTGGTGAGAAGATCGCCAATTGGTATTCAATTACCACAAAGTATAATTCAACGGTACCCTTTCCACGTGCTCCTTGGTGAAATGATATCAAGATCGATGTGCTTTGATTTCAATGTTGAATGTAGTTGCACGAGATCGCAATTGCACTTCGATTGTCACAAGACATCGGGATTACATCAAATCGTAACCATAGTCTTTGAGTTGTGTTCTCATCCAAATGACTTGAGCACAACACGCCGACATGGCTACATATTCCGCTTCTTTTGAGGACGATGTAAAATCCTTTTCTTTGATTGCCATGACACCGCTTTATCACCAAGAAATTGTAGAGCTCTCAAGTACTTTTCCGAGAATTTAAGCAACCTCGCGTGATCGTCATTCTAAAAGCTATTAGTTCAAAACCGAATCCTTCTGATACCGGTCTCCAAGTTAATGGTTCCCTTGATGTATCGGAGGATTCTTTTAGCCTCAAAGAGGTGGGTTTCATTGGTCTCGATCGATAACGGAGCAAAGATATACCGCAAAAACAATATCGGGCCCTTAGTCGTTTAGATACATGAGAGACCCAATAATACTATGGCATTTGGTAGGGTCCACCAATTTCCCATGTAAATCAGCGTCTAGCTTCTTGGTATGAGCCATTGGTGTGGCATAAGTGTCACGCTTTGCATTCCATGTTTGTTTAAAATTTCAAGGGCATATTTGACCGATTCAGAAAATACCACGGGTGATTGATGAACTTGCAATCCTAGAAAGAATGTAAGTTCACCCATCATGGACATTTCAAAATGTTTTTCATAAGTTTTGAAAAAGCGTTTGAGTATTTTAGATGTGTTGACCCAAAATGATGTCATCCACATAAGTTTAAACGATTAAAATGTGTGCCCGTGATATTGTATGAAAAGTGTAGGTCGATCAACCTTTGACAAAATTATTGGCGATAAGAAAGGATGATAACTTATCATACCACACCCGAGGGGCTTGTTTGAGGCCGTGAGAGCCTTGTTCACTTTGTAGACATGGTTCGGGAACTCGGATCAACGAATCCTTCCGGCGGGTGACATAGACCGCTTTTCGCTTTTCCATTGAGAAAAGCCGTTTTGACGTCCATCCGATAAACGATGATGTTCATGTGAGCCGCAAACGCCGTAAAAATCAGCGACCTCAAGACGAGCAACCGGAGTGAAAGATTCTTCAAAGTCAATACCCTATTCCTCGTTTATAACCCTTAGCCACCAGACGTGACTTATTTCGATTACGGTTCCTTCAAAGATCCAATTTGTTTTTCCAAATCCATTTGAGACCAATGACGAGACCATGTTGGTCTTTAAACCAATTCCCATACTTCAAGACGTTTAAACCGATTGAGTTCTTTTGCATGGATTCAATCCAGCTTGTCTTTGTCATTGCATGTTTAATGTTTTAGGTTCGATTGGCATACGGTGAGTGCATAAATGCAATGTTCACCGTCTGTGAAGACGTTGTCTCGTTACGACCGGTTGATTCGGGTTACCAATAATGTTCTCAAGAGGATGGTCTTTCGTCCAACGATGTGTGGAAGGTTGATGTTGATATACATTATGCGATTAGGAGGATTCAAATGGCTTGTAGATGATTCCGCAACATTAGATGTAGCAGCTTCATTAGCAAACGGGTTGAAGAACGATTTGGATCATAACTGCAAGTCGGGTACTTCATTGTTCGTAATATCATCACCGGTTAAGCGTCGTTGGATGCGGTTTGCTCGATCGTTGTTGGAGAATCAATCGGTGGTGCTTCCTCAACAATGAGTTGTTGTAGGTGTGTATCGTATTGGATTTTGATCGTGTTGAGCGGTGAAACATTGGATACACCTAGTGCACGCTCATCAATATCATCACTAAACGTAAGAGCAAATAATCGCTCCATTTGACGTCGAGTTAGTTGTAAACTAGGTTCGGTGATGATGGGGTTTGAGGAAGTTTAAACGGTTATGACCGGTTCCAAGTTGTTATGCTCGAAGCCATGTCAAGAAGCTCATCGAAATTGGAATGAATCGTTTCCATAATCTCCCTTGTGCGAGGATTCCGATCCCAGACCCTTGAGTTTTCACAATAACCTACAAAGACTCCAATGTCGACTTTGGCTTTGAGATTACCAAAGTCATTACGATCATTATTCGGATAACAAAGGGATCCAAATACATGAAAGTGTTTGAGATTCGGTTTACGGTTGTAGATAAGCTCATAAGGTGTTTTGTTATGGCGCTTGGTAATCATTGAGCGATTCGAGTGTAGAATGCGATTGACATGGCTTCACTCACAAGTAACTGAAGTTTAGCATGAATTAACATTGTTCTTGCAGCCCACTAACGTCTGATTTCGTCTTTCAACAACTTTGTTTTGTTCGGTGTACGTGCAATAGATGTTTGATGCTCAATTCTCACTTTCTCATAAAATGCACGAAGAGTTTGATTCACAAATTCGGTTCCTTTATCTGCTCGATTGACCGATCGTGTTCGGAGTCGAACTTGAATTTTCGTGAAAAGGTGATGATCACCGTGGAGCTTGATCTTTACTTGGAGAAAATAAACCCAAGTCCATCTTGAATAGTCATCTACAATTACCAAGATTTAGCGTTTGACATTAATCATCTGCACGCACATCGAGCCACACAAATCCATGTGAAGAAGATGAAGCACATGTTGTGAGCTGTGTTTCACCTTTGAAGGAAAGTGAGCACGAGTGCTTTTCCCTTGTTCACAAGCTGAGCAGGGGTGATCTTTAGAATATCGGAATCTTGGGAGACCTTCAACAAGTTTGTATCGAGCAAGGTTTGTTATGGTTTGAAAGTTTAAATGTGAGAGACGTCGGTGCCATAGCCAAGATTTTGTAGATGTTGCCTTTGAAAGTAGACATATGGGAGATGAAGCAATCCTGTCTTGCATTGAGATTGTGTAAAGACTTGAATTGCGGGTGCCAGACATAAGATCGTTTCCTTGTAGATCACAAATGAAACATGTTTTCTCCCGAAAAGCAACTTCCAAATCTCCATCACAGAACTGACCAACTGAGAAGAGATTGTGATCGAGGCCTTCCACATAATAAACCCTGCTAATTTCGATGTTGCCATTGATGTAATCTCCGTAGCCCATGATAGTCGCAAGTGATCATTCCGAATCTGACAAAGCCAATGAACTTTGCAACAAAGTTTGATAACGATTGAGATTGCCCGTCATGTGTCGGGAACATCCGCTATCAACAATCCAAAGGATGATCTCAGATCACCGCATTACACACATGCATTTACACGGATGGAATAGAAATAGATGTGGAACCCGAAGAGTTAGAGGGTTCAAGCGCTATAGTAGAAACACACATATCAATGATTTTAGGTATCCATTTAAATCCAAGTGTATTATGTAACCATTTCGCCATCTCCAACTAGTCTTAGCTTTGGTCTTAGTGAATGCACTAGGTGATAAGTTCTTCCTAGGGGTTCTATGGGTACATCAATGATCGTAGTTGGAACACTAGATGGTGGTTTACCTAGCATGCACTTAGAAGCATTAGTGGGCCTAGAGGTATTCCGCTTTCTATTATTTCGCTAACGATTCAAGATAGTCTTAGCAACACATTTATCATGACAACTAGAAAACATGCTTTTATGACAACCAACACAAGAGGCTTCAAACAAAACATTAAGAGTACTTAAAGATTCATCATTCGTTACATCACTTTGTTCATTACATTTGTCGGGGCGCAATATCTAAAGTGGGTGCAACTTGAGTTTTATTCAAAGTCCTCGATGTTCTTCTACTTGAAGATTCTTTATTGTTCTTTTCTTACGTCGCAACTTCCTATTCTTCCTTGTATTGCTTCTAGGCTGTGAAGTGCGGGCGTTGGGAAAAGAGGCAACTATTCCTGTTTTAGTAGAGGGAAGCACATTAGTTTCTTGTGGTTTGTCATTAGGCATGCTAGTGTCACTTTTTCTAAGTGTTACAGGTGCAAGTACCTTAATGTTACTAAGCTTAACTTGTTCATACTTTCCTAACTTCTCTTTTAACTCAATGATAGTGTGCAACAAATCTTGATTTTCAGAACAAAGATTTCCATAAACATTCATGACTTCTTTAGTGTGTGAAATATAATGATCAAGTTCGTTTGATGCTTCATCACGAGTCTGTTTGAGTAAATCAAATATGACACCATATTCCTTTTTAACTTTTGCAAGTTCTTGTTCATATTTTGAGATTTGACATTTCAAAGACGCGTTTTGATCATCCAGTTGCTCAAGTTTTGGATTAAGAGATTTGGAATGCAACTGGTTGATTTTGTTTTGCAAAGCAAGTTCATGATTTTGACAATCTTTTTGACACCATTGAAGACGGCGTTTTGCATTTAAAAGCTCGTTTAACAATCATTCATTTTCAACTTTTAAAGACTTGATTTGAGACACAGTATCAGTATTCTCAACGTTTTCAACAAAATCAATAGAATCAGCAGATATATAATCAAATGCATATGCAAAAGAATGTAATAACACCACATTATGGATATCAGCACAGATAACATCTTCCAAGAGTCGATCAACATCTTTTCGTAACATTTTCTTTTTACGTTTTGTATTTGAAATAGATGTTTCATTTTCTCGAAAACTATTTTCATCACCCAAGTTCCTTATGAAATTCCATTTCCCAATACAATGCACAATTTTTCAAGTTTTGAACATGGGGTAAAATTCTTTTCTGAAAAATATCTCTTTGTTCTCGCTACCGAGGCAATTGAAAATGTTCAACTTTTATTTCGAATGAAATTCAATCTCACGTTCTAAAATTTTGATGTCGATAGGAAAGTGTCAAAATATCTAAGAATTTGACGACTTTCGGTATTGATTTTACTTCACCGAGTGAAGGTAAAGGACCATTAATTTATGCGAATTGGGTTGGGGACCAACATTAGAAGACTCGAGACATAGGTGTGATAACCCAAGGTGTGTTAGAAGTATCCTTTTGTGCGACGAAAGTGACGGCTTTTGAATGCTTAAATGGTTTGTTATAAACAACATTTTCTAATTTTGATCGACTCTCGTCTTACGCATCTAATTCCTCTTGACGATTATATTCAACAACACTCATAATGGAATCATCAATTCTATGTTCTCGCATCAGTAAACTTTAGGATTTGGTTTGAATGCTCTATTTGAAAACTTAGGTTTGTAATCGAAGATTCGGTCCATATCCATTTGGATTTGGTTTGAAAGTAAACTTTTGAATCGTTGTGATTGATTCACCATGTTTATAAACAACATTTCAAACTATTTGATTTTGTTTTGTAAGTCGACAATTTCCTCAAGATAGGAATCTATTCATTTCGTTGAATGCTTTTGTATTCAAGAACTGTTTTGACAAGTTAACAACTCGGACTTGGCTTTTGAGTTTCCAAAGTAAGAGCGTTAAGTTGTTGTTTATGATCATATTTCGCTTGTTCTATTTGAGACAACAAAGCATTCTTGGATGCGGCTAGATTACGATCTGTCGTTCTAATGATTTTTGTTTTGATAGGATTTAGCAAAGCGACTTCAAAACCTTGTTCACGTTTTTCTTGAGTTTTAAAATGTTGAGTTGCCTTTTAAGCATTCAATATCCCCGTTAACATGCATTTCTATTTTTAATTGTTGATTGAGTTCACAACATTGTTCCATTCGGGATCGTTGGTCATTAAGTAAGAGGTCAATATCCGGATTAGGCAATGGTTCAACGTGTTCAACGTGAGTCTCAACATGATCATTATTCGGATCCTCAAGTATAACCACGAGTCAACTTGATTATCAATGGTAACCAAGAGGTCATCTTGATCGTCAAATGTAACCATCGGATCTAGTTGAGTATCATCGAAATGAGATGTGGATGGCTCATGTTGAACATTCCGAGCCTCGTCGGATCGGATGTTGGCGAGATATTAGAGCGATGATGAATATAGTTTGATCTGGTACACGAGACAAGCCATCGATGTCATACATCGGGCTGTGTCACTCATGTGGAGTTCGTGCATGTTTGCCATCAACATAATCTGCTGCATTAGCCTGCAAGTCCTCCATATCATCATTAGAATCGCATTTGCCATGAAGCTCGCTCCTTGTTGGTAAGAGTTCCAGTGACTTCATCCTTAAGAGCCAAGAGTAAAGCTTCTTTGTGATAAGCGCGCCTCTTGTCCTTGGCTTTTGGCATGCATTAGCCAGATGACCCTTCTCATTACGCTTATAGCAACGAAGACCATTAATCCCATTCTCGAGCATTACCTGTTCAACCACTTGAGCTCTTTGTTGTTGTGGAGCACCCATGTTATTCCTTCCCATTGGATTAAATCCTTGACCACCGCCCATCTGACGAACATTACCTCGATTCTGAACTTCAACACGTCCATTATTAACAACAGCCTGATTTCGTGTGTTTGATGAGGTACGAATGCGATTGTTGAATTTGTTAGAATATCGGCCCACGGCTCTAGCAATCATGACAAACCCTTGTTGCAATGCATCGAAAGCTTCAATATCCTCATTAGATTCACTGTAAAGTGCTTGATCAGTGTTGTTGTTTTATGGAACCAATTGAGTTTCTTGAGATTGGTCTTGTGATCGATCATATGGTGTAATTGTTGCGCTTGGTTGAGCAATGGGTTGTGAAGGATTTGTGAATCTGATTTGTAAGGTCGGAATTGAGGATAACAAGCTTGAGCCCACAAAGCTAATTGTTGATTATCCGAAAGTGAAGGTGAAACCGGAGTCCACGGATAACCCTTTCTTTGTCAACTTCTTTTGGTGGGGCTTCAAATAGACGTACAACAATCCGTATCTAGCATGATGAAGATTCTTCGCAGCGGATGAAAATGACATACTTTTCCCAATCGGGACCAAGACTACTTAGGAACTTAGTGTTGACGCAATTCTTGGCATAATGATATTATGTTTTCCAAGTCATTGATGATGTCCGAGAATCGATGATGATAAGACTCTAATGTCTCTCTGGTTCAATCATGAAGTGTTCATAAGCCAAGTAGATTTTGGATTCCATGTCCTCTTGATTGAGTTCGCCTTCCATGAGAAGATGAATATGTTCCCATATTGCTTTAGCGATCTTTTGAGCATCAACACTTGAAGGATCGGATTGGGTAATCCTAAAATAATGTATTGCATTGCTAGTTCATCGGCTTCAAAATGTAGAAGCTCATCGCAGTGAGGTCGATAAGACTTGCAATGTTGGTGACATCACCTCTTGGTGGATTAGCATTTGGATCTTCAGTGTAACGACACGTGAGGCATCCAAAATGGACCTTCCGGATGACCTTCTTTAAGAACTTTCCATGTGGCTTCTTTAGATCACAAAACCTAAAGAACCTAATCACCCATTGATCGTAGTTTCCGGAGTGAGCATTGGAGGTCTATCAGTGATCCACCTCATGAATGGATTGTTGGCTACTTAAAGCTTCACACATCTTTGCAAACCAAGACGGTTCCTTCATAGTATTCCTGGATGGATGTTGATTGTTAAAGTTTATGTCAGGTTGTACTTGAAGACTAGGGGTGGTTGAATCATTTGTGGTTGAATTGGTCCTTGAGGAAATTGTTGTTGAAATTGTTGTTGATAAACTTGTTGTTGTAGATTGAATTGTTGTTGTTGGTGACTGAGTTGTTGTTGTTGTTGTTGAGGATACAAATGAGGAAAGTAGTTAGAGTATGGTGGTTGAGACATCTTGAAACTTGTGTTGTAAAATGGATCTTTGTAGTCGAATGAAACTTTGTTGATGAAGTAACCTTATGCGTTGAAACCAAGTTTAGGCAAAGAAAACCTTATGCGTAAAAACACCAAGTTACGCGTAAAAAGAGATCTTACGCGTAGGATTAGCTTACGCGTAGGGTTAAGGAGACCTTAGCTTATGCGTAATCCAAAAGCTTAGGAGTAGAATGGTTATGCGTAAGAATTGCTTATGCGTAAGACAAGGCTTAGGCGTAAGACAAGGCTTAGGCGTAAAGATTCTACGCGTAAGTTTTAGCTTAGGCGTAAAACTAGGGTTTTGCCCAAAAATCCTTTACACTTATTCCAGTGCAAAAGATATCCAAAGTCGAAGTGTTTTCAAGCTTATCCAAGCAAGAAAATACTGAGTAACCCAAGAAAACTGAAGATCAAACCAAGAAAACCTTACGCGTAAGATTAGGGTTTTGTTATGTGTAAGATTTGTCAAAATCTTCAAAAACTTTGATTTCTGCCCAAAATTGTTTCTAAACCCAATTTTTGTGATGAAACAGCTTCAATATCACCAAAATAACACAAAAGTGTGAAACTTTATGATCCAAAACACGTAATCACCTTACGCGTATAAATGAACACATGATGAAAACCAAGCTTAAAAACAATGAGATACACGTAAAGTTTGAAACTTTTTGCCAAAAACTTAAATTTTAACACCTAATAACCTTGAAAGTACAAGAATCTTAGATTTGAAAGTGTAAAAAATGAGTTTTTATGCGTATGAAAGTTTATAAATGAGAGTTACGCGTATAACCAAAAACTTCAAAAACAAAACCTTTCACCCAACTATTTGGCGATTGATACCACTGTTAGGTTCCCATATTAGTAACACAAGCATCAATATAATAAAGGAGATGAAGGAAGGATCGGGTGAACACACACACACTCTACGCGAAGGACTTGAGAGAAAGTTTAAGCATAAGTAAAATGTAAATGTGAACAACCAACCTTCAAATAAAGGTTTACATGGGTATTTATAGGAAGGAACTAGGGCAAAATGCAAGTTCCCTTCCTTTCCCTTATTAGGCTTTGGCATAGGCTCATGGGCTTTCTACATGAGCCTAGCCTTGATTACTAACATAAAAGCCATAATTAAGCTAACTATTACATATTAATTACTAACACTTGAATTCTAGTTTAGGAGTGATTCCAACACTTTCCAATCTTCATGTTGTAACCGGTAGGGAAAATATCTTCCATTGTGAGTACGTTTGGTGCGTTAACATTTTCCATTGTGACGTCTATATTGTGATCCGAAGATATTGAGCCAAAAGAACCAACATATCGAAAGACATTACGTTAGTCAAAAGTTGATTTTATTGTCCAATTATTGAATATGTTATGTTAATGAATGTTCTGAGTCCAATGTCACTTGTTTTGTCCAATAGTCCAAAGTAGTCGTGATAAGTTTCGTGAGTTTATTAATTTTGAATTTTAAAGTCCAAATTTGCACTCATTCACACAACATTATAACCATTATAGCTTATTAGTGACATTTTGGTTTCGTGACGTTATGAGTTATTTATTTACAAGTTTGTACGCAGAACAATTCATAAGTAAGGTTAAAATAAGGCTTAAGCGTAAAAATTGCAAGCTTATGCGTAAACAGTGTGTGACCATACACGTAGGCATAAGCTTATGCGTAGGAATTCCACTTACGCGTAAGAAATATTACGCGTAGGAAAAGAGCTCTTGGCATAAGGCTTACGCGTAAGCGTATGTTGGAGCTTATGTGTAAGGTTTACTTGTAAGAGTGAACCTTATGCGTAAGACTCAAGTTTATGCATATCCTTCACAGGATACGCGTAGTCCCCATGTAGAACCTTACGCATAAGATTTCTCTTACGTGTAACCTTCTACGCGTAAGGTAATCCTTAAGCGTAGAGTTCCAATTCTCAACCTTGATTCTGATTTTTCACGCGTAAAACCTGAAATAAGTTCATCATAACATATCCATTAACATTTTATTCAACCTCTATCAACCTCACATGGTATCACACTTTGATAATTGTTACGCGCATATTACACTTATGCGTAAACTAAAACCCTAAGGATTCAAATCTTACGAATAAGAAATCCAACCATGGAATTTTCACCAAATTAATTCTGGGATGTCTTAGAGGCTATGTGATATGTTTCCAACAAGTTTTAACATTTAATACATCAAGAATCAAAAGTACCCAATTATGACGAGACTTAAACCCTAAATTTCAATTATGCAAAATTAGTGTTTCTGGGTAAGATTCAAGGGTGTAATAGGTCAATTAAACATGTTTCAAACACATTATAAGCAACAAATTATCCAGAAACACTCTCAATAGGAAATACCCAAATCTTCGCATAAACCCTAAGTTACGATTAAGATCAAGAACAGTTTCTGGGTAGATCTTTTTGATGAAAATGTTCATAACACTTGTTTTTAAACATTTTGACACAATCTTTTCATCATAAACACCCAATAGTGATTTCATGTTCATACGCATATCGTAGAACACAAAATCATCCTTTGTATAAAATCAAACCGTTAGATCTCGAATAAGATTAAAACCATTGTTTAAAATTACTCAAGAAAGTTTAAACCACTTACAAATTTGAGATTTAACACACGGATTTGAGGATTTGATCTTAGGCGTAGATGAGAGTGGTTGAGTATTAAATGTTTGTAATAAATGTAAGTAAAGATTAGGTGGAGTGGTTTTGTTTAAAATAACTTTAAGCTTTTGACAACTTTGGTCCCTCCACCTTAACCATTCTCATCCATAGCCAATAATTTCCATTTTGGTTAAGTATGAAGTGTAAGTTTGGAAAGAAACATGACGACACTCCCCCTCGACTTTTAAAATAGAGAAATTTTACAAATTTGGGTCCGAGGAGTGTTAAGAAACAAGAAACGTGTCCACCATTATCAAAGATACTACCAAAACTGGGTAACATGCAAGTACAAGGTTTTATGAAACTTAAAATATTTACTTTCTCCCCCTCAACACTTTACCGTGAAAATATAGAATTTTTTTGAAAGTGTGAAGTGTTGACGAAAGATTTGTACTTGCCATGTTGAAAGAAGTTTGGATAGAAGAATATTTTTGTATTTTATAGATTTTATATTTTTGTATTTTGTTTTTGGGAAAATATTTACAAAAGAGGTTTTGGTGTTTGATTGGTTTTAAGAATGTTTCAAAAGTTCGTCCAGTTCCTCTGGAGTCAAACACCTCATACCAATCCGGTGGACCAACTCAGTAAACATAGCAGGAGCTAAGGCTTTGGTGAGAAGGTCTGCCAGTTGATATTCAATACCCACAAAATATAATTCAACGGGACCCTTTTCCACATGCTCCTTGATGAAATGATATTGAAGATCGATGTGTTTAGACTTCGATTGTTGGACGGAGTTGCACGAAATCGCATTAGCACTTCGATTGTCGCAGACACCGGATTCATCAAATACGTAACCATAGTCTTTGAGTTGTGTTCTCATCCAAATGACTTGAGCACAACATGTCGACATGGCTAAAATATTCTCCTTGGTTGAGGACAATGATGTACAATCCTCGCTTCTTCGATTGCCATGACACCGTTTATCACCAAGAAATTGTAGAGCACCAAGTACTTTTCCGAGAATCTATGCAACTGCGTGATCGTCATTCTAAAAAGCTATTAGTTCAAAACTCGAATCCTTTGGATACCGAGTCCCAAATTAATGGTTCCTTGATGTATCGGAGGATTCTTTTAGCCTCGTAGAGGTGAGTTTCGTTGGTCTTGACCGATAACGGGCAAAGATATACAAAAAAACAATGTCGTCTCTTGGTCATTAGATACATGAGAGACCCAATAATACTTCGGTACTTGGTATGGTCAACCAATTTCCCATGCAAATCAGCGTCCAGTTTCTTGGTATGTGCCATTGGTGTGGCATAGGTGTCACAACTTTGCATTCCATGTTTGTTTAAAATTTCAAGAGCATATTTGGACTGCTTAAGGAAAATACCACTGGGTGATTGATGAACTTGTAGTCCTAGAAAGAATGTAAGTTCACCCATCATGGACATTTCAAAATGTTTTTTCATAAGTTTTGAAAAAGCGTTTGAGTACTTTAGATGTGTTGACCCAAAAATGATGTCATCCACATAAATTTGAACGATTAAAATGTGTTCCCCGTGATATTGTATGAAAAGTGTTGGGTCGACCGATTAAGTTCTTCTTGCATGGATTCAATCTAGTTGTCATAAGTCATTGCTTCTTTAATGTTTTGGGTTCAGATTAGCAAACGGTAAGTGCATAAATGCAATGTTCACCGTCGATCTGAGGCGTTGTCTAGTTACGACCGTTGATTCGGGTTTCCAATGATGTTCACAAGAGGATGGTCTTTAGTCCAACGATGTATGGAGGGTTGATGTTGATATACATTCGCAGATTAGGAGGATTCAAATGACTTGTAGATGATTCAAGAACATCGGTGGCGCTTCATTTGCAAAAGGGTTGAAGAACGATTTGGATCATAATCTGCAGTGAGGGTACTTCATGGTTCGAAGATCATCGCTGGTTCAACGTCATTGGATGCGGTTTGTTTGGTCGTTGTTGTAGAATCAATTGAGGTGCTTCTTCAGCTTGTTGTTGTTTCGTGTACCGGTGGTATGTGCTAAAACACATACCTTTTCATTATCAAACTCGACCCAAAACAACCAAGGAAAAGCCGTTTATTGTTAATAATTGTGGTTTTCTTGAGTTTGTATATGTGCAGTGCGGATATGCAAAACACGCAAAAGGATCCAAATCGGATGTAAATCCGAGCACGAGAGATCAAGAGAGTTTTAATTGTGGAAGATCAAGATTATGCAGATTTGAAGATTTTTATTCTCAAAAGATGATTTTGAAGAATCAAGAAAGTTTGAAGAAAAGACAAGTTTAGTCCTCAAGTTTTAGTAAATGATGAAATGATCCTTGAAGATTCAAAAGTTACAAAATCACCCTTGGATTATTAGAGCTTTACATGATTGGTCCTTGAAAGATAATTCCAGTTACAAGATTGGCCCCTCAAGTTTCAAGATATACAAGTTTGGTCCTTGGTGCATGAAAATATTAACAATATTAATCCAAGTCCAAAACAATACTAAATACCATTCGCCCAATTGGTTTAACCCGAGCCCAACTACAAACTACTCACACCCGCCTAATATTTAGACCAATTCTTGTTTTAACCCGAGTCAAACAAATCCCCACACCCGGTCAATATTAAGTTTGAAAATATTAAATAAACCCACAAAACCAAACGCGCCAAACAAAATCCCCAAACTCGCTACTAGCATAAACCCTAAAGTACCCTCTCCTCAATTGAGCCAAATCGATTGTAATCAAAGGGCAAAATGTACTTTCTCGACATCTTATGACATGCCCGACACATGTGGGTGTCCAGTCATCAATCCAAGTGAAATACTCTCCTCCCATTGGTCGATACAACACATGCTCATGATCCAAGGGTGAAAATTAAGAGATGATACGTGGGATTCAATCCAATGGTGATAAGGGACTCGGAGAAAGCACAAGAGATGGATTTCGTAAGCTTCTAAGCTCAAGCTCTCCTATTTATAGACCTCATTAGCATTCACAAATTTGTATCTTACTTTTCTGTATTTTTTTCTTCTCTCTAGATTTATTTGTAGTGGTTATTTACTTTTCAAATGTTTTAAATCATTTTGTAATTCATATGATGTACTAAATTTCCATCATCAATAGAATTTGCACTTCAATTTTAATTGTGATTGTTTGAGTTTCTTATAATCCATTTCTGCTTAATATCTTATTTTAGTGCTTATTATAGTATTGTTACAACTGATTTTAGCTTGTTTAATCAAAATCTCAAAAAATACAAAAAAATCACATTAAATCATTTAAAAATTAAAAATCACAGTAGATGTAATTTGTAGAGTTAATTTTCAATTTATCTACTGTTCTACTAGTTCATTTAAGCTGATAGTAGCTTATAGTGAGCTTGTACTAGTTTTCTCACTTAAATTCACAAAAGTCTCCTGTTACATCAGATGCTACAGTGGTTCTGCTTGGTTTTGGATCTGGAATTGGATGGAATTGATGCTGTTATTGGTTGAGATTTGAGCTGGAATTGTTTAGGTTAGGGGTATAAGTAGGTTAGTGGTTCTTATTTCATCATTGAGCAAGCCATAGTGGCTATGGATGTTTGTAAGTTCATAATCTAATTACGATCATTAACTGTGTTTGATCTTTTCATTATTAATGTTTATTCTTGTTTGATCCGAGATGCATGTTTGTTTAGCTTGATTTGGTCATATATTTAGTTACTTCATTATTAGTAGCTTAAACTAGTGTTTGGGAGAGCTTAATATTCGAGTTAGAGATTGGTAGAGCAATTAAGAGTTCTTGATACTTGCTTATATTGGTATTTGATAGCTAATTCGGTCATTACAATAGCGCTTTTAACTCTAAAAGTCAAAATCAAATCTAATCTGCTCTTAAGTGCGGATCTGTTTGAAACAAGGGTATCAAACTTGCTTATTAGCTCTAGAATAAGTAGAACTAGCACTTTGTCATCACTATTAGCCCTTAAACATCATATTCAGTTAGTTATATTGGATCAAAGTTAAGATTAGTCAAACATAGCTACTGATCTTGAAAGTCGAAACAGGTTCAAACATGTTTTTCTCAGAAACTTGCAGCTTGTGCAGTAGATTCATTTCAAGGAAGTAGAGTCTGAAAATTGGCACTAGTGTAGTCAGCTAGGTGGTCTATAAGGCCCATTATCTGTTTTTGGTTCAAGCTTGTCTGATAAGCTGTTGAATAAGCTTGAACAGTAGGGGTCTTCACTGGTTTGTTCAATTGAGCAGTTAACATTAGATCATCATTTTGAGCTTTAGGCTTGTTAGGAATAGGTACTTTCAGTAGTAATTAGCTTATTCTAGTATACTTTAGCTTTGTTCACTGTGTGGTTGCATAAGTAGCTTGTTTGCTTATTTTTCCTAGCTTATTTCTTAATCAGTTGCACTATAGCTCTTTAATTTCACACATAACCTGCTATTTTCTTATTTTCATAAGATTAGTTATATCATTTAGAATTTTCCTGTAGATTTCACAATTTTTGGTCTTCATTTGCTATTTTTCTCATATTAAAGTAGTTTTAATCACTTTTTAATTAGCTTTTATTGAAAATAATTGAGAAAAAGTTACAAAAAAATAGTTTTTCAATTTTAATAGTTTAAGATAAATATAAAAAGCATAAAAAAGATTTTTCCTTATTTTTCTCCTTTTATTTGGTATTTTTCATAATTTTTATTAGATTTAAATAGATTTAAATTCATATAAAAATAGGAAATTAATCTGAAAATTACAAAAATAGTTTAGAAAAGTCTTTTATGATATTTTAGATTTTTAGAAAGTAATTCCATATTTTTCCCCTTCTTTTTCATAATTTTTAGATAATTAGTTTATTTTTATTAGTTAATAATTAGTTTTTAATTAAAATAAAATCAAGAAAATTCCAAAAAAATAGTTTTAATTCTAAAATAGTTTTCTAATATCATTTTTAGAGTAAAAGTAATTTTAGGTTATTTTTAGGATCTAGATTAGACGTATTTGCTTTTTATTCGCTTTCTTTTATTTCCGCTTTTGCGTTTTAGTGTAGAATTACGTAGTTTGCCATAGATCTTAGGTTTTCCCTTAGACTTTATTCCTATATGCTTTCCTTATCCGTAGTTTAGATAATATCATTTTACCCCCTTTTCTCATTCGAATCCCGATTATTGAGACGTGAGTTGTTTACTCCATTCATCCCTCGTTGGGAGAACGACCCGGGAAATACATTCCTTTGTATTTCTTCGGAAAATATCTGTCTGAAAATGAATTATCAAAATGGCGCCTGTGCGGAGGGCTTGTAGCGAGTTTTCGTATTCCGTCTCGATCGTGTGCATTTGAATTGTTGATATTTGTACATATCCCTTTATAAAAACCCAAAACATTTAAAAATACCAAAACATTCTTCCTAGAGTGTTTACAAAACCATAAAAATTTAAAACCAACAAAACCAACTGAAACGTCAATTGTTACGTCGGCTCACCTTGAAGGTACAACCTATACACGGGTATAAGGAAAGTCTTGACATTAAATTGCGATGAAGAACGATCCACTCTTCGTTCCGCTCCATTGCACAGACTTTTGAGAGCTACCGAGCACCGGTTGACGCGACGGTTACAAAAGATTGTGTTTTCTTAAATATAATAACCCAAAAAGATTTTCCTTTTCAAAATTTGTTTTAAAAACCCAAAAATATTCTTCTTGTATCCTCTTAACCCGATAATTCTTTTCTTCAACCCTCTATATGTTTAATTCTCATGGATACGGTCGATTATCGTCGTTGTTTCCATTGCAAAGGCCGTATGGAGGAGAAACAATATTGTTGTCTTAATCCAGAATGTGTATGTGGACGATGTGGAGATCCTGGTTCTAGAAATTCTTGCTATTGGTGCGACTTAGCCGACAAACAATCTCTCGATGACTCTAAAAGTTTTTCTGACCAACCGCCACAACCCGAGATATGTTCTTATCGTCGTTGCCTTCATTGCCAAAGCCGTATGGAAGAAAATCAATTTCGGTGTTTGAAATGTATATGTGATTGGTGCGGAAATAATTGTCGAAATGGATTTTGTGATGTATGCAATAATTTTATTAATCCAAATCCAGATCTCGCCTGTCTTTATGCACGGCTAGAACAAAGAGTGCTCTTTATAATGACATAATTGTAGAACCCTCGATTCCTACTCCTTCTCCGGTGAGGGAGGTAGAACATGTTTCGAGCCGAGGTGACTTCCATTCAAGAACCCGAGCCTATCACGGAAACGGTGGAAATGGCTAACTTTGTCCGGATAACTCTTCGATTTATCACCGTGTGTATATGGTGTAGCGGACCCGAATATGGTGGAAATTGTCCGCTTGTAGTGATGGAAAATCGGAACCGAGTTTCACCATAATCGACTATGAGCCAACCAATTTTCCTAACCAACCTCTCGTACCATGAGCCGGATTCATACTCTTGTGAGTATTGTGGTGGTCCTCACCAAGGTTTTCAATGTCAAGTTCAATATAACAACTCAACCTTTGGTTATGAACCTTACCGTATTCGTCACAACAATCATCTTCATGTGAGTATTGTGGAGGTCCGCACGTTAATTCGATTGTCGGATGCGAGAATCCGATTGATTACGAACAAGTTCCTTGTAACAATTATGACTATCCTTATAACCCACCTCCACGATACCAAGAAGTTCAACCACAACCTTCACTTATGTCTAATCCAAAATTTAAAATAATGATTGATCTTAAGAATCTTCTTGATAAACTTTCTCACGGAAAAGAAGATCCTCCTCGGAAAACTTATGGTGAATTACTCATTTGAAGAGCAAGCCGCTAAAATTAGTTACCGGAGACCTTTCGCTTACGATTCGATTCGATGACGATTATACTCCTCCGAGTGGCAATCCCACTCCCGTTTGAGCCTTGCATTTCGACCCTTCCCTTCACTCACGCCGGTTGAGAGAAGTGATGTTCTTATGGAAGAGGTCGATGATCATATTGCTTCAAACATTGTTGAACCCGTTGACTCTTTCATAATGGGGATGAGCATCTTAGTACTATTCGGAAACGGAAGAGACTAGTGTTGAGATCCTTATCCCAAGCCCAAGAGAGTCAGGGTTGTTGTTGATATTTGTGATGAGCCTTCTCTTGATATTGAGATGTTCTCCGATTCCGATGATGATTCTTATGGAGACATCGATTTTGTCGACGATTTACCTTCCGAGCCCGAGCCGTAAGAAGAAGAGATTGAGCCCGATGATATTGAGATCGAGGATCCAAGATTACGTGAAACATTGTCGAATGTTTATCTTCTCATTTCCAAGATTGAAGCCCTTAACAATAATTCAAGTTCGCCTCCTATCTCCGTTAAAGATAGTGATTTCTCTCCCGAGCTTGAGACTTTCCGATTTGATGAAGAGATTAGTGGCAATCCCACTATGGCAGATGTTTATCCTCCGATTCTTGAGCGATTCTATTTCGATGTTGATATGAACAAGGTTTTGAACGAGATTTCCGATACTCCGACAAATGACCCAATCATTGAGGAAGTCGACTCATTTCTTGCTATGGATGACCCAATACCACCAGGTATTGAGGATGTTGTTATGAATGATCCCGAGGGGGATATGATGTTTCTTGATGGACTGCTCGACTCTCCTCTTTCTGATGAGTCCACCATCATGTATCCTGTTGAGCCCGCATGTGAAGACAAAATTTTTAAACCCGGGATATTCATTGATGAGTTCTTTGTTAAAACCGTTATTAGTGATAAGGATCCTCTCTTGGATGCCTTCATTTGTGAGCCTACACCTCTTATCTTTTACCATAAGCTCCCATCTTTCTTGGAGCATTCTCATTTTGATCCATCATTCATTCGTCCACCCAAAAACCGCCTTGGATGATGGATCATTCTTTCATATACCTTATGTGCGATGCCCGACATTTTCTTCACCACCTAACCCACTGATCTCATTCCTTCGGAATGAGGACACCGCTGACCTGGTATCTCTACCACTTTCTTCCCCAAGGACAAATGAATTGGGACGAGTCGGGCTAGCGACTCGGTGATCAAAAACAAGAGCGCTTCGTGGGAGGCACCCCATGCTTATCCTTCTTCTTTCTCTTTTCTAATAAGTGACGCCAAGGGTTAGCCTCTTCGATTTCGTGTTTGGTTGTTTGTGATATTGTGTGTAGATGTTCCCGATATGAAGACTCTCGTGCTCAAGTTTGTCATTTTCTCCACTCGAGTTTCATGATCGATTCGATGGAACCGATATCCTAATCTTATCGACTAACGCTTATCTTTGAGCATACTTAATAAACGGCTTTTAGATTTTCGTGATACCCTTGCTTTAAACATTGAGGACAATGTTTCGTTCTAGTCTGGGGTAGGGTAATCTTCGATTTGATTTGACCGCACTTGCTTATTTCTGTTGTGTTTCTCTCGTAACCCCGTTTTTCCTTAGAAATATTAAAATTGTGCAAAAATGAGAAAATTTAAAATTTTTCGTAAGCTTTTGTTAGTTTTATGATCGAAAAGTTCTTGCTAGTTTCTTAGAAGTTACTTTAAATATCGTTTTTCTTGACATAGCCTTTGCTAATTGCTTAGACTAGAGGCTATAAAATGCGATTCTAGCTCACAAGGCCAAGAATTTGCAAGTCTCCCTAAGTGATTTTAAATATGCGAAGCTTAAACAAGGATTTGCTAGTTTCTAATAAGTGACTTTAAATATGCATAACTTGATTTCATTAGACGAAACATTAGCTAAGTTAATATATGTTTTGACATTTTGTTGACTTTCACTGGTGAGAGTAGGAATAGAATTCGACTTGACCGGCGTGTTGAGCCCTAGCTTGTTCCTTAACCATAGATAATCTAAATATTATCGGCTAAGCATCTGCGGATCTCATTATTTGGGATTTTAAATTTGCGAGATCGAGAAATGATAGAGTTACTTATGAGTTTAGATACTAAACGTGAGTAGTTGGTTCTCTTTAGAGCCCATCAAGGTACTTATGGCTTTTGTTCCCACAAAATTGTTTCACCCCATATCTGTCTAAATAATTAGAGATGTCGAGTTTTTGGCGATGGTTAGTTCTTTTTCTTCTTAAAAGAATCTTTGTTTTAAAAATTGGGTACACATCAAGGATCCGTGATAAATAAATGAGTAATAAGTGATATGAGAAAAGTAATAAATAAAGTTGTGAGTCGGTGTCGAGATCGGACCCTTGGATCTTTAGCCGAGGATTGAATGAGGTCTTAGCCTAACCACCGATTCTCATCTCATGAAGCCTATAGTCTTGGAATTACCCGTGAAGCTCCGTGGTTCACTCATGTAAATAAAAGTAAAAGTTCATATGAAAAAAAAAAAAAAAAAAAAAAAAAAAAATGATGAGAAAATTATGAAAAGTCAAAGTTAGTGAATAAGATTCCTTGATGTGGACCTCATTTTTACGACAATGGTTCTTGAGAGAAGGCGGATAACTAATTATCGACTTAGCTTTGTATCTTTATCGGAATAATTCTTATCGAAACGAGAACTTGAAGAAATTCATTTCTCACAAAAATAAAAAAATTCTAGAGGAAATAGGAAAATGGGAACGAAAAGTAAGTACACAAGTAACTTCCATGGGTAGTGTTAGCATCTAAAATCATATGTAACAATGATTTCGATTTACGCTTAGTTTGGGGACTTGTGAAAATCGTGAACGATGTATTCTATCCGTATGGTCACTTCACCGTGTGTTGTGTTTTCTACTCCGTGATCCTAACATGTCGTTTGAAAATGTTGGAGTTATTGATTGACATGAAAGTTCAACAAACCGTCATTCATAATCGGAATGTGCTTAATCGTTATATCTATATATGTGAATTAAAAGGTAAGCGGGCGTTTTTAGAATTAAGGGTTCTTAATCTCTTTGAGGAATCTTGCTACTTCTTCATAGGTTTAGTAGAAAGAGATTGAGATCCTTGGTTTTAAAGCGTGAGTTGATTGCATTGCGTGAGGACACCAGCAATAGTCTCGTCTGGGTATTTTGGTATGTGCTAAACACATACCTTTTCATTATCAAATCGACCCAAAACAACCAAGGAAAAGCCGTTTATTGTTAATAATTGTGGTTTCTTGAGTTTGTATATGTGCAGTACGGATATGCAAAACACGCAAAAGGATCCAAATCGATGTAAACCGAGCACGAGAGATCAAGAGAGTTTTAATGAGTGGAAGATCAAGATTATGCGATTTGAAGATTTTATTCTCAAAAGATGATTTTGAAGAATCGAAGAAAGTTTGAAGAAAAGACAAGTTTAGTCCTCAAGTTTTAGTAAATGATGAAATGATCCCTTGAAGATTCAAAAGTTACAAAATCACCCTTGGATTATTAGAGCTTTACATGATTGGTCCTTGAAAGATAATTCCAGATTTACAAGATTGGCCCTCAAGTTTCAAGATATACAAGTTTGGTCCTTGGTGCATGAAAATATTAACAATATTAATCCAAGTCCAAAACAATACTAAATACCATTCGCCCAATTGGTTTAACCCGAGCCCAACTACAAACTACTCACACCCGTCTAATATTTAGACCCGAATTCTTGTTTTAACCCGAGTCAAACAAATCCCCACACCCGGTCAATATTAAGTTTGAAAAATATTAAATAAACCCACAAAACCAAACGCGCCAAACAAAATCCCCAAAACTGCTACTAGCATAAACCCTAAAGTACCCTCTCCTCAATTGAGCCAAATCAGTGTAATCAAAGGGCAAAAATGTACTTTCTCTGACATCTTATGACATGCCTGACACATGTGGGTGTCCAGGTCATCAATCCAAGTGAAATACTCTCCTCCCATTGGTCGATACAACACATGCTCATGATCCAAGGGTGAAAATTAAGAGATGATACGTGGATTCAATCCAATGGTGATAAGGGACTCCGGAGAAAGCACAAGAGATGGATTTCGTAAGCTTCTAAGCTCAAGCTCTCCTATTTATAGACCTCATTAGCATTCACAAATTTGTATCTTACTTTTCTCGTATTTTTTCTCTCTAGATTTATTTGTAGTGGTTATTTACTTTTCAAATGTTTTAAATCATTTTGTAATTCATATGATGTACTAAATTTCCATCATCAATAGAATTTGCACTTCAATTTTAATTGTGATTGTTTGAGTTTTTATAATCCATTTCGCTAATATCTTATTTTAGTGCTTATTATAGTATTGTTACAACTGATTTTAGCTTGTTTAATCAAAATCTCAAAAATACAAAAAATCACATTAAATCATTTAAAAATTAAAATCACAGTAGATGTAATTTGTAGAGTTAATTTTCAATTTATCTCTTGCTCTACTAGTTCATTTAAGTGATAGTAGCTTATAGTGAGCTTGTACTAGTTTTCTCACTTAAATTCACAAAAGTCTCTGTTACATCGATGCTACGGTGGTTCCGCTTGGTTTTGGATCCGGAATCGGATGGAATTGATGTCGTTATTGGTTGAGATTTGAATTGGAATTGTTTAGGTTAGGGGTATAAGTAGGTTAGTGGTTCTTATTTCATCATTGAGCAAGCCATAGTGGCTATGGATGTTTGTAAGTTCATAATCTAATTACGATCATTAATCATGTTTGATCTTTTCATTATTAATGTTTGTTACTGTTTGATCTGAGATGCATGTTTGTTTAGCTTGATTTGGTCATATACTGTTAGTTACTTCATTATTAGTAGCTTAAACTAGTGTTTGGGAGAGCTTAATATTCTGAGTTAGAGATTGGTAGAGCAATTAAGAGTTACTGATACTTGCTTATATTGGTATTTGATAGCTAATTCTGGTCATTACAATAGCAGTTTTAACTCTAAAAGTCAAAATCAAATCTAATCTGTTCTTAAGTGCAGATCTGTTTGAAACAGTGGGTATCAAACTTGCTTATTAGCTCTAGAATAAGTAGAACTAGCACTTTGTCATCACTATTAGCCCTTAAACATCATATTCAGTTAGTTATATTGGATCAAAGTTAAGATTAGTCAAACATAGCTACGATCTTGAAAGTCAAACAGTTCAAACATGTTTTCTCGAAACTTGCGACTTGCGGTAGATTCATTTCAAGGAAGTAGAGTCGAAAATTGGCACTAGTGTAGTCGACTAGGTGGTCTATAAGGCCCATTATCATTTTTTGGTTCAAGCTTGTCTCGATAAGTCGTTGAATAAGCTTGAGCAAGTAGGGTCTTCACCGGTTTGTTCAATTGAGCAGCTTAACATTAGATCATCATTTTGAGCTTTAGGCTTGTTAGGAATAGGTACTTTCAGTAGTAATTAGCTTATTCTAGTATACTTTAGCTTTGTTCACTGTGTGGTTGCATAAGTAGCTTGTTTGCTTATTTTTCCTAGCTTATTTCTTAATCAGTTGCACTATAGCTCTTTAATTTCACACATAACCTGCTATTTTCTTATTTTTCATAAGATTAGTTATATCATTTTAGAATTTTCCTGTAGATTTCACAATTTTTGGTCTTCATTTGCTATTTTTCTCATATTAAAGTAGTTTTAATCACTTTTTAATTAGCTTTTATTGAAAATAATTGAGAAAAAGTTACAAAAAAATAGTTTTTCAATTTTAATAGTTTAAGATAAATATAAAAAGCATAAAAAAGATTTTTCCTTATTTTTCTCCTTTTATTTGGTATTTTTCATAATTTTTATTAGATTTAAATAGATTTAAATTCATATAAAATAGGAAATTAATCAAAAATTACAAAATAGTTTAGAAAAGTCTTTTATGATATTTTAGATTTTAGAAAGTAATTCCATATTTTTCCCTTCTTTTCATAATTTTTAGATAATTAGTTTATTTTATTAGTTAATAATTAGTTTTAATTAAAATAAAATCAAGAAAATTCCAAAAAATAGTTTTAATTCTAAAATAGTTTTCTAATATCATTTTAGAGTAAAAGTAATTTTAGGTTATTTTAGGATCTAGATTAGACGATTTGCTTTTTATTCGCGTTTCTTTTATTTCCGTTTTTGCGTTTTAGTGTAGAATTACGTAGTTTGCCATAGATCTTAGGTTTTCCCCTTAGACTTTATTCCTATATGCTTTCCTTATCCCGTAGTTTAGATAATATCATTTTACCCCCTTTTCTCATTCGAATCCCGATTATTGAGACGTGAGTTGTTTACTCCATTCATCCCTCGTTGGGAGAACGACCCGGGAAATACATTCCTTTGTATTTCTTCTAAAATATCTGTATGAAAATGAATTATCACCGGTATTAGATTAGTATCGGGTTGAGCAAATGAAACATTTGATACATCCGAAACGCGTTGATCGATATCATCACTAAAAAGAGGAGCAAAGAGTCGCTCCATTTTTGACGAGTAAAATCGTAAGCTTGGTTCAATGATGATGGGGTTTGGGGAAGTTTAGACAGTTATGTCCGGTTCCAAGCTATTTTCTCAAAAGCCATTTCAGTAAGCTCATCGAAATTTGCATGAATCGCTTCCATAATCTCCTTGTACGACGATTCGGATCCGTATCCTTTAGAATTATCACAAGATCCAACAAATACTCCTATGTCAGCTTTGGCTTTGAGCTTACCAAAGTCATCACGATCATTATTTGGGTAACAAAGGGATCCAAATACATGAAAGTGTTTGAGATTCGGTTTACGGTTGTGGATAAGCTCATAAGGTGTTTTGTTGTGGGATTTAGTAATCATTGAACGGTTCTGAGTGTAGCATGCAGTTGACACGGCTTCTGCCCAAAAATAATCTGGAAGTTTAGCATTAACTAACATTGTTCTTGCAGCTTCCACTAACGTACGGTTTCGTCTTTCAACCACGCCGTTTTGTTCTGGTGTCCGTGCAATGGATGTTTGTGTTAGATATAAGCTTTTCACATACACATCAAACCATAACACAAAGTAGCATGTAGATGGAATTCTAGAGAGAGAAAGTTAGAGGTTTAGGGAACTTAGTGAGAGAAAGTGAAAGATATTATTATGAGCTCCAACTCTCTACCTTGGGAGGTAGAGAGTATTTATAGTCTTACACAATCGCCACACTATGGGTCATGGATCGGTATACAGCTGGGTAAAGACCCGTCCGTCCTCCACGGTGTTACTTAACTAAATTACTACTTAACTTAAAAGAACTACGACTACGAGCTTAACGATTACATATACTTGAGGTGACCGACTCTTTAATATTTGAATTTCTAATTCCTAACAATCTCCCCTATGGAGGTCACCTCAATTATACATCAAAATTACATTGAATACAAATAGATTTTACATTAACGATTGATCTTGCATTCTTGATGTAGTCCTTTGCTCATAAGCTCGTAGTCATTGATTCTTCACATTGCATGTTTGGTCATTCCAAGTGGAGGTCTTTACCGATCCACGTGATGATAAGTTTGAGCCATCTTTGGAGATCATCGAGAATCAACAATCTCGACACATCCTTTGTGATGTTGGTATTTTGTGATGTTGTGACTTTGGGACCGACATGCTCACATTCGGATCATGATATCTTCTCATCGAGTAGCGGAAGCATTTGTTGAATCACGATATTGGCGTGAGTAGCGAAGCATGGAGGAAAATATCGAGTCATTGATGCACTAATCATGATTTCTTTTGAGATGAATGTGTTAAGTGAGCATGCGGCTATGGATTGACCGCTTCATTACGATCATTTGCAAACGTCGGGCGTATGCCGCATACAACAATTAGCAACAAATCGCACGAAAGTGTCTTTGATCACTTCGATGAATTGAGGTACACGACCCGGGTTCCCGTTGATCGAGACAAGCATCGCTGTGATCGTGTAGGATTCTAGGAATCTCCTTGATGGGGTTTCGCAATTGTTCATAGTTCTCTCAAACCGAACATCTCAAAGAAGACAACACGAGTGAGTGAACGGTAATTTTAAGTCCACCGATTGATGAAAAGAGATTTGAAAAACAATCGTGTATTGCTCAATAGAAATTGTTTTTGCAATACAACGAAGGTTTTATTGAAAATCAATTATCAATCATAAAAATACCTTTTGGTTTGAAAAATTAGTACACATCGATGTGCTAAAGAAAGAGTTTATTAAGCACAACGACCGGTTTTCAAAGGCATCCGTCAATCCATAACTCGAACCGTGATTGATTCAAGAGATTGAATCGCCCCATTGTTTCTTCGGTTGTCACATGGTTGATCTATATAATAGATCTCACATGCCACCTACCAGAGCTTGTTTGATGTTGGCTCCGAAGGCTTTCCATCTTCATTGTGAATATGTAAACACATCACTCGGATGTTCAGCAATACCACAAGGATAATGCGTGGGACTCAAGATATAATCTCTTTCCACAATGTGTGAAACAGAGAGTCTTCATTGAAAGTGTCCTAATGAGATTTATTGATGATCTCGTGGCTCTAGACTCAATTTGTGCATATTTGGATCCTATAGCGGAGACTAGGGAGAGGTCTCCTTCTTCAATATCAACCATCTCTAAGAGAAAGTCGATAGATAATGTCGGTTCCCGTGAGAATGAAACAAGTCCTTTTAAGAGGAACTTGAGTGGTTTGGGAAGTTGAAGTGCGATGCGTCCTTTGGGTCCATGACGTCTTGTCTTCAATCTTGATGTTACCATCGGTAGCATATGAAGTGAACCCGGTTTACGCCTAAGGTTGAATAAATGGAGGCTATTTGTTTTCACCCTTTTCTCATTCAATTCTTTTAATTCTTCACCCCTTCAAGCTTACCGAGACTTCATAGCTAGAACCTTGTTGGGTTTATTCCAGACTAGCTCGGTCTTAGTCCGCACTCTTCCCTTATCTCATTTTCTCCTTTTTCATCATACCTAAGGACTTCTATACTAACTAGTGGATTGTCCTCGGTAGATCCCTCCGATTCGGCGGATCATGGGAACCAATACCTAACCTTATCATCCTTATATCACCGTACATAAAGTAAAGTTGGTCGGTCAATTTGGTATTGTTCATACGCCATTGGATCCAATTGAAAACCATTTGAAAAACAATTCAAATACTTGTGATATATTATCAAAGCTTTTGTACTGAATTGTTTTGATATTTTAGAACGAGAACTCCCCCTCAACATGTGCATCAAGTATTGAAAATGTTTTGCACACGGAGGCAAGAGAAAGAATTTACTTCTTTTGATTACCATTTTCTAAAGATATCAACATCACTTCCTCAATAGATCAAGTTGGTATAGCATTTCCGGGAAGGATGAGGTTTCCATGAATTTTTCTCCCCTCAATATGTGCCTCGAGGTTTGAAAAGAGTTTTGCACATACTAGAGGAACCCGCACATAGGATGAATGATCACGTTTTAAATCAAAGGTTTAAGATAGATGCTCCCCTCAACATGTGCATTGAAAAATTGAAATCGTTTGTCACATGTGAGAAGGACAACATGTACATTCTTTTATAACCATTTACACGATTATCGGTTTAAATCCAATTTAAATCACATTCTCTCCCGATCACAATTATCAAATCATTTGAGATTTGTGATCTCGTATAGATTTAAATTGATTTTGAAAGCTTTAAGGAGAATTGTGACTTGATTGTGAAAGTGTTTTAAGCGATATGGATCGATTTTAAGACTTTAAACTCCATTTATAAAACTTGCATGTATATCTTTTGAAAACAATTTAATGCCAAATAACTTTTTAATTTAATTGAAATCATTCTCCCCTCAATCAATGACGTGGGTTGTTGATTGAGAGATAAGATTTGACATATAAGTCCGATGATTATCAAAAATAGAGATTGAGTTATTTTTCAAAGCATTTAGTTTTCAATGGATAAATGTTTATAGAATCGAGCATAGAATTTGAAAACATGGTAAAACATGGCTCTGTTCTTTCTTTAAAACCGGGTTATTGCCTGAAAATGACAATAAACCATTTCTCTTTCTCTCAAAATTTTTTTTTTTTTTTTTTTTTTTTTTTTTTTAAATAGAATTCGAACAAACATCTAAAGTCCCGTGTCATTCTTTGAATGACAGCACAAAGACCGTAGATATTATCGAACCGAGAAAAACATGACAAAATGACAATATTTTTTGAAGATTTTTCGAATTTTTCAGATTTTTATGGATTTTGAAGGTTTTATAATTTTCTATTTGATTTTCGAATAAATATATACAAGAGATAGATGAAGATAGACCTTTACTCCTCGTCTTCCTCCTGAAGACGTTTGAGAGTTTCTGGTTGAAGGCTTTTCAAACCAAGTCGTGGAAGAATAAACTCAAAACGTTCTCTTGGAAGAGCTTTGGTGAAGATGTCTGCTAACCGATATTCGAGACCTCACAAAATATAGTTCCACCACACCTTTTTCCACCTTTCCCCGATGAAATGATGTCGAATGTCGATATGCTTTGCTCTTGAGTGTTGAACGTTGTTGCATGAGAGCAATAGCACTTTATTATCACGAGATGGAGGATTTTGTTGAATTCAAAGCCATAGTCGATAATTGAGATCTCATCCATAAGATTTGAGCACAACAAGATGACATGGCTATGTATTCACCTCTGTAGAGAAATAGAAGTACTCATTTGCTTCTTTGAAGACCACTCACAAGCTTATCACCCAAAACCGAGCACCTCGGACGTGCCGACGTGTATCTTGACAACCTGCATGATCGGCATCTCGCATAGGCCGTTAGTGACATACCGGTGTCCTTGGTACCATAGTCCCATATTGATGGTTCCTTGGAGATACCGAAGACCTGCTTAAGCGCTTCAAGGTGCTTTTAGTAGGCTTAGCACGGTATCTAGCACACATGCACACGAGAATAAGATGTCGGTCTACTAGCGATGAGATACATCGGGATCCAATCATACTCCTATATTTCGTTTGGTCAATCATGATCCCCGAGAGGTCCTCATCTAGTTTGGTTCGGTCAATCATGGGGGTGTCAACAGGTCACTTGAATCAAATCCAAATTTCTTTAAAATCTCATTGCATATTTAGATTGATTTATGAAAATGCCTCCGGACTTTGAGAAATTTGTAATCCCAAGAAAATGACATTTGTCCATCATTGACATTTGAAACTTTGAACTCATTTCATTTGAAAACGATCACATTCCATTGGGTCGATCGAGGCAAAGATAATATCATCAACATAAATTTGAACATGAATCAAATGTTTGCACGACTTCACAGGTGAACAATGTAGGATCAATCGCTCCTTTGATGAATCCGGTTGATAGAAGAAACTTTGACGATGTATCATACCATGCTCTTGGAGCTTGCTTTAAACCGTAAAGAGCCTTCTTCAAGCGATAAACGTGAGTAGGATGCTCTTGATTCACAAACCCTTCAGGTTGGGCGGCGTGAGCGACTTCTTTAAGATCTCCGTTTAGAAATGCCGTCTTTACATCCATCGATAAACCACCATGTTCTTGCTAGCGATTAGCCGAGAGATTACGATGGCCTCGATTCGAGCAATCGGAGCAAAAGATTCTTCAAAGTCTATACCCTCCTCTTGGCGATATCCTTTCGCAACTAATCGAGCCTTGTTCTTCAACACATCACCATGCTCATCAAGTTTTACTTTGAAGATCCATTTTAGAGCTATAATCATAGCACGATCGAGCGGTACTAACTCCCATACATCAAGACGATCAAACTCATGAATTTCATCTTGCATAGCATTGAACCAATTGTCTTCATTCATGGCGGTTTAACGTCTTTTGGTTCGATCTTAGATAGTACGGAGTTGAAGAAGCACCATAAGGCATCGGTTGCGAGTTGCTTCCGGGTTGATACAGACGAGAGGATTTCCAATGATGTTGTCTAATGGATGATCGTGAGTCCATTTTCGAGGTGTTCATGTGGCATTTGTTGAGGCTGAAGTAGGCGAGTCGATGTCTCCAAGAAGATGGTTCGATGATGATTCGGGAGTAGCAAATATGTTTTCAAATGGAGCATCTTCGTGAGTTGCAAAGGATTAACTTCATCATTGGTGCGAAACATTTCCATGATGTACATTTGAAGAGATGATTTGTTGATGAGGCGAAGGATCGGCGCAGTGCTTCTTGACTTACGATATTGAGACCGATGAATTGACTTCATTCAACGGAATATGAGCATCCTCTGTTGTAGGGATCAAGACCTCATTAGTAGTAGACTCATACAGTTCATCAAACATGGGATCAAACAGTTTCTTTACATCATCTTGGATGGAGGTACATATGGAGTTTCTTGAGAGGAGTTTGGAACAAGAAATGAACCAATAGGACTGTTTTGAAGTGCGGGTCCTGGTGGAGTGTCCAGAGCCATTTGACCGTCGACTCATCAAGCGTAACGTGAATTGTTTCCATGATATTTCGGGTTCTTTTGTTGTAGATTTGGTATCCTTTTTGTTTGGTGCATATCCTACAAATACTCCAATGTCAGCTTTAGCCCTAAGTTTGCCCAAGTCTTGACCCTCATTTATTGGATAGCACAAGGCACCAAACACACGAAGGAAAGATAGATTAGGTTTTCTGTTGTGGACAAGTTCATATGGAGTTTTTCCATGAATGGTGTGAATCGGGGACGATTTTGTGTGTAGCATGCGGTGGCAATTGCTTCACCCGAGAAACATTGGAACCTTTGAGTAGATCGGCATTGTTCTAGCGGCTTCAACAAAAGTACGATTTCGTCTTTCAACTACACCGTTCATTGAGGGGTTCGTGGAACACTTCTTTGATGGTGATTCCAACGCTTTCATAGAATTCACTAAGTTGTTTGTTGACAAACTCGGTTCCATTATGCATTACGATAATTACGGCGGTTTTGTTTAGTCTAACTGCAACTGTTTGATGAGTTTGATGATGATATCGGAGTTTCATCCTTTGTCCTTAAGAACTTGACCGTGTGAATCTAGAATAATCATCAACCACAACTAACACATATTTCTTCCCAAAGATATTCGCACCCTCATTGGTCCACATATATCCATATGAATCATATGAAGGACTTCGTGACGAGTTAGTAGGTTTGGGTTTATGGGCATACTTCTTGCTTTTTCCCAATTGACATCTTTGAACAAAGATGATCCTTTTCATACTTTAGTCTAGGTAAGCCTACAACTAAATCCTTTCGGAAAGATCGTTGATGGTGCCGAAGTTCAAGTGATTGAGACGACGATGCCATAACCATGACTTTGTTTTAGAAGCCTTTGATAACAAGCAGTTGGTGATGCTCTCATCATGTCATCGATAGAGATAGTGTAAAGGTTTGAGCCACGAGTTCCTTTCAGCAGTTCCTTTCCATTAAGATCTCTAACAAAGCGGTATGTTTTCCAAGGCTACTTCTAGATCGAAATCACGAATTGACCAGCGAGAGCAGTTATGACCTAAACCTTCCACATAATACACTCGGAGATGACACTATCACCAACAACATAATCTCCATAACCCATAATAGCACCGAAATGATCATTACCAAATCTAATGATCCCGATGAATTTGCTCACGAAGTTCATGAGCCGTGACGGTCTCCAATCATATGCTTGGAACAACTGAGTCCGGTACCACGTAACGATTTGAGCGATCTGCGGTTGAACACAGACAAGAATGGATAATCGGATATTTGGGATCCCCATGCAAGAATGGGTTCCATTTGGTTAGTAGCAGCAGTTGGACCACCCACATCGAAATAGAAGCATTCATATCGATGACGGTGAGGTAATGGAATCATTGTGAATAGATGCAATACTAGTGTACAGTATTAGCCCTATTTACATGTGACCACTTCTTAAGGGAATAGTTCTACCAAGAGGCATCCATTTTCTAGTGGGCATTATCGATTAGTCTTATGACCAACGGTATCCAATAAAAGCCTATTCTGCAATGAATGTTCTTCCGTGGGTTTCCATTGTTTTCTAACTCTCTTTCGCTTTTGCCTTTTAGCCTTTTTAGCATGAATTTTAGCATTAACAACATTAATCGGACAATTAACATCATTAGGCGAACATTAACATCACATTCATGATTAGAAATGTAATTCAAGCAATCATCGATACAAGGTTTGCAAATAGTATCGAATTGAATTAATTACATGATCGCCTATGGCTAATACTAGAATCAACACGATTCGTTTTATTCGATTCAAACTTAAGGTTCCTAGATTGTTCTTCTCTCTTCCAGTGCACATTCTTAGCTTGAGAGGTCTTATCATTCCTTGTATTGTCTTGAGACTTTGACCGCTCCTTTAATGTCACCGATTACTCTGTAGAGGGAATGGGAACATTAGTTTGTTTTACTACTCTTTGCACCACTGTTTAGATGTCTTTGGATCTGAACTACATGCAGTGCACTACGGTTCACTTTCATAAAGCTAGCTTTACTGAAATTAGTACTCTAGAAGGCACATTCGAGTTCTCTTTCCTAGCATTGACAGATCTAGAATCTGAACTACTCAAGGGTATACTACGGCTCTCATTCAAAACATTGGGAGTCGAGTGCATGTCATGTTTGGCCTTAGGCATTGAGCATGGAATCAAGGGTTAACTCTCTCACCTAATGTCTTTGGGCATATTGTGATCAAACATTCTAAGATTTCTTGAGATCGTTTGGCATATAAGCATGCATGTCCAATTGCATTATCATGAGGTTTCTCTAGCTTATCCTCTTCAACAATCTCACGCAGCATTCTAAGCAATCCTTAAGGGATGAGAAATATGTTTGAATGGCAAGTTTGTTGTTCCTTAGGTGAGGGGACATATGTCACGGAGATAAAGCGATTATTACCGAGTGAACCTTAGATACAACATTCTCCTCATTGATCATTGGCATTTTCCTTTTACACGACTCTTGATTCTCAATTTCCTTTTGCAATGAAGTTATTTGTTCGTTGTTTTTGTTACTGAGTGACTTTAATTGATTCAAACAACTCATTGAAATGACGTTTAACCTTTTCATTCTCTTCTAGGAAACTTTCGTTTTCCTTTTGTAAAGCATTTACTAGGTTTTGAAGATGAAACGTTTGAGAATTCGAGAATCTAAAGAAGGAGGCATTTGGGAGCTGTCATATTGTTCGTTTGACCCTTTAATTGAGAGATTTGGGCTTTCAACTTTCGATCGTGTTACACCGAGCATGAATCTGTTCATCTCGTTTGTTAATTTGAAAAACTGCATCAAACTCGAGCATCTCAAGATGTCTTGAAATTTGAAGTTTTGACATTTTCTTTGAGATGTTGATATTTTAGTTGTAGATTAAAATACTCAACTTCTAGTTTAGAAAAATGTTTAACCAAATTGTCATGATCATCCAGTTCAATTTTCTCATTTAGTTTAGAATTAGTTTTTCAAGCTCAATGACACGATCATGGGAGACTTTCAGGGGCCACAGATAGTTCATGAAATTTGGAAGCATTAATAGAGCAATTTGAAGCGATGAAAAAGACATCTTGAGCAACACATTCAAGAATAAGATTTTCATTCAATGTATGCGTGTTCTTCCTCTCAATCTCATTATATTTTAGTGCACGCTCATAATCACTAATTTCAACTATTATTGCATCAAATTCCTTTTCCATTCCCTTAATATCTGCTTTCTATCCCTTTTTAAGACTCTCAAAGTGATCCTTTAAAAGTTTAAAGAAGGGCATGACCTCGCTTAAATAACATTCTTTCATTTGTTCAAAACCCTTTCTCCTTGATTATGCCGATGGGTGTGATCCTTTTCTTGCAAGTTTTCTCAAAATCAACAAATAGTTGAAAAATAACGTATTGGCTAATTAAGATCTTGCTTTTAGTGGCAATTGTTCTAGGAACAAGATGCATTGGTGTGTTAGGAGGATACACAGTAGCTTTAGGCATTTTCCAAAGGGAGGGTTTATTCTTGCAATATTTTCGACTTTACCTTATCTAAATCCATTTTCCAAAAGACTTGTTCGGGAGTCAACAATGTCTGAGTCTTAAACTTGTTCAAGGAAATCCAGTTTTCCTTCTTGTAGTCATGGGGAGTGATAATTACTTTCTTCTCTTTGCACTTAGGGTCATTTAGTTTCTTATTCATCTTCTCCTAGTTACTTCATCTAATTTCTTGTCATCCTCGGTGCACTCAACGCAACTAGGTTTTTGTCTAGGTTTAAGAATCTCATTTCCATCATAGATAACACTTTGAGTCGCTTTTGCTATCTTTCCATACTCGGGGTTGGGTTTATCTATAATGGGAACACTATGCTTATCGCTTAGAACTCTATGCTTAGTGATCATGTGAGCAGATCTGAATGGTGTTTCCTTGCATGTACAACTTGTTTTCAAGTTTGTTTTTCAAAGTTTTCAGATTAGAAAAATCTCTCAAGAGCTTTGATTCTTTTGCATTAAATTCTTGCTTAAGCATTTTCACATTTTCTTGAAGTTCTTGTTTTTGCTTAGTTGTTTTAGAAAGTTTTTCTTGCAAAGAATTTAATTCTTGTTTCAATACTTCTTCTCTAAAATTACTTTTTCTAATTACTTTACGCACTTGGTCATCCATTTCCTGCTCACGAGTGGTCAACTCAAATTTAGCGCGTTGTTCATAAATAGCAACACGTTCCTTATAGGCATTTAGTTCGAAATTACGTAATCATCGAGCACATGCGGTGTATTCATCAAAGACATAGTCATTGTTGATCGCAAAGATGCATCACTTGGTACAACTTCACTTCCACTTTGATTCACGTATTGATCGTATGGGACAATATTGATATTACCCATATTTTCAATATTTGATTCAAAGGTTTCGATTAGTTGTACTTTGTCATGCATCCGTTGCACATCGACATCATCGTATAGCTTTAATACCTCGTAGATGAGTTTGTCCTTGGATGGGCGGCATGTGGTGAAGAAGGATCTTGGGAGAAACAATCGAGAGATGCTAGCCATAAAGATTGTGTGAGCGGAGGTCCATCATCTACATCGAATCGTATGCATCACGATCGGCGACTTGAAAGGCGTTCGATGATTGTGACCTATCTCCTGAACAGTTTGCTCATCCACATCTCGCATCATAGGTCTTGGCATTGCCCTCGGAAGAAACAAAGAATTCCTCTTCATCCAACGCAGCACCATTGTCCCGAGCTTGTGCCGAACATCTTATCTCTGAAGTAATCAAGATTCAGCGGCGCTTTGGAGATGTGCGGTTCCTTGCAATGTGTCCTTCACCACCACGCTTATAGCATTTGATTGTCTTGGCTTGACCTTGGTTACCATTTCTTCCACGATTCGGTTGCCCACATATCCTCTACCAAAGACCACCCTTCCCCGATCATCTGTCTTTCCCGAATCGGTTGCACCACGATCCTTCCATCTTTAACAAAGGCTTGATTATGGGGTTAGATGCGCCCGAGGTTGTTGTTGGTTTGTGGGAGAGAATTCATGTTTTGACTAATGAGAAGAGCAAGTTGATTAATGATGTTACCCACGTGTGCATCAAGATCGACTTGTTTGAACCGAGGATCGTGGATGAGTTTGTGATTACCATTACCCAAGGGTATGACTTGTGATGCTTTGGTTGTGATTCCAATGTTTGAGTAGAAAGTCGTTGAGTCATTAGACGAACTTGTCTCACCCTCGTTGGTTTTGAACCGATTGAGAATCAACTTTTCAAACATGGCATGTCTCTCATTCTCAAGGAGGAAGGCATAGAGTTGCTCATAGTTAGTATGTTTCAATCCTTTAGTGAGTTTCACGGATGTGACAAACTTGTGCCATTCGGGATTCATGTTGTTCACAAACTTTGAGTTCAAATAATATTAGGCATGGTCATTCGATGTTCCTCATGTCATTCACTAACTTATGAAATCTCACATAATACTCATAGACACTCTCATCTGGTTTCATCTTGAAGTGCTCAAATTCGTCATAGAGTTGGGATTCTCATCTTCCATAGTTAATTCAACCCGAGAGAAGCATCTTAACGTTATCCCAAACCGCCTTTGCATCGGTGTTATGATTGATCGACTTGTAGATGTCTTTAGGAAGACCTTGAAGAACAATGTTTGAAGCCCCGATATCTCGCATCGAATCTCTTTTCTCCTCATTATCAAGCTCATTGTACATCTTAGGTCCGCCCATTCCGTAAACAGAGTACCATCTTCATTAGTATCAAGTATGTCTCTAGTCGTCTCAACCCGATATGGTCCTTCATCAATGGATTTGAGAATGTTGACACCATTTTCCTTTCCAAGGCAATACAATCGATTCGTTGAGCCCAAGAATCGTAGTCGATTCTGTCAAGCATGGGTGGGCGAGTATCCGAGCCACCGCTTGAACATCCTCGAACAAAGATGGAGATGACAAGAGGGACGTTGGTAGACATGTTAACGATTATACGGGATTTTATAACTCTATGATTAAACCGGAAATAGATTCTTTCACGGATTTTACTAAATCAAGAGAAACCGTAAACAATCACTCAAGTCGCTAGATGATAAGGCTCTAAGTCGCTAGAAACAAAAGCACTAAGTCGCTACCAATTAATTCATTGGATGCCCAAGTCGCTAGAAACCCAAGTCGCTAGATAGAAAGCAAGTCGCTAAGTAGTAACTCACATACCCAAGTCGCTAGCCAAATTTTGACAAAGAATTGCCACACAAGTCGCTAGAAACACAAGTCGCTAAAGAGCAACTCACATTGATCAAGTCGCTACAACAAGTCGCTACCCGTAGTGGAGATTCCACTACTTGTACTTTAACTCGCTAGCTCTAACTCGCTAGTTTTTAACACTTTGTAAGTCGCTACAAAACTGTGAAGTAAGTCGCTAGCAAGAAACTATACCGAGAGCTAAGTCGCTAGCTTGAAAACCAAATAAACTTCACTTTTCAATCCAAAACAACCCAAACAAGATGATTCAAGCTTACCAAATGAAAACCTAAACACTTTTGATGATTCTAAACACAAAAGTACCAACAAAATTCAAACTTTAACACAAGAGATCAACCAAATGATGCAAAACCACTAAACTTTTTCAAACTCAAAACCACCTAAAACCACTATAAATCCAAAGATGTGTAAGATATGATCAAACCATGGCTCTTGATACCAATTGTTAGATATAAGCTTTTCATACACATCAAACCATAACACAAAGTAGCATGTAGATGGAATTCTAGAGAGAAAGTTAGAGGTTTAGGAACTTAGTGAGAGAAAGTGAAAGATATTATTATGAGCTCCAACTCTCTACCTTGGGAGGTAGAGAGTATTTATAGTCTTACACAAATCGCCACACTATGGGTCATGGATCGTATATACTGATGGGTAAAGACCCGTCCGTCCTCCACGGTGTTACTTAACTAAATTACTACTTAACTTAAAAGAACTACGACTACGAGCTTTCTAACGATTACATATACTTGAGGTGACCGACTCTTTAATCTTGGAATTTCTAATTCCTAACAGTTTGATGTTCAATTCCACTTTCTCATAATATGCACGAAGAGTTTGATTCACAAATTCAGCCTCCTTTCTGCATTACGATTTGTCCGATCGTGTTACTGAGTGAACTTGAATTTTCGTGAGAAAGGTGATGATCATCTGTGGAGCTTGATCTTTAGTTCGAAGAAAATAAACCCAAGTCCATCTTGAGTAGTCATCGACAATTACTAAAATGTAGCGTTTGCCATTAATCGTCTGCACGCGCATCGGGCCACACAAATCCATGTGAAGAAGATGAAGCACATGCTGAGAGATGTGTTCCACCTTTGAAGGAAAGTGAGCACGAGTGCTTTTCCCTTGTTCACAAGCTGAGCATAGGTGATCTTTAGAATACCGAAATCTTGGGAGACCTTCAACAAGTTTGTAACGTGCAAGATTGGTTATGGTTTGAAAGTTTAAGTGTGAAAGACGACGGTGCCATAGCCAAGATTTTGTCGATATTGCCTTTGAAAGTAGACATATGGGAGATGAAGCAATCATGTCTTGCATTGAGATTGTGTAAAGACTTGATGTGCGGGTTCCTGACATAAGATCATTTCCTTTTAGATCACGAATGAAACAAGTTTTCTCCCGAAAAGCAACTTCCGAATCTCCATCAAAAAATTGACCAACTGAGAAGAGATTGTGATCGAGACCTTCCACATAATAAACCCTGCTAATTTCAATGTTCCCATTAATGTAATCTCTGTAGCCCATAATAGCTGCGAAGTGATCATTCCCGAACTTGACAGTGCCAATGAACTTTGAAACAAAGTTTGATAACAGTTTGAGATTGCCTCTCCTATGTCGGGAACATCCGCTATCAATAATCCAGAGGATGATCATATCACCTACATTACACAGGCGACACGGATGGAATTGAAGTAGATGTGGAACTCAAGATTTAGAGGTTCGATCAAGAATAGTTGAAACACACATGTTTATGATTTTAGGTATCCATTTAAAGCCAAGTGTATTATGCAACCATTTCTGCCATCCCCAACTAGTCTTAGCTTTGGTCTTAGTAAATGCACTAGGTGATAAGTTCTTCCTAGGAGGTAAAGGAGGTGCTATGGGTACATCAAGGATTAAAGCATGAGCATTAGAAGGCGGTTTACCTAGCACAGACTTAGAAGCATTAGTGGGCCTAGAGGTATTCCGTTTTCTATTGTTCCGCTTACGAGATAAGATAGCATTAGCAACACATTTATCATGACACCCAGAAAACATGCTTTTATGACAATCAACACAAGATGCTTCAAGCATAACATTCAAATTACTTAACGGTTCAGCGTTTGTTACATCACTTTTTCTATAACATTTGTCTAACGCAATATCTAAAGTGGGTGCAACTTGAGTCTTATTCAAAGTCCTAAGGTGTTCTTCTACTTCAGAGGTCTTTATTGTTCTTTTCTTACGTCGCAACTTCCTATTCTTCCTTGATTTGCTCTTAAGCTGTGAAGTGCAGGCGTTGGGAAAAGAGGCAACTATTCCTGTTTCAGTGGAAGGAAGCACATTAGTATCTTATGGTTTGTCATTAGGCGTTTTAGTGTCAATTTTAATCATTGCGGGGGCAAGTGAATTAGTGTTACTAATCCTATCATTCTTTAGTTTCACCAACTCTGCTTTTAAATCATGGATAGTGTGTAGCAAATCTTGATTTTGAGAGCGAATGTTTCCATAAACGTTTACGACTTCTTTAGTATGTGCAAGATAGTGATCAAGTTCTTGTGACGCTTCATGACGAGTCTTTTTGAGCAAATCAAATATGACACCATATTCAGTTTTGACTTTGGCAATTTCTTGTTCATATTTAGAAATTTGACATTTTAAAGACACGTTTTTATCATCCAGTTGTTCTATTTTTGGATCAAAAGATTTTAAACGCAACTGATTGATTTTGTTTTGCAAAGCGAGTTCTCGATTTTGACAATCTTTTTGACACCATTGAAGACGACGTTTTACATTCGAAAGCTCATTTAACAATCGCTCATTTTCAACTTTTAAATACTTGATTTGTGACACATTATCGGTATTCTCAACATTTTCAACAGAATCAATAGAATCAGCAGTAATATAATCAAATGCATATGCAACAGAATGTAATAACGCAACATTCATGGTATCAACATGGATAACATCTTCCAAGAGTCGATCAATATCTTTTCTTAACATTTTCTTTTTACGTTTGGTATTTGAAATCGATGTTTCTGTTTTCTCGAAAACTGTTTTCATAAGTCCAAGCTCCTTGTGAAAATCCCTTTCCCAATATATTGCACACATTTTCAAATTTCGGACATGAGGTAAAAGTCTTTTCTAAAAAATATCTCTTTGTTCTCGCGCAAGAGGCAATTGAAAATGTTCAACTTTTATTTCAGAATGGAATTCAATTTCACGTTCCAAAAGTTTGATGTCCGAAATGAATATTTCAAAATATTTAAGAATTTGACAATGTTTGGATAATGTTTTTACTTCACTGAGTGAAGGTAAAGGACCATTAATTTGTGCAACATTGGTTTGGGGACCAGCATCAGGAGTGGGCATGATAATCCAAGGTGTGTTAGAATTATCTTGTTGTGCGACGAAAGTTAAGGCCTTTGAATAGTTAAATGGTTTGCAATAAACAACATTTTCAATTTTTGACCGAATCTCGTTGGTTGGGTCCCAACCGTCAAGTTTATCACACAAGTCAACCACTTGTGAATGGTCAACCGTAATAAAATTCAAACAGTCTAAAACCAATGCAATTCCCTTGGAATATAGTGGATTCCCGGGTCGTTAAGTTCCACGGAGGATTAATGGTGTTCAACACTTTCAGATGTCGAATAATCACTAAGGATAGTGATCAGTAAGGATTTTGATTGAAAATTACACTACTGATTGATTGGAATGTATTTGGATACAGAATTATAAAGCACAACAATCAGATTAAACAAACGTGAATACGTACGTTTATTAAATTACGTAAACGTACAAAATAAAACGTGAGTTTTAAGAAATTAAAGACTTACAAATATGAAAATGATATTTTTATAATACTAATAATAAAAGAAAATTATTAGAAAATTAAAATTATTTTTATTACTATTTATGTAATTATTATTAATTGAAAACTATTTTTAACTATTTAAAAATACTCTAAAATATAATAAAATATGAAATAAAGCTAGAAAAATGAAATTATGATTTAGAAAAATCTAAAATATTATAAGACTTATTTTAAAATTGAAAATATATTTTTTACACTTTTTATCTATTTATTATTAATTAATTACTATTTAAAATACACTTAAATACAAGAAAATATAAGATTAACCTGGAAAAATGAAATTTTAACTTAGAAAAATCTAAAATATTATATAACTAATTTTAAAACTGAAAAGATATTTTTTTATGCTTTTTCATTATTTATTATTAATTATTTAATACTTTTAACTATTTTGAATTTTAATAAATACTAAACAAGCTAAGAAAATTATGAAACTTTTTCTAAAAATATCCTATGATGACAGAAATCTAAGAAAATTATAAAAACACAAAGTGCTTAATAATAAGCTGAAAAGAAAATTTAAAAAGTTAATTTCTATTAAATAAACGCTATCACTATTTTTAAAATGATGTTTTTGTGATTTTTCTTTTTAAAAACTGTTTAACTACTTAAAATAAGAAACTTTAATGAAGACAAAAAATTTAAAACTTGAAAATAAGCTGTTTGATAGCTTAAAAGCTCAACAGTGAGCTTATGAGCTTATTTTGATGTTATTAAGCTCAAACAAGCTTCAAAATTGAAACTAAAGCTGAAATAAGACACAAACAAGCTAAAGCTACTCAAATTAAGCTAAAAGGCACAAAGGAATACACTGATAAGCTAGAAATAAACAAATAAGCACTTCTAATAAACAAAGCAAACAAACAGGCCTGCAGCCATATTAACAAGCAATTTAAGCTTATGTAATAAGCTAAAAAGCTCAAAGCAAAAACTGAGGTGTCAAGATGAGCTGGTGGGCTTTCCAAAAAACCAAATTTCACAAGCTATGGTTTAATATTAAGCTTTTTATGAGCTTGTGAAAAAGGCTATAAAACTGTGCACAGGGCACTATTTTGAAAAAGGGTTCAAAAGAAGCTGAAAAATAAGCTATTAAATAAGCTAATTAGAAAATATAAAAAATACTAGGATAAAGCTGAGTAGTTGTATTTTACTATTCCAAAAGCTAAAATCTTGAAAACTAATATTTAGTCCTATATAAATTTATCTATTTTATTCAAAATCGACTAAACTAAAATATTTGACTTTCTAAATTACACTATCAAGTTGACTTTTATGAGTTTTGGATTGATCTCAATCACTGATTATGTTGTATTAAAGTTAATTAAGACTAGATTGAGCAATGATAACAACTTATGAACATGAAATCATGATCATGGATCATTAAAATCCAACAGTTTATTAAACTAGGTGTGATCAAAGGTATTTTTGACTTTCTTATCAAATAAGGACTGGTTTTTCTTATTTATATGAGCTATATGGTACTTAAGTGACACAAAACAATAACAAGCAACAACTCAAACACTCTCTAAAACAGTTAACAAGGCAAATCCAAAACCACTTTATAAAACTGTTTTGATGTTTTTCAAAAGATTTCACAGATTTAGACCATACAAATGATTAAAACTTTATATTATCACTTAATGAGACTATATAAGCATTAAACAACAATAATAACAACATTAAATTAAGAAATTTCACTTATGCTATATTAACTGATAAAATAAAACTTTTACTAACTACAAATTAAAGAGAACAAGTAACTGGTTTTAATGCTTAATTATACTTAACTATGACTAATAAACATGATCATACAGAGATTTAAGCTAATGAACAACTCAAACAGTGAAATGCCAAAAATGGAGAATTAAGCTTACAAGTTGGATTCCAAGTGTAAACTGAGAACCAATGTTTGAAAACACTTCCTATAGCTTCCCAAGAAGCTCTAAACCCAAGGCAATCCAATATCAACCTTGCTCCAGCTTTCTCTCTTCTTCATTCTTGATTTTTTTATTTTTAACTAATTTATTTGTATTTTTGGTGATTTTTGCTTTTTTGTACTAGACTGATTTTAAAGGGTTTCTAATAGCTTACATAAGCTATATAGGAGCTTATGTGATCTTATAAGTCCAAAGCAACAACTAACAACAACATTAACACATATTGAGAATTTGAACTTGAAAAATTGCATAAACTGGAAATATGATTAAAACTTGAAATTGATACTTGAAAAAGTTTAACAATACACTGAAATTGCTGAACAAAGTACTTTAAAGCTGGAAATTACACTTGAAAACTTAAACTAATTAAAACGACTTAAAAAATTAAAAATTACACTAGTTATCTTTTCTCTCTGCTTCTCCTTCTTTCTTTATAGACTTTTTGATCTTTCCACAAGCTTCTGAACATTTCCCATCAAGAATTTTGACCATTGGATGAGTCAAAACAATCTCAGCCTTCAAATCCACTTTTGGCGCCAAAGTGGTTTATGTAACTTGCAAAATTAAATATTTCAATTAATGCACTTTGAAGCTTGTACATGTTGAGGAGACACAAAGGAAAAGGTATTTAGCCTAGTTGGTACATTTGTGAAGAAAAACAGGGGAAGGTATGGTTTAGGGGTTAAAGTGGTGGGGAAGCATTAACTGCGGTTGTGGGCTAGTTCGTGAGGTGGAAGGGATGAGAGTGAGTAGTAGGTGGTGAGGTGGAAGTAACAGGTGGTGGTGAAAACCACCTGGTTTTGGGATTGCAGGTGTGGGAGAGGAGAGTGAACAGTGATGGCGGTATAATATTTAAAATGTGGGTTATTTTGGGCCAGCTGGGTATTCGGCTTGTATATTGGGTTGGGATTAATAATAAAAAGAGGGTCCGGTTTGGTTTGTAGAAATAATAACACAAGGACCATTCATGTAATTTCTGGATTTTGAGGGACTGAAAATGCCAATATTCCAAAGTTAACACAAGGACCAAGCTTGCCAATCTTTAATAGTACAAGGACCACTATTGCATAAAATTCCATTTTTATAAATCCAAGGACCAAAACTGCCAACATTGTAACTCCAGGGACCAAACTTGTAATTTTCTCAAAACTTATCATATAAGGACCAAATATGCCACATTTGAATAGTACAAGGGTGTAGTTTGAATAATTTCCATTTTAAACACCTGTGGACCGATTTTGACACTTTTGTAAAGTTGAGGGACCAAAGTTGTAAATTGTAATTTTCAAAGTTTGAAGGTTTGTTTTGACAACTTTTGAATCCCATGGACCTTAAATGATATTTTGCTTTATTTTGATTTACGGGGACTATTTTGACAACTTTTGAAACTTGGGGACTAAAGCGCCATTATGCAAACTTGATACGTTTTTCACTTGTTTTTGGAATTTTTGCATTTAAAGCACATAAAACACTTATTTGTGATATTTTTATCATTTTGATGCATTTCTGAGTGTTTTCAGATGTTTTAGCAGTCTAAAAGGTACAAAAATGATGAGTATTTAGATACTCATCACTCGTCTTCTGCATCTAATTCCTCCATACGATTGTATTCAACAACATTCATAATGGAATCATCAATTCTATGTTCTGCACTGTAGACTTCAGGATTTGGTTTGAATGCTCGATTTGAAAAACGTGGTTTGTAATCAGCAAGATTTGGTCCATATCCATTTGGATTTGGTTTAAAAGTAAATTTTGAATAGTTGTGATTGACTCACCATAGTTGTGATTGACTCACCACGTTGAATGCTTTTTGTATTCACAAAACTATTTTTGACAATTTAACAACTCATACTTGGCTTTTTGAGTTTCCGAAGTGAGAGCGTTAAGTTGTTGTTTATGATCATATTTCAGTTGTTCTATCTGAGACAACAAAGCATTCTTGGATGCAACTAGATCACATATCTGTTTTTCCAAAGATTTTTCATTTTGGTATGATTTAGCAAATGCGACTTCAAAACCTTTTTCACGTGTCTCTTTAGTTTGAAAAATGTTGAGTTGGAATTTTAAGCATTCATTATCCTTAGTCAACAGTGTAATTTTATCTTTCAATTTCTTATTGATGTCATTGCACTTATCATTATTAGATTTGGTGGTCTGAAATAATTTGGTCATGAGCTCAAGATCTGGATTAGACGAAGGTTCATTTTGTTCAATATGAGTCTCAACATGATCATTATTTAGATCCTCAAATATAATCACGGATTCAACTTGATTATCAATATTAACCATGAGGTCATCTTGATCGTCAAATATAACTACAGGATCTATTTGATTATCATCAGGATGAGATGTAGAAGATTCATGTTGAACACTCTGAGCCTCGTCGGATGTAGATGTTGGCGGAGATATCAGATCATGTATAAGAATGTTTGGATCCGGTACCTGAGACAAGCCGTCAGTGTCATACACTGGGCCTGTGTCACTCATGTGGAGTTCTTGCATGTTTGCCATTAACATCATCTTCTTGCATTAGCTTGCAAGTCCTCCATGTCATCATCAGAATCTGCATTTGCCACGAAGCTCTGTTCCTTGTTGGTAAGAGTTCCACCAGCTTCATCCTTAAGAGCCAAGAGTAAAGCCTCTTTGTGATGAGCGCTGCCTCTTGTTCTCGGCTTTAGGCATGCATTAGCGAGATGACCCTTCTCATTACAGTTATAGCATCTGAGACCATTAACCCCAGTCTGAGCAATTTCCTAATTAACCACTTGAACCCGTTGTGGAGCACTAATGTTATTCCTTCCATTACCATTAAACCCTTGCCCACCACTCATTTGACGACCATTTCCACGATTCTGAACCTCAACCCTTCCATTGTTAACAACAACTTGATTCCTTGTATTTGACGAGGTGCGAATGCGGTTGTTAGATTTGTTAGCAATCGTCCGAAGGCTTTTGCAAGCATAACAAATCCTTCATTCATTGCATCAAAGGCATCTGCATCCTCATTTGATTCACTCTAGAGTGCCTGATCATTGTTGTTGTTGTATGGAACCAATTGAGTTTCTTGTGATTGTTGTTGTGAAGGATCATATGGTGTAATCTCAACAGTTGATTGTGGAGGGTTTGTGAAGACAGTTTGTAAGGTTGGGAATTGAGGATAACAAGCTTGAGCCCACAAAGCTAGATTTTGATTATCCGGGAGTGAAGGCGAAGCAGGGGATCCACGGATGATCCTTTCTCTGTCAACTTCCTTTTGGTGGGGTTTCAAATAGTCGTACAACAATCCGTATGTAGCATGACGAAGATTCTTTGCTTGACGGATGAAAATAACATACTTTTCCCAATCAGGACCAAGACTACTAAGGAACTTAGTGTTGACTGCAATTCTTGGCATAATGATGTTATGTTTTTCCAAGTCATTGATGATGTTTGAGAATCGATGATGATATGAATCTAATGTCTCCCCGGGTTCAATCATGAAGTGTTCATATGCTAAGTAGATTTTGGATTCCATGTCTTCTTGATTGAGTTATGTTCCTTCCATTAAAAGATGAATGTGCTCCCACATTGCTTTAGCAGTCTTCTGAGCATCAACACTACGAAGTATTGGATTGGGTAATCCCAAAAGGATGTATTGCATTGCAAGTTCATCGGCTTCCAAGTGTAGAAGTTGATCAGTAGTAAGTTCATTAAGACCGACAACGTTGGTGAGATCATCTCTTAGTGGATTAGCATTCGGATCTCCGGGTACAGTGATAGTAGGCATCCGAAATGGACCTTCAAGGATGACCTTCTTCAAGAACTTTCCATGTGGCTTCTTTAGATCACAAAACCTAAAGAACCTTATCACCCATTGATCGTAGTTTCCAAGAGTGAGCATTGGAGGTCTATCAAGTGATCCAGCTTCATGAATGGATTGTTGGCTACTTAAAGCTTCACATATCTTTGCAAACCAAGATGGTTCCTTCATAGCATACTTGGATAGATGCTGATTTTGAAAGTTTGTGTAAGGTTGTACTTGTAGACTAGGAGGTGTTTGAATCATTTGTGGTGGAAATGCTCCTTGAGGAAATTGTTGTTGAAATTGTTGCATTTGTTGTGGTGATGGTGGAGGATATTGTTGATAGAGTTGTTGTTGTTGTTGTTGAGGATACATGTGAGGGAAGTAGCTAGAGTATGGTGGTTGAGACATCTTGAAACTTGTGTCGATGATGGATCTTTGTAGTCGAATGAAACTTTGTTGATTAAGTAACCTTATGCGTAGAAAACCAGCTTACGCGTAGAAAGTACCTTATGCGTAGAAACCAACTTACGCATAACAATAGAGCTTACGCGTAGGAATAGCTTACACGTAGACTTGAGAAACACTTAGCTTAGGCGTAAACCAAAGGCTTATTAGTAGAATCCTTATGCGTAAGATTATCTTATGCGTAAGACAGGCTTAGGCGTAAGAAAATGCTTAGGCGTAAGGAATTCTACGCGTAAGATCTAGCTTATGCGTAAAACTAGGGTTTTACCCAAAAATCCTTTACACTTATACCAGTGTAAAAGATATCCAAAGTCAAAGTGTTTTCAGGCTTATCCAAGCAAGAAAACACTGAGTAAACCAATAGCACTGAAGATCAAACGATGAAGAGCTTACGCGTAGACTTTGAATGCTTACGAGTAAAACTAAGGTTTTACTATGCGTAGGAAGTACCAAACTAGACCAAAAATGGTTTTTTAAGCGCAAAAATATTTAGAAACCTGATTTTAACGATGAAAAAGCTTCAATATCACCAAAATAATAAGAAAGTTTGAAACTTGATGATCCAAATCCAATATCACCCTTACGCGTAGACTAGACTACACGAACAAAACCAAGCTTTAAAACTTATCTACACACGTAAAGTTTGCAACTTGATGCTAAAAACTTAAACTTTATCACTAAAGAAACCTTAAACCACAAGAATCTTGAGTTTTTGAGTGTAAAAAGTAAAGCTTTTATGCATATCAAAAATGTATATCCGAAACTCACGCGTATACCATCAAAACTTCAAAAAAATAAAATGTTTCACCCAACTAGATGGCGAATGATACCACTGTTAGGTCACCATATTGTAACACAATCATCAATATGTTAGAAATAGATAAGAGAAGTGATCGGATGAACACACAATACACAAACACACGAATGACTAGAAACCTTTAGGCGTAGGAAATGTGTAATAGTGAACAACCATCTCCCAAATGGGAGATTACAACATTATTTATAGGGAAGGAACTAGGGCAACACATAAGTTCCCTTCCTTTCCTTATTGGGCTTGGGCCAAGGCTTATGGGCTTTCTACATAAGCCTTGCCATTAATACTAACATAAAAGCCTAATTAAGCAACCTATTACATGTTAATTACAAACACTTGAAATATTGTTTAGGAGTGATTCCAACACGTACTCTTGGTGAATACTCTAGACCAAGCCACCAAGGCTATAGGAACATCATTGAGCTCCCCGATCAAGCTCAAAGTACGGCCTTGCGATCCGACACCATCCGGTTGGTGCAAAACGGATGTGCGTTCCATGGACTTCGTTCCGAAGATCTTAATCAGCATCTCAAGGACTTCTTTAAAATTGTTGATTCCATCAACCTTGATGCTACCACACGGGAGACCACGCGCTTGCGTCTCTTCCAATTATCTCTACGGGACCAAGTTAGTAATTGGCTTGAGCGACTTCTCGCCAGATCCATCTCAAGTTGGGATTATCTCACCACTCGTTTCCTTGCCCAATTTTTCCCATCGAGGAAAACTACTAAACTTAGGAATGAAATCTTGATGTTCCAACAACGTCAAGATGAATCTCTCTACGAGGCATGGACTCGATTCAAGGACTTGCTCCATAAAGTCCCTCATCACGGCATCGATCTTTGGCTTCAAGTCCAAATCTTTTACGATCATGTCAACTTCTAAACTAAGCAATCCATCTACCAAGCGGCCGGTGGCAAACTTAGTGATCTCACCGCGGAAGAATCGTGAGGTACAATAGAGGACCTTGCCCTCTATGACAACGAAAGTTGGAATGACCCCCCGTGAGTTGCCCAAAATCGTCAAGGCAATCTCCTTGCCTCCTATTGACTCACAAACTTCCAATCGTAGGATGCTCGAACTTGAAGATCAACTCAAATTCCTAATGAGCTCCTACGAGAATCCTAAGTCTTCACGCCAAGTGAACAAAGTCTCTTCCTTGTGTGAGCTATGTAGTGGTCCCCATGACACTCGTACTTGCACGAGACTCCCCAAATAAGCTTCCGTTGACTACGCATCCTCGCGTACCAATGGAATGGAAGGGAGATTCCCCCCAACACCCGAACCTAGGACTTTCAGTGATGCCCGAGAAGCATGGAGGGCAAACCCGACTACAATTGGAGACAAACCAAAGAAGTCACATCTAATGATTCCCCATGGTCCCACGACCCTAGACAACAAAACATAGAAGGGATGTTGCAACACCTAGCTACATCCCAAGAAGCTCAAATAGCTAAGCTTTTGGACCGCTTTAACTAACAATAAGCCGAGATGGATAGGAAGATAGATAACCTTTTGAAAGCCATGACCAATAGTGATAGGAAGACCACCGAAAAGGTTAATGCCATCTCGACTCATTCTCCCGAAGCTTCCGGTGTGAAAATTAAGCACCCAAGTAAGTTATCCAAGCACGTTCAATTCGTCAATGCCATCACTTTAGTGAAACCAAATAGGACTAGTGACAAAACGAACCATGAGACTATGCTTGAGGTTAGTGAAACTCCTAACGAAGAATAGACCAACGAAGTAGGTGATGAATACTTCAATAACTTTCCTACCGAAGAGGAACTTTCACGCCACCCACACTTAGTACGCGACCTTCGTCACATGTATGTTAGGAGAAGCCCTAGGATCAAATTTGGAAATCCTTGGAATCTCAACATACCATGTTGCATAGGACATCTTTTCGTGGAAAAGGCCTACATTGGTCGAAAATCCCCAATAAACATCATGACTAGCACATACTATAATTGGGTAATGAAGAAACCTATCCCAAATAGGAAAGATCCCGATGTTCCTAGAGTTAGTTGTAATTTTCTTGGTAGAGTTAAGAGATTTCCCGTCTATGTAAGTTGTTTCACGTACCTTACGGATTTCATAATTGTGGAGGATATTAGTACGGGCATAGATCCTAGCTTGTCCCACGTAATTCTAGGAAAGCCTTTCATAGAAAACACCGGGATGACTTATGATCCGTCGTTAGGAATAGTTAGATTCAAAGATGAGACCGATGACGTAGCTTACCAAATGCCATTTAAGATTGAGAAATTTTCATCACTATCCAACGATGAAAAGGAACTTAAGCTATCAGAATGAGGAGGATAAGGAGAAAGGAGTAGATTATGTGATGAATAATATTTTTGGGTTCTATAAGGATTGTTTGAAATTAGGACCGGAATATAGAACCGATTGGGGGGGGGAATGACTTTTTAGAAAGATGAATAATAGGACATTACTATAACATGAAAAACCCCAATAGAGATCGTCATAATGGAGAAGGTGACGGTAAGGAAGTCACGTAGGAGCACGACTTCGAGTTTAGCTACAAGACTCATAAATAAATAAAAGCGCTCCGTGGGAGGCAACCCATGCTTAATTGTTTTCTTGTTTGTGTGTCATATATCTTTTTCATTGTTGTGTATTCTCATGTTTGAATTTGTGAAAATGCTTTATTTTGTCTTTAACCTCGTCTTAATTACATATAAAGGTATTTTACAATAAGATAAGTGTAGGGAGGATTACACACGTTTTTAAAAGAACGTGAACATGAGAATTACAATTAATGAAATTGATATATATGTGTATTTGTTAGAGTCAAATATTTGTATCGAGTCATAATAGATGTTTTGCAGGAATTTTCCAGATTTTAAAGGTGTAATTTTTCCAGAATGTTTCCAGAATTTTTCCAGGAAAACGCAACAGACCAGTTTCTGTCAGGACAACCTGACGGTGTCAGGATTAGAACCTGACGCGTCAAGAGGAGCAGTAACAACTTATAAAATTTTTCTCGTTTTATGTGCTAAGTATAAATTTTTGAAAATTCTCAGGTCTTAATTTTCCAGAAAAACTGCAAACATCCATTCCACAAGCATTAAATGTTAGTGTAGTAGAGTCATATATAGTTTTACCATCGATTTTACGCGAAGGTTTTATCTATTTTCTTAAAGTGTGCATGTTTTATTTATCAAGAAGAAGAAACATAATATTGGATGAAGCTTATCACGCATACATTCTTCTTGGGAAAGAATTTAACCACTACTTCACACGGATCTTACCGAGCTAATCACGGGAGTACTAGTTTCTTTCTCTTTTAATTACCTTCCTTTATCATAACTTTGATACTTTCGGGGAACATTGGGGACAATGTTCAGTTTAAGTGTAGGGAGGGAGAATAAAACAGGAACTTTGAAACTATGCTTATCCTTGATTATTTGTCTTGTCCTATTTCAGTTGTGTAATAAGCTATGAGAAATATTTGTTAGGGCAATTTTAGCACCGAATTTAATTTTTTTTATGACATGTACGAGTGGACTTTAGTTTTAATAAAGCGTCTCATGGATAAGAGTTATATGACTAGCACAAAAAATCATTTACCACTCAAATTCCACCCCAAAAATGTGAGGTTCGCCCCTAGATCTATAGGAATTAAAGCATTCACCTTTAATGCTTTGAGAGTGTACCGGTATTATAATAGATTTTAGAACTTGTTTTGTGATGCATTCCGAGATCGCTAATGAGACTACACTTGTGTAGTTAGGAATAACTAGATGATAAGAGGCATTAGGATAACCCTTGTTTGAAACCCGTATTATAATTAATTCTTCCACATCGGTCGAGTGATTACCCCACACCCTTGAGATGTACTCATCTTTAGTACACGATACCCCTAGTTAACCCCTTAGAGCCTATCCTTTTTGCGGTTCTCGTGATATTTCGGTTTTCCGGAATATCAATGAAGAGCATTGTTTACAATCCACCCCCAAATGTACACCCAAATCGCCTTAGCCTACCTTGTATGCACTCACCTTTTGTGCATTATTGTTATCATACTAAATCCTTAGTTCAATTATCTAGTTACTTGCATGGTTGCTAAGTCGAGTCATATCTTTTGTACACAGTTTTGGGATGATTGGGACTCATGGGTAAAGTAAAATTTTATGGAGTGACGGGAAAGAATGTTAAATTCAAATTCCCTTTATTTACGTAATTAAATACTCCAATTGTTTTGATCTTTTCAAATCAGGTCAAATTAGTGTTAGAGTAATAAAAACTCAAGTGTAGGGATGCTCCTATAAATCCCTTATATTTTGATGTTATCTTAGAAGATGGTAGAGTAAAAGTGTATGAAAAAAAATGGAAAAAAAAGTGTTCAATAAAAAAAATGAAGAAAAACATACGGGCTACCATCCTACATCTATCTTTATATTTATGTTTGTTTGTTTCAAGTTATCTAGAGTTTAATGAGTCGAGTCTTGGCTTAGCAACGCCATTCTTTTCATGCTTGTAACATAAGATTTTTGACTTGCCACCATTAAATCACCTATCCAACCAAACCCTTTGTTTCCCTACCGTAAGCCTAACATTACAACCCTTTTAAAGACCTCTTAGATAGTTGTTCGTAGGTGCTTACGCCAAAGCGGTAGAGGTTTGATCTAGTCTCAAGCCTGTGGTAATCTATGTACTATGACCAGGTAATGAGTGTTTATCTTCCATTTCCATTTTCTATATTTTATATACACCCGAGAGATGAGAGAATCCAAACACCCCTTGTGAGGTGCTAGTATATAATTTCCGTGCTTGTTATGTCTATTGCGGTGCTTTTACTTGTTGTGAATTATGTTAAACCAATGCTTCATGCCCCCTAACTTATAAATTGATTGGCCAAAAGCACATTTTCTTGAGGACAAGCAAATACCAAATTTAGGGATATTTGATAAGGATTTAAAATGTACACTTTTAAAGGGTCATTTAAGCCCTTAATCGCCCACTTTTATATCCGTTACTGCTTAATTTCGATCCTTTTCACTTTTTAGGTCTCTTGAAAGCAAAATGCTGGAATGATGCATATTTGGACGAAAAGGAGTGAATATATGAAGAAAATGGCTAAGTCAAGATCGAAGACACTCAAGTCAGTGGCCGAAAGGCGTGGCGTCCCAACTAAAGGCGGCGACGTCCCTCTCTTCGATTTAATTAGATTACACCGACGCCCAAGAGACTTTTGCTAAAATACACCGACGCGTCGAGGCTTTGAAGAGAAGGGCATCACAAAGACTTTTCATCTCGACGGCCCGGATCCGTAATCGACGACGTCCTACTGAAGCCCGACAACACAACTACAACATGACGCCGTCCCAATGATAACTTGGCCAAGACGAAAACCCTAATGACGGCGATCTGACGGCGTCCCACCTATAAGGCGACGTCGTCGCAATTGTAAAATTATATATATAAATCGAATTTTTAGAATTTTAGGAGGTAGACTTATGGAGCAAAAACCCTAAACGTTTGTAGTCCGACTTGGACAGTATCTTAGGGTCCCAAACCCTATTTTACTCATCAAGATAGGTGTTTTATTCCATTGATTTCATTATGTCTTCCATTGAATGTGTGTATGCTTACTTGTTTAACATGTCTGGCTAAATTTCTTGTGTGTTTGCTTAGATCTATAAAACCTAGTTATTAATTATTGATTGGTTGTCTCTTATCTTAATTGTAATTGGCTTAAGAGTGCAATTAGGCTATCGTTGTGTTTAAATGCTTGAGTAATCTTTGTGAACCTTAGTTTATGAATCACTTAGCGTATTTCGTAGTCTAAAGATCCAAAGATAACCTTAAAGTTAGTTTATGAATCATCTAGCGGATTTCGTAGGCAATAACCTTAAGGTAGTCTCAAAGAGCTAGGGAAAAAGGCACACCCTACGACCTTAAAAAACACAACGCGTTAAGAATAAGGACATGACAATTCAACCATCAATAAAAGATAACTAGGGAGTAATAGTATCTAGGTAAGCATATTTTTAATCATCATACGAGCACACATAAAAAAGACATAGACTACCCGTAGTATTAGATAATTAGAATAGTAGAGTAATCAGTAGAAGTATCACCCCCCAAATCCAAGCCCCGAGATTTTACCCTTAGCTTTCTAAAAAAAATTAAAAAAGATAAAAAAGGAATCTTCCTCAACCTCAACCTTAGCGTAGTACACTTCTTACTAGCATTCCTATTCCCCTAGAGAACGATATCAATACCCGAGGCTTACCCAATACTACACTACAACGAGTAGGTTCATTGCCTAGGGTGTTGAAAAACTTGCTCGACGAAAAGGAATTCCTTTGACCCCGAACGCGCTTCGTACGTGCATCAAAGACAAGCATGATCAGGACGCCGAGGATCCCGAAAACCAAGAGGCTTATACATATAGACAGTCTCAGATAAAGTACCATTGAGAGAGTGTATGACTTTGGAACAGAAGAAATGGTAGACACATGACAATCATAATGCATTGTATTCATCAAGCATATCACATTGCTAGTTAGGATCTTTGATTGAGAGAGACTTTGGAATAGAAGAAAAGGTAGACAGATGACAATTATAATGCAGATTATTTTTATTAGTACCAATGTGAAAACGCGTGACCATAGGATGAGTTAAGGTTGAGTTTGGATGAGGATTAGGCGCGGCTGAATTAGGCCCGGTAGGAGGAGGTGGATTGGGCTGGACATGTGGTGTTGGGCCGGTAGTAATCGGTGTAATGTTTGGGTCGGTGGTGGGAGGGATATAAGTAGTTGGGCTGGGAGTAACCGGTGTAGTGGTATGAGGGAGGAGAGTTTGGTTGGTAAGCTGGACATGTGGTGTTGGGTCGGTATGAACCGGTGTGGTGGTTGGGTAAGTGGTATTTGGATTGGGAGTTGCACCAGTGGTATTAGGTTTATGGGTTGGTTGTTGGAGTATATGGCAAGCGATAAGGTTTGAGCAGTGTCGAGAAAGGTGTAGGAAATACCAATAGAGTATAAATACAAGTGTAATGACTATACGGGCTTTTAATACACATAAACTAGGCTATAACTAATGATCCACTAACAAATATAATTATATATATGAACACATATATTTCTTAGACTCCCAAGCCTAATCAAGCTTTTGGTATGAAACCCAAGTTCAAGTTAGGTTAAGCTTAGCTCGTTTCAAGCTTTTATCGAGTCGATCGCAAGTAGCTCACGAGCGATTTGATGTTTTAGGCTTACGAACCTAGTCGAGCGGAGGTCAAATAAGCTCGATTTGTGTCAAGCTTTTACCCAAAAGTCAAATCCAAGCAGTCACTTGGCTCATTTATGACCCTAATTCTACCAAGAGATGCAATCTTTTAGAAAGGAAGGAAAATTAAAAAGGCTAGAAATCCACTCACAATGTGACAAGTGTCCCTCATTTACTCTCTCCTTTTTTTCTTATTAAATTCGGTTAGGGGGTATTTTTGTCATTTTAACCGTTTTTTATATTTCACCCCAAATTTCAAACGCAAATAAATTTCAAACGATAAACTTTTACGAAAAACCGATTTCACCATAATTTTTAAAATTCGATTCTCTTTAATTTGGTATAAATCTTGATAAATATTTTGAACTTTTTTATTTTAAATATCAAATAGTTATTGATTTTCTTGATTTTTTTGGCATTTTCAGCCTTATTTTTTCCTTCATAAATGTCGAAGCGTGAAAAACTTAAAGCATGAAAGTTATAGATTTTTGTTCACTCTTACTCAGAAATTTAAATCACTCAATTTCGATGTCATATGGGTAAGATATCACACGTTAAAGATGGTGTTTTACTCATATTTGTTGCACACAAGGTGTTTGATGAGATGTCTAGCTTAGATTTTTAGTATTAAAATTGAGCTAAATGAACTAATTTTTGTCCCACAACGCATCATTAATCATTTTATTAATGAAAAACTCAAAAAGTGATATTTTTTAACAGTTAAAGTTTTTAACTATTAAAACTGATGAACCAAACCAAACTGATGAACTGATGAACCAAACCAAAATTGAAACTATGATTAATGAACCAAACCAAACTGATGAACTGATGAACCAAACCAAAACTGATGAACCAAACCAAACTGTTTAAAAAAAAAGCATAAAACCAAAACTTATGAACCTAATTAAAGCTGAAACTATGATTAATGAACCAAACCAAAACTGTTGAAAAAAAAACATAAAACCAAAACTGATGAACCAAATCAAACATAGTTCATCAGTTTATTTTGGTTCATCAATCATAGTTTCAGCTTAACATGTTGGTGTTTGTTTTGTTTTGTTCATCGCTTTTATTTTGGTTAATCAAACATAGTTCGATTTTGGTTTGGTTCATCGCTTTTTTGGTTTGGTTCATCATTCTGGTTTGGTTTGGTTCATCGCTTTAATAGTTAAAACTTTAACTATTAAAAACATCACTTTTGAGTTTTCATTAATAAACCGATTAATGATACGTTGTGGGATAAAAATTAGTTCATTTAGCTCAATTTTAACACTAAAAATCTAAGTTTGACATTTCATCAAACACCTATGGTAAAAGATATTACTAAAACGTCATCTTTAACACGCGATATCTCACTCATATCATATCGGTTGAATGATTCAAATTCACGGTAAAGAGTGAATCAAAATCTAAAACTTTGTATTTTAAGTATTTTATGCTTCGCAATTTTAAGATAAAAATAGGATCGAAAATAGCAAAATATCAAGAAAATCATGACCCAATGAATATGTGAAAAAAAAAGTTTCAAACTAATTAAAAAGATTTATACAAAATTAAAGAGAATCGAATTTTAAAAAGTATGGTGAAATCGGTTTTTTCAAAAAGTTTGTGATTTAAGAGATATGTGCGTTTGAAATTTGAGGTGGAAAAGAAAAAATGGGTCAAAATACCATATTACCCCTGAGCGGATTTTATGTATAATTTAGAGTGGGGGACACGTGTCACAGTATGAATGGCTTTCTACACTTTTTAATTTTACCCACTTTGCAATAGATCCTCGAGTCTCGACGATTCTACCAATAGCAGCGGATTTACATAACGTGACAATAGACATGTCTAAGGGTACGTTTGGTATGTTGCCATTAATGACAATGGGTATGAGTTTGATAGTAGTGGTGGGTCCCCCACCTATGAAAAATCCATACGTAGCTCCTTCATATATATGGAGTATGGATAATATTTATAATTCATTACCATAATGGTGGGCCCCCTCATCTTAAACAAACACATTTAATCACTTTGATAGTTATAGTTTCATTCCCATAAATGGATACCAAACGCACCCCAATAATGTCTTAAAGCAAATTTACACATATAGCTAATATTTTGTAAGACATTAAAGCAAATGATATTCGTCTAGAAAACGACAATGACCATAATCAAACTAACAACACCAATACAATCAACTATTTTTACACATTCACGTAACAAATCAACTATACAAAGTTAAGCTCGAGCTCACTTGAGGTCGAGCTAACTCATCATAGCTCGAAACTCATCGTAATCCAACACGGCGTCACCATTAACATCAAATCTCCCAATCATCCCCTTACACTCCTCCACCGTAACCGTACTTTGGCCCAACCGCCGCAACATCCTTCTCAAACTGTTGGCCGTAATAACAGTCCCCGATTTCGCTGAATACATCCGAAACGCCTCTCGCAACTCCTCCTCCGCCCCTTCCTTCATCATCTTCGTGAAATCATCAAACCCTAACACACCGTCACCGTCAGCATCCGATGACCTCACCGCCATCTCCGCCTCCTCGTCGGATAACTGAACTTCATCTCCGACGACGGTTTTTAACCGGTTTTGAAGCTCCGTTGCGGTTATTTTACCGTCGCCATTTTCATCGAAGTAGTTGAAGAGTTGATGGATGTCGTCGGTGCACGGAGTTGGTAATGGAGACGATGACGGAGGTGATATGGTGGTGGGGGGTCGGAAGAATTTGACCGGAGAAGATGAAGTTGATGATTCGCCTGTATTCATATCTTGCAGAGTGTTTGATGAAATACCTAAATTATAAAACTTCAACTTTCGAGTGCTCGCTTTAGAAAATGCTTGTGTTTTGAAATAATTGTGATAAAATGTTTTGGGCTTAGATGTATTTATATTGGGTTATTATAGAAACAAGTACGTAATCTGTATGATTATGTGTTGGATAAATATAGAAAGAGGTAGCCGCAGAGAAGGGGAACCTAAGCTGTGTGCCGACCCAAACCATTGCCGCGTTTATTTCTGCAAACGTGGTTCACTTCTTAGAGCACAAGGTATGGTAGCCATTTAACATGCCATTCGTCGTGCCATTCGTGAATAATTATACCGCCAACACGTCCAATGTTGGTAAATAATTGAGTTAGTGAAATGGCTCAGCCATTTAGTAACTTTTGTGTTTTCTTATTTTTATTTTGTGTATTGTGAAATGTGTGTGGTATTTTTAGTGGGGTATTTTGTGGGATAAATAACGTATTAGTGGTGTGTTATGAGGGAGTGTGTTTGAGTGATTGGTGTGTTATTGGGAAGGGGATGACGTGGCGCTGAGTTGGTATACCGATAACATGTTAAACGTCAACACGATACCTAGTGCTCTTATCTTTTGTTTAATACTACACGTCTACACTAGTATATTGTTTATTTACATTTTGTCTTCATTCGATTACACATATTAACGTAATCTAGAAGTAATGGAATAGGTGATTTGTAAAGTAATTTTGTATTACATTGACAATTACTTAAAATATAACACCTGTGTTTAAAAATATCTGTTTTTAATGATACTTTGGCTTTAGTTATTTCTATCATGTCTCTTTCATTTTTGGTTAAGTTGTCAAAAGATTGATGATTATGGTGGTTGAAGAATTACTTGGACCAACAAACTTTCATATGCAAATATCATTGGTTTAGTCTTGGTCATAATTTAACTTAGGGTGTGTTGGTTTTTTAAAAAAAAATCTTACTGGCCCTCTTACTCCCTCTTACTCTTACTTAGACGAGGAGGCGGACGTTTTCTTGTTTGTTTTTTTTTGAGTAAGGCCCGCCAGACGTATAACATCTTCTTGAGTAAGAGGTGGGGGCTGTCTTCTTCTACCTCTTACTCGCTTTGTAAACTTTATATAATAAATTTGATTGTTTATTAACTATGTTATATTTATGATAAAAAGTCTTGTTTCATATTTACATAAGTTACTTATTATCTCATTGCGTTGGTTTAATAAACAAATTACAAAAACGAGCACTTAAAATCATTCGGACAATTATACAAAAACAAACAACATTATTTCGTTCAGATTTAGACTTTCTAGCCATCTCTTACTAGTAAGATGTGGTAGTCAGATTCAGACCCAAAACATCTTAATCAAAACAAACACACCCTTATTATTCAATAAACGATATGATTATCAATTTTGTTTCTGTCTAGTTGTTCTTCATTCAAGTTATCTAAACTGTCCTTTACAAGATGGTGACATGCATACCAATTCTAATGCACAAGATGAAGGAGAAGCAAAAACATAAATAACAGATAACCCGGCCTCTTGCATCCAAAGTACATGATGAACTTAAATAATTGCTGCGCTGAGTTTGGGGTTGGCGAACCAAAAACATGAAAAGGGTGTTCTTTCATAGACATTTGTAACTAATTTGTTAGTGACAAGATCAGCAAACTTATGAGAAAAGGACAAAAATTGTAAGGCTAATCGTACTGGTCACTACCAAACACTAGGGCTGTAAATAGAATGACAATGTGGCGGGGTTTGAGACGGAGTGGCTATCTTTATCTCTGCTGTTCCCGTTTCACAATCATATAAAATGATTTATAATAACTAATTGGGAATAATGACTGAAATAATGCAAGTAAAAACACACTGATTAATTTTCAACGTTTATATTCTTTATTAGAAATGAATCAGAAAGAATACATTACCCAAGTACTTGCGGAATAGTACTTGGGATTGAAACGACAAGTATGGTTTGACTCCTCACTAAGCTCGTGCTAAGTCCGAGCACAACTACAAAGGTACCATCGAGCTATCTCGGGAAAGAGTTGTATTTGGAGGAGTGAAAGATGGCTTGTGTGTGTTTTACAATTAATGCACAAGCTTAAAATCTTCCACTCCAACTCTTATGCTATTTATACTAGTATGGTTTTTAACTCTATCCTAGAGGACAACCGACAGTTCTGAAGACAAAATCTTGATGTATTTTGTCTCATTTATATTGGCTATTTAGAGTAAGTGACAAGGCTACTTTCTTCTAGTAAGTGATGACACCGAGCACAGTAGTTAGTGATCCGGAAAGTTTGACTTTGGTTGATAACGACTTCGTCTTATCTGTTTCAAACTTATCCCGCCTTGTCCCGCTCATTCTTCGATCTTCTTAGCCTTTAGTCTTCATAATCAGTTTGTCTTCAGTGGTAGTAGTTGGTGAGGAGGTTTGGGATTCAGTGAGTTATTGTCATCACCACCGGATCCACTATCTTCTTCTTGACTCGCCTTCACCCCTTAAGTTCCGTCTTACTAAGTGGAGAGACTTCTTCTTTGTCTCTTCTTGAGTATCCCGAAGACACCACCGAGTGGCTATGCGCTCGATGACTTTTTAGTGTTTAAGGGACTAAACACTTAGGGTATTTTCTATTCAAATCCTAGACTTAAGAGGTTGGGGTATTCATCGAACCCAATGGTCTCCCTATTTGGATATACAAATAGTCTAAGTGTTTGATCACTTGCAAGTGAGCAAATGGCTTCTTTTACATCGAATGTACTAATGAACATAATAAGGAACACTAAATATTTTAACAAAACATACATCGTTTATTGATCGATTACATAGTTCCTATCACTAGTACAAAAGATAAATGATAAAGCATATGATGTCAATCAAGATGGATTCCTAGTGCTTCTAGCTTTGGTTTCTTTTTGAGGAGGGTTTCTTTGTCGTGGTGCTCTCTTATCTTGGCATTCGTGTCGGTGCAAAACCTTATGTTTTCGTGAGTTTGGATTGAGAGACCACTTGTAGGTAGCTTGCCATTGTAGCCATACTCGCACGATCAATGTCACTCCACCTTTGGAATGATGGGTTTCCATAGACATCAATAAAGAAAAGTCCTCTCTCAGGCTTTTCTATAACTAAACAATTCACAAACTTAACCCCTTCAGCAACTCCATTGCGAAAACCGGGACCTTAGCTTGTGCTCGATTCAACCCTTTTCCTTTTGCGTTGTGATGATTGTGGTTGAGATCCTTGAGTCGCAGAAGAATTGGTCAGATCCCAAGTTGTGTTGGTGCATCCCCGAGTGTTTCATAACGCTTCTCGAGGATTTCATCGGTTCCTTGACCAACGCATTTTGCTTCTTCGCCATGATAGGACCAAGCTCATCAAGTTCGGTGATCCCAAAGTCGGTGAATTTCAAGGATCATGAACCTCAAAATGCCTTTATCATCCCCCAGAGACATTCATTGCGGTGGTTTTCTCAGGCAGCCTTCTACTTGTCATGGTCCAGTTGTAGTGGTCTATCCTTTCTTGCCTGATTGCAGCAGCCTTCTTGTTCTTTTCATCTAGCTTTTTTCTCATAGCAGCCATTTCAGCATTCTGAGCATCTTTGAACTGTTGGCCTGCCTGTCCATTTTCAAGCTTTTTAGGATCAATTCCAATCTTTTCAGCTTCCTCAGATACTACCTGGACCAGGGCTTCTCTGCTTTTCTTTTCCTCCTCAGCCTGTTTCTTTCGCTTGTCTTCCTTTTCAAGGCAGGCAGTTAGCTGTTCTAGAGTAAGTAGGTACATAGTGTTGCCGATGACATAGGGGATCTTCTCAGGCTCTGGTGTGGTCATTATGGATTTTCCTTTACCTTGAGCTGATGAAGAAGATGCTACCTGTGGAGGTGTTGTTGTGATTATTGGTGTTGTTGTTGCTATTGTCATTGTCACTAAGGTTGTTGCTACTGTTGTTGATGGTGGGACTGATGCGAGTGGTGTTGCTGATATTGGTTGAGATGGCTCCCCCTTAGTGTGAGAAAGAGTCTCTTTGTAGCTCTCTCCCCCTCAACTGTTGTTGCAACGTGAGTAAAAGCAAGAGTTGTTTGTGCTACTGAGGGAGAAGAAGCTGCTTGACCTTTGAAGGATTGATGTATCTCCGAGACCATGGTCTTGATGTCAGATGTATCTTGTTGAACACTTGTGATCTTGCCAGCAAGATTGGCCTGAGATAATTCCAGTGCAGTCATTCGAGGCCCAAGATTCCAAGCCATAGAAGACGATGATTTAGCCAGATCTGTAACCTTGGCATCCAGTGAGCCCAGGGTGGATTGAAGAGATTGTACTGAAGAGTGAAGACCCTGAACATTAGCAGAGTTGATCATGTTGATCAGTTCAGTGAGACTGGAGGAATTTTTCATGTAGACCTCAGTAGCCTCTAGCACTTTGGAGTGAAGTGCTGGGTCTTCTTTGACAGAATCCCTGATTTCATCCAGCTTGGTATGAGACTCCTGAAAGTATTTGATAAATTTTATCAGATTTTCATCCAGTCTGTGTAGATGTTGATACATGAGATCCCTGTGCTCATCAGTGTTTGCATTGAAAGTAAGCACTTCAGCTTTCAGATCTGCATAGCTGGCAGCTGCTTCAACATGTTGATCCCAGAGAGTATCAGTAACACTAGTATAGTCTCCTTGTAGCCCTTTTAATCCACATTACCAGCTTCCTTTGAGTGATCGGAATGGAGTTGTCATACTGCTTCCATTCATCAGAGGTGGAGGAGCCTGAGGAGTTATCATCATGAAAGGGTGACTCCTCAGGCTTCTTAGGATCAGGATGAGGTTCTTGTTTATGTTGTTGAACCTCAGCGTCTGTAACATATTAGATTTCACAAACACATCATATCACAATCAAAAGAGGCGTACAAGATGAGTTTTTAGAGAGAGAAAGAGTTAGAGGTTTGGGAACTTAGTGAGAGAAAATGTAAGTATTATTATGAGCTCCAACTCTACCTTGGGAGGTAGAGAGTATTTATAGTCTTACACAAATCGCCACCTACGGGCATGGATCGGGCATACAGTGGGTAAAGACTGTCCGTCCTCCACGGTGTTACTTAACTAAATACTACTAAACATTAACTAATCTCGATCACGAGCTTTCTAACGATTACATATACTTGAGGTGACCGACTCTTTAATAACCGGATTTACTAAATCCTAACAATCTCCCCAAGGGAGGTCACCTAAAAATACATAGAATATAAAAGATATTACAATTAGATTGTTCTTGGTTTCTTGTTAATGTTCTTTGCTCTGTAGCTCGTAGTCATTGATTCTTCATTATTGCATGTTTGGATAATCAATGTGGAGGTCTTTAAGCGATCCACGTGATGATGAGTTTTGAGCCAACATTGAGATCATCACCAACATAAATCTCGACTCTCCCATTGTGGTGTTGGTATTAAGTGATGTTGTGACATTTGGACCGACATGCTCACATTCGGATCATGATTTCTTCTTATCGAGTAGCGGAAGCTTTAGTTGATTCATGATATTTGCGTGACTTAGCGTAAGCATGGAGTGAAAATATCGAGTCATTGATGCACTTATCATGATTTCTTTAGGGATGAATGTGTTGAGTGAGCATGCGGCTATGGATTGACCGCTTCATTCGATCGACTACAAACATCGGGCGTACCTACATACAACGATTAGCAATAAAGCGCACGAAAGTGTCTTTGATCACTTTCGTTGAATTGAGGTACAAGACCCACGGTTCCCGTTGATCGAGACAAGTCTTGCTGTGATCGGTATAATTCAAGAATTTCCTTGACGGGGTTTCGCAATGTTCTAACTGTTCTCAAACCGAACGCCTCAAAGAAGACAACACGGAGTGAGTGAACCAAATAATTAAGATTCACCGATTGATAAAAGAGATTTGAAAAGCAATCGTATCGCTCAATAGAAATTGTTTTTGCAATACAACGAAAGTTTTAATGAAAATCAATTATCAATCATAAACACCTTTTATTTTGAAATGTTAGTACTCGATCGATGTGCTAAAGAAAAGAGTTTTAAGCACAAAGACCGGTTTTCAAAGGTATTCACAATCCATAACTTTGAACCAGATTGATTTAAAGGATTGAATCGCCCATTTTTTCTCGCTCGGTTGTCACATGGTTGATCTATTGGATAGATCTCACATGCCACCCACCAGGAGCTTGTTTGATGTTGGCTCTAGAAGGCTTTCCATCTTCATTGTGAATATGTTTGCATATCACTCAGATGTTCTGGCAATACCACAAGGATAATGCGTAGGACTCATTAGATATAATCTCTCTTTCCACATTGTGTGAAACAGCTCTTCATTGATAGTGTCCTAATAAGATTTATTTGATGATCTCGTGGCTCTAGACTCAATTGTGCACATTTGGTTTCCTATGCCGGAGACTAGGGAGAGGGTCTCCTTCTTCAATATCAACAAACTCTAAGAGAAAGTCGATAGATAATGTCGGTTCCCCGTGAGAATGAAACAAGCCCTTTTAATAGGAACTTGAGTGGTTTGGGAAGTTGTAGTCTTTGTCGTCACTTGGGTCCATGACGCCTTGTCTTCAATACCGATGTTACCTTAGTAAACACCAAGAGCATATGTATTGAACCCTTCTTGCCCTAAGGTTGAAATATTGGAGGGTTATATCTTTTCACCCTTTTCACATTCAATTCTTTTCATTCTTCAACCTCTTGAGATTTCACCGAGATTTCATAACTAGAACCTTGTTGGGTTTATTCTAGTTCTAGCTCTATCTCATCCGCACTCTTCCCATATCTCACTTTTCTCCTTTTTTCATCATACCTAAGGACTCTACACTATCTAGTGGATTGTCCCTGGGTAGATCCCTCCGGTTCTGGCGGATCGTGGGAACGAATACCTAACCTAACCATCCTTATATCACCATACATAAAGTAAATTTGGTCGGTCTATTTGGTATTGTTCATATGCCGTTGGAACCAATTGAAAATCAATCCAGATACTTGTGATATATTATCAAATTATTTTGTACCTGAATTGTTTTTGATATTTTTAGAAAAAGAGCTCCCCCTCAACATGTGCATCATGTATTAGAAATCGTTTTAGCACACGGAGGCAAGAGGAAGAATTAACTTCTTTGATTACCATTTTCTAAAAGATATCAACATCACTTCCCTGATCAAATTAATTATATAAAGCATATTGAGGAAGGATGAGGTTTTCATAAGTTTGCTCCCCCTTAATATGTTCCTCGAGGTTTCAAAGAGTTTTGCACATATTAGAAGGAACACCGCACTTAGAGACAAATCAATCACGCTTCAATTCTTTATGGTTTTAAAGGATGCTCCCCTCAACATGTGCATGGAAAATTTGAAATCGTTTGGCACATGTGGGAGGAAAGCTTGCAAAACACTTGTGAAACCATTTATCGAATCGTCGGTTTAAATCCAATTTAAATCACAAATTCTCCCCGATCACAATTTTCTAATCATTTGAGATTTGTGATCTCTGAGATTTAAATTAATTTTGAAAGCTTTTGAGGAGAATTGTGACTTGATTATGAAAACATTTTAACCGATAAGGATCGGATTATGAGACTTTAAACTCCATTGATTAAACATGCATGATTATCTTTTGAAAACAATTGTATGACGAATAACCTTTTGATTTAATTGAAATCATTCTCCCCTCAATCAATGACATAAGTTGTTGATTTAGAAAGATATTTTGACACACGTTAAGACGGATGATTTTCAAAAATAGAGTCCGAGTTATTTTTCAAAGCAATTAGTTTTCATTGGATAGTAGGTAATTGTTTATAGAATCGAGCATGAGAGTTGAAAAACAAGAAAAAACATTGCTCTGTTCTTTCTTTGAAAAACGGGTTACTGCCTGAAATGACAATAAACCACGTTTTTCACAACACTGAAATGACAATAATATTTTTCTCTCATTTTTTTTTTATTTTTTTTATTTTTTTTATTTTTATCATTCGAACAACATCTAAAATCCCGTGTCATTCTTTGAATGACAGCACAAAGACCGTAGATATTATCGAATCAAGAAAAATCATGACAAAAAGACAATATTTTTTTAAATTTTTCAAGATTTTCAAATTTTTATGGTTTTTTGAAAGTTTTATATTTTTCTATTTGCTTTTTGAATAAATATTTACAAGAGATGGATGAAGAAAGACCTTTACTCCTCATCTTCCTCTTGAAGACGTTTGAGTGTTTCCGGTTGTAGACTCTTTAGACCAAGTCGGTGGGAGGATAAACTCAAAACGTTCCCTAGGAAGAGCTTTGGTGAAGATGTCCGCTAACCGGTATTCGAGACCTCACAAAATAGAGTTCCACCACACCGCTTTCTACTTGCTCCATGATGAAATGATGTCGAATGTCGATGTGCTTTGCTCTTGAGTGTTGTACATTGTTGCATGAGAGAGCAATAGCACTTTATTATCACAAGATCAGAGGAATTTTGTTGAATTCAAAGCCATAGTCGATAATTGGGATCTCATCCATGGGATTTGAGCACAACAAGATGACATGGCTATGTATTCACCTCTGTAGAGGAAATATAAGTACTCATTTGTTTCTTTGAAGACCACTCATAAGCTTATCACCCAAAATCGAGCACCTCCGCACGTGCCGGACGTGTATCTTGACATCTGCATGATCGGCATCTCGCATAGGTCGTTAGTTACATACCGGCGTCCTTGGTACCAAAGTCCCATATTGATGGTTCCTTGGAGATACCGAAAGACCCGTTTAACCGCTTCAAGGTGCTTTTGGTAGGCTTAGCTCGATATCTAGCACACATGCAAACAACGAGCAGAATGCACGGTCTCGGGTGTGAGGTACATCGTGATCCAATCATACTACGATATTTCGTTTGGTCTACCATGATCCCCGAGTGGTCCTCATCCAGTTTAGTACGCCTATCATGGGAGTGTCAACAGGTCACAAGAATCAAATCCAAATTTCTTTAAAATCTCATTTGCATATTTAGATTGATTTATAAAAATGCCTCGGGACTTTGTGAAATTTGTAATCCCAAGAAAATGACATTTGTCCCATCATTGACATTTGAAATTTGGAACCCATATCACTTGAAAACGGTCACATTCATTGGGGTTAGTCGAGGCAAAATGATATCATCAACATATATTTGAACGTGAATTAAATGTTTGCACGACTTTACGGTGAACAATGTCGGATCAACTGCTCCTTGTCAATCCAGTAGATAGAAGAAACTTTGATAGCGTATCATACCATGCCCTTGGAGCTTGCTTCAAACCGTAAAGAGCCTTCTTCAAATGATAGACGTGAGTAGGATGCTCGATTCACAAAGCCTTCAGTCGGTGGACGATATCGACTTCTTTAAGATCTCCGTTAAGAAACGCCGTCTTTACATCCATCGATAGACTACCATGTTCTTACTTGCAGCATTAGCCAAGAAGATTACGATTGCCTCGACACGAGCAACAGAGAAAATGATTCTTCAAAGTCAATACCCTCCTCTTGACGGTATCCTTTTGCAACCAATCGAGCCTTGTTCTTCAAAACATCACCATGCTCATCAAGTTTTATTTTGAAGATCCACTTTAGAGAAATGATCATTGCACAACTGGAGCGGTACTAATTCCCATACATCTAGTCGATCAAACTCATGAATTTCTTCTTGCATGGCATTGAACCAACTGTCTTCATTCATGGCGCTTTCACGCCTTTGGTTCGATCTTAGAGTACGGAGTTGAAGAAGCACCATAAGGCATCGGTAGCAAGTTGTTTCCGTGTGGATCTTGGAAGGAAAGGTTTCCAATGATGTTGTCCAATGGATGATCATGTGTCCATTTTCTAAGGTGTTCATGTGGTTGTTGTTGAGGAACCAAGTAGCGAGTTGATATCTCACGAAGAAGATGGTTACGATGATGACTCGAGAGCAAATATGTTTTCAAAGGGTTCATCTTACGGAGGAGCAAAGGGTTTTCATCATCTGTAATGCAAAGAACATTTCCATTGTGTGCACTCGATGATCGATGATTTGTTGATGAGACAGTGATCGGCAGCAGCGCTTCTTGACTTAATGACATTGAAACCAAGGGTTAACTTCATTGGCGGGGATAGGCGCCTTTGTTGATGGGCCGACATATCTTTCTAAATAATGGCCGTAGTATTTCCTTTTACGTTCTTTGTTTCGCATAACCGCGGTACTTTGAATATTGAGGGCAATATTCATTTCTAAGTGGGGAAATTCTCACGAATTTTATCATGTAATTATACCACCTAATTCCCGTTTTGGCCAAAATTTTTTTGGAGTAAGTGTTTTGCACTTACTCAATTGGTTATCGATCCGCCATGTCTAATAAACAAAAGGATTGGCTAATCTAGGAGCAAACGGCTCTTGGTAAAGATATCTCAAACCGTTGACGGCTTGCAATTTGCCCAAAATTGTATGGTATTCATTTCACCATATCTTTAATTAGTGAAGAGTTGGCTAGCCCGCAAGTTTATGGCTTGTGGTAAAGGCGATGGAAAAACCATAATTGGTAATCGACTCACCAAAGATAATATTGATAATTTATCTAAGAGTTGGCTAGTCCAGAGCAAACGGCTTCGTAAAGACAAAATCAAATCCGTTGAAAGTCGGTGGTTTGCTCAAAATCACATGGTTATCGGTGTACCATGGTTCTTACTTGAACTGAAACATTTTGGCTACTCGAGTAATGGCTTTTGGTAAAGAGATTCAAATCCATTAAGTTTTTCTCAAAAGATTGCTAGGGACTAGCAATAGTTTAGTGTGGGGATTGATGAGTGTGTAAATACTCATCATTTTGGGTCAATCTGATCGCAAAACGTTTAAAATGCTCGAAATGCATCAAAATATCGAAAATATTCCAAAATTGCATTTTATATGTTTCGGATGCAAAATGTTCAAAATCGATGAAAAATGAGCAAAGTTTGCATAATTGGCGCTTCAGTCCCCAAGTTTCTAAAATTGTCAAAAATAGTCCACGAGTCCTAATTTCAAAGAAAAATCACCAAAGGTCCTTTTAAATCATAACTTGTCAAAATTAGTCCTTTGGTGAAAAATATAAAAGTTTGAGAAAATTACAAGTTTGGTCCTCCAAGTTTAAAATTTGGCAAAATTAGTCCTTGGAAAATTGGAAAATGTCAAGTTTGGTCCTTGCATTATTGAACTTTGTCACTTTTAGTCCTTGGAACAACTTTGATGAAATGGCAGCAATGGTCCTTTGAATTTCAGAATGTACAACATTAGTCCTTGCCATTTAAGCCTTTATTAAACCTTTGGACCCTATCACTAGCCATTTGGACCCTGCCAACCCAATTTTGGACTCCCTGTCATATTGCATTTTGGACCCCTGGCTTATTAATAACCTCTGGTCAACAACTGGTCAAAACACCCCCTTGGCGCCTTTTCTCTTCTTCTTCCCACTTGATGCCTGCAACATCCCTGCAACACACAACCCCCTCCTCACCTTATCCCTTCCATGTCCCCCCACCTCCACACAACTCCAAAGGGCATTAAATGCACCCTACTCCCACACTCAACCCTCAACTGCTAAAATCCCATTTCCGCCAAAATCCATTTAATGGCCAAGATTACTCTAAGCTATCCAATGGCTCAAATTTAAAGTGGGATTTGGTCAGAAAGTAGAGAGAAGGTGATTGGCATATAAAAAGAGCAAGAAGAAAGAAGAAAGAGGAGTAGACTTTAGTTAAAAATTTCTTTAATGTCGTTTTTTTATCAATGTATTAATGTAGCTTAAATTATGTAATCTTTTTGTTTCTATGATCAAAACTCAAGTGAATTATCATTTTAATCTGTTTTCAAGTCCTTAATTAAAGTTTCATTTCGCCCATGCTTTAATACTCACTTGTTGAAAATTGAGTTTTCAAATCTTATGTTAAAGCTTCTAATAGCTTATATCTTGTTCACTCAAGTTTATTTCAGCTTGTTAAAGCTTTTGTTAAGTATAGTGATCATTTTTAAGCAAGTTTCATTGCTGGTCAACAAAAGTCAAATTGAGCTTAAATTGGATTTGGAAATGGGTAATGGTAGATGCATCAATGGTATTGGGTTGGATTAGATTAGCTTAGAGTATTTTTGGGTTTGGTTCTAGCCTGCATAACAGCTGAACCTATGTAAGTAAGTATCTCATTTTCAACTTTCAATCCATTTTGTATTCTGTCCTTGTCCATGTATATGTGGTAACCACTAGTTCAGTCTTGTCTATTTAATGATAATTAAAGTAGTTAAAATCAGTTTTAGTGTCTGCTATAGCCTAATCAGTGGTAATCTCATTTTAAGTTCAAAACAGTCATGCAAAGGTGTGTTTGGATCTGCTGAATTAACTGTCATAGGGGTTTGCTCAGTGGTGGAATGTTGATGTTTTATGTTTGTATAGCCCTAGTGTATTCATTCCTGTCTTTAACTTGTACCTGCAAAACCTTTAAGTCAAACATCACAAAAATCTGTCTTATTGCTTAACTGTTGGAGTTCTACAAACTCAAAAGCTCATTGTGTGTTTAAAATCCATAAAGTTAGATTACATTAGCTTCATTTCATCATTATACATTGATATCAGTCCTTAAATCTAGATCAAAGTTCAATTTAGTCAAATTTTCAATATTGCTTAAAAAGTCAAATTGTGCAAAACCTGTTTTGGGCCTAGCTAGGAAGAATTTTCTTGGGCTCATTTCTGAACCAATCTAAGTGAAATTGTGGGATCATTAACTTCAGTTGGTCTTGTTTCTTATTAGCATTTTTTCAGATTTTTACAAATTTTTTCTAAGCCCCAAACTAGCCTGTCAAAATGGGACTAAATGCCCTGTGCAGGGCATTAAGTCTGCACAGGGGTTTTGCAGATATTGCAGCCCTTGCCACAAGCTCAGTTGAGCTTGTCTAGGTCCCATCTTTGGTTCTTTAGTTCTTGGTCAGGTCTTATTTAAGTTCCAACAATTGGTTTGTAGTTTCCAGCTTATCTAGTAGCTTATTAGTAGTAGTCGCAAGTAGCCCAAAATCGCTTTTAGCTCATATGCTCAAAACCTCAAATCTTTGTAGATTGCAAATCAGAGTTTTAAGCTTGTTGTTTTTGTTGCATTTGGTTCTTTTAGCTTATCCAAGCTTCTGCTTTCAGCCAGGTGGCCCTTGGTGCTCACTAGCTTATTCAGTGCTTATTTCTTAGCACTTTGCACATCGCTTCATATTCCTCCACATAACCCCATGTTTTTCCATTTGTCCTAGCTTCCTAATATTATTTTAGACTTTTTCTGAAATTTTCATATTTTTCCAAGCTTGTTTGCTATTTTTCGCATTTAAATCAATTTTAGCACTTTTTAAATAACATTTAATACAAATAATTAAGAAAAGGTTCAAAAAATAATTTTCATTTTTCTTAAGTTAAGATAAATATAAAAGACAAAAAATATTTTTCTAGATTTTCTTAGTTAAATTTGTATTTTTAAGTAATTTAATTAGTTTTTAATAGTTTTAATTCCTAAAAATAGAAAATAATCGAAAAATACAAAAATAGTTTTGAAAATTCTATTTTGTTATTTTAGATTTTTCTAAGTCAAAATTTTATTTTTCTAGCTTTGTTTCATATTTTCTTGTATTTTAGGTTAATATTTAAATAGTTAAATTAGTTTTAATTAATAATAATTAATTAAATAGTTATAAAAATAAATTTTCTTTTATCATTAGGTTTGTAAAATGTCATTTTCATATTTTTAGGATTTATTTTGTTAAAGTTTCACGCTTTATTTCAGACGTTACGTAGTTCTTTTATTTAAACGTCGTTTTAAGTTTTAAACGCTCATCATTTTAAATATAGTGATAGCGTTTATTTAATATATTTTATCTTTTTAATTTTCTTAATTTGTATTTAAGTCGCTTTAATTTATAAACTTTTTCAGTAGTGTAATATTCAATCCAAAACCTTTACTGATCACTATCCTTAGTGATCATTCTATCGTCTGATCAAGTGTTTACACACCATTGAGTCTCCGTGGGACTTAACGACCCGGAAATTCATTCTATTCTCCAGGACTTCATTGCATTTGTGCTTAAACTGTTTTAAGTTTCTTACGGTCGGCTATTCACAAGTGGCCGGCTTGTGTGAGAAAGCTTGACTGGTTTAGCATAGATCAAATTTTGGCGCCGCTGCCGGGGAGGCTTTAGCGTGTGTTAAACCTTTTTCAGATCCATTCTTGCACATACCTCATCTTTTGTAAAAAGTTTTTTTTGTAAAGTTTTCAAAAATCCAAAAGTTCATTAACACTTTTCCTGAAGTGTTAGCAACACCAAAAATATTTTCATTCTTTGTTTTTATAGCATATTTTTCAAAAATCCAAAAATATCCATCTTTTATCCTCTAATCTGTTTAATTCTTCATTCCTTATCTTCTTTAACCGTTTAATTCTCCATTCCTTATCCTCTTATCCGTTTAATTCTTTATGTCATGGTATTTGACATGTTCCTGGTGTGGAGGTCCATTTAACGGTGGAAATTGTCGGCGATGTACTAATGTGAGTTTCGAGACAAATTTGTTTGTAATCCCGATCCCATTTCAAATGAAACACCGATTTTTCCTACCTACCTCCACAACCCCAATACGAATCCTACTCATGCGAGTTTTGTGGAATGATTCTCATTACGGTTTTGATTGTCCACCACGGGTTCCGCTTTGTCTATGAGCCGAACCATGTTACAATCGAACTTTGGTGAAAGTTATTTTCCCAATTCTCTGTTGTGAGAATTGCGGGGTCCTCATGCGACTTTTGAATGTCAACCGATGAATCAAAATTTTCACAATTCCAATTCTCCGGTTTTGACAATTTCCAACCCCATAGTATTCCATCACCATCGACTTCGAGCCTTCACAAGATCTCAATGATTACGAGGAGTGTAATCTTCCACAAAGTTCAAGAAATACGATTCGAAAGAAACTACAAATGAAAAGAATAGTATGTAAGCTTCAAGAGATGAACATAAGAATCCGATATGATGACGATGATGATGAGGATAGTATTCAAATGAGGGAATATTATGAGGACGACGAGGAGAGTGTTATTCCTTTGAAAGATATCATTTCTCAACTCCCCGCCTATTGCTATCACACCTATCTTACCTTTTATTGCTTCCAAAGACTCTCTCATAATGGGGACGAGCCTCCTAGCACTATTCCATAAATGGAATCGTCTAGTGTTGAGAGCCTTGTTCCAACCCCAAGTGAGTCCGAGGTTATCTCCGGTAATGTGTGTGATGAGCCTCTTAATGATGATTCTTCTCCTCCTCTTGACATTCCATATGATCATGTCGAGATGTTCTCCGATTCGATAATGATTGTACTTCGCTTGACGATTCTTTATCCTATGGAAACATCGATTATGTCGAGGAGCTACCTTCCGAGCTAGTTAGCTTAGAGGAAGTAAGAGATTCGATGATCTAGAAATTGAGGACGAGATACTTGTGAAAAATTGTTCAATATAAATCTCCTCGCTTCTAAGATCGAATCATTCTGTGCTAAGTCGACTTCATCTCCTATCCCGCTGTGGATAGTGACTCTACATTGGACAAGCCCGAACCATTTCACGAACTTAAGGCTTTTTCCAATGATTCTCTTCATGAAGAGTTCTCCGGTGAACTCTCTCATGACATATCTCCTCCGGAATATGATCATTTCTATTTTGATCTTGAGGATGATATTGGCTCGGAGGAAGGTGTACTCTATCATAAGAGTTTGCTTATTGATAATACTACCTTCACCCTTCCTCCCGATATGTCTACATTTGAGGATGAAGAATGGATCCTAATTGTTATAAACATCTTCCTTCCATTCCTCACTTATGATGTGACTTCCTCTCTTCTTCACTCCTTCGGGAGTGAGGACACTATCTTTGACCCCGGCATTTTCATTTATCATCTGTGAGCCGGGTCTTTCTCTCTATATCTCGTCGGTGTGGAACTTTCACGTGCTTCAAATGTTTGTCCAAACATCTTGAATGAAAGTCCGATGGAGATTGTTTCTTCCACTTTGCTTCCCAATGAACAAATTAATGCGGGTCGAGTCAAGCTAGCGACTCGGGAATCAAAAACAAGAGACACACCATATGGGTTTTCACCCATATTTCGACTTCTTACCCCTTTCTACCACCTAAGTGTGGGGTGATGCCCACATGTTATATATATCTAAAAAAAAATCTTTTAAAATAATGGCCGTAGTATTTCCTTTTACGTTCTTTGTTTCGCATAACCGCGGTACTTTGAATATTGAGGGCAATATTCATTTCTAAGTGTGGGGAATTCTCACAAATTTTATCATGTAATTATACCACCTAATTCCCGTTTTTGGCCAAAATGTTTTTGGAGTAAGTGTTTTACACTTACTCAATTGGTTATCATCCGCCATGTCTAATAAACAAAAGGATTGGCTAATCCAGAGCAAACGGCTCTTGGTAAAGATATCTCAAATCCGTTGACGACTTGCAATTTGCCCAAAATTGTATGGTATTCATTCACCATATCTTTAATTAGTGAAGAGTTGGCTAGCCCGCAAGTTTATGGCTTGTGGTAAAGGCGATGGAAAAACCATAATTGGTAATCGACTCACCAAAGATAATATTGATAATTTATCTAAGAGTTGGCTAGTCCGAGCAAACGGCTTCGTAAAGACAAAATCAAATCCGTTGAAAGTCGGTGGTTTGCTCAAAATCACATGGTTATCGGTGTACCATGGTTCTTACTTGAACTGAAACATTTTGGCTACTCCGAGTAATGGCTTTTGGTAAAGAGATTCAAATCCATTAAGTTTTTCTCAAAAGATTGCTAGGGACTAGCAATAGTTTAGTGTGGGGATTGATGAGTGTGTAAATACTCATCATTTTGGGTCAATCTGAGCGCAAAACATTTAAAATGCTCGAAATGCATCAAAATCTGAAAATATTCCAAAATTGCATTTTATATGTTTCGGATGCAAAATGTTCAAAATCGATGAAAATGAGCAAAGTTTGCATAATTGGCGCTTCACCCCCAAGTTTCTAAAATTGTCAAAAATAGTCCCTGAGTCCTAATTTCAAAAGAAAAATCACCAAAGGTCCTTTTTAAATCATAACTTGTCAAAATTAGTCCTTTGGTGAAAAATATAAAAAGTTTGAGAAAATTACAAGTTTGGTCCTCCAAGTTTAAAATTTGGCAAAATTAGTCCTTGGAAAATTGGAAAATGTCAAGTTTGGTCCTTGCATTATTGAACTTTGTCACTTTTAGTCCTTGGAACAACTTTGATGAAATGGCAGCAATGGTCCTTTGAATTTCAGAATGTACAACATTAGTCCTTGCCATTTAAGCCTTTATTAAACCTTTGGACCCTATCACTAGCCATTTGGACCCTGCCAACCCAATTTTGGACTCCCTGTCATATTGCATTTTGGACCCCTGGCTTATTAATAACCTCTGGTCAACAACTGGTCAAAACACCCCCTTGGCGCCTTTTCTCTTCTTCTTCCCACTTGATGCCTGCAACATCCCTGCAACACACAACCCCCTCCTCACCTTATCCCTTCCATGTCCCCCCACCTCCACACAACTCCAAAGGGCATTAAATGCACCCTACTCCCACACTCAACCCTCAACTGCTAAAATCCCATTTCCCGCCAAAATCCATTTAATGGCCAAGATTACTCTAAGCTATCCAATGGCTCAAATTTAAGGTGGGATTTGGTCAGAAAGTAGAGAGAAGGTGATTGGCATATAAAAAGAGCAAGAAGAAAGAAGAAAGAGGAGTAGACTTTAGTTAAAAATTTCTTTAATGTCGTTTTTTATCAATGTATTAATGTAGCTTAAATTATGTAATCTTTTGTTTCTATGATCAAAACTCAGTGAATTATCATTTTAACTGCTTTCAAGTCCTTAATTAAAGTTTCATTTCAGTTCCATGCTTTAATACTCGCTGTTGAAAAATTGAGTTTTCAAATCTTATGTTAAAGCTTCTAATAGCTTATATCTTGTTCACTCAAGTTTATTTCAGCTTGTTAAAGCTTTTGTTAAGCCTAGTGATCATTTTTAAGCAAGTTTCATTGCTGGTCAACAAAAGTCAAACTGAGCTTAAATTGGATTTGGAAATGGGTAATGGTAGATGCAGCAATGGTATTGGGTTGGATTAGATTAGCTTAGAGTATTTTTGGGTTTGGTTCTAGCCTGCATAACAGCTGAACCTATGTAAGTAAGTATCTCATTTTCAACTTTCAATCCATTTTGTATTCTGTCCTTGTCCATGTATCTGTGGTAACCACTAGTTCAGTCTTGTCTATTTAATGATAATTAAAGTAGTTAAAATCGCTTTAGTGTCTCTATAGCCTAATCGGTGGTAATCTCATTTTAAGTTCAAAACAACATGCAAAGGTGTGTTTGGATCAATGAATTAATCATCATAGGGGTTTGCTCAGTGGTGGAATGTTGATGTTTTATGTTTGTATAGCCCTAGTGTATTCATTCCTGTCTTTAACTTGTACCTGCAAAACCTTTAAGTCAAACATCACAAAAATCTGTCTTATTGCTTAACTGTTGGAGTTCTACAAACTCAAAAGCTCATTGTGTGTTTAAAATCCATAAAGTTAGATTACATTAGCTTCATTTCATCATTATACATTGATATCAGTCCTTAAATCTAGATCAAAGTTCAAGTTAGTCAAATTTTCAATATTGCTTAAAAAGTCAAATTGTGCAAAACCTGTTTTGGGCCTAGCTAGGAAGAATTTTCTTGGGCTCATTTCTGAACCAATCTAAGTGAAATTGTGGGATCATTAACTTCAGTTGGTCTTGTTTCTTATTAGCATTTTTCGATTTTTACAAATTTTTCTAAGCCCCAAACTAGCTTTGTCAAAATGGGACTAAATGCCTGTGCGGCATTAAGTCTCACATGTGGGTTTTCATAGATATTGCAGCCTTGCCACAAGCTCGCTTGAGCTTGTCCAGGTCCCATATTTGGTTCTTTAGTTCTTGGTCAGGTCTTATTTAAGTTCCAACAATTGGTTTGTAGTTTCCAGCTTATCTAGTAGCTTATTAGTAGTAGGCTGCAAGTAGCCCCCAAAATCTGCTTTTAGCTCATATGCTCAAAACCTCAAATCTTTGTAGATTGCAAATCAGAGTTTTAAGCTTGTTGTTTTTTGTTGCATTTTGGTTCTTTTAGCTTATCCAAGCTTCTGTTTCAGTTTGGTGGCCCTTGGTGCTCACTAGCTTATTCCAAGTGCTTATTTCTTAGCACTTTGCACATCAGTTTCATATTCCTCCACATAACCCCATGTTTTTCCATTTTTCCTAGCTTCCTAATATTATTTTAGACTTTTCCTGAAATTTTCATATTTTTCCAAGCTTGTTTGCTATTTTACGCATTTAAATCAATTTTAGCACTTTTAAATAGCATTTAATACAAATAATTAAGAAAAGGTTCAAAAAATAATTTTCATTTTTCTTAAGTTAAGATAAATATAAAAGACAAAAAATATTTTCTAGATTTTTCTTAGTTAAATTTGTATTTTTAAGTAATTTAATTAGTTTTAATAGTTTTAATTCCTAAAAATAGAAAATAATCAGAAAAATACAAAAATAGTTTTGAAAATTCTATTTTGTTATTTTAGATTTTTCTAAGTCAAAATTTTATTTTTCTAGCTTTGTTTCATATTTTCTTGTATTTTAGGTTAATATTTAAATAGTTAAATTAGTTTTTAATTAATAATAATTAATTAAATAGTTATAAAAATAATTTTCTTTTTCTATAAATTTTCTTTTATCATTAGGTTTGTAAAAATGTCATTTTCATATTTTTAGGATTTATTTTGTTAAAGTTTCACGTTTTATTTCGTACGTTACGTAGTTTTTTATTTAAACGTACGTTTTAAGTTTTAAACGTTCATCATTTTAAATATAGTGATAGCGTTTATTTAATATATTTTATCTTTTTAATTTTCTTAATTTGTATTTAAGTCGCTTTAATTTATAAACTTTTTCAGTAGTGTAATATTCAATCCAAAACCTTTACTGATCACTATCCTTAGTGATCATTCTATCGTCTGATCAAGTGTTTACACACCATTGAGTCTCCGTGGGACTTAACGACCGGAAATTCATTCTATTCTCCAGACTTCATTGCATTTGTGCTTAAACTGCTTTAAGTTTCTTCGGATCGGCTATTCATGAGTGGTAAACATGTGTGAAAGCTTGATCGGTTTAGCATAGATCGAGTTCTTTGGTGAGGATTAGAAACAAGAGTAGAACCGATAGGACTACTTGATAACGGTTGAAATGCGGGTCCGTAATGGATTGTCTTGGAGCCATTTGACCGGTCACCATCGAACGTAACGTGAATTGTTTCCATGATATTTCGGGTTCTCTTGTTGTAGATTCGGTATCCTTTTCTGTTTGGTGCATAACCTACAAATACTCCAATGTCCGCTTTAGCTTTTAGTTTTCCTAAATCTTGACCGTCATAAGTTGGGTAACATAAAGCACCAAACACATGAAGGTAGGATAGATCAGGTTTTCGTTTATGGACAAGTTCATATGGAGTTTTTCCATGAGAGGTGTGAATAAGGGAACGATTTTGGGTGTAGGAAGTAGTGGCAATGGCTTCAGCCCATAGAAACATTGGAACCTTTGAATAAATTAGCATTGTTCTTGCAGCTTCCACAAGAGTTCGATTTCGTCTTTCAACTACACCGTTCTGTTGAGGAGTTCGTGGAACACTTCTTTGATGACTGATTCCAACACTTTCATAAAACTGAATTAAGTATTTGTTAACAAACTCTGTGCCATTGTATGTTCGAAAAATTCTAACAGTATTGTTGAGTCGAACTTGAAGCTATTTGATAAGTTTGATGATGACATCTGGAGTTTCATCCTTTGTCCTCAAAAACTTTACCCAAGTAAATCGAGAGTAGTCATCAACAACTACTAGAATGTATTTCTTCCCATTTATCGTTTGCACTCTCATTGGTCCGCATAGGTATGAAGAATTTCCATTACTGAGTTTGTGGGTTTTGGTTTGTGGGCATATTTTGTGCTTTTTCCCAATTGGCAAGCTGAACAAAGATGATCTTTTTCATACTTTAATCTGGGTAGTCCTCTTACTAAGTCCTTTATGGAAAGATTGTTTATGGTACCAAAGTTCAAATGATTGAGACGATGGTGCCATAGCCACGACTTAGTTTTGGAAGCCTTTGACAGCAAGCAGATGGGTGAAGATTTCATCATATCTTCAATAGAGATGGTGTATAGGTTTGAACCACGAGCTCCTCTTAGAAGTTCCACACCATCAAGTTCTCTAACAAAGCAAGTATGTTTTCTGAAGGCCACTTCTAAATCTGAGTCACAAAATTGTCCGACAGAAAATAGATTATGTCCAAGACCTTCAACATAATATACCCCGGAAATCACACTATCTCCAACCACGTAATCTCCATAACCCAAAATAGCACCAAATGATCATTTCCGAACTCACAGCTCGATGAATTTACTCACGGTTCATGAGCGTGACCGGTCTCCAACATATGCTTGGAACAACTGAGTCCGTGTACCACGTAATCGATTTGAACGATCTGCAGCTTGAACATATACAAGAATGGATAATCGGATAATTGGGATCCCCATGCAAGAATGGGTTCCATTTGGTTAGTAATGATGATTGGAACACCCACATCGTAAGTAGAAGCAATAGAATCATCGAAATAGATGCAAGTGCTAGTGTCCAGATTTGACCTATTCAAAGTGTGTTCACTTCTTAAGGGAATAGTTCTACCAAGAGGCATCCATTTTCTAGTGGGCATTGACTTAGCAAATTTAGGGCACAACTCATTAATCTTACGGCGGTGGGTATCCATTGATAACCTATATTACTAAATTCTATTCCCGTGGTTTTCCACTGTTTTCTAACTTTCTTTAGCCTTTGCCTTTTAGCCTTCTTAGTTTGATTATTAACATTACAGCTTTAATCGGGCATTTGACAAAGATTAGACAAATCATTCACACCACATTCAAGATTAGTAATGTAAACCACGCAATCATCATTACATGTTTTGCCAAAAGTAGCGTAATCGCATTAATTACGTGATGTTTAGAGCTAACACTAGAATCAACACGATTAGTCTTATTCAAATTCTCCCTAAGGTGATCTTCTACTCTCTTCCACCGAACATTCCTAGCATGAAAGGTCCTATCATTCTTTGTGTTGCCTTGAGGCTTTGACCCGCTTGCTTTGGTGTCACTTCTTACTCTGTAGAGGAATTGGAACATTAGTTGGTTTTGCTACTTTTGCATTCCCGAACTAGAAGTGCAGGGATCTGAACTACTTGAAGGCACATTAGAGTTCACTTTCTTAATAGTGGGCTTAGAATGGTTTGTATTCTTGGCACTAGGCATAGAACAAGGCATCACAGCTTTACCTTTCGCACCTAAGGATTTAGGACATGTTGCTATTAAACATTCTAGCAGCTCTTGAGATTGTTTAGCTTGAATGCACACAAACCTAATTTCACTGTCAAGAGGCTTATTTATAATGTCCTCTTCCACAATCTCACGGAGACATTCTAGACTATCCTTAAGGTGAGCAAAATAGTTATGAAACACAAGTTCATTATTCCTAAGATGAGAAGGAATGTATTTAACAGTCACAGTATATTTGTAGTCTGAGGATGATCTTGATGCAACATTCTCATTAAAGACAAGTGGCGCTTCCTTTTCCTGCCTCCTCGATTCTCAATTTCCTTTTGTAAAGACGTTATTTTTCGTTGTTCTTATCACGAGTGACTTTAATTGAATCATATAACTCTTTAAAATGTCGTTTAACTTTTTCATTTTCTTCGAGAAACCCTCGCTTTTCCTTTTGTAAAGCAAGAACCAAGTTTTGAAGATGAAAAGTCTAAGAATCTTGAGAATATAAAGGAGGAGGCATTTGGGAGCCAAATCACATTGTTCTTTTCGCCTTTAATTGTGAAATTTGGGCTTTCAATTTTCGATCGTGTTACAATGAGCTTGAATCGTTCTTCACGTTTGTTTATCCGAAAATCGCATCAAACTCGGAACATCGAGGATGTCTTGATATTTGAGGTTTTGACATTTTCTTTAAGATGTTGATATTTTAGTTGCAAATCAAAATGTTCAACTTCTAGTTTAGAAAGATGTTTTACCAAATTATCGTGATCATCCCGATCAATTTTCTCATTTAGTTCGAGTTTTGTTTTCAAGCTCAATAACACGATCATGAGAAACTTTCAATGCAATAGATAATTCATGAAATCGAGAAGCGGTAATAGAGTGCTTAGTAACAATATAAAACACATCTTGAGCCACACAACTCGAAATCAAATTCTCATTTAAGATATGCAAGTTCTTCCTTTCAACTTCATTATATTTGAGTTCCTGTTCATAATCATTAACCTCAACTATCATTGCATCAAATTCCTTTTCCATTCCTTTAATATCATAATTAATTCCCTTTTGTAGACTCTCAAATTGACCTTTTAATTGTTTAAAGAAGGGCATGACCTCAGTTAAATAACATTCTTTAGTTTGCTCAAAACCCCTTTCCCCCTCAGTTATCCCTGTAGGTGTGATTCTCTTCTTACAAGTTTTCTCAAAATAAACAAACAGCTGATAAACAACATACATGCTGATTAAGGTCTTGCTATTAGTGGCAATAGATCTAGGAACTAAATGCATTGGTGTATTAGGAGGATACATAGTTGCTTGAGGCAATTTCCTACTAGGGGATTCTTTTCAACAAGATTTTCACTTTTTGCATATTCATATCCTTTTCCGTAACACTTGTTTAGGGGTTAATAGAGTCGAGGCTTAAATTTGTTTAAGGATATCCAATTTTACTTAGTGTAATCATGGGGTTTGATCGTTATGTTATTCTCTTTACACGCAGGATCGTTAAGCTTCCTATCCATTTTCTCCTAGATGCATCATCTAATTTTCTATCTTCCTCGGGCACTCAATGCAACTCGGTTTCGCTCAGGTTTAAGAATCTCATTGCCACCATAGATTACATTTTGAGCGACTTTTGCTTTCTTACCATACTCGTGGTTGGATTCCTTTATAATGGGATACTATGCTTATCGAGAACTCTATGCTTAGTGATCATGTGAGCGATCGAATGGTGTTCCTTGTACGCACAACTTATTTTCAAGCTTGTTTTTCAAGGTTTTTAGATTTGAAAAGTCATTCAAAAGATTTGATTCCTTAGCATTAAATTCTTGTTTAAGCACTTTAACATTATCTTGAAGCTCTTGCTTTTGCTTAACAGTTTTAGAAAGATTTTCTTTTAAGGAGTTTAACTCTTGTTTTAACAATTCTTCTCTAAAATTACTTTTTCTGATAATTGTACGCATTTGGTTATCCAACTCCTGCTCACGAGTAGTTAACTCAAACTTAGTACGTTGTTCATAGATGGCAACTTGTTCTTTATAGGCATTTAGTTCAGAAATAATAGAATCATCAAGAGCACATGCGTGTATTCATCAAAATATCGTCATCATTGACCGCAGAAGATGCATCACTTGGTATAGCCTCACTTTCACTTTGTTTCACATATTGATCATATGGAACAACATTGATATTACCCATATTTTCAATATCGACTCAAAAGTTTCAGCTTGATTGTACTTTGTCATGTATCTTTGCTCATCAACATCATCGTATAGTTTTAATACCTCCGAGATGATTGATTCTTTGGATGGACCAGCTTGTTGTGATGATGAGACCTTGGAGAAAAGCTTGCCATGAATATTGTCATGCGGAGGGTTCGCCATCAACGCCGAGTCGTATGCATCACGCCTACAACTTGAAAGGCATTATGATGATTATGACCTATCTCCAATTGGTCGCTCATCCACATTTGCATCATATGTCTTGGCATTACCTCGAAGAAACAAGAATTCCTCTTCATCCAAAACAGCCCATTATCCCGAGCTTGTACCAAGAGCATCTTGTCTTTGAAGTACTCTGCATTTTAAGGGCATTTTGGAGAGGTGCAGTTCTTGCTATGTGTCCATCACCACCACGCTTGTAGCACTTGATTGGCTTAGCTTGACCTTGATTTCCATTCCTTCCACGATTCGATTTGCCATATATCCTCTACCAACTGCACCTCTTCCCTGCTCATACCGCTTTCTTGAACTAGTTGCACCATAACCTTCCCATCTCGACAAGAGCTTGATTGTGTGGATTGGATGCTTCGAGGTTATTGTTGGTGTGTGGTAGAGATTTCATGTTTTGACTAACCATGAGAGACAGCTTGATTGATGAAGTTTTCCATGAATGTGTTTGGGTCGAGGCTTATATGTTGGATCGTGGATGAGCTTGTAATTACCATTACCCATGGGTATGACTTGAGAAGCTTTGGTGGAAATTCCAACATTGGTGTAAAAGGTCATTGAATCATTTGATGAACTTGTTTCACCTGCTTGGTTTTGAACTGCTCAAGAATCCTTTTTCAAACATAGCATGTCTCTCATTCTCAAGAAGGAAGGCATATAGTTGCTCATAGTTTGTATTCTTCAATCCTTTGGTTAGCTTCACAGAGGTGACAAACTTATGCCATTCGGGATTCATGTTGTTCACAAACTTTGAGTTCAAATGAATATTTGGCATAGTCATTTTGATATTCCTCGTATCATTCACAAGCTTGTAGAATCTCACATAATATTCATAGATACTCTCTTCGGTTTTATCTTGAAGTGCTCAAATTCATCATACTGATTGTGATTCTCTGCCTTCCTTAATCAATTGTAACCCGAGAGAAACATCTTGACATTATCCCAAACAAACCTTAGCTTCAGTGTTGTGATTGATCGACTTGTAAATGTCCTTAGGTAAACCACAAGTATGATGTTAGAAGCCCCGATGTCTCGTGATCGTATCTCTTCTTCTCCTTATCACCAATTCATCATACATTTTAGGTCCGTCTAATCCTAATATCAACGAGCCATCTCGCAAAGAAGTCAAGTATGTCTCTGGTTGTCTCAACTCGATCGGTCCTTCATCAATTGACTTGAGAATGTTAACTCCATTTTCCTTACCAAGACAAGACAATCGATTCGCTGAGCCCAAGAGTCGTAGTCGATTCATAAGCATGGGTGGGCGAGTATCTCGAGCCACCGCTTGAACGCCCTCGCCCTGATAGAAATGATTGTAGGCACGTTAGTAGACATGTTTACGATTTCACGGGATTTTATAACTCAATGATTAAACCGAAATAGATTCTTTCACGGATTTTACTAAATAAAGAGAAACCAGACATAAAACAAAAATCAACCAAGTCGCTAAGAATTCTTTAACCAAGTCGCTAAGCACCAAGTCGCTAAGTAGCAACTCGCTAAGATCTCAATTTCACGTGAACCAAGTCGCTAAGACCCAAGTCACCGGACACAAGTCGCTAAAGCACCAAGTTGCTACACAAATAAGTCGCTAAAGAGCAACTCGCTAAGGTCCAAGTCGCTAACACCAAGTCGCTAAGAATACTAAGTACAAGTCGCTAACAAAATTAAAAGCAAGTCGCTAACTTTACCAAGTCGCTAGTCGAGGGAGAATCCACTAAGTTGTACTGTTTGTCGGCTTGTCTCAATAGACAAGTCGCTAGGACCAAATCGCTAACAATTAACACTACAACTCGCTACCTTTTCTCAAGCAAGTCGCTACGATGAAAAACACTACGAGAACCAAGTCGCTAGCAAGAAAAACTTCAAAACACACTTTTCAATCCAAAACAAGCCCAACCACAGTGATTCAAGCTTTCCAAATCAAAACCCAATCACATACAATGATTCTAAACACAAAAGTACACCCAAAATTCAAACTTTAACACAAGAAATGATCAAAATGATGCAAAAACCACTAAACTTTTTCAAACTCAAAAACCATCAAAAACCACTAGAAATCTAAGGATATGTAAGAGAGATGATCAAACCATGGCTCTTGATACCATTTGTAACATATTGGATCACAAATACATCATATCACAATCAAAAGAGGCGTACAAGATGAGGTTTTAGAGAGAGAAAGAATTAGAGGTTTGGGAACTTAGTGAGAGAAAATGAAAGTATTATTATGAGCTCCAACTCTCTATTTTGGGAGGTAGAGAGTATTTATAGTCTTACACAAATCGCCACCTACGGGCTATGGATCAGGCATACAGTGGGTAAATACCTGTCCGTCCTCCACGGTGTTACTTAACTAAATACTACTAAACATTAACTAATCTACGACTACGAGCTTTCTAACGATTACATATACTTGAGGTGACCGACTCTTTAATAACTGGATTTACTAAATCCTAACAGCGTCCATATCTTCTCCAGCTGAAAGAATTTCATCTTCACTGTCAGCAAGCTCTTCATCAGAGAATAAGATATCATTTACCTCAAAGAATTAACAAACCGGTGGTGGTGATGGGTTCCGTGTCGTGGTGATTTTGTCCCCCGAGTCTTTGTCCCCGAGACCCCTCGAGACATCGATGGGTGTTTCTCGCCTTCGCTGAGTCGTCGATTGGTTATGAGTTCCGTATCGGCGGGTTGTTTCTTTCCCTCCGAGTCTTTGTCCCTATGTGCTCCTTCAAGCATTGGTGGGTGTTTCCCAGTGCTATCCTTAGAAGTGGTGGCATTGATATCCCTATCAGTGGGTTGTTCATTTCCCCCTGAGTCTTTGGGATCATTTGTTGTGCCCTCATACAAAAGCGTTGTTTTGCGAATATCCTCCTTGGGCTGAGTGAAAGGCGCTCCCCTACCAGCGGGTTGTATGTTTCCCTCTTGTTCTTGGGGAGTAGTCTGTGGGACCAAGGGCATTGATTGTGATGTATCAGTGTCCTTCGTTGTCACCGGGGTGGATGTTGCTTGGTCTCATTTGGGTGGCAGATCAATCTTGGGCTTTCTTTGCCATTTAGGCTGTGTTCCTGAAGCCGCAGGGCCCTGAGACTTGGGTTTGGTTTTAGTCCCAGTCTGAGACTTCCCCTTTCTCTTTTTGAGAGCATGGTTTGGAGACATTGAATCCCCCTGGTTGTTTACAGCAACCATATGGGCCGTCAATTCAATATTAGTGACAAGGGATGGGTCTCTTTGAAAATTTGAGGGGCTCAGGATTGCAGGTAAAGAGCAATATTTTTATTCTTGAGGATAAGTGCAACCCAGTAACACTTTTAAAGCACATGAGACAAACCTAGGGTACGAAACGTATTTCGTCCTAGTTTTGCTCAGTAGCTTGGTTACGAGATCACTGTAAATGATCTCCCTATGTCGACAAAGCTAGCCCTTGTCATCGTTATAAGCCATCATCAACTGAATAGAGTTAACTTGTTCAGTGGATGAGTGGTTCCCGCCGAGAACCTGAATCACGAATGTGAACAGGATCTTCCAAGCCACGAGAAAAGAGTTCTTGGTGATCGGGGTTCTGTCCAAAAACTTTGGATCTAAAACAATTTTTCTTAACTCATCCTTAACTGTGGTGGGGTCAGGATGAGCAACATAGTTTCCTGGATTATAGTCTAGCTATGTTGATGTACAAAACGTTTTATAGTCCAGGGTGACTGATTGTTCCCCGTTTAAAATAGTAAACTTGATGAGAAATTCCCTGAGTGGTCGAAGGTCTGTCTCATCAGTTGTGGGTGTTGGGTCATAGGCCATTGCAGTTGCCCAAAACTCCCTAAGGAGATTTTGGTACAGTATTGAGGGACACTGAACAAAGGCCTGTTTCAGTGGGCAGTTAAGTAAATATTTCATGATTCCCTTATAGGCTAGGACATCATGGGGGTATTAAAATTGCCTATAACGTTATTTGTTTTAAATTCAACGTTTTCTAGACTGCCCACCCACTGAGGTGCATAATGAAGAAACTGTGTTCTTGCCATTTCCATTGAAATTTTTTTTAGGGTTTTTGGATAAAATTTTCTTGATAAGAACAATCAAAGAGGTGAAAGTCTCTTGAGTTTTGTAATGAAAAACCTTTTGTTAATTGTTTACAGAGAAGATTTTGCTGAATACGGGTTGGGGATTTAAAGAACACACAATGTTTTATGGGTTTAAGAAATGATTTTGACAGGGTTTTGATGCAGAAAAAAGTTTGTGTGTGTTTTAATGTGTTTTGAGAGGCGTATTTATAGAGTGGTGAGAGGGTAGTTTTTGCACATGTGAGGATTTGTAAAGTTTTTAATGAAAGCGTTTTATTTACCTCATTTAATGCGATCACGCCACTACCCGCAGTTTTCTCATGGTTTTCAAGTGAACATTTGCAGAGCACAGTAAAAGTGCTTCTTGCAGGGTTAAAATATCCTAAGGATATTTGTTGTGAGAGGGGGCAATGTAGGAACTTGTTTTTCTCAACCTTATCACATTACCTAGCTTAGCACACGAGTATAACACGTAAAACACAAACACTTATGCGTAAAGATGAAACAAGAAAGGTGGTGACTTGATGATGTATTATGCGTATGTGTAGAGAGAAAGATGAAAACAAGAGAAGTTTTATTTCAAAGAAAACACACACTTACACACTCAAGCACACCCCTCAAATGACACATTTGAGGGGTATTTATACTCCTAAACAAAACGCCCTAATGGGCTTGGCATGGGCTTGGATTGGGTTGGATTGGATTCTAACTTACATAAGGCTAGCTTAACTTAACTTCTAACCATTTAGCTTAGCTCAATCCACGAGCCCATTGACTATTCTATTACGACATCTAACACACGTTACAAAGTTGCTAAACGTGAATGACCATCACTTCTATTGATTATTATTAAGGCTAACAATCTCCCCTTAAGGGGTGGTCATTCAAAAGATGCTCCACTTGATTAGGTCTTTACTCTTTTTGAGTTTGAACTTTGTGTGTAGATATATAATAGTCTTGATTCTTTGTTCCTTCATGCTTTGTGATCGTTAATGGTGTTGTATGCCTTTCGTCTGCTTCTTTGGAATAGGTGTCTCCACGTCTTTCTCCACCATGCTCACACTTCTTTTTTACTTTGAGTTTCCAATGATGAAGTTCTCGAGTCTTTAAACTTTGTATATTCTTTGACATTGACGAAGAATCAATTTAACTTTGTGTTCCATTTGATTTTGATGAGAACTTTCATGAGATGTGATGTTGGTATGAGCATGGGAAGATGGTGCAGTCTTTCCTCCAAGGAACAATCATCAGTACCTGCATGTTTATGTTAGTTGAAAGTACCAATCGATCATTGTGGACTTTTCTTACAGAATTAACCACTACGATTGTTTTACTGATGAATGTCTTGATTCCATTCACATTGGTTGGGCGAATCAGCCGTCCAAATTCCGTTGAGGAACAGTTGGCATTACATTGGATAAATCCAAGTAACGACCCACGTCTTCAGAATTCAATTCGTGAAAGGAATCTCCTTGGCGGGATTTCCAGCACTTATAAGTTCGAACGTCGAGGGTGTTAACAGCATAGTGTGAAAACACATCTCTAATTCTTATAAAGGCTGTTCCTGAACTGGAGGCCCTCAAGTAGGCTAACACGATATACCAAAGTACATCTACAATTCAGTGAGTCATTTGAAGTACACCAAGCATCACTTCCGATCAGACCGCTTAAGAGACACTAAGCGTAATTCATAAAGAATTACCGAAGTGACTCTTGTCGTGGTCGCTTGATGTTGACCCTGGCAGGAGTTTCCATTCAATCACTGAGGATCACAATTGTAAATCCTCTCATAAATGTTATGGCAGATTGCTAAGATCTGCGTAGGACTCTATAATGTATCACTTGTGTCCTTATTTTTGAACAACAAGAGATGAAATGTCAAGTGTTCCTACGAGATCTTTTGATGAATCTTGTGGCTCTAGAATCGATTAGTGCATTTTGGTTTTCTTAAGCGAAGATTAGGGAGAGGGTCTCCTTCTTCAATACCAACTATCTCTAAGAGAAAGTCGATAGATAATGTAGGGTTCCCAGTGAGAATGAAACAAATCCTTTTAAGAGGAATTGAGTGGCTTGAAGGTTAGGTGCAGTGCGTCACTGGGTCCATGACGTCTTTGTCTTTAATACCGGCGTCATCTAAGTGACAACCAGTAGCAGATGAATTGAACCCGTTTTCTGCCCTAAGGTTGATTATGGAGGGCTATTTCTTTTCAACTTTTCATTTACTTTTTCTTTTTAATTCTTCAACCCCTTCTTTCTCCTTTCTCACATTACTCCTTTTTTCAATCATACCTAAGGACTTCTAATACTAACTATGGGTATTGTCCTTGGGTAGATCCCTCCGGCTATGGCGGATCATAGGATGTATTTCCTATTCTTAGTCACCTTATAGCTCCATGACTATCCTATGTTGCCATAAAACCTTTTTTCTTGAAAATATCTCAAAGTGTTTATGATTAAAACATATTTAGTTAACACTTTAAGAGTTTTGTATTTTCAAAAACACTCCCCCTTCACATGTGCTTATATTGTTTTAACTTAAATCTACACAGTGAGGGTAGAGTTCACACTTTTTGAATTGATCGGCTCATGATAGACAATTCCCCACGAGACACGGTTACATTGCTTAGTTAAAGAGTTCCACTGTCAGTTTTTAGGTAACAACTAGCTCTAATAACTAACTTGAAGTTGTAAACTCTTCTTGAAAAGAAGGTTAGACCCATGAAAGTGCATGTTAATCACAAGTTTCTCGAAATGGTATATTTACTGAGTTTGATTGCCTGTCAATTCATTGGTTCCGTCTGATTCGAGCTCTTTTGAGATTCAAACATTGATCATTAAACATTTTTGATCACATTTTGATCACGTCTTCTCCCCCTCAAAAAATAGCATATTCGTGATATTTTATATATCAACGGATTAAACAACATTTTTAGAATCTTTTGGGGAGACAAACGGATTTAGTTTTAGCATGAAATTGGAACATTTTGGTTTTATACCCCCCCTTTAATAAAGCATATTAAATAAAGGGTTTTGGAGGGAGTTATCTTGAGCACTGAATATTTTGAGGATTTTGAAAAATCTTTTTGAACAATCTTGAAATGGTGCTCAAGATGATGATGATTTCTCACCAGTTTTAAATGTAGTGCACTGAAGCGTACACTTGCGATTTTGAAATACGAGTTTTGATTTGAAATAGTCAAAAGTCATCATTTTAGTCCGGGTTTCGTACTGAAGCATTTGTACATGTCTGTATCATTGTTGAATGACATTTCTATAAACGTACAGATAATCGATTATACGGGAGACATGTCGTGAGAAGAATATTTTTGAAATTTTTGATTTTATATTGTTTTTGAAGTTTTGAAAACTTTATATTTTTATATTTTGCTTTTGTTGATTTTTCAAATTTTGTATTTTGTTTTTCAAAAATATTTTACAGCGAAGCTTTTTGGAAAATCATTTTGAAAAAGATTCGAGACGACGTTCTAACTCCTCAGGGGTTAGGCTTCGCATTCCAATTCGTCGAACTAAATCCTTAAACCATTCTTTTGGAAGGTGTTAGGAATTGGAAATTCCATGTTAAAGAGTCGGTCACCCCAATAATGGTCTAGCATATGTTAGCTCGTAGATTTGTCGTTGTTTACGTTATTCAGCAGTTTATTAGTTAGTTTGTATCGTAGATTAGTTTAGTGCAACACCGTGGAGGAAGGACGGGTCTTTACCCACTGTATCCCTGATCCACAGTCCGATAGGAGGACGTTAGCTTTGTAACTACAAATACCCCTTCCATCCATGGAAAGGGTGGTGCTTTCAATCTAATATTCTACAATTTGTGAAGTAACTCTCTACCAAGAAAACACCCAACTCTCTAACTTTCTCTCTCTAATGGCTAACATGTATTTTGATCTCCCAAGACCACCCGAATCATAAACACAATAAATATTCGATCCTGTAATTGGTACCAGAGCCAAGGTTGTTGTGTTTTGATGATTTGTATGTGGTTCGAACCTTGTTTCAACTGAGTTTAAATAACTTTTGTTGGTCGGTAATAATGTTTTTGGGTAAACTGATTGTTTCGTTTGGTGTTCAACATTAATGTCGTATGGTCCTATCAGTGTTAACTCTTGTTTTGTGTCAAACATGTCCAAACAGATCTTTTACTAGTTATACTATCATTGTTAACTCTTGGTTTGTGTCAATATTTTTATGGTCAAAATATGTCTTGGTCCATTCATTGTTTTTAGTTTATATCTGGTTCGTGTCCAGCGGATATCACTTTGTTTTGACATCTTTCTCGTACCAAATGCTTTAATATTTTTGAGGTCAAACAACTAGTTATATTCATGGGTCAAAAATGCAGTCTTGGTCATTTTTTTTCTGGGCTTAAGTACGAAAAGGTTATAATGCTTCTTCCTAGCGAGTTGCCATATTCTTAGTAGCGACTTGTGACTTTACTGGTGGCGACTTGTCTTTACAAGTCGTCTAACTAGCGAGTTAGGTGATATTACATGCTAGCGACTTGACATTTGACCTAGCGACTTGTTATTTAACAAGTCGTAGCGACTTGGTTTGGAAAAAGGCTAGCGACTTGGTTTGGAGATATTGGCTAGCGACTTGGTTTGGAGATATTGGATAGCGACTTGGTTTGGAGATATTGGCTAGCGACTTGGTTTGGAGATATTGGCTAGCGACTTGGATTTGGAGATATTGGCTAGCGACTTGTCTCTACTGTTTTAAGACTAGCGACTTGTGACAGAAAGAGTAGCAACTTGGTACTAATCCTAGCGACTTGTCTTTACAAGTCGTAGCAACTTGTGCTAGCGACTTGGTCTAGAGACTTGGTGTAGCGACTTATGCTAGCTACTTATGCTAGCAACTTGACTTAAAGATGGCTAACGACTTGACTCAACTTAGGCTAGCGACTTGGTGACAGAAATGTAGAAGAAGAGTGACTGAACTAAGACCAAGACTCAATACCAATTACCAAGACTCAAGCAACCTCAGGCTATTATACCAAACCTTCATCAGTCCATAACCAACTCATACAACATTCAGGACTCAACAACTCATAAAACCTTCAAGACTATCTAACATCCCCAACTCATAAAACCTTCAAGACTCACCAAGACTCTAACTGAAAAGGTAAAACAACAAACGAGATCTCAGACTATCATTTTTCGTGTGCTACATAAGAACATCATGACTATCAAGAGTCACTTACACGAAGTTGATTTATCATCATTGATCTAAATGATTGTGATAATATACGAAGATAAAGAGTTGATTTTAACAAATATGTCAATATCAAGTCTTTGATTCGCTTGATTCATGTCACAAAACCATTTTAAAGCAGTAAATTGTTTGACACTTTTGGGTTAATTAAACCTTCGAACTTACAGAAAACAAGAGCAATAACAACTTGTGCTACTCCCATGTTTTTCTTCGTTCGTTGGTTCATTGTAACATAAGCACACGAATTATTTTAACCTACCTGATGTCACATAGCTGATTCAATGGTCCAAGCCAACCCTGTGGCAATCTCATGATGAGATTCGGATTCTTCTTTATTCATACGAGCTTTAACATGATTAAGATTGATCTTTGTTCTTGGGGAAAGGATCTGCTATAGATGGAGGTTTACTGAAGTATTGTTTAGAAGGGAGGCGACTGAATATGTGTTAGGGTTTGTGTGTTGCGGAATATTAATGGAGACAAACGGATTTAGTTTTAGCATGAAATTGGAACATTTTGGTTTTATACTCCCCCTTTAATAAAGCATATTCAATAAAGGGTTTTGGAGGGAGTTATCTTGAGCACTGAATATTTTGAGGATTTTGAAAAATCTTTTTGAACAATCTTGAAATGGTGCTCAAGATGATGATGATTTCTCACCAGTTTTAAATGTAGTGCACTCAAGCGTACACTTGCGATTTTGAAATACGAGTTTTGATTTGAAATAGTCAAAAGTCATCATTTTAGTCCGGTTTCGATCTTGAAGCATTTGTACATGTACAGATCATTGTTGAATGACATTTCTATAAACGTCTGTATAATCGATTATACGGAGACATGTCGTGAGAAGAATATTTTTGAATTTTTTATTTTATATTGTTTTTGAAGTTTTGAAAACTTTATATTTTTATATTTTGCTTTTGTTGATTTTCAAATTTTGTATTTTGTTTTTCAAAAATAGTTACAGCGAAGCTTTTTGGAAAATCATTTTCAAGAAGATTCAAGACGACGTTCTAACTCCTCAGGGGTTAGGCTTCGCATTCCAATTCGTCGAACTAAATCCTTAAACCATTCTTTTGGAAGGTGTTAGGAATTGGAAATTCCATGTTAATGAGTCGGTCACCCCAATAATGGTCTAGCATATGTTAGCTCGTAGATTTGTCGTTGTTTACGTTATTCAGCAGTTTATTAGTTAGTTTGTAGCGTAGATTAGTTTAGTGCGACACCGTGGAGGAAGGACGGGTCTTTACCCACTGTATCCCTGATCCACAGTCCGATAGGAGGACGTTAGCTTTGTAACTATAAATACCCTTCCATCCATGGAAGGGTGGTGCTTCAATCTAATATTCTACAATTTGTGAAGTAACTCTCTACCAAGAAAACACCCAACTCTCTAACTTTCTCTCTCTAATGGCTAACATGTATTTTGATCTCCCAAGACCACCCGAATCATCAACACAATAAATATTCGATCCTACAATTGGTACCAGAGCCAAGTTTGTTGTGTTTTGATGATTTGTATGTGGTTCGAACCTTGTTTCAACTGAGTTTAAATAACTTTTGTTGGTCGGAAATAATGTTTTTGGGTAAACTGATTGTTTCGTTTGGTGTTCAACATTAATGTCGTATGGTCCTATCAGTGTTAACTCTTGTTTTGTGTCAAACATGTCCAAACAGATCTTTTACTAGTTATACTATCATTGTTAACTCTTGGTTTGTGTCAATATTTTTATGGTCAAAATATGTCTTGGTCCATTCATTGTTTTAGTTTATATCCGGTTCGTGTCCAATGGATATCACTTTGTTTTGACATCTTTCTCGTACTAAATCTTTGTAATATTTTGAGGTCAAACAACTAGTTATATTCATGGGTCAAAATGCGCCTTGGTCATTTTTTTACGGGCTTAAGTACGAAAAGGTTATAATGCTTCTTCCTAGCGAGTTGCCATATTCTTAGTAGCGACTTGTGACTTTCTTTGGTGGCGACTTGTCTTTACAAGTCGCCTAACTAGCGAGTTAGGTGATATTACATGCTAGCGACTTGACATTTGACCTAGCGACTTGTTATTTAACAAGTCGTAGCGACTTGGTTTGGAAAAAGGCTAGCGACTTGGTTTGGAGATATTGGCTAGCGACTTGGTTTGGAGATATTGGATAGCGACTTGGTTTGGAGATATTGGCTAGCGACTTGGTTTGGAGATATTGGCTAGCGACTTGGATTTGGAGATATTGGCTAGCGACTTGTCTCTACTGTTTTAAGACTAGCGACTTGTGACAGAAAGAGTAGCAACTTGGTACTAATCCTAGCGACTTGTCTTTACAAGTCGTAGCAACTTGTGCTAGCTACTTGGTCTAGAGACTTGGTGTAGCGACTTATGCTAGCAACTTGACTTAAAGATGGCTAACGACTTGACTCAACTTAGGCTAGCGACTTGGTGACAGAAATGTAGAAGAAGTGTGACTGAACTAAGACCAAGACTCAATACCAATTACCAAGACTCAAGCAACCTCGAGCTATTATACCAAACCTTCATCACCCATAACCAACTTATACAAAGATTCAGACTCAACAACTCATAAAACCTTCAAGACTATCTAACATCCCCAACTCATACAACCTTCAAGACTCACCAAGACTCTAACTGAAAAGGTAAAACAACAAACGAGATATCAGACTATCATTTTTCGTGTGCTACATAAGAACATCATGACTATCAAGAGTCACTTACACGAAGTTGATTTATCATCATTGATCTAAATGATTGTGATAATATACGAAGATAAAGAGTTGATTTTAACAAATATGTCAATATCAAGTCTTTGATTCGCTTGATTCATGTCACAAAACCATTTTAAAGCAGTAAATTGTTTGACACTTTCGGGTAATTAAACCTTCGAACTTACAGAAAACAAGAGCAATAACAACTTGTGCTACTCCCATGTTTTCCTTCGTTCGTTGGTTCATTGTAACATAAGCACACGAATTATTTTAACCTACCTGATGTCACATAGCTGATTCAATGGTCCAAGCCAACCCTGTGGCAATCTCATGATGAGATTCGGATTCTTCTTTATTCATACGAGCTTTAACATGATTAAGATTGATCTTTGTTCTTGGGGAAAGGATCTGCTATAGATGGAGGTTTACTGAAGTATTGTTTAGAAGGGAGGCGACTGAATATGTGTTAGGGTTTGTGTGTTGCGGAATATTAGGGTAAATGTGTGTACTTGTATGTGTTTTATACTCTGAATATTAGGGTTTGTGGTTAATGGATCGGGTTCTTTATGTTTTGACGAGGTCGGACCCATTTTGGCGTGTGGATCAAGGTTTAATCTGCTAAGTGATTTGGAGTTGGGCGGATTTTTTTTATGTGGGTGGATTGGATATGGTAGTGACAAGTATTACGACTTTCTTTCATCTTAAATGAATTTGGAGATACTTGGAATTTTTTGTGGTATAAAGATTGATTGTTTGGTTATTCAAATTTCACGAGAGATACTTATTCATGGCTTGGGTGCGTAATTGATCTTTATTTGGTTTAAGGTTCTTATCCTGTATTATTGATGTGGTATGGATGTGACGGCTCAAATGAATGTTAATTGGAGCCTGGTCAAACTCTGTGAAAGATATCGGAATGTATGAAATAACCATTGCAAGAATTTACATTAACCGGGTAGGATCGCATTGTTATTTGGATCGGGTTGGAACCTATTGGATGACATAATTTTTTTGTTTAAGAGATCTGTTGTTGATGCGATTCTTAATGGTGAGATTCGGGGATGATGCTGAGATTCGTTATGTTGTGAGGATTGGTACTCTGGTGTATACATTTTCACGATTAACGTTATGTCATGGCTTGAATTGTAAGTGGAACTTGGTTGACGACGGAGTTGTTTATTCGGTATTTCGTATTTGGATTTGCAGTGAGATTTTCCGGGCGTGTTCACTTATTTCGTCTTCTTTCTTTCTACCCTTCCGCCAAGATGACTTGTTTGAGCATTTATAGAGTGATAAAGACTTGGCTATTTAGTTACGTTTGTGATTCTTTCTCGCTTAACCCACAACGTAACTATCACTTCGATGTCTCACTCGCTTGAGAATGTCAAGAGGTTTTGTACATTGGGTACACCATTTCTTTTCACAAGGATTAGTACAAGTGTAAGTAACAAATGGGGAATTCTACTTCATGATCAAGTTTGGTATATCGGTTTACTTCTCCATGTGGTCACCGCAACGGTGATGAATCGTGAATGATGTGTTTACCAAAGTGTTTATTGGATGGTTGATGTTATTGTTGATGTCGGATAATGAATCGTAGATGAGCCACTGCATGTTCCCCTAAAACAGATATTCACCGAGACCTAAACTGTTATAATACATTCAAGCTGACATTGGTTACGGTTTTGTCTTGATTTTTGTAAAATCCCGCGAAAGAACCTATTTCTCGGTTTAAATCATAGACTTGTAAAATCCCGTGACAATGGAAACATCCTTATAAAGTGCATCTCCGGGTCTATCTTACGGTTTATTCTTGGTTTTGTAAAATCCATGAAGAATCTATTTCTGGTTTAAACCATAGAGTTGTAAAATCCGTAATGATGGAACCATCTTGGAGAAAGGAAAGTGTATTTCGGGATCTTATTTGATGCTGGTGCTATGTTTTCTGTTTTGAAGAAGGGATAAACGGGTGTACTTCATGAATTGGATGTGTGTTTGGATATTCGTCATGGCGGTTTGGTTATTACATGGTTTTACGGGGTTATGTGCTTTTAACCATGGTCGGGATGAAAACCATTATCAAAGTTCATTTAAATGTCAAAGAAGGCTAGATTTGAGCAGTTCAAAAGATGTGACAACGGCGTTAATTCAGTATTATTTATTTGAGTTTGAAGTGAAATATCACGGGCGAGTGTACTTAGTAACTGAAGGTATCGGGGATGGTTGGATGAAGATTCTTCAAGATCCTTGTTCGAGCTTATTATCAAAAACGAAGACTTGGAAATCTAGTTATTGTTGGGTGGCTTTACTTTTCTTTTACCACTTGGGGAATTGGGCTCTTACCACCACAAAATAACTATCACTTAAAGGAGTTACGTTGTAGTGCTCGAAGGTCACATTCAATTGTGGATTTTCAAGAGGTAATGTCGTCTTTTACTTGATGGTTGGTTGGTTGAGGAGTATAGAGTACTTAGAGATTCAAATGGGCATGAAGTCTCGGCACCGCTCTTTGTTACATATGTGCAAGTATAAGTCACGAGTTTAGGTTAGTTTACTTGAGGTCAAATTCATCATATTGGGTCATCTCCATCACCGTCACCGCAAAGAGCCTCTTGAATGATAATGGTGATGATTACATGTTTTTCTAAGAGAGTTGCAAAGAGAGAGATTATGACGTATGAACACAACAGGTTCATGCCTTGTACTCTAAAGAAAAGAAAAGTGTACGTTTGATGGCGCTTTATCTTCAAGAAGAGAAATCTTCTTATGACGTTTGAACACTACAGCTCAAGCCTCGTACTCTAAAGAAAAAAAAAGTGTACGTTTCAATGCGCTTTATCTTGAAAGAAGAGAAATATTCTTATGACGTTTGAACACAACGGTTCATGCCTCGCTCGAAAGAAAAGAAAAGTGTGCGTGTCGATTGCACTTTATCTTACGAAGAGAAAATCTTCTATTATGACCATTCTCATCAACATGCTTCATACTTTTCCATGTGCTTGGTCATCAAGTGAACCGGCTCTTGTTGATTGTTTTCGATTCCACTTTCTCAACTATAATGACGATGGCGACATCTGTGGCCGATTTTGCGGGGAGAAGTGTGAAAAGACTACATTTGGATAATGTTCACTTGTTTAATCAAGAATGGCATCTACATATGCAATTCTTGAGGGAGAAGAAGTGTGAATTTTTGCATTGTTGATTGACATTTGAGAATATAAATGGTCATACGACTCTAAACTCATGTAAGAACCGAGCTTCTTCTTATCGGGTCATCTTCACATGGAGTTTTCTCTTCTAAGAGCCGTTAGTTGACATCTTCACAAATTGATGAGTTTATCGACAAAGTGCTTCCGTTAATGCTTCACGATACATCAACATGATGATTCCGAACAATCTCTGTTCTTGTTTGATGTGATTGGTAGTTTGGTGTTACCATCTTGTGTGTTCGTTATGCCTCGATTGTTGATTTCCTTGATGAACATCTTTCTTTTTGTTTGATTGGGAGGATTTTAGTTAAGGGATTTGCAAGATGTAAGTTAATTGGGATGCTTTTGGTGGGATGCTTTTGGTGTGAGTTGAAGATGTTAATTATCTATTCCCAACCGACAATCTTGAAGAAGGTCGAGTCTACAATGTTTCTACATTTCTTGCTATATGTTAGAAGACCAAAGGCGAGTTGCATTTAATGATCTAAAGACTTCTTCTTAATTTGGGCATTTATCAAAAGATTGTCGGTCTAGGGAGAGCACTAATTGGGGAATGTGATATGTCAAATTTAATCCCAATTAGACTTGCTCACATTATTTAGCATGTTGATTCTCACAAAGACTTCAAGCAATCTTCACAACAAATTTCAAGTATTTGGGCATTCAAAGAGTTCTTGATTACGAAGTATCAAAACCGAAAAGAGGAAGGAGACAAGCATCTAAACGCGAGTAAACTTGATGTACTTAATACTTCTAAGAAATTCTAGATATCCGGGAAGACAAATGTTATTACCGCAGAGAAACTCAAGGTTTGACTCATGACGAGTAAACTTGATGAACTTAATTCTTCTAAGTGATTGAAGATATCCCGAAAACAAATGTCATGACCGAGAAAACTCAAGGTTTTACTCATCAAGGTGTTTAGTGTTAGTATTTCATCTACATGGGGAAGTGATGTTAGAAAGTTTCTAAAGATAAAGAGGTACACTAGTGTGTGGTGATTTCGATGGTATCGCAATGATCGGGAGAGAGATTGTGTACATTGGGGATGCTCATTGTTTCACTTGAGTGCTTAGTCGGTGATTCGAGATATAATCACTTATTCGGTGTTGACATCCGAGATTGTCACCCGCAGATAATCGGTGACTTGGCATGCTTCTTCAATGTTATCGCTTATTCATTCCTTGTGTATTGGTATACTTGGATACTTGAGCTTCATACACGATCATCGTGGAAGAAAATGTGAACATGGGAGGTGTTTTCATTCCCTCATGATGTGTATTCGGAGAGCTCTTGGGTATTGGTGTACTTGGGTTCTTGAGCTTCATACACGATCATCCGGAAGAAAAATGTGAACATGGGAAGGTGTTTTCATTCCCTCATGATGTGTGTTCGGGAGAGTTCTTGAGCATTATACAAAGAAACCGATCGCTTCAATTCAACTACTTGGGGAATTGTTCTCTTAGCACCTTTTGGAATGGATTGCTTGGACCTCGGTGGAAAAGAAATTTGAGAAGATTATTTATGTGTGGGATGAAACGCGTTGATGTTCTATTGGATGATATAACCCGAATGGAGAATCTCGATTATCGGTCTTAAAAGGAGCAATGGATTTATGATAATGGTGTGCTTCTCTGGCACCGGATAAGGAAAGCTTGAAATAGAGCTTAGAATCTGCTCATCCAAAGGATTTTCGGTTTGGGGAAGTCGCGAGTCTCACTTTCAGATGGTTCTATTTCTTTCAATTCAAGAGCCCTTGGAAGCTTTGGTGGTGGATGTTTAAGAGATGATTTAATTCTATCTTCTACGACGTCTTTCGATATCTTTATCTCGGTACTCGTATCATCATCTTCTTATATTATATCATCTACTCTATCTTTGTATATATTTATCAAAACCAAAATACAAAAATATATAAAAAAAAAAAAAATAGAAAATTATAAAACCTACAAAAACCCATTAAAATCAGAAAATTTGAAAAATACCAAAAATATTGTTTTCTCTTGACATGTCTTCTGGTATCGATAACATCTACGGTCTTAGAAATTTCATTCAATAATGGCACGGGACTTTAGATGAAGTTCGAGCAGGAGGTGTAAATATTTTTTTCTAAACATGTCACAAACGGTGGCTTACAGTTACTTCTGACTGTAACCCGTGCTTAAAACTATGGCTTGCTATTATTTCATATAACAACCCGTTCTTTTAAAGGAAGGAAAGTGCTGCGCTAAACCTATTTTCAAAATATTTCGTGCACTTATCCTAATAACAAAACAAGGAAAGTATGTCGAAGGACTGCTGTTCCTACACAAATGTTTTTCCGTCTAAAATTCTTCAGAAAAATAATTGGTGTTTTCTAAAATGGTGGTTGATGAGTTGCTTGAAAATCAATCTAATTCAGAGTTTTTGAAATATATTGATAACTCAATCAATGACTTGTAACTTTTAAACTTTTCATAAAATGAGTCATGGATTGAGGGGGATAATGTTTTTCAAATCTACATCATCTAACGGGCTTTCTTAATTATCCTAATATGCTTAATTAAAAATGATGTTAACCTATGTTGAAGGACTAGGTGCCTAGGATATGATTGCTAGGATTAGATGATTAGAGTTTGATGAACACATTATTCCCATACATCTATATGATCTGATTGATATGTTGCATTGTCTTTTATTAGTCGATTGTTGTTTGGGTGATGTCGACCACCATATATTTGTATGTGTGTTCACTAACGATGCGGTATATTGGTATAAAAGAATGTTCCCGATCCGGATCCCACAATTGAAGATGATTGGATGCGAAAGGAAAGGGTAACTATTTCTTAGGTTGACAAATGAAGAAACGGAGCTTAATTGGACTTCTATGGAGAGTTGGCATAAATGCAACGTGAAGAGGTCTCACTTGCATCGCCAGATGGTTTTCTTCTAAGTAATTGAAGAAACGGAGCTTAATTTGACCTCGGTTGGCATTCAAAATGCAACGTAAAAGAAGTCTCACCGCATCGCCAGATGGTTTTCTTCCAAACCCTCTGACAACAAAAACGGAAGCTTCTCATCCACCTAACGTAGCTTTGTGTAGATACCATTTTAAACAATTTTGAATAATTTGATTAAATTGTTTTGAAAATGGAAAATATTATTTTGAAAATATATTGGACTAATTTTTGAAAATCACCGGACTTCATGTTATCAAAACCTAAGTCACTCAATTATTGACTTCTGTCATGGATTGAGGGGGAGAGTGATTTAAAATAAAATATTTTCAAACGGTGTTTCTTCACAAAAGTTCCGCTTTGTACAATATAAGTGGTGATCTAAATATTTAATGTTATGTCATGGTATGATTTTTTCTTTAGAATCAAGGTCTTTCAAAATGAAATTTTTTCTGTTCTTGTTTGATTGTGAAATTGTTTTATTTTACTGATAAAGCTACACGCGTCGTTCGGGGTCAAAGGCACTTCCTTTTCTTCGAGCAAGTTTTATAACACCCTAGGCAGTGAACCTAATCGTTGTAGTGTAGTAATTAGGGTAAGCCACGGGTATTGATATCGTTCTCTGGGAATAGGAATGCTAGTAGGGAGTTACTACGCTAAGGTTAAGGTTAAGGAAGATTATTTTTATCTTTTATATTTTATGAAAATGGAAAGGTACTAATCTCGGGTATTGGATTTGGGGGTTGGTATTTCTACCGATTACTCTACTATTATCTAATTATCTAAACTAAGGTTGTGGAGTCTATGTCTAATTAATGTGTGCTCGTATGATAGTTTAAAGATGTGTTTACTTAGTTTGTACTACTCCTTAATTATCTCCTATTGATGGTTGAGTGTCACGCCTTATTCCTAGTTGCGTTGTGTGTCTAAAGTTGTAGGGTATCGTTTCTCCCTAACTCTTTGAACTTACCAAAGGGTCTTGTCTACAAACCCACTAGAGATTATAGACTCCTACTCTAAGGCGCTCTTGGATGGTTTAGCCTACAATCACTCGGTAATTATACTCTAAGGTTCACAAAGATGAATCAAGCATTAAGTGCACAACGGATGACCTATCGCATTACTAGATCATAAATCAACTAAGATAAGAAACAACCAATCAATATTCAATAATTAAGTTTCATACTTCCTAAGCAAACACACAAATAAATTAGCCGGACATGGAGAACATGCAAGCATACACACAAATAATCAAAGACATAATTGAATTAATGAAGCAAAGACTTATCTTGATGTAAGATAGGGTTAAAACCCTAAAATACTGTACAAGACACCTTAGGTTCGGTTTAGGTTTTACTCCAAAGACTCTCCACCCAAAGACGAAAAATTCGGATTCTATATATAAGATTACAATTGCGACGGCATCACCTTATGTTTAGTGACGCCGTCGTGTCGCCGCCATTAGGGTTTCGTCTTGGCCACGTTAACCTTGCGACGGCGTCACCTTATGACCGTGACGCCGTCCTCTTGACCGGCGTCGTCTGGATTGCATCTAGGCCGTGCGAGTAGCGACGGCCTACTCTTTCACCACTAGACGCCGTCTCTTGAAAATCTGAGTTTTGAGTTACGTCCGTCACAATAATTTTGGGACGGCGTCACCAATAGCACCGACGTCGCCTTCTAACTTCAAAGAATCTGTGAGTGCCTTGATTTTGACTTTGGCCATTTTCTTCATATATTCGCGCCTTTCCGTCCAAATAAGTGCCATTCCAGATTTTGCCTTCACGAGACCTAAAAGTGAAAAGGAACGATATTAAGCAATAACGGATACAAAAGTGATCAAATAAGGACTTAAACAACCCTCAAAATGGTACCTTTTAAAACCTTATCAAATATCCCTACACTTGTTATTTGCTTGTCCTCAAGCAAATGTGCTTTTAGCCAATTAATTTATAAGTTAGGGGTCATGAAGCATTAATTCAAAACGGTCCACAACACATATAAGCCCCGAAAAGTCATAACAAGCACGGAAATTACATACTAGCACCTCACATGGGGTGTTTGGATACTCACATCTCTCTCGGGTGTATATATGAAACATAACAAAATAGGAAATGGAAGATAAACACTCATTAACCGTCCTAGTACATAGATTACCATAGGCTTGAGAATAGATCAAACCTCCATCGCTTTGGCGTAAGCACCTAGGAAAGACTATCAAAGAGGTCTTTTAAAGGGTTGTAATGTTAGGCTTACTACGGAGGAAACAAGGGTTTGGTGGGATAGGCTATTTAGTGGTGGCAAGTCAAAAATCTCTATGTTAAATGCATATGAAGAATGGCGTTGCTAAGCCAAGACTCGACACTCTAAACTTTAGATAACTGAAATAAACAAACATAAATTTAAAGATAGATGTAGGATGGTAGCCCGTATGTTTTTTTTTTTTTTTTTTTTTTTTTTTTACACTTTTTTTTTTTTTTTTTTTTTTTTTTCATACACTTTTACTCTACCATCCTCTACGATAACATCAAAATACTAGGGATTTATGAGCACATCCCTACACTTGAGTTTTATTACTCTAACACTAATTTGACCCGATTTGAAAAGATTAAAACACTTGGGGTACATTATTACGCAAACAAAGGGAATTTGAATTTAACGTTCCCTTCCGTCATTTCATAAACTTTAACTTTTCCCATGAATCCCAATCATCCCAAAATCAGATACAAAGGATATGACTCGACTTAGCAACTTATGCAAGCAACGGATAATTGAACTAAGGGTTTTGGGTGATAACAATAATGCACTAAAGTGAGTGCATATAGGGTAGGCTAAAGCGATTTGGGTGTATATTTGGGGTGGGGTGTAAACAATGCTCTTCATTGATATTCCGGAAAACCGAAATATCACGAGAACCGCGAAAAGGATAGGCTCGAGGGTTAACTAGGGTATCGTGTACTAAAGATGAGTACAACGCAAAGGGTGTGGGGAATTACTCAACCAAAGTGGAAGAAGTAATTATATTACGGTATCAAACAAGGGTTATCCTAATGCCTCTTATCATTTAGTTATTCCTAACTACACAAGTGTAGCCTCACTTGCGATCTCGAATGCATCACAAAACAAGTTCTAGAATCTATTATACTACGGTTCACACTCTAAGCATTAAAGATGAATGCTTTAATTCCTACTAATCTAAGGGCGATCCTCGCATTTTGGGTGGAATTTGGGTGGTAAAGGGTTTTGTGCTAGTCATGCAACTTCCTATCCGTGAGGCGCTTTTGTTAAGACTAATGGCCCACTCCTATATGTCATGAAAAATTTAAATTTGGTGCCAAAATTACCCTAACCGACATTTTCTCATGGTTTATTACACAATCACAATTGATGAAACAAATAATCAAGGATAAGCATAGTTTCAAAGTTCCGTTTTATTTTCCTCCTACACTTAAACTGAACATTGTCCCCAATGTTCCCGAAAATATCAAAGTTATGATAAAGAAGGTAATTAAAACGAAGAAACTAATACTCCCTGATTAGCTCGGTAGGATCCGTGTAAAGTGGTGGTTAAACTTTTTCCAAGAAGAATTATTGCGTGAAAAGCTCCTTCCAATCTTATGTAACTTCTTCTTGACAAACTAAACTGCACACTTGAAGAGAACAAACGAAACCTTCGCGTAAAATCGGTAATAATAATATATAGACTCGATTTAAACTAAGATATAATGCTTGTGGAATGGATGTTTACTGAATTTCTAAGAAAATTAAGACACGGAAAATTCCAAAATTTATAAGTAGCTCAAAAATGAGAAAAAGTAATCGATGTTTTACTCCTTCACGACGCCGTCAGTTGCAATCTGACGACACAGTTATCCCGACAAAAAGCGGTCTGCGATTTTGGAAAAATTACGGAAAATTTACATCTTTAGAATCTGGAAAAATTTCTGCAAAACATCCATTATGACTCGATACAAGCATTTGACTCGAACAAACAAACATAAATATCTTTTAATTAATTGTTATTCTCATGTTTACGTTTCTTTTGAAAACGTGTGTAATCCTCCCTACACTTATCCCTTATGTAAAATACCTTTATATGCAATTAAGACGAGGTTAAAAACAAAATAAAGCATTTTCACAAATTTAAACATGAGGATAAACAATTAATAAAAGATATATGACACTAACAAGCAAACAATTAAGCATGGGTTGCCTCCCACGAAGCGCTTTTCTTTATTAAAGAGTCTTGTAGCTAGACTCGTAGTCGTGCTCCTACGTTTTCTCATTACCGCCCTCTTGACTCTCTGTTTTCCCTTCATCGAAAGAGTGTAGACGCTGTATGCTCACCGTGGATTCCTTGCCAACGCTGTCAATTATGGCAACGGTTTTGTCTTTTAAATTGGTCTCCTTAACTGTGAAAGGCCCAAACCATCTTGGTTTGTTTCTTCCTCGTAATGCCCTTATCCGAGATCTATACAAGAGCACTTTTTCTCCCTTTAGAAATTCCTTAGGGTCCTTTTGTACCTTAGGTAATGAGGTAGGATTGCTTCTTAACTTTTTATCGGGTTTCCACAATGTCGCATACAATCCTTGAACCATAAAGTCTCTAAGCCCTTTTTCCCAGTCATTCTTCTTCTTCTTAACATTGTTATCTGGGCTTTTCGATTTCCACCGTAATCATTTCCATGATCTTAAGAGGATATCTTGGGACGATGGGTATCCTAGTGTACCCTTCCCGCTTTTGAGTATCATGATGCCTTCTCCGCATTTAATGGTTGCCTTGGCGGTGGCGAGAACGGTGTCCCAAGAATGAGGGGTACGTTTTATCTTCCTCAACATCAATGATCACGAAATCCACGGATAAACAATGTTAGCTACCTCAATTAGAACATCAACAATGATTCCTACGGGTGGACATAAGTATGATTAGCTAAGGAAAGTCTAAGGTCGGTTTTCTTTGGTTTCTCATTAGTTAACTTATTATAGATTGACAATGGCATTATGTTCACATCGGTCCTTGATCGGCCAAGGCATTTATATTGTCTATGTCACCGATACTAACCGGTATCACGAAATTCCACATGGTGTTTCGTTTTCTTGTTAACGGTTTTTATAACCAACTCATACAGAGGTTCCATAGGTAAGCGTCGTATTCTTCTTCCGTCATTTTTCTTCAAGAGCTTCCTAAGAACTTCATTGTACCTATAGTTGTTCACTTGGTTTGCAATGGTTTTCTTGTTAATTTCGTGCTTAAGGTAGTACTCAATGGTCTCGGGTTCATCATTAGTCATGGACTCATCCTTCGTGCTTTTCTCGGTATTCCACATCTCACCCTTGCATTCTCGGGCATGATGGAAACAGGCGTTTACAAATGAAGTGGGAGGGCAATCATTGCTTCTTCGAGCACTTTTTCTGAGCCTTTGTTTTGGTAAATTCAATTACCAAATCCATCATTTCTTTCATTTTGCTTGCATTTCCTCTCTCGCCTATAAACCTCCTCTTCAATCGGCTAATCTCTCTGTATGAGCTGCCATGTACTCCTCATTTGATCCTTGAAGCTTGGTGAAAGTGGTATTGGGAAGTAGAGCAGGCGCCTTGCGGAACCCGGGTTTTGCTCGCGACTTGGGATTACGAAAGAGGTGTGGAGTGGTTGGTGGAGTGGGCGGTTGACGATCTCTCGAGGAATTTGTACAGTGCTCTTTTACGCCTTTCCATAAGATAATCAATTCCTCTCGATGGCACTCAATTGCTCTTGAGTGTATCGGGAGATTCGGGAGGAGTGGATATGGCATTAACTACGTTAATCGGAGTTTCGGAGATTCACTCCAATCTTCGTAGTTTTGATCGTGAGCTCCTTTATGATATCCCATGATTGCTCGCATTAAAGTCATTGAGTCTTCCACCGGCACTCGATCAATGGATCGTCGAGTGATGAAATCGGTATGATCATAGAAGATTTGGATTTGAAGCCAAAGATCAATGCCATGGTGTGGAAGTCTCGGAGTAATTCCTTAAATCGAGTCCATGCTTTGTAAAGAGACTCACCTTGGAGCTCTTTGGAATGTCAAGATGTCTCGCCTAAGCTTAGTAGTTCTCCTCGTGGGAAAAATTGAGCAAGGAAGCGAAGTAAGATCATCCCAACTTGAGATGGAGCCGGGGGAAGTCGCTCAAGCCAATTACTAGCTTGGTCCCGTGAGAGAATTGGAAGAGGCGCAGCGTGGTCTCCCGAGTAGTAGCATCAAGGTCGATGGAATCGGCGATTTTGAGAAATCCTCGAGATCTTGATTTGGATCTTGAACGAAGTCCATGGAATACACATCCATTTTGCACCAACCGGATGGTGTCGGATCGCAGGCCGTAGTTTGGGCTTAGTCGGGAGGCTCAATGGTGTTCCTATAGCCTAAGTGGCTTGGTCTTGAGTATTCACCAAGAGTACGGGCTCTTGGCGGGTCATTTGGTGGTATGTTGATGAATGGTAGTGGGTTATCACCTTCCATGATGAAATGTGATGGGGTTACGAACAAAGGTTACGAAGAAGGGGATAGACTAAGAGAAATCTAAAAATAAGAAAAATTTACTTGATAGGAATCAAGCAAAGAAACCTAAGCGAGGTGGACTACTAACTAGCTATTCTATTCCCGTGGCGCCAAAACTTGATAACGCACACACGTCGTTCGGGGTCAAAGGAACTTCCTTTTCTTGAGCAAGTTTTATAACACCCCAGGCGTTGAACCTAATCGTTGTAGTGTAGTAATTAGGGTAAGCCACGGGTATTGATATCGTTCTCTGGGGAATAGGAATGCTAGTAGGAGTTACTACGCTAAGGTTAAGGTTGAGGAAGATTATTTTTATCTTTTATATTTTATGAAAATGGAAAGGTACGAATCTCGGGTATTGGATTTGGGGGGTTGGTATTTCTACCGATTATTCTACTATTATCTAATTATCTAAACTAAGGTTGTGGGAGTCTATGTCTAATTAATGTGTGCTCGTATGATAGTTTAAAGATGTGTTTACTTAGTTTGTACTACTCCTTAATTATCTCCTATTGATGGTTGAGTGTCACGTCTTATTCCTAGTTGCGTTGTGTGTCTAAAGTTGTAGGGTATGCGTTTCTCCCTAACTCTTTGAACTTACCAAAGGGTCTTGTCTACAAACCCACTAGAGATTATAGACTCCTACTCTAAGGCGCTCTTCGGATGGTTTAGCCTACAATCACTCGGTAATTATACTCTAAGGTTCACAAAGATGAATCAAGCATTAAGTGCACAACGGATGACCTATCGCATTACTAGATCATAAATCAACTAATATAAGAAACAACCAATCAATATTCAATAATTAAGTTTCATACTTCCTAAGCAAACACACAAATAAATTAGCGGGACATGGAGAACATGCAAGCATACACACAAATAATCAAAGACATAATTGAATTAATGAAGCAAAGACTTATCTTGATGTAAGATAGGGTTAAAACCCTAAAATCTTGTACAAGACACCTTAGGTTCGGTTTTAGGTTTTACTCCAAAGACTCTCCACCCAAAGACCGAAAAATTCGGATTCTATATATAAGATTACAATTGCGACGGCGTCACCTTATGTTTAGTGACGCCCGCCATGTCGCCGCCATTAGGGTTTCGTCTTGGCCACGTTAACCTTGCGACGGCGTCACCTTATGACCGTGGCGCGTCCTCTTGACTTTCGGCGTCGTGCGGATTGCATCTAGGCCGTGCGAGTAGCGACGGCTACTCTTTCACCACTAGACGCCGTCTCTTGAAAATCTGAGTTTTGAGTTCGTCCCGTCACAATAATTTTGGGACGGCGCCACCAATAGCACTCGACGCGTCGCCTTCTAACTTCAAAGAATGTGAGTGCCTTGATTTCGACTTTGGCCATTTTCTTCATATATTCGCGCTTTCCGTCCAAATAAGTGCCATTCCAAGATTTTGCCTTCACGAGACCTAAAAGTGAAAAGGAACGATATTAAGCAATAACGGATACAAAAGTGATCAAATAAGGACTTAAACGACCCTCAAAATGGTACCTTTTAAAACCTTATCATTTACTAAAAGATCTCTTAAAACTATCATACCGACACTAACAATCTTTAATGTCTTAAATTGGTCCTTATCATCATTTTCAAAATTAAATCTTGCCACGTCTTTCCCCAAACTCTTTTAAATGATTTAAATCAATTGGGATCACAAATCTCAAAAGGTTTGAAATTTTGATCGGGTGAGAGATCGTGATTTAAATCTCATATCTGTTTTAACGGAATTGGTTTTAGTCCTTTATAGGCACTCCGCCTCCATGTGCCATCGATTTCAAATATACAATGCACATGTTGAGGAGGAGCATTTATCCAAAAACAAGATGAGTATTTAAACACGCCACATTTTCTCCTATGTTTTCTAAACCTAATTAAATCACTTGGGATCCAAAATCTCAAAGGGTTTGATATTTTTGATCGGGGATAATTTGTGATTTAATAATGAAATTCGATAAAGGTGATCGTTTTGATTTAATTGTGCACGCCGCTCGCTCATATGTAGTAAACGCTTTGAATCTTGAAGCACATATTGAGGGGAGCAAATAAACTATCGAGTGCGTAAGCTTTTTAAAGTGATTTATAAAGTACCTTGATTGAGTTTTAAATGGTTTCTTAATGGCTTGTGTGATCGTAAATGTGCTTCAAAAGAACTCTTGCCTCTATGTGATAAAATGATTTCAAATTTCATACGCATATTGAGGGAGAGAATTTTACCATGAAAATCAAATGGCTTTTTCTATGAAAATAGTGATCAAAGAAAATATTTCAAAGTCCTCTTGCCTCCATGTGCTAAACAATTTCTAAATCTTATGCACATGTTGAGGGGAGGTTTTCTAAATGATCAAAACTATTAAGGTACAAAATGCTTTGATCTCGTATCACAAGTACCTTGATTGGTTTTCCAAATGATTTTTCAATTGGTTTAGAAGGAATGAACAATACCAAAAGACCGACCAAATTTACTTTATGCATGGTGTTATAAGGATGGTTAGGTTAGGTATTTGTTCCCACGATCCGCCGAACCGGAGGGATCTACCGAGGACAATCCACTAGATAGTGTAGAGTCCTTAGGTATATTGAAAAAGGAGAAAATGAGAATATGGGAAGAGTGCGGATGAGACGAGCTAGTCTTGGAATAAACCCAACAAGGTTCTAGTAATGAAGTCTCGGTAAGCTTTGAAGGGGTTGAAGAATGAAAAGAAATGAATATGAAAAGGGTGAAAAGAAATAGCCTCCAATAATTCAACCTTAGGGCGAGAATCGGTTCAAATTCATATGCTCTTGGTGTTTACTAAGGTAACATCGGTATTGAAGACAAGACGTCATGGACCCGTGGACGCACTGCACTTCTACTTTCCAAACCACTCAAGTTCCTCTTAAAAGGACTTGTTTCATTCTCACGGGAACCGACATTATCTATCGACTTTCTTTAGAGATTGTTTGTAACACCCGCCTTTTTTGACCACAATATTGTCCGCTTTGCCTTGATGACCACAAAGCGCGTTGTGTCATTGTAAGGCGAATGTTATCTTATGTGCCCAAAGATCTCTCAGCCACGGCCGATGTGGGATTTGCTGGGGTGTCACAATCACCCCCCCAGGGACTCATCGTCCTCGATGAGGTTTGCCCACCATCCCGAACGGCTCGGGGTGGCTCGATACCACTTGTAACACCCCGCCTTATCCGACAACAATATTGTCCGATTTACCTAGGGTGTTACAATTACCCTTGGCAAATCCCACATCGGTGTGGCTCGGAGAGATCTTTGGGCTCATAAGATAACATTCGCCTTTATAATGACACAACGCGCTTTGTGGTCATCGCGGTGGAGTTCTTAGAAATGGCGGTTAAGCGTGCTCATGTGAGGTAATCTTGGCTTGGGTGACTGCGGAAGTCTTCAAATGAGGCCACAAAACAAAGCCGTGAGCTCGCGGCAAAGCGGACAATATTGTGGTCAAAAAGGCGGGTGTTACAAGTGGTATCGATCCACTCTGAGCCGTTCGGGATGGTGGGGCAAACCTCATCGAGGACGATGAGTCCCTAAGGGTGGGTGATTGTAATACCCTAGGCAAATCCTACATCGGCCGTGGCACGGAGAGATGCTGGGCTCATAAGATAACATTCGCCTTACAATGACACAACGCGTTTTGTGGTCTCTGCGGGTGGAGTTCTTAGGAACTGGCGGTTAAGCGTGCTCATGTGAGTAATCTTGGCTTGGGTGACTGCTGGGAAGTCTTCAAATGAGGCCACAAAAACAAAGCCGTGAGCCTGCGGGTAAAGCGGACAATATTGTGGTCTACTAAGGCGGGGTGTTACATTGTTGATATTGAAGAAGGAGACCCTCTGCCTAGTCTCCGGCACAGGAACCAAAAGTGCACTATTGAGACTAGAGCCAAGAGATCATCCACAATATCTCGTTAGGACACTATATTAATGAAGACTTGCTGTTTCACACAATGTAGAAAGTAAGTACATATTAAGAGTCCTACGCATTATCCTTGTGGTATTGCCAGAACATCCGAGTGATATGTAAAATATTCACGATGAAGATGGAAATCCTTCTAGAGCCAACATCAAACAAGCTCTTGGTGGGTGACATGTGAGATCTTCTCGTAAGATCAAGCTTGTGACAACCGGATAGAACGATGGGCGATTCACTCGTGAATCAACCTTGGTCCGAGAAAGGAATTGACGCATACTTTTGGAAAAACCGTTCGATGTGCAAACCTTCTTTTCTAGCACGTCGAATGTGTACTTATGTTTTCAAATTCAAAAGTATCTCGATTGAAAAATACTTTTAGAAAACCGTTCGATGTGCGAATCTCTTCTTTTCGCTAGCACGTCGAATGTGTACTCATTCTCTAATACAAAACGTATTTTGTTTGAAATTTGATCTTTCTCATAAAACCTTCGTCGTGTTGTAAAACTCTTTCTTCAAGCAATACGCGATTGTTTTCAAATCATTTTCATCAATCGGTGAATCTCAATTTGTTGGTTCACTCACTCCGTGTTGTCTTCTTTGAGACATTCGGTTTGAGAAAAGCTAGAACACTACGAAACCCCATCAAGGAGATTCTTAGGAATCCTACGATCACGGGCGAGACTTGTCTTGATCAGCGAGGAACCGTGGGCGTGTACCTCAATTCAACGAAGTGATCAAAGACACTTTCGCGCGCTTTATTGCTAATCGTCGTATGCGGTACACCCCGACGATTGCGGTGATCGTAATTGAGGAGTCAATCCAAAGCCGCATGTTCACAAGTAACCACACTTAATTGAAGAAATCATGATGGTGCATATCTACATAACCCGGTTATGATATTTTTATACTATGCTTCGCTACTCTGCGCAAATATCATGAACCAAGAAGGCTTCCGCTACTCGATGGAAAGATGTCATGATTCAAAAGTGTGAGCATGTCGGTCTAAAAGTCACAACTTCACATGATGGCAACACAATAAAGGGTGATCCGAGATTTAATGTGGTGATGATCTCAATGAAAGCTCAAGATCATCAAAGATGTGGATCGCTTAAAGGCCTCCACTAAAAGTACAAATCAAGACGGACTTTGAAGAATCGCTACTTAAGCACAAAGATTGTCAAATGAAGAATTCAAGTCTCGAGCTCAAGAACGAAGTCAAAGATAGAATGCTAGGAAGCAAAATATATTTCATGGGGTGACCTCCTTTAGGGGGAGATTGTTAGGAATTGGAAATTCCATGTTAAAGAGTCGGTCACCCCAATAATGGTCTAGCATATGTTAGCTCGTAGATTTGTCGTTGTTTACGTTATTTAGCAGATTATTAGTTAGTTTGTAGCGTAGATTAGTTTAGTGAAACACCGTGGAGGAAGGACGGGTCTTTACCCACTGTATCCCTGATCCACAGTCCGATAGGAGGACGTTAGCTTTGTAACTATAAATACCCCTTCCATCCATGGAAGGGGTGGTGCTTTCAATCTAATATTCTACAATTTGTGAAGTAACTCTCTACCAAGAAAACACCCAACTCTCTAACTTTCTCTCTCTAATGGCTAACATGTATTTTGATCTCCCAAGACCACCCGAATCATCAACACAATAAATATTCGATCCTACAGAAGGGCTTTAGTAAATAGATCGGTGAGTTGGTAATCTGTCTTCACGAAAAATAATTCAACCGTACTTTCTTCTACGTGCTCTTTTATGAAGTGGTAACGGACACGAATGTGCTTAGTCTTTGAGTGATGAACAGGACTACATGATATGGCTATGGCACTTTTCGAGTCACAATACATAGGTATTTTATCGAAAGTAAAGCCATAATCTGTGAGTTATGTTCTCATCCATAGAACTTGAGCACAACACGCAGATAGAGACACATACTCAGCTCCAGCGGTTGAAAGTACAGTGCAATCTTGTTTCTTTGAAGACCAGCTGACTAATTTTTCACCCAAAAATTGTGCTCCTCCGGATGTACTTTTTGTCAGTAACTTCATCACTGCGTGGTCCGCATCCGAAAAGGCTATTAGATCAAATTCGGTTCCTTCGGATACCAAAGTCCCATGTGAATGGATGTCTTGGTGCCGAAGATCCGTTTAACCTCTTTGAGGTGCGATTCGGTGAGCTTTGCTCGAAACCGTGCTAATAAACAAACAACAAAATGAATATCGGTTCGACTAGCAGTGAGGTACATGAGTGAACCAATCATGATCCGATATTTCTTCGGATCGATGGGTTTCCCAAATATCGGCTCTAATTTTTGGTGAAGTGACCATTGGTGTAACGACCGAATCACAGCTATCCATACCATGATTTTTCAAAATCTCAGTTGTATATTTAGATTGATTAATAAAAATTACACGAGGGACTGATGTATTTGTAAACCAATAAACAATTTTAGTTCCCCCATCATGGAAATTTCAAATTTGCTTTCATGAGATTTTCAAAGTGTTTTGAAAGATTCGGATTAGTGGACCCAAAAATAATGTCGTCTACGTAGATCTGAACAATCAGAATGTCATTGTTGTATTTTTGAGTAAACAAGGTAGGATCGAAAGTTCCTTTGGTGAAATTGTTTAGGATAAGGAAAGAGGTCAGTTCGTCATACCATGCTCTCAGATCTTGCTTTAAACCATAGATTGCCTTTTTGAGTTTGTAGACGTAGTCTAGATGTTCCATATCGATGAAGTCTTCTGGCTGACACGTACACTTCTTCTTTCAGAGTTCGATTCAAGAACGCGGTCTTAATGTCCATCTGAAACACCGTGATGTTTTTGTGAGCTGCATAGGCTAAGAAAATCCTGACTGCTTCAAGTCTAGCTACCAGCGCGAATGACTCTTCAAAATATATTCCTTCTTCCTGTCTATATCCTTTGGCCACTAGATGAGCTTTATTGTGAATTACAGTCATTTCTTCATCCCTTTTGTTCTTCCATAACCATTTGAGATCAATGACGCGAATGTCAATTGGTCTTGGAACCAAATCCCAAGAGTCATGTAGACGGTATTGGAGAAGTTCCTCCTGCATTGCTTCTATCCATGCATTGTCTGCCATTGCCTCCCGAATGTTCTTCGGTTCAATATTGCTAATTGAGCAAAGGTAAATGCACAAGTCGCAATCGGTGGCAAGTTGGCGTCTCGTCTGACTTGGCCTTGAAGGTTCACCAATAAATTGGATGGTCTTTTGTCCACTTCAGAGTAGAAGGATACCGTAGGTTGAACGTATACTAGTTAGATTGTTCTTGTAGGCTTGAAGATGGTTCAACTAATTCCGTAGCAAACGGGTTGTCGAATACGTCTTCATCTAACATTGCATCGTTTTGGTTTTGAGTTTGTTCTTCTTGAAATGATATGTTTTGGTTTTGCTCATCAACTGCTGGTAAAACTGTTTCAAGAATAGGATTTGCTGAATTCGATGTAGATGACGTTGATGGAGTTAGTGCATTAGTTTCGACTGTGGTAGATGCATCTTCTGTTGGTGGTGGTGGATGATTTTGAGCGGGTGCAGCGGAATGATGGTTTGATGCATTTGTCGATGTTCCACCATAGTATTCATCGAACATTAACTCGAAGAAATCCTCCCATTCTTGTTCATGAGGTGTGTCAGCAAAAGTTGATGGAGCTCTTTGTTGGATGAGTCTTGAACTGATGTGTCCAGTAGTCTGCGGGTTTGGTGCGGGTTCTAATTTGTTTTGATTAGAATCCATTAGGTTCAGCGCGGGTTCTAGAGCGAGTCTCTTAGAAGCCATTTGTGAAATTTCGTCAAAATTCACATTCATCGTCTCCATTATCTTCCTAGTTCTTCTGTTATACACCCTGAATGCCCTCGAGTTATCTGAATATCCAATGAAGATTCCAATATCACCTTTAGCTTTCAGTTTTCCTAGATCTTCTTTGTTGTTCGTTGGATAGCATAAAGCGCCAAACACGTGAAGGTAAGAGATATCATGTTTTCTGTTGTTCACTAGCTCATAAGGGGTTTTATTGAATCTCGGATGGATTAGGGATCGATTCTGAGTGAAACAAGCAGTGGCAATAGCATCAGCCCATAAAAATAATGGTGCACTAGAATAAATTAGCATTGTGCGAGCAGCTTCAACAAGAGTTCAATTTCTTCTTTCAACTACCCCATTCTGCTGTGGAGTTCTAACAACTGATGTTTGATGTGTGATTCCAACATCTTCAAAATAAGATCTTAACTCCCGATTTGTAAATTACGTGTCGTTGTGCATTCTTACTACCCCTACGGAGCTTGAAGAAGTACTTGAATACGCTTCAGAAAGGTGATGATGATGCCTGGTGCTTCGTCTTTTGAACTCAGAAACTTAACCCATGTATATCTTGAGTAGTCATCGACGATAACAAGAATATACTTTTTCCCATTAATTCTTTCAACTCTCATTGGGCCACATAAGTCCATGTGCAACATATGCAACTTTGCTTCCGAACTAGGTACGGATTTGGGTTTATATGATGATTTTTTGCTTTTTCCTTGTTCGCATGATGTACATAAGTGATCCTTGGTGTATTTGAACTTTGGAAGTCCGTTGACGATGTTGTCTTTGGCAAGTTTATTGATAGTGTCGAAATTGAGATAGGATAGTCTTCTATGCCACAACCAGGACTTTGTTCTAGATGCTTGTGTCATAAGACATATCGGTGATGAAGAGGACATTTGGTTTATGTAGATAGCATACAAGTTTGTATCATGATTCCCAGTTAAGAGATCGGTGCCATCCAAGTTTCTAACGAAGCATGCATTTCTCCTAAACGCAACCTCTAATTTCGCATCACGTAATCGCCTGATCGAAACAAATTGTGTCCCAACCCTTGCATAGTAAACCCGAGTGATCAAATAATTTCCAAAGGTAGATCTCCATAACCCATGATAGTTGCTACATGATCATTTCCAAAACGAACGGTTCCCATGAATTTCGATTTAAATTGATCGCCAGACTTGATTCCGGTCATGTGCTTGGAGCAACTGAGTCGACGATCCAAAGACATATTTCGATAACCTGCCAATTATAGAAGAAGAAGTTTTTGGAAACCGTTTTGATTTTGGTTCCTTTGGGTTAGAGGTAAAATCCTGATCACACTCATAGAAGTTTTCTACTGGGTATACTGGTTTATCACTCATTCTACCATTCTGGAGTGTGAAAATTCTACCCGTTGGTTTCCAAATATCATCCCTAAAGTAAAGACTTTGCTTCTTATCAGTAGTATAAGACCTAAATCTTGCAACTAAACTTCCTATTGGTTTAGCATAAGTTATTTTTGGAACGTTCTTCTGAACAGGCTTATCATTCACATTCTTAGAAGCACAATCATCTTGAACATTAATTAACGATTTCTTGCAAGTTAGACAAACAGATTCAACACATTCATTAACCATTGCAAGTTTCATAGGTTCATTACATTCAGATGAAATGTCTTTCTTATTATAAAGTGGTAAATTCCTAGGGTGTTCTTCTACTTTTTTCTAATTATTCAAGCTACTACTCTTAGAGGCAGGCGAGACTCTATTGTTCCTTGTATTGCTCTTAGGCTTTAGTCTGCTGCTCCTAGAGGTGCTTTCTAGTCCTGTAGAAGGTAGGGCACATGCATTAGGATTCACATTTTTATCAAGAGAAGTGGTTTCTGGTTTTGACAAATCTTTTTTCTCATTGACTTTTGGAGGAGGCTGAGAAATAGACATTTTTGGTTTCAAAACCGGTTTCGAAACATTTACTTTCTCCTCAGTCAATGGTTTTGCAATCTTAGTGTCCACAACCTTTCCTTTTTGACATTCCAGCTGAGTCCTCAAAAGATCATTTTGTTCTTTCATGTCCTTCTAGGCACTTTCATACGACAATTTGTCATACTTGCATTCCTCGGTTTTTCGATCAAGTTGTTTAAAATATGATACATTTTCTTTTTCAAGTTTTTCAAGAGCTTTTTCATATTTTGAAACAATTGCGGAGGTCTGAGACTAGAGTCTTTCATGATCTTCTATAGAATATGTTTGTAAAACAATGGACATGATATCAGTAGTTATAACATCTTCGAAGAGAGAATCATTTAAATTTTCCAAAACTTTGATGTGTTCAAAACATTCATTAGCTTTCTTTATCAGGGATTTATGGTCCTTGACAAAGTCACCTGTTTCTTTCAAAAATGCTTGTTCAAAATGAATTACCCTCTCACTGATGTTATTAAGAGGAGTGGCAATTTGAGTTTCAAAAACCTTTTTAAGTTCGTCATCAAAACTAGAAAACCAGTTGTTAGTACTGATGTTGATTTTAGATTTAACAATCTTGTGAAAACGTAGAGGGGGGGGGGGGTGAATACGTTTCAGTTTCAAACTTAAAACTTTTGTATAAAATATAGTATAAACCATTGCATTTGCTAATCTCGACGCGAGGATGCATTTAACGCATTACGGCATGTAAGGCCAACCCCTTGACATCACATAAGATTTCGCAAGATTAATGGTTCATTATAAATCAAGTCTCACCATTATTAGTCCGGTTACTTTTTCTTGATCAAGCGTGTCATAATATGTAAAGTGTTAAATATAGTTTGTGACTATATGAAAGACCAAGTATGTATCACAAACATAGACATCAACCACAATGTAATGCAAGAATAAACGTAAAACGATAAGTAAAAGGATAGACAAACCAACACGAGGATTTATAGTGGTTCGGCTATAAGGACACCTTCCTTCCCTACTCCACTCCCCGAGTCACCTACTCGAGAGTTTTTAAACACTACACCAATCTCCTTATGGCGGAGAAGCCTTTACAACGTCGCTTACACCTTTTTCCGGTACAAAGCTAAATACCGAGTTCTTTCACACCAAGGCGAACCACACCTAACACAACGTCGCCTACCCTTTATATGGTGCTAGGCTAACCACCAAGTTCTTTCACTCCAAGGAGAACTAATCCTATCACAACGTCGCCTACCCTTTATTAGGTACTAGTCTAAGCACCTAGTTCCATTACTATGGAGGAACTACTACCCATCACAACACAACACCTAATCTCAAGGAGATCTACTCCTTGATACAACACCATCAAGGATATCACCATCCTTTGACCCAATACTAATCTATCTTGTACATCGAATCACACCATATTGAATGTACACCTTAGGCACCTTTCACTAATGCCTTTTACTCGATCTCTAGGATACCCATTATGTTTTGTGGCCCAACATAACAAACCTTGTGTTTTATGGCACAAACACATAAACCATCTAGTCTAGTCATAGATACAAGAATATGATAATAGACAATATCCAAGACAATGTGTCTAATGGATATGAAATCCTAAACTAAACATCAAGGATACAAGGCATGATGTAATTAGTCTTCTATGAATGAAGATGACAAGTTTCCCAAGCTTGTTGTAGAAGATCTTCATGTGCTTCTATCTTGTGATGAGTGATCACTTCAGTATGTAAGGAAGCAAGATCTCTAAGCTTGCTTTGGAGGATCACTTCGGGAGTATGCTTACAACAAATGAGAGTTAGAAGCATTATGACCATATGTGATGAGGGTGGATTACATGTTTCCTAATGATCTAAATATGCTAGAGATGGTGGAGAGAAACTATGTGTGGAGGTGTGTGAAACAATGAAGAAATGGCTTAGTATTTATAGAAGAAAACTAGCCATTGTTCCCCGGATCCCACGGATCCCTCCCTTGAGGGACCCGTCCAGTATATTACTGGGGATCCGTGGGACGCTCCCTTTTACCCATGGGTTTTGGGTTATGGGTTGATCCATGGGTCTTATACTATATACAATGTATCTTATGAGTGCAATGCACCTAGTCACGTGGGTATGGGTCAATACCATGGGTTATGGGTTGATCCATGGGTATTAGATTAGATACAATGTATCTAATGGATGCAATGCATCTAGTCAAATGGGTTATGGGTTGATCCATGGGTATTAGATTAGATACAATGTATCTAATGGATGCAATGCATCTAGTCAAATGGGTTATGAGTGCCTACCAAGGTACAATGTTTCTAGACTTTGGGTTTTATCCAACTACATTCAATGTATTTGGTCAATGGGTCAAATACTTAAGTTTCTACCCATTTATATTACACATTATAATACATACTAGTTATGTATATATTTACCCAATATGTAAACACTAGTTGTTATACATAAACTATTTAACTAAACATGTTTTAATGGTTTGTTTCGGGTTTGATCATAACGTAACATAACAAACATGTACGAACCTGTGTTGTAGCATACAAGGACTTGAGTCGTCGAGAGGTGTTGAGACAATATATTATTAGAAGTAACTTATACATTTTACATTATGTATTACAAGTTACATGTTTGTCATCAACAAAAAAAAATGAGAATGTATAGATTAAATATCGTAATATTTGCACTCACAATCTCCCCCTTTTTGATGATGACAAAATATATGTAAAAGTAATAGATAGGTAAAATGTCAAAGTTACTTGTGTCCGTACTTCTTATACATTACCTTCTTCGTTTACACTCTTCTCCCCCTTTTGTCGAAACAAAAAGGGTGTGTCCTTTAAACTTAATTTCTCCCAAGAATGGCGAGTTTGCATCATCCCTAGTGAAGTTAAAATAAAAACACCTTATTGCTCCAATTGGCACACCACGCCAATACCTTCAACACGAAACACTAATGACGAAGCTTAGCAACTCATGACCTTGAGCTTGCACGTCTTCAAAAGGTGGTGATCTCGCCTTTAAGAGGAACCTAGAAAATCACACACAAAAAAATAGAAAGATCCTTTTAATTTTAACCATTATTGCCAACGGCTCAATGGATCAAATTTTTAGGCTTAACCTACATCAAGGTTAGTGTTAAGAAGAAAAGAAAAAGGAAAAATATATGATGAGAAAGTAATCTCCCTTTTGTTGAAACATAAAGGAATTTTGAAGAATGAATGTGTGCATTCTCCTCTTTGACGGTTGCTCCCCCTTGTTAAAGGCGTCAAGTATTTTAGGAAGGCTAAGACGAAATTATTGAAAAATTTGCAATGTTTTAGCTTTGATGAAAAACTCCCCTTTATTGAGAGCGTCAAGTACTCCTAGTGTGTTTTGAAAATCTACAAAACAAAAAGTTAGTGCAAAATTATATTCGTCCTTGGACGAGTAAGTCATATGATGCACTTTATAAATGCTCGACGAGCTCCCCTAGCTTGAGGCGTCAAGAAGAACCTACAAAAAATAATGTAAAGTTCATCCATAAATAGACGAGAATCTCATACACATCAAAGTGTATATATATGAACCTACAAAGAAAGGATTAGTGTCAAAAAGAGAATAATCCTACTACTTGCATCATCATGGTTGGTTTAGAGGTTGTAAGGTTTGTTCAAGGTAAGAAAAATATGCTTAGGGATGAGACGCATTTCATTACGAAATTCACTTGGCTTTTGACAACATAGATGTTTGTGGAGATGGTTGAGCGAACATGAATTGTAGTGGTAGTGAGACACTTGTAGGATGTGGTTGACATAAGTAGCTTGTGGTTTGAGGTTGTGGTTGACACAAGTAGGATGTGGTAGAACATGAGACATACTTTAACACGTAGTTCATGAACTATACCTTGGACATGGTGATAATGATAGAAATCATCATTATGACTTAGAGGTATGGAAGTTGTGGTAGAGGTGATGAAAGGTATCAAGGTGAATCTTTGACTTGGTTGATGACTCACTATAGGTGGTAGACATGATGACTTTGTGAGTAGTGATAAAAGTGGAGTAAAATGGTTAGGATGATGCAAGATTAGGAATAAAATAAAATGTGCAAATGAGCACAACTTGACTTGATGATGAAATCGACCATTGTCATTCTACAAGAATCCAAAAGAGTTAGTACAAAAGGAAAACATTTATACAAATGGATAAATTGTTCACATAAAATCATGAAACGAAAAGAACACGTAAAGGATCATATAAATGTAACTCATTTATAAACATATAAGAAAATGATAATCCTAAGTGTTGAAAAAGTGCTTGTGTGGAAAAAGGAAATTTTAAATGATTATCTAAAGAGATAATGTACCTATTGTTCCACGGTTCCACCGGTTCCCTCACTAGAGGGATCCGGCTAGCTTAAGTCTAGGGATCCGGCTAACAGATGAGGTTAAAAGGAGGTGATTGGGTTCTATCAAGGTCTAGAACCTACATATCCTAAGTTACTCAGTCTATTAAGTGTCTTACATTAAGATGGACTTAAATGATCAAGAGAAAATGATTGATGGTAGCTAATGATTGTTACAGCAAGCATACATGTATACACGTTAAGCAAAGCAAGGAGAGCATATAGAGATCACATATAGGTAATCAAATGAGATCAAGCTCACAAATAACACAAAGGTTTAGCAAACTTAACAAGAACTATTTAAGAAGCCCAAAACAGATTTACGGTCTAGATTAGTAAATCATTTACACTAACAATGACATGCAAGGTATGTGTCTAGAAAGAAAAGAGCACATAATGGTGTTTAAGACAAAGGAGTTGTGAGGTGCTAGTTTAGGACAATCTAGTCATTACGGATGGTGATTAGCATACAATGAGCTTCGTCCATGAAGTCATGTAGCTCTTCTCGATCAAAGCAAGATAATCGCTTGATGAGGCAAGTGGTTGTGATTAACTAAAAAATTAATTTTACAACTTGTTTGATTAGTAATCCTAAGACAATGCAAAGTATTTCCATTGTAAACTTACTTTAGGAAAAAATAGGAGTATAAATTTCTCAAGTGAGAGAATGAATATGAGACTATTACTAGCGGTTCTCAATTACCGCTAAACACGACCATTTTTACGGGCGATTCCACATACCCAACTTCTCTCAAGGAAGCAATTCAACCGTTAGGTCAAATTGAGTTTGTAGTGCAATAAGTTCTCCAGTATTCATTCTCAAGTTAGGAAAATTTATATTCCTACAATGGTCTATCGAAGAGTAACAATGATGATACTTTGCTTCGTTTTTATTAATAATATACTTGAAACAACTAAGGTGACGAAGGTGTCAAAAAATTAAAAGTTGTCCATATGGTGAACAAAAAAAATGGTTGGATGAGCTAGTTCAACATATGTTGTTGGAAAGCTTGAGTTTGGACTTTCGGATATGAACAATTATATTTGTGTTTGCAAAATAATTTACTTGAGTATATCGGATGAAATAATCAAGTTGTCAATCCTACTATGAAGCTTGGAGAGCGATCATGAAAAGGAAAACGGGAGAGTACATCATCAACACAAGTGTAGGTTATGATCCGATGTACATTCTTGTTGTTTTTAGAAAACGATACAAGAAAATAAGAAATCAAGAAATCATATAAGCACATAAAACATTTATGTTTCACACATGACAAACTCAATCAAAAAGCCATTAGGTGTGTTATATGTTTTAAACATTTTTCAATTTATAAAACTAACATTTTTGACACAACTAGATGTTATCCCAAACACTCCTTCAAGTAGCACTTTGATTAGTAGAAAGTTACTAAATCGACAAGCTAGAGAATGAATAGCAAGGTAAGGAAACCACATATGTTATTCAATCAAATAAGCACAAAAGCTATTTGAGATAATCAAATAATCAATTAATGCAAAGAAGATAATTTATCGTTTAGCATAGCATACGAAAGTTATTTTCATCGCTTTGTGTTAAATATAAACATGTATACCAAGCTTGATTAGTTTTTTTTATGTTTATAAATATGATCAAAACTTTAATTCAAAAGAGGACACGTTGTTATTCAAAGATGAAAACATCCGTCTCCAATTAGATCAAAAGTTGTGCAAAAGTTATGACCGAAAAATGACTTTCTATTATAAATCAATGATTCTGTAAACTTTTGTTTTGAATCAGTTTATGAAATCATTTTTAAATGAAAGTAGACTCAAATACGTTTAAAACGATAGGTGGCACGACTTCTAACGCCTTACGGTTAAAAAGTTATGAATTTTTGAAATTCAGACAAAAACTGTCTTCTGTACCACGGATCCCTTGCTTGAAGGATCCGTCGATTAAACTTTGAGGGATCCGCGGATCGACACGTAATTACAAAATGTACGTTTTGAACAGACAAAAAGGTTTAACCTTTGTAGACATTTTAGTGAAGTTATATTAACCATTTTTACCTTTATTCAAGCTTGATTAAGAAGATATCTAACAACAAAACTTCAAAGAAAAAAATCAACAAAACACTTTTCATATTATGCTTGACTTCACCAAAAATTTGATACGAGGACCTTACTCGTTTTGAAAACCATTTGTTTTAAAAACTAGAGCCAACCCGCTCTGATACCAATTGTGAAAACGTAGGGGGGGTGAATACGTTTCCGTTTCAAACTTAAAACTTTTGTATCAAATATAGTATAAACCATTGCATTTGCTAATCTCGACACGAGGATGCATTTAACGCATTACGGCATGTAAGGCCAACCCCTTGACATCACATAAGATTTCGCAAGATTAATGGTTCATTATATATCAAGTCTCACCATTATTAGTCCGGTTACTTTTTCTTGATCAAGCGTGTCATAATATGTAAAGTGTTAAATATAGTTTGTGACTATATGAAAGACCAAGTATGTATCACAAACATAGACATCAACCACAATGTAATGCAAGAATAAACGTAAAGCGATAACTAAAAGGATAGACAAACCAACACGAGGATTTATAGTGGTTCGGCTACAAGGACACCTTCCTTGCCCTACTCCACTCCCCGAGTCACCTACTCGAGAGTTTGTAAACACTACACCAATCTCCTTATGGCGGAGAAGCCTTCACAACGTCGCTTACACCTTTTTCCGATACAAAGCTAAATACCGAGTTCTTTCACACCAAGGCGAACCACACCTAACACAACGTCGCCTACCCTTTATACGGTTCTAGGCTAACCACCGAGTTCTTTCACTCCAAGGAGAACTAATCCTATCACAACGTCGCCTACCCTTTATTAGGTACTAGGCTAAGCACCTAGTTCTATTACTATGGAGGAACTACTACCCATCACAACACAGCACCTAATCTCAAGGAGATCTACTCCTTGATAAAACACCATCAAGGATATCACCATCCTTTGACCCAATACTAATTTATCTTGTACATCGAATCACACCATATTGAATGTACACCTTAGGCACCTTTCACTTATGCCTTTTAATCGATCTCTAGGATACCCGTTATGTTTTGTGGCCCAACATAAAAAACCTTGTGTTTTATAGCATAAACACATAAACCATCTAGTCTAGTCATAGATACAAGAATATGATACTAGACAATATCCAAGACAATGTGTCTAATGGATATGAAATCCTAAACTAAACATCAAGGACACAAGGCATGATGTAATTAGTCTTCTATGAATGAAGATGACAAGTTTCCCAAGCTTGTTGTAGAAGATCTTCATGTGCTTGTATCTTCTGATGAGTGATCACTTCAGTAGGTAAGGAAACAAGATCTCTAAGCTTGCTTTGGAGGATCACTTCGGGAGTATGCTTACAACAAATGAGAGTTAGAAGCATTATGATCATATGTGATGAGGGTGGATTACATGTTTTCTAATGATCTAAATATGCTAGAGATGGTTGAGAGAAACTATGTGTGAAGGTGTGTGAAACAATGAAGAAATAGCTTAGTATTTATAGAAGAAAACTAGCCACTGTTCCCTGGATCCCACGGATCCCTCCTTTGAGGGATTCGTCCAGTGTATTACTGGGGATCCGTGGGACGCTCCATTTTACCCATGGGTTTTGGGTCATGGGTCATGGGTTATGGGTTGATCCATGGGTCGTATACTAGATACAATGTATCTTATGAGTGCAATGCACCTAGTCACATGGGTATGGGTCAATACCATGGGTTATGGGTTGATCCATGGGTATTAGATTAGATACAATGTATCTAATGGATGCAATGCATCTAGTCAAATGGGTTATGGGTTGATCCATGGGTATTAGATTAGATACAATGTATCTAATGGATGCAATGCATCTAGTCAAATGGGTTATGAGTGCCCACCAAGGTACAATGTTTCTAGACTTTGGGTTTAATCCAACTACATTCAATGTATTTGGTCAATGGGTCAAATACTTAAGTTTCTACCCATTTATAATACCCATTATAATACATACTAGTTATGTATATATTTACCCAATATGTAAACACTAGTTGTTATACATAAACTATTTAACTAAACATGTTTTAATAGTTTGTTGGGGGTTTGATCATAACGCAACATAACAAACATGTACGAACATATGTTGTAGCATACAAGGACTTGAGTCGTCGAGAGGTGTTGAGACAATATATTATTACAAGTAACTTATTCATTTTATGTTATGTATTACAAGTTACATGTTTGTCATCAACAAAAAAAAATGAGAATGTATAGATTAAATATCGTAATATTTGCACTAACAAATCTGTTGAAGTTACCCAATTCTAGTTTTAACGTCATCTAAAATGCTTCTAGCGTCACTTTTGTTAAAAGGATTGTTTGAAGACATTTGTTCCATGTTCGAAAATGATTTTGAAACAACAATTGGTTTTGAAACTAGTTTTGAAATTGATTTTGACTCTTTGTTTGAAACACTGGGTGTGATGGAAAACTTTGACTTTTCATTTTGCTAAACAAAAGTAATTCCATAAATTTTGTTATATTTGTTGTAGTCGATTGGTTTTATTTCTGGATTCTTTTGTTTTATTTTTGATCTACTCTCGTCAGTGAGTTCTAACGATTCATGAGAATCACGAACTTCTACGGGTTCATGTTTATCTAACAAAGCTTTTCCATTTGTTAGGAATTGGAAATTCCATGTTAAAGTGTCGGTCACCCCAATTATAGTCTAGCATATGTTATCTCGTAGACTTGTAGTTAATTACGTTATTTATTAGTTAGTTAATTAGTTTAGAGAAACACCGTGGAGGAAGGACGGGTCTTTACCCACCAGATGCACGATCCACAATCCAAGGAGGACGTTAGTATGTAACTATAAATACCCTCTACCTCCCAAGGTAGAGGGTTGGACCTTTCATTCATCTTAATCTAACCTTCTAAGTTTTCTTTCACCTTCTCTCTCTAGAAAGGATCCCACTTTCTCTCTCTAAACTTTTCATAATTCGAACCTTATATTGTTATGTAATGTGTTTGTGAAATCCAATGTGTAACAATTGGTGTTAGAGAGCCATGGTTAGATCATCTCTTACATATAAATTTGGATTTCTAGTAGTTTTTAGATGGTTTTTGAGTTTGAAAACGTTTAGTGGTTTTTGCATCATTTGGATCATTTCGAGTGTTAAAGCTTGGATTTTGATTGTACTTTTGTGTTTAGGATCATCATAAGTGTTTAGGTTTTGATTTGGTAGGCTTGACTCATCGTGGTTGGCTTGTTTTGGATTGAAAAGTGGTGTTTTTGAGATTTTTCTTGCTAGCGACTTGAGTCACGGATTTTTATTCGTGGTAGCGACTTGCTTTGTAAGTGGGTAGCGAGTTATAGTGGTTTTTGGTAGCGACTTGGTCCTAGAGACTTGTCTATTGAGACAAGCCGACAAATAGTATAAGTTAGTGGTTTCTCCACTACGGCTAGCGACTTGGTGAGGTTAGCGACTTGGTTCAGAAATTGTTAGCGAGTTGTAGTGTAAATTGTTAGCGACTTGGACCTTAGCGAGTTGCTCTTTAGCGACTTGTCAGCTTAGCGATTTGGTGCTTTAGCGACTTATGGTTAGCGACTTGGTTCATAGCGACTTGTACTTAGCGACTTGAGGCTTTAGCGAGTTGTTACTTAGCGACTTGGTGACTCTAGCGACTTGTCTTACTAGCGACTTGTTGACTTTTCCTGACAAAACTTCAAACGGCTATAACTTTTGATCCGTAACTCCGTAACTCCGTCAACCTTCGAGGGCTAAATCCGCTCTGAACAGAAGTTATTGAGGTTTTTATGTTTTTAGACCTAAATTTCTCGGGAAAATCATGCATAAACCAATCCAAATCTCAACCAAACAACATCTCTGCTAACCCTACAAACAATTATATGTCCTAACACACAATTTTCTATCATTTTGACAATCCATCAGTCATCTTAACACATTCCATTGGTCATTGCTTAACGGTTTGGTCTTGATTTTAGTAAAATCCCGCGAAAGATTCTAAATCATAGACTTGTAAAATCCCGTACATTCTACCACATCATGTCTTACTCTCTCGACCCGGTGATTTCGAAGTGCTTAAAGCTGTGATCATGAGACAATCATGAGAATATTTGCTACATCGAGCGGTTAAAGATGATTGAATCGATCAATGAGGATGTGATATCTCGGGTTCGGACTGAAAATACGTAAATGCACCACCAATGTTCTTGAATGCTTGTGCAAAGGATAAGGAAAGTTGCATTGAACCTTATCGACAACTTCATTCACACCTCACATTACTTCTATCTATGGAAGTGAACGAGCGATTCTTGCACTTTTCCGTCAAGAATTATCAACGTTCAAGGCACATTATTCTTAAACTTAGAACAATTGGAACAACAACTTGATAAAGAAATGGTTCAAAAGGACAGTTCAGTCTTGCACTTCAAGTGATCTAGAACCAATTTCGGTCATTCATCGATGGGAATTTACATCATATTATGATCAAGACATGACCGAAATGTCTTTCAAGAAAACACTGGAATGGAAATTAGCATGTTCATAGAGACACTTATCCAACTCATTGATAATGTGGGAAGTATATTGAGGAAGTTACTCGAGACGGATGAAAAAGTGGATGAGTGTCTGCACAGATTGAGAGATATTTGTGATAAGTCGGGTAATGTATAAGAAAGATCGGGTGTTCTTGAATGCGAGAATATCGAAACAACAAAGAATGATGTAACCAATTTCAAGAACTCCTGTCACACAAGAAGTGGATGTTGTGGTCGAAAAGGCGAATGAATCTCGGGTACAATCAATAAATTGTTGTGTTGAGACCGGTATGGCACCAGATGTGTAACACCCCCAAAATACCGCAGCGGAAGACTGTGTCACTGGGGTGCTACTTCATAATACAAAGTACAAGTTATAGAAAACGACCTCTAAATGAGACGTTTTGAAAAGTTACAATTCGATTAATAAAATCAGAGTTACAAACAATGAGGTCCCAAAGTATAATACATAAATGTTTCGAATGGTAAATGATAAAAGCATAAGTCTTCAAAACATGTCGTGCGACTCTAAGTTCCATGCAACAGCTATCGTCTTATTGACCTGAGATAAACATGCTAAAGTGTCAACACAATGGTTGGTGAGTTCATAGAGTTTGTTTTGAATAAGTCGAAAAGCCTTTAAAGAATGTTCACATAGCAAAGACATTGTAAATCCACTCAGTTCCAAGTTCCGCCCATACAAAACTTGCAACCTGTGTGTTTACAACCCACTGCTAAAATATAGTACATTTTATAGTTAAGCACACATACAGACATAATATTTCACATTATTGCACTTAGTGTTGCTCCGTCTATATTGGGAGACGTTCAAGTTGGATTGCTCCGTTTATGTTAGGAGACTTATCATCGTCGAGCAGGGGGCCCTCCGTGTCGTTGGGAGACTTATCATCGTCTTATCATGTGAGCGAGGGGACGCTCCGTATATATTGGGAGACTTACCATCGACTTATCATACGAACGAGGGGACTGCTCCGTCTATATTGGGAGACTTATCATCGTCTTAAGTATAACACAATCAAGTATAACGCAATCAAGTATAACGCAATCAAGTATAATGCAATCAAGTATAACGCAATCAAGTATAACGCAATCAAGTATAATGCAATCAAGTATAATGCTTTGAGTATTTGTAAAAAGTATAAAGCAAATGTTTGAGCATGTATCTCCCCCAAAGAGTTTGTAAAACAATTAAACGAGTAAAAGTGGGGCTACGAAATCACCTTAATAAATGTGATATCCAATGTATAACGAACCGATGTATAAGCCGAGAAACCTCTACGCGCAACCTAGAATATGTGTTGAGTCTTAGGTTCTAAAACAACGAAGTGAATGTATAAACATGCCTTATATAGTTATTGCATCAATTATGCTTGGATACTTAATATTTGTGAAGTTGTATAAGTGTTTACGTTTCTTATATTTAAGTTTTCCCCGTCTAGATCTACCCGTTACTTCTAAACCGTAAATGATCATGACTCGATTTTTATGTCCTCGGAAAGGTAATTGAATGTACTAAACATATTAGTGGGCCCTACTGCCCCAGAAATTATTTAACTAACGTGAAATTACCAATTTACCCTTGGATGTACTAGTTATTTCAATCAGCAGCAAACTGTCTCACATTTTTGGTCATAAGTCGAGTTCTACAACTCCGTTTAACGCACGGCCAGCGGCCACGTTCAAGTTAGGGTGTTAGCTACAAATTTTATTCTTTGACCAATAGTTGGTTATATGCAAGTTTTATGAGCTTTACTCGTTTGAAATCTGTTACTCAGATTTGGACACGTTTAGCCGTTTTGGCTCTAGTTTATCCATCGGGATGAGTTACGGCATGAGCCACCTGGCGAAACGACCACAAGACATAGATCTATAATCCTATGTTATTACCTAAATTTTTCAGTCCACGAACTTTACCCAGTAATTACGTTTACAGCCCCTGTCAAGTTTCTGTTTTGCAAAACTAGTCCTTTTGACGATTTCTAGTGGTTTAGTCCATTTATCCAAGCACAATCAACCATAATAAGCATATAAAACATATTAAATACATGAAATAATAGTATTCACAGTAGGCAAATGATAACATAAGAGTTTGCTTACAATCCTTGTGATGAAACAAATCAAGAACCAAGAACTATGACACTAAAACCTAAACCCTTTCAATATGAACCCCGAGCTTCCAAATCCTTAACACATCATGCTAACCCTTGGTAGGCTTGATCTAACCTTGTAAGAACACTTCTAACTCAGCCCTTTTCACCTTGTATAGCTCCTAATCCAACCATGAAATCACCAAATAAACTTAAGAATCATGTATAGAACACTAAGGCCTTTAACTTTGTTGTATAACTTATTGCTTGAAGATCAAAGATGGAAGGTGAGTGTGATTTGTTAATTTCGGTTATGAGAGGGAAAATGAGGAAAATATGAAGTCTTTGGTGAGTTGTCTTGCAAATGAATGAATATAGATAGGTATTGAAGTGTTTATGTAAGACTTTGCATCATGTAAGACTTAGTAACTAAGTATACTTGGACTTGTGATCTATCTTGCATGTTCCTATCCTATGAGTCACATATAAAACGTGTAAGAGGATGAGAATGAAGAGGTGGTATGTTACTTGTGATTTTTAGATAATATCTTGTCTTTATGGAGTGAGTTTTGGTCCGTTAATCGCTAACTGTAAGTCGTAAAGTCACGAAACTTAAAACCGGGTATACTAAAAATATGAAACTTGTAAATATGTTAAAAATTGTTAATATACTCCATATAAGCATATTAAATGAGTGATAAGTTCTATCGGGTTTCTTAAACGCTGCTAAAACTGGAAACGTGGGTCTAAAACGAAATCGCATAAAACATAAAGCTGAAAACGTAAATTCCAAAACTTATGAAAATGTCACAGAAGGTGAAAAACTTATATTTCTCTTGTTTGTAATGTTTTCGGACATATCGGGATGCCTAAAGGTCGTTTAAACCTAAACGTAAATCTCAGACACGGTTTCGTGAAATTTGCAGAAGTGACCCGATTAGTGTCAAACTATCGGATTATTACTAAAATAGGTTAACTTACAAGAATATGAAATAAAATTTTTTGGTGATGAATAGTAAAAATGAATAGTAACTGTGAATAGTAAATTCCCGAGATGAATAGTAAAAACCCGAAAATGCGAATTGTTACAAGATGTTGGATCGATTGACACTTTGAATCTGAGGCTCGAGACGATAAGCTTGAAACATCCAATGTTCGATGACTCTTGTTACACATGATGTGGATGCGATATCGGACTGAGAAATTGAGCAGAGTCATGTAATGAGGTACCCTTTTCTGCTCAACACAATGCATCTACTAAAGTACTTAAACAAACCGATCATGATGTCGAACATGACTTTGATAAATCTTTTATGGCGAGGTGAGTCTAAGATTAAGTGTTTCAAAACAAAAGATATGGTTGATGAAAAGGCTTTTGATGAACTTTCAAACAAATTCTCAAATCTTGAAAAACATTGCATTTCACTTGAAATTGCGATACAAAGTAAAGAAGAAAGTTTTCAACTTAACAAACCATGTAAAAACCAGAACTTCACGAATTCCGTGAACTTTTGAAATTAACACTTTGAAAGCTCGACTTCAAGACAAAGACTCAACCATTTACAATCAAGAAACATATTTCTGTCTTGAATGTGAAAAGTAATTTAGTCATGAATACACAAGACATTGATGCTACTATAACAAGAAATAATGAATTGTCAATTTATGTGGCTAAATTACTAAAGGAAAATGAGTCTTTGAGAAAGCATCACATAGAACTAAATGACTCTGTCAAAGAAGCGAGAACTAATTCAATGGAACAAACAAACCCTTTGATACCAAAGATTGATGAACTCCAAGCTCATCTTCAGGAAAAGAGTTTCGCCATTGTTGCCTTAAAGAATGAGCTTAGAAAAACCGTAGGGAACACTAAGTTTACAAAACCATCAACCTTGGGGAAGCCAGTTTCTCATCCCACTAGAGACCGGTCCGTTGTTAGGCAGCCTACTGCATTTAAATCTGAAAGAACAAAATTTTCAAAAACACAGTTTGCCTCCCAAGTTGATGAGAAACAAGTTTTGTCAAAACCAGTCACTTCACCAGAGTTACCTAAGAATAAAGCTTCTAAGAATAGTTATGTGCATATGAATGCTAAGCATGTAGAAAACAAAACTAGAAATTCTGAGTCTTTTCCACAAAAGAAACATTTTACTAATTCACATGCTAAGGTACAATCCACTAAGACTACTAATGTGACTAAGGTTCAACATGTTGTGAAGCAAAACAAACCAAAAACTTCGCCTAGATGGATACCAACTACTAAATCTTTGGAAACTAGGAATAAGGATAAGTCTTCCACTTTGCATAAGAAGCCTAACAATCCTAGACCTTGCCATAAGTGGATACCGTCTGGTAGATTGTTTAAGGATGCTGGACTTAGGTGGATTCCTACCGAAAGTCAAGTTCGATGACAAAATCAAGGTTGACCGTGAAACCCCAAAGGTTTGGATACTAATGTCACTAACCAATATATATGCAATCAAGCTTGTAATGTTAGTGCGGTAGACCTTACTCAGTTGCAGATACTTCGATCCTTTAATACATGGACTGGTTTAAAGTATGGATTACACAAGGATTGATATCTCATAACTCACGGGTTCAAGTAACTCAATCTTGATATTCTTTTGGCTATGAAGTCTGTTCACATCAGTTCAGGCCTCGTACTTCAGCATTATGGCGTCTGCAGATAACACTTCAGGCCCCGTTCCTCAAAGAAAAGAAAGGTGTACGCTTCAGTGCACTTTATCTTCAGAAGAAGAGAAATCTTCATGTTTATGACCATTCTCATCGACATTCTTCATCAACAAGCTTCATGTTTCTCCCATGATCATTCGGTCATCAAGTGGATCTACGTTCATTGGTGTATATTCTTATTCACTTGCTAAATCGAAAATGGCAACTTCGGATGCAATTTTTGAGGGGGAGAAGAGTGAATATACTAAATGATTATGGATGTTTGAATAATGGTCATACGACTTAATGTTTGATGACTCTCCTCCAACACCTAATGCTTCACTTACTAAGAATAACTGGGATTCATTGTTTAAGATTCATTGTTTTTCAAAGATATGTTTGAGTACTTCCAACCTCCAACGAATGTTGATCAACCAAATCAAAGCTCATGTCATGTTCCTACTGACTCAACTGGTTCACCATCTAAGAAGTACTTCTCAGAATTCTCAAGAAACCTTATCTCCAGTTACTTCACAAGGCGTTGTGTATGACTATCATTGCAGTTGCATTCATGAATAGTTATCCGCTCTTTGGTATTCCTTTGCCAAATCTTCACGGATCATTGTTTCATTGTTCTTTCCTAAATGTGCACTCTGTAAATCAACCACATGAACATTAAGGAAAATGACTTCCTCATCCGCTTAAAAATATTATTGGTGAATCTTCCAGATCAGTTTCTACATGTATACCTTAAGGAAGAATGCATTGATGTTGAGGAATCATTTGCTCCGGTTCATTCAGTGGGTCAATGTACATGCTATTGTATGTTTATTCACGTGTTGGACATTTGACACAAGTTGATTACTTCGAAGTTACTCATTTATCACTTATTTGAGGTTGAAGTTCACGTTCACAAAGGCGTGTTCTTAGTTGATAACTTGCTCGGGCTTAAGAATCAGAGTTGAAGACTTGGTTTATCTAGTTACCAGCAGTCGGGGTGGTTGGTTGAAGACCTGGTTAACTATCACTATTAGGAGTTACGTTGTTTTACTCAGTGTCACATGCATATGACAATGTGGATAATCTCAAGAGGTGTTAATGTCTCATACTTTGTTTGAGTAGTGAGTACTTAGAGATTTGCTTGAAGCATAAATTCTCGACACCGTTCTTCCATCATTAAGTGCAAGCTTAAGATACAAATGCGGGGAATTCGAATTCAGTTTCAAGTTTGGTATATCGGGTTTTCTTCAACAGTGGTCACTTCAATTTGTCTACATATGGGTTGATAAAGATAGTCTGAGAGAGTTTCTGTAGTAGTTGATTCAGGATTCATTTGGGCTATTTGAGTTCTTCTCACAAGATTTCATGTCTATAGGTATATTATGTTTTGCTGATTCTAAGGTATCAAAACCAACAAGGGGGAAGGAGACATATATCTAAAAGCACAACGAGTACACATGATGAACTTAACACTTCTACCTGATTGAAGTTATCCCGGAAAGACAATGGTCATAACCGTAGAGAAACTCAGTGTTTAACTCGTAGCCTTTGGGTAAATGGTCTCTAGAGACTTTTGGTATGTGTTACTTCAGTGTTCAGTTGGAAGAAATGTGAGAAGAATATTTGGTACGTGAGATGATATTGCTTATCGACAACTTCTATATGACTTATGATAAAGTGCTTCCGGTTAGTGCTTCATGTACACAATGTAATGATGATTCGATGAAATCGCAACCATCGGGGAGAGATATGTACATCGTGGTCGCAAAACATATTCACATGATCGTGCTTAATCGCTTATTCCGAATTGACATCCGCAGAGAAGATCGATGATTCGATTCTTGATGTTGTTGTCTCTACTACGGTTGGGTACTTATGTACATTATAGGTCGATTGGTTATATGGAAGATATCTGGAATGCACTAGGTAAAATGAAGATGTTGATGTATTGTTCCCCTGAATAGACAACTGGTCAATCTCGAAGAGTAATGTGTACATCGGAGAGGCACAACAGGTTCATGTGATCGGAGTTCTTCAGTTATTTTGGATTTGATAACCACTGAGACGATCTATGTTTCAACTTGTTACTTTGGTGTTCTCGTGTTCTTCGGGGTGCAGAGCTTCATTCAATGAGACTGTTTTCATTCATTTCTACTTCTTGGGAAATGGTCTTTATTCTTAGTTTGTTGGTTTGAGGGGAAGCTACCAAAGATTCACTTTTTGAAGGCTTAAGTTCTTGCGACGATTCAAGAGCCTCGAATGCTTTGGTGGTGAAAGTTTAAGAGATGATGACTTCTATCTTCTACAATGTGCGAACAATTTCCTTATCTCGGTACTCGTATCATCATCTTCTTAAAACTATTTCTCTATCTTTGTAAATACTTTTCAAAAAGCAAAATACAAAATTATAAAACCAAAAAAAAAAAAAAAAATCAGAAAATTGAAAAATACCAAAAATATGTTTTCTCAAGACATGTCTTCTGGTATCGATAACATCTACGGTCTTAGAAATGTCATTCAATAATGGCAAGGGACTTTAGATGAAGTTCGAGCAGGAGGTGTACATATTTCTTTCTAAACATGTCTCAAAATATGGTTTACAGTTATTTCAGACTGTAACCCGGGCTTCAAAACTATGGCTTACAATTATTTCAGACTGTAACCCGTGCTTAAAACCATGGCTTGCTATTATTTCTGATAGCAACCCGCTCTTCAAAGAGGAAAGTGCTGCGCTAAACCAATTTTCAAATATTTCGCGCACTTATCCTAAAACAAAATGAGGAAAGTATGTCGAAGGACTGCTGTTCCCACAAAAATGTTTTTCCGTCTAAAAATTTTTCAGAAAAATATTTGTTGTATTCAAAAATTGGTGGAAATGAGTTGCTTTCAAAACAATCAGATTTAGAGTTTTTATGAAATTTGCAAACTCAATCAATGACTTCAGCGCTTATAAACTTTTCAGAAATTGAGTCATTGATTGAGGGGGATAATGTTTTCAAATCTATATCATCTAACGGGCTTTCTTAATTATCCTACGTGCTTAATTAAAAATGATATTTGCCTATGTCGAAGGACTAGGAATTTAGGATATGATTGTTAGGTTTAGATGATTATAGTTTGATGAAACACGTTATTCCCATGCCTTATATGAACTGATTGATATGTTGAATTGACTTTTATTAGTCGATTGCTGTTTGGGTGATGTCGACCACCATATATATGTATGTGTGTTCACTAACATATGCAGGTATATTGGTATATAAGAATGTTCTAGATCCGGATCCCACACATGAAGATGATTGGATGCCGAAAGGAAAGGGTAACTATATCTTGGGTTGACAAATGAAGAAACGGAGCTTAATTGGACTTCTATGGAGAGTTGGCATAAATGCAACGTAAGAGGTCTCACTGCATTAGCAGATGGTTTTCTTCTAAGTGATTGAAGAAACGGAGCTTAATTTGACCTCAGTTGGCATTCAAAATGCAACGTAAGAAGAAGTCTCACTGCATCAGAAGATGGTTTTTCTTCCAAACCCTACAGCAACAACAACGGAAGCTTCTCAACCACCTAACGTATCTTGTGCAGGAAAAAGTAGTGATGATACCATTTTCTAAAACTTTGTAAAATATTGTTTTGAAAATGGAAAAATACTGTTTTGAAAATTAATCGGATTCAAAGTTTTGAAATCAACCGGACTCTTATTTTGTCAAATCTTAAGTGATTTCAAATTAAATATTTTCAAACGATATTTCATCTATCAAGTCCGTTTGTACAAATTAAAGTGGTGATCTAAAGATTTAATGTTATGTCATGGTATGATTTTCTTTAGAATCAAGATCTTTCAAAATGAAATTTTTACTCGTCTTGTTTGATTGTGAAATTGTTTTATTTTACCTAAAGATCTCTTAAAACAATCATACCGACACTAACAATCTTTAATGTCTTAAAATGGTCCTTATCATCATTTTCAAAATTAAATCAAGCCACGTCTTTCCCAAAATCTTTTAAATGATTTAAATCAATTGGGATCACAAATCTCAAAAGGTTTGAAATTTTGATCGGGTAGAGATCGTGAGTTAAATCTCTTATCTGTTTAAATGGAATTGGTTTTAGTCCTTTAAAGGCACTCCGCCTCCATGTGCCAAACGATTTCATACACAATGCACATGTCGAGGAGAAGGATTTATCCAAAAACATGATGAGTATTTAAACCAGCCACATATTCTCCCATGTTTTCTAAACCGTATTAAATCACTTGGGATCCAAAATCTCAAAGGGTTTGATATTTTGATCGGGGAGAATTTGTGATTTAATAATGAAATTTGATAAAGGTGATCGTTTTGATTTAATTGTGCAGTCGCTTCTCTCATATGTGCTAAACGCTTTAGAATCTCGAAGCACATATTGAGGGGGAGCAAACAAACTATCGAGGTATGAAAGCTTTTTAAAGTGATTTATAAAGTACCTTGATTGAGTTTTAAAATGGTTTCTTAATGGCACTTGTGATTGTGGATGTGCTTCAAATTAACTCTTGCCTCTATGTGATAAAAATGATTTCAAAAATCCTATGCACATATTGAGGGGGAGAATTTACCAAAGAAAATCAAATGGCTTTTTCTATGAAAATTGTGATCAAAGAAAATATTTCAAAGTCCTCTTGCCTCCATGTGCTAAACAATTTCTAAATCATATGCACATGTTGAGGGGGAGGTTTTCTAAATGATCAAAACTATTAAGGTACAAAATGCTTTGATCTCGTATCACAAGTACCTTGATTGTTTTTCCAAATGATTTTTAAATTGGTTTCAAGGAAGAATGAACTGTACCAAAAGACCGACCATTTTACTTTATGTATGGAGTTATAAGGATGGTGAGGTTAGGTATTAGTTCCCACGATCCGCCGAGCAGGAGGGATCTACCGAGGACAATCCACTAGATAGTGTAGAGTCCTTAGGTATGATGAAAAAGGAGAAAAGTGAGATATGGGAAGAGTGCGGATGAGAGACAGAGCTAGTCTTGGAATAAACCCAACAAGGTTCTAGTTATGAAGTCTCGGTAAGCATCAAGGGTTGAAGAATGAAAAGAATTGAATGTGAAAAGGGTGAAAAGAAATAGCCTCCAACAATTCAACCTTAGGGCGATAACTGGGTTCAATACATATGCTACCGGTGTTTACTAAGGTAACACTGGTATTGAAGACAAGACGTCATGGACCCAATGACGCACCGCACTACAACTTCCCAAGCTACTCAAGTTCCTCTTAAAAGGGGCTTGTTTCATTCTCACAGGGAACCGACATTATCTATCGACTTTCTCTTAGAGATTGTTGATATTGAAGAAGGAGACCCTCTCCCTAGTCTCCGGCATAGGAACCAAATGTGCACTATTGAGTCTAGAGCCAAGAGATCATCCACAATATCTCATTTAGGACACTAAATTAAAAGACTTGCTGTTTCACACAATGTGGAAAGTAAGAATATATTAAGAGTCCTACGCATTATCCTTGTGGTATTGCCAGAACATCTGAGTGGTATGCAAAAGTATTCACGATGAAGATGGAAATCCTTCTAGAGCCAACATCAAACATGCTCTTGGTGGGTGACATGTGAGATCTTGCAAAAGATCAAGCTTGTGACAACTGGATAGAAACAATGGGGCGATTCATTCTTGAATCAACCTTGGTCCAGGAAATGGATTAACGGATACCTTTGAAAAACCGGTTGGTGTGCTCAAACTCTTTTCTATTGCACATCGACTGTGTATTAAGTTTTCAAAATTAAAAGGGTATTTATGATTGAAATTTGATTTCTCTTATAAAACCTTCGTCGTATTGCAAAACTCTTTCTTCAAGCAATACACGATTGTTTTCAAATCATTTTAATCAATCGGTAAATCTCAATTTGTTTGGTTCACTCACTCCGTGTTGTCTTCTTTGAGACGTTCGGTTTGAGAACAGACTAGAGCATTGCGAAACCCCGTCAAGGAGATTCTTAGGAATCCTACCGATCACGAGCAAGACTTGTCTTCGATCAACGTGGAACCGTGGGGCGTGTACCTCAATTCAACGAAGTGATCAAAGACACTTTCGTGTGTTTTATTGCTAATCGTTGTTTGCGGTACATTTGGACGGTTGCGGTGATCGTAATTGAGGAGTCATTCCAATGCCGCATGCTCACAAAGATCCACACTTAATTGAAGATATCATGACTTGCGCATATCTACGTAACACGGCTCGATATTTTATACAATGCTCCTACTACGCCGCAAATATCATGAACCAATAAAGCTTCCGCTACTCGATGGAAAGATGTCTTGATCCCGAAAGTGTGAGCATGTCGGTCCAAAAGTCACAACATCACATGATGGCAACACAATAAAGGGTGATCCAGATTTCTCGGGTGATGATCTCAAAGAAAGCTCAAGATCATCAAAGATGTGGATCGGTTCAAAGGCCTCCACAAAAGTACAAAACTATGCGGACTTTGAAGAATCGCTACTAATGCACAAAGATTGCGAAGTGAAGAATTCAAGTCTCACGAGCTCAAGAACGAAGTCAAAGATAGAATGCTAGGAAGCAAAATGTATTTCATGGGTGACCTCCTTAGGGAGATTGTTAGGAATTGGAAATTCCATGTTAAAGTGTCGGTCACCCCAATTATAGTCTAGCATATGTTAGCTCGTAGACTTGTAGTTAATTACGTTATTTATTAGTTAGTTAATTAGTTTAGAGAAACACCGTGGAGGAAGGACGGGTCTTTACCCACTGTATGCCTGATCCACAGTCCGAAGGAGGACGTTAGTATGTAACTATAAATACCCTCTACCTCTCAAGGTAGAGGGTTGGACCTTTCATTCATCTTAATCTAACCTTCTAAGTTTTCTTTCACCTTCTCTCTCTAGAAAGGATCCCACTTTCTCTCTCTAAACTTTTCATAATTCGAACCTTATATTGTTATGTGATGTGTTTGTGAAATCCAATATGTAACACCATTATACAAAACATTCTGTTCTTTCTAAGCTTTCTTGAGTGCACAAGGAGTTTTGTTACCAAGAGCCATTTTTTGAGTTGTATGAAAATACGGATTCGTTTGATTTGTTAACATATTGACTGTTTGAGCTGAATGACCCGTTGTAATAAGCAAATTTTCCAATTTGTTGATTTTTTCATTTTTCTCAAGAATTTCATCAAGAAGATAATCTTCTCATTTTGAAAAATCAGCGATCAACTTTTTCTTCTCTTTTTCAAGATCAGAATAAGTTGTTTTTTGTTTAGAAAGTTGGTTTTTAAGATTAGAAATTTCCTCGTTTAAAAATTTATTTTAAGCTCAAATTATCATCAAGTGTGTCATACTTAATTTGCAATTGTTTTTCTCTTAAAATGGAATTTCGATAACCAAGCTCTAATTCTGACTCTTTGTTTTTGTGAAATTCAAATGCTTTAGCGTTCTCCTTGTACCTCTCAAGCTCAGCGGTCAATTTCATTCGCGGCCTTAACATCGCGATTGACCTTTTTCACTTTCTCAATTTCAATGCCACAATTATTAATTAATGATTCAAATAAGGCACGTGTTTCCTCATCAGTCTTAGTATTTTGTGCCACACAGCCTCCACTAGGATCCACATCTGGAGTTTCAGAGTTAATATTGCTACTACTTGGATTGTCCAGGTATGTATCATAAGTAGGTGTTGGCGTCACAGAATGTTGTTCCTCATGAGTAAACACATCAAATATGACATTGTTATAGCATGGATCAATGATTGGTACCTCAGATACTTCATTGGCGTCATAAACAGGAGGTATGTCGGAATCAGTGTCGTACGTAGCCTCCTGAAGATTTGCCATGAAGATGCAGTTTGCATTGATATCCTCACACTCTTCCATTTCATCCATAATAGCTATAAAGTCATGTTCCTCAGCAGTCAACTTCATCCCTGCTTCATTCTTTTGTGCCAACATCAATGCTTTATGAAGATACGCAGAATCCGTCTTTTTCGGCTTAGTAGGACAATTCCTCGCGATGTGACCCACTTCTTGACAGTTGTAACACGTAACCCGATTAGCCTGATTCACATTTCCATAATTACCAACGACTGGAGCTGCAACATTCCCATTCTAATTACCCACTGCTCTATTCCCAACATTCTGACCCATCTGATTTCCAACATTCTGACCCAACTGATTACCCTGATACGGAACTTCCTAATTACACATGTGAAATCCAGTAGCATATCCCTGTGAATTCCCAATAACTCCAACCATTTGTCCTTGATGACCCATTTTCAAAGACGGCTGTGCAATTTGCCTGTTGCGAGAGTTAGATGAAATCCTTTGGTTGTTTTTAGTTGGTATGGAATAGCATCCTTTGAATACTTTAGTCAAATAAGCAAATGCATTTGACAAAGCCTCTGTTTGTTCAACTTCAAGGTCGGTGATTCCTTGTTCCTGGTATTGTGAATACTGTTGTTGTTGAATGACTTGTTGTTCTAGTGGATAGAATTGTTTTTGAGAGATAACAGCTTGTGGTTGTGGAATGTATTGCTTCAAGTTGTTGTTAATGGAAGATGATGAGGGTTGTTGTTGAGTGTTCACTGGAGATTGTGATTTTGCAATTAGTGCCAACGGATCATGATTCTTTGCGAATCTTTCTTTCCTTAAATCATTGACTTCAGCTTGGTTTTGTTTCAAAAAATCGTAGAGTTGATCAAAGTTCACATGATGTAAGTCCTTTGTTTGATTGACAATAGTGACATAGCGTCCCCATTCTTCTTGAAGATTGTTAAGGAATTTGATGTTACTCACGATAGTCTTGGGTGTCAACTTGTTTCTGATAAGCTCATTCATCAAAGTGCAAAACCTTCCATAGTAGGATTCAATGGATTCTCACGGGTGGATGTAAACTTCTCCCATTCGCTTAGCATCTTGTTCTCCATGTCTTGTTTACCAATTTCGTTCTATAACATAGCGCTAACACGTTCCCACATATCGTAAGCAATTTCACACCGCTCTGAAAAAAGCTTTCTCTTGGTAAACCCAGTTGTACGATGTGTATTGCCATGTCATCTGCTTCGATCTGCTTCTTATCCTTTTCAGTGTATTCTGATTCATCTTGATCACGGAACGATGGTAGGACGGGAGGTGTTGTATCAGGAATTCTAGGGTCTAGGACTTGTCGAGGCTTGAAGGGTCCATTCGTAATGGATTGAATCATGAGTTTTCCATTAGGTTTGGTTTTGATGTAGCGAAGCATACGAATTGTCCATTGAAGATATCTACCTTTTTCCAGCATAGGAGGACGGTTTTTAGCACCGGCTGCATGAATGTCTTGTTGAGTTTCCATTGCTGAAGGTATTACTGATAAAGTTGATGTAGGATCGATTCAACGATAAAGGAGTTGTGTTTGATGAAGATTAAGCTCGGTTGTTGTAGTGAAAATTGGGTCTGAAAACTTAAAAACCTCAACAACTTCTGTTTGGAGTGTTTTTAGGACTCGAAGGTTGGTTTATTCGGCATGCCAATCTCCTCGTTCTCATGGTCGTTTTGATGGGTAGAATGCTGAAAACGGAGTTACGATTCAAAATTTATGGTCGTTTGAAGTTTTGCTGAAGATCTTACTCGTAAACTTGTTCTTAGGCGTAGGATTTAGTGCTTAGGCGTAAACTTCCTTAGGCGTAGACTTCCTTAGGCGTAGGATGAAGCTTATGCGTAAACTCTATCTTACGTGTAAACTTAAGGTTAAACGTAAGCTTATGCGTAAACTAAACTCTTATAAGTAAAGTACCTTACGCATAAGATTTAACTTAGGCGTAAAGTGCTTACTCGTAAGCTTTTAGGCTTAGGCGTAAGATTAGCTTATAAACCAAAATCCTTCACACTTGTCCAAGTGTGAGAGATATCCACAAGTCAAAGTATTTTTCAGGCTTATCCAAGCAAGGAAAACACTGAGTAACCGTTGTTGCTCAAAGATTCTTCACCAAATGCTTAAGCGTAAACCTTAGGCGTAAAGTTCACTGCTTACGCGTAGACCATAAGCGTAGGAAAAGGGTTTTGACTTTTCCTTAAGCGTAAAACTAGGGTTTTGACTTTCTGTACTTGAAATCCTTACGCGTAAACTGCCTAGATTTTTGCAAAAACACGATTTTTCACTCAAAAACACGATTCCAAATGATTTCTTTTGCACAAACTTCTTCCAAAACACTTAAATATCAATAAAAACTACAACTTTAGCTTAAACAACACGTAAAAATCAAAACTTTATGCAAAAAGGACACGTTTTTAATGAAAAACGCAACTTTTGTGTAAAGTTTCAACAAAAAACGTAACACAAACACTCCTAAACCATTGTTAGGAGATTGATACCAATTGTAGGACCTTGTTTTTCTCAACCTTATCACGTTACCTAGCTTAGCACACGAGTATAACACGTAAAACACAAACACTTATGCATAAAGATGAAACAAGAAAGGTGGTGACTTGATGATGTATTATGCGTATGTGTAGAGAGAAAGATGAAAACAAGAGAAGTTTTATTTCAAAGAAAACACACACTTACACACTCAAGCACACCCCTCAAATGATACATTTGAGGGGTATTTATACTCTTAAACAAAACGCCTTAATGGGCTTGGATTGGGTTGGATTGGATTCTAACTTACATAAGGCTAACTTAACTTAACTTCTAACCATTTAGCTTAGCCCAATCCACGAGCTCGTTGACTATTCTATTATGATATCTAACACACGTTACAAAGTTCCTAAACGTGAATGGCCATCACTTCTATTAATTAGTATTAAGGCTAACAGGCAATAAATGCCAAGTGGGATGAGGTAAGGTTGAAAGGGACCCATGACTTGTATAACAGAAGGATAAAGAGACATATATTCCTATATTAAATTGGTAATTTTACCAACCTAGGACATTAAGTAACTGAAATACATAGAGCATTTAGTTACTCATTCAATGCTCAATATCCAAAGTCAGGGATCCTGAATGAGTCTTACTCATTCAGTGAGAAGATGATTTGGGTTTTATTCAGGGATCAGGAACCATTTCAGAGAACTTTGCTGAGATTAGGACTGATTATCAGGTTGCTGACTTTCAATGTCAAGTATTCCCAATTCAGCTTTCAGTCTCATGAAGGTAGGTTCATCCAAGGGTTTGGTGAAGATATCAGCAAGTTGATATTCAGTAAGGACGAAATGGAGTTCAATGTCTCCTTTCATGATGTGGTCCCTGATGAAATGATATCTGATATCAATGTGTTTGGTTCTTTGGTGAAGGACAGGGTTGTTGAAGATTGCAATGGCACTGGTGTTGTTACAAAAGATGGGTACCATTTTGTAATGGATGTCATAGTCACTGAGTTGACTTTTCATCCATAGTACATTGGCACAACACCCTGCAGTTGTTACATGTTCAGCTTTAGCTGAAGACATAGCCATTGATTGTTTCTTTTTAGCACTCAAACAAACCAGCTTTCCTCCAAGAAATTGACAGGACCCTGAGGTGCTTTTCCTGTCCATGTTGCAGCCTGCATAATCAGAGTCAAAATATCCTTTGAGGTCAAACCCTGAACATTTTGGATAGTAAAGTCCAAGGCTTGGTGTACCCTTCAGGTATCTGAGGATTCTTTTGGCTGTTATGAGACGAGATTCTTTAGGATTGGACTGATATCTTGTTATTAGACAGACTGAGAATTGTATGTCTGGTCTGGAAGCAGTTAGATACATCAGTGATCCTACTATTCCCCTGAAATGAGTTTGATTTACTAATTTGCCAGTGAGATCAGGTCCAAGATTATTTGGAGGGACCATTGGAGTCTTCACTGAGGCACAATCAGATATCTCATATTTCTTCAAGAGATTTCTGGTGTATTTCTCTTGACTGATAGTGATTCCTTTATCAGTTTGCCGGATTTGTAGTCCAAGGAAGTATGTGAGTTCACCCATCATGCTCATTTCAAATTTCTTTGTCATCAGTTTTTCAAATTGTTTGCAAAGAGTATAATTTGTTGAGCCAAAGATGATGTCATCAACATATACTTGGACTAGTATCACATCTTGCTTTGTCCTATAGATAAACAGGGTGTTGTCTATCTTTCCTCTGACAAACTTGTTTTGAATTAGGAAGGCTGAGAGAGTTTCATACCATGCTCTAGGAGCTTGTTTAAGTCCATATAGGGCTTTTTCAAGCTTGCAGACATAGTCAGGGTATTCACTACTCTCAAAGCCAGGAGGTTGCTGAACATACACATCTTCCTTGAGTTCACCATTCAGGAATCCACTTTTTACATCCATTTGGTAAACTTTGAAGTTCATGTAGGTTGCGAATGCAAGGAAGATGCTGATGGCTTCCATTCTTGCAACATGAGAAAATGTCTCATCATAGTCAATGCTTTCTTGTTGACTGTAACCTTTGGCTACAAGTCGGCTTTATTTTTAATGACGATGCTGTTTTCATCGCTTTTGTTTACGAAAACCTACTTCATTCCTATGACAATGACATCCGAGGACATTTGATCAAGGCCATGACCTTGTTTTATCAAACTTTTGAAGTTCTTCTTGCATAAACCGAACCGGCTTGGATGTTTTAGAGCTTGATGACACTTTTGGGTTCTATTTCTAATAGAAAATCGGCATATAGACATTCATTGGTGAAGTTGTTTGTTAACTTAGCGACCATGCTTCTAGTGAGCATGCCTTGATGGGTTAACCAATGATGTTCACAAGCTCAATGTCCTGAGATCTTGTCCACTTACTTTGTGGTCTAGGATCTGAGCTTGAAGAGGTCACTGGAAACTCAGGAGTGAGTTCAGGTGCAGGAGCCACAAAATCATTTAGATCATCTGTTGAGCTGCTTTGTTCAGGTTGGGGTTCTTGAATCACAGGTTCATGAACATTTGGTTCAGTATTACCTATCTCAGTAGGGACTGATTGGTCATCAATGAATTCACTAATAGTAGGTTGAGAAGGTTGTGGGGTAAGACATAGTATGAGATATCAACATCAACTTGATATGAGGAATTGATTTCAGTGTTGAACTCATCAGGAGGGTATCTTGATGATTCATCAATTCCTATTTCCTCTACTGAGGTATTGATGAATATGATGCTTTCTGAACTTTCATCAAAGGTGACATGAAAGGTTTCCTCAACTTGTTGTCTTCGGGTGTTAAACACCCTGAAGGATTTAGAGACCAGTGAGTAACCCAAGAAATATCCATCATCAGCCTTTGCATCAAATTTGCCTAAGTGATCCTTGTGATTGTGAATGAACACAGGACACCCAAACACATGAAAGTAGTTGACATCAGGAAGTCTTCCTTTGAAGATCTCATATGGGGTTTTGTTATGTCTTTTGACAATGATTGACCTGTTTTGAGTGTAACGGGCTGTTTTGACTTGATCCATAAGTGCATTGAGAGTCTTGAGCCATTTAACATAGTTCTGGCAGCCTCAATGAGAGTTCTGTTTTCCTTTCAGCTACACCATTTTGTTCAGGGGGTGTAAGGAGATGAAAATTTTTGGGAAATTCCTTTTTCATTACAGAAGCTCTCAAGCTCTTGATTTCTAAACTCAGTACCATTGTCAGTTCTAATTTGTTTTACAGTAATGTCATTCTGATTTTCAATCTTCCTGATGAATGACATTATGGTTTCAGCTGCCTGACTCTTTTTGGAAAGAAAGTATACCCAAGTGTATCTTGAAAACTCATCAACAATGACAAGTGTATACTTCTCATGCTAGATTGATCTTTGAATGACTGGTCCCAAAAGATCCATGTGTAGGAGGTGAAGGCAGCTTTTGATGGATAAATTTTTTTTTTGTTTTGATTGATGCTCTGTGATGTTTTCCTTTTTCACAGGCTGAGCATGGTTTGTCTTTAGCAAAAACCAGTGATGGTAAGCCAAGGACTTTATTTTGTTTTGCCAAGTTGTTGATGTTTTTGAAATTTAAGTGAGAGATTCTCTTGCGCCACAGCCAGTTGACAGTTTCAGTGGCTTTGGCAAAGAGACAAGTTCCATCTTGAGAGAGTGTTGACATGTCTAACAGATAAACATCATCTCTCTTAGGAGCTATCAAAACAACTTCTTTGTTGGCATTGAAAATGGTGCCTTGTTTGTCATTGAATTGCACAATGTACTTTGCATCACATAATTGGCTGACACTAATGAGATTGTATTTTAGACCATTGACATAAGCTATCCTAGAGAAAACTATTCCATTGCAGTTTACTGAACCATAACCCTTAGTGGGACATGATGAGTTATCACCAAATACTACCTTAGGTCCTGGTTCCTTTACATACTTGTGCAGATACTCCTTTACACCAGTCATGCTTCTTGAACATCCACTATCTAGATGCCAAATAGGCTCCCTGACGTGTCTCTGCACAAATAGTAAACTTAATTAGTTTCTCTTGCTAACCCACATGCTAGTGGGCTTGGGTCTAAAAGTCTGCTTGAATTTGGCAATTGACTCATGGTCAGTGGTTGAGTGCATTGTGCTACCACAAGTTTTGCATTTTCTGACTGAGGATGACTCAGTGATGCGGGGTTGCTTTGAAATTCTCCTTGCTTAGATGACACTGTCATGCTGGGATGTCTTATGAGCTGGATTTCCGCAAATATCACAGCAGGTGTTCATGAGATAATCATCAGGATGATGATCATTAAAGTCACAGTGTGGACAAGGAGGAAAGGGTTTTGCTCTATGCCTGTGAGCTTGTTTGGAGGTTGAAGCATGTTGATGACGAACATTGATGTGTCTTGCTTCACTGAATGAACTTACATACTGTAAGTGATCAGAAGTTCTGTGATCATCCTTTTTACAGATCATACAAAAAATGATTTTGTAGCAATTATCAGTGGTATGACTGGTATAATGGCACAGATCACACTTCTGCCTGGGTTTGGTGTTGGATTTTGACCTTGATGAACTAGAGGAGGCTGACTTAGTTTCCTTGATTGTTGAATCAGGAGCTTTCTCAATAGAGTTCATTTTGTCAGTCAACTTCCTTACAAGTTACATCGATTCTTTGGATTTGATCCGCTTGAAGAGGGAACCAAGATGTGGAAGTCTCGGTGGGAACAAAGTCTTCTTGGGTTGGTTTTGTTGGTCTTTTCGGGATGGTTCTACCAAGTCCAGATCTTTCTTTTGGTGAGTGAGGTTGAATTGCAAGGGAGTAAGCTCGAGCTAGGTGCGGCACCAAGAGGTTTCGGGGGTGGGAGTGGTGCTTGAGATTCGGCAGACTCGAGATGTGTTCGGTACTCTGGGCACATCGTGAGTCCAAGCATGCTCTTTAGAGCTTGGCTTTCAGGCTCTAGTATTCTTCTAGAATCGAAATTTGGAAGCTTACTCTCAGGGTTTACCCTTTCAACCCAGTCACTGTACTTGGGAATTGACTCCATATTGGAGAGCATGCCAGCAGATACAAATGGTTTTGTACCTTGGTCTTTATTGTGAGAATCAGGGAGATGATCTTCACCTATGATTCTCTTTTTGCTACTAGGGGATCCAATAGTATCAAAGACCCTGGGATTCTTAGCAGTCCAACTTTCAATGATATCTTTTTCTTTTTTGAGTTCTTCCTGAAGAACTTGATTTCTTTTAACTAGTTCAGTGTTTTGAATTTGCAGTGTGACAGCCTCAAGTTTGGCTTGTTTTAAAAGAAGCAGTTCATCCCTACACTTGTTTAATTCAAAACTTAACTTGTTGTATTTAGAAAAAAGATTTAATCGTTGCTCCTCTACAAACTTAAGGTCAACATTGAAATAGTTCATAAAGGACTGCCAATCTGAATCATCATCCATAGAAAGTAAGATATTTACCTTCTTCATTGTGATGTTGACCCATTCTCCATTCCCGGCATGATTCTTTCCAACGCCTAGCTTGTCCTCTTAGAGAGCCATCGGTGCAATCGACTTGCACCATTTCATCTACTGAGGAGACTAGCTCTTCATCCCACCAAAGACTTCAAAAACTAGGCCCTTGTTTTTACCTTGCACACATTTAACATTGTTCGTTGTTTCTGAGGGTGTGGCCTCAAGCATTTCTAGCTTAGCTTTGGCTTTTCTATACTTGGCTTCAAAATCAGCAGTTTTATTTTGATCGATTTGTTTTGAAATTTTGATGAGACCGATAGACTTTTGGTTGAAATTTGCTAAGGCCCAAGGACTGGTTTGACCACGAGGGTTTGTAAGAGGGTTCAAAATTGTTTTGAAAACAATCTTTGGCAAATGACCTCTTTATGACACTTAAAACACTCAATGTCCTCATTAGCTTTAGCATTAGAAAGACCTTTGTTTTTTTATAAACCTTCTAGAGTTAGCAAGGAGTGCCCTTTCACGAAACTCGATGTTCGTGTCATTTAGGTACTCCTCACTTGATCTCTCATCGGCTCATCATCCGAATTTTCCGAAAATCACGAACCACATTGTTAGAATAAAAACAATAGAAATTGGTGTTGAGGTGGTGGTCGGGACTTCTTGACTTTCTGAGACTTTTTCAAGTCATGGTATCGTCTGTTGATGAGGTTTTCCTCATAGAAAAATTTCCCATACATTTCAGGAAGTTCAAGATTCTGGATATGATTAGCATTCCTAAGTCCATGAGAGAAGTTCAACTACTTCTCAGGGAGACTATTGACAAAACCAACATTGATTTCATGTTTGAACAATTTTACACCATCATTAGATAATTCATTTAGCAAAGTTTTGTACCGAGTGTAAGTTTGAGACAAAGTTTCTGAGTTTTTAGCCCTGAAGGTGATATACTCAAGTTTCAGGTCCATAATCATGTTTTCCTTGGTATCTGAGGGACCTTCATAGCTGTGGACTAGGTCATTCCAGGTTTGTTTAGCCGTACTACGACCCAATGATGACTCCATGACATCATCGGAAGACAAGATATGATGTTGCTTTTGAGTCTTTGGTCCTGGTTGACCACTCTTCTCTCGTCTGGAGTCCACTGAGCTTTAGGTTTAGGCAAACCTTCAGCAGTCTTTGGGATAAATGGACCATAATTAATGCACTTAATGTAGTAAGGTTCCATCCTAGTCAAATAGCAAAGCATTCGCTTTTTCCATTTGTTAAATTTGCCAACTTCTAGTCGAGGGGCAACAGCAGCATAGGCTCCACCCTTTTTATCGACAAGTTGGGGCACAACGTTTTCAGCCATTAGGATCCTGATTTAAAACGTTTTGCGGCTTAAAAGAGTTTTATAATCACCGCTCGATACCACTTGTTGTTCCGTTTCACAATCGTATAAAATGATTTATAATAACTAATTGTGAATAATGACCGAAATAATGCAAGTAAAACACACCGATTAATTTTCAACGTTTATATTCTTTATTAGAAATGAATCGAAGAATACATTACCCAAGTACTTGCGAATAGTACTTGGGATTGAAACGACAAGTATGGTGTGACTCCTCACTAAGCTCGGGCTAAGTCTCGAGCACAACTACAAAGGTACCACCGAGCTATCTCGGGGACGAGTTGTATTTGGAGGAGTGAAAGATGGCTTATGTGTGTGTTTTACAATTAATGCACAAGCTTAAAAATCTTCCACTCAAACTCTTATGCTATTTATACAAGTATGGTTTTAACTCTATCCTAGAGGACAACCGACAGTTACGAAGACAAACCGATGTATTCGCCTCTGCTTACATTGGCTATTTAGAGTAAGTGCCAAGGCTATTTTCTTCTAGTCGGTGATGACACCGAGCACAGTAGTTAGTGATTCGTGGAAAGTTTGACTTTGGTTGATAAGGACTTCGCTTTATCTGCTTCAAACTTATCCCGCCTTGTCCCGCTCATTCTTGATCTTCTAAGCCTTGATCTTCATAATCGGTTTGTTTTCAATGGTAGTAGTTGGTGAGGAGTTTTGGGATTCGGTGAGTTATTGTCATCACCACCGAATCCACTATCTTCTTCTTGACTCGCCTTCACCCTTTAAGTTCCGCCTCATCGAGTGGAGAGACTTCTTCTTTGTCTCTTCGAGTATCCGAAGACGACTCACCGAGTGGCTATGCGCTCGATGACTTGTTAGTGTTTAAGGGACTAAACACTTAGGGTATTTTCTCTTCAAATCCTAGACTTAAGGGGTTTGGGTATTCACTGAACCCAACAATCTCCAAACCTGATTACAAAAGTTATTCTCAAACCCACCCCAATCCCTATTGAGGATCTTATCGGGGTGCTCCGTTGGGGCGAGATGCTCCCCAAACCCGCCCCGTTCCACATTGAGGTCTTATCTTGTTGTCTTTATTGAGCGTGATGCTCCATCATACTCGTGTCTTTCCTGTTTACTCTTATTTTTACACTATTAACAATGTAATTTTATGAAATAACTTGAAGAATCGAGATCTTATTAATAAATTAAGTATTGGAATCATTCGAAATTTTTTTAGAATATTATAACACAAAACAAGCTTCTATCATCACAATTTGAAATATTACAAAGATAAAAACTAAGAAAAATTAAAGAATTACATTTTTAGTACGCAAATACTAACACGCCCCCGTCCCAGAACCCGATAAGCACGCCCCGCCCCGCCCCAAAAGGTTCGGGTTTCGGGTTTCCCCGAAGGGTTCGGGTTTTTTTGCCATCCCTAGCTGTAAACGAACTGAACGTTCAGTGAACATTTCATGAACCGTTTGATAAAAAGTTCGTTGAACATGAACAAGATTTTACGTTCGTTTAGTTAAATGAACGGTCATGAACAAAAGTCGCGTCTGTTTATTTATATTCGTGAACGAGCGATTATGCGTTCGTTAACGTTCGTTTATGTTCATTTATTATTTATGTTCGTATATCATATCTTTAATTGTATGGTTTTAAAATTGGTTTGTTCAAACAAAACAACACTTATGAAACAATATATATTTTGCATAATTTAATACAGTTTATATTTGTCTATGTTCATTTATGTTCTATCGTTTATGTTCGCTTAGCGTTCGTTTAGTATCTTAACGAATGAACATGAACAACTCATTTTCTTAATAAACGAACATGAACAAGAAAATTCATCCGTTTAAGCGTTCGTGTCCTTTTATTGTCTGGTTAAAATTAAACGAATGAATAAGGCTCCGTTCTTATTCGTCCGATTCATTTACTGTCCTACCAAACACTCATATCTTACTCTTTACCTTATGTCAGTCTGTCACATCATCTTCCCTCTCTCTCACTCGTCTATCATTTGGCTATAACTCACTTGAGCACACATGCACATAGGGCTGTAAACGAACCGAACGAACATGAACGGAGCCTTGTTCAAGTTCGTTCATTTAATTTTAGTCGGACAAATAAACGGACACGAACGCTTAAACGGACGGACTTCTTTGTTCATGTTCGTTTATTAAGAAAATGAATTGTTAATGTTCGTTCATTAAGACATTAAACGAACGCTAAACGAACATAAACAATCGAACATAAATAAACATAAACTTAATTAAATTATACAATATATATTGTTTTATAAGTGTTGTTTTGTTTATATTAACCAAATTTAAAATTATACAATTAAAATATATGATATACGAACATAAATAAATAAATAACGCAAATGAACTTTAACGAACGCATTATCGGACGTTCACGCACATAAATGAACGGACAAGAATTTTGTTCATATTCGTTCATTTAATTAAACGAACATAAAATATTGTTCATGTTCATTCATTTAAATAAACTAACTTTTTACCGATTGACTCATGAAACAAGCCTTACATGCACACATATAACACACTCACAGACACACAAAACAAGCCCTTCTCGGGGTGAGCCAGCTCACTTTGGCATAAAAGAAGCACCCTCTCACGCATGAGAAAAAAGATGGTGTAGTGAGCATCACGCGTGAGAAATGGTGTTGAATGGGATGTCAAGCATGAGGTTCCTCATAACTTTATAGTCTATTTGAAGAAAACCATTTACCTGGATTTGCAGTTAAACAAGAAAGTGTCATCACCCTTTTTTCAGGAAAGAGAGCCGAAAATTTGTGTCAGTAACAAGAGTTGGTACATTATATGCACAGCTAAAGTTTAGAGACCCCAGTTATTAGTAAGCATTTAGCCTCGGCGAATAATATAAAACTCCAATTCCTATTCTTCACAATACAGTCACACTCCCATCTCATTTGTTACCAAATGCACATTCATCAGATACATAATAATAGTTACATCGGAAAATAAGTAATAAACGACATTAATAGACAACACAAGCATCCATCAGTGCTTTCGTTTTTTGAGGAGGGAGAATATAAGGATAGCACATTAATTAATACATACAAGAAACCAACTATGCAATTCATTTTAATCCTCCCCTTCTACTTTCATGGCCATTTCGAGTTTCCTCTTCTCTCTCTTAAACTTCTACCTCTTCTATACTCGACTTCTGCATCAGAATTCGAATGACCCATTCCCATATGATACTTCCCGTTCATTCTTGAACCACCCATCTTTGAGAATATGTCTTCATCATCCGTTAAACAATGTTCTCTCGAATCTAAAGTCATACCAACAAAACAAGTATATACATATCAGATAAAGATCCTGGTAACTGAACAAAAGGTTATTTGCTTCAACAATGTACAACTACTTGCATGTTCGTATACCAAGACTTCTAAAAAGTATACAAAAGAATAATCATTAGCTTTGAGTCGATTACATTTGAGTGGGTCGATTTTTTTTATTTTTTTATTTTTTTATTTTTATTTTTTTTATAAATGTAGACTATTTATTGAAATAACATAGTTCGTGCATTTATTTTAGTTTGACACTAATTGTCGATACAAAGATCAGATTTTTTGGAGCAAAGTGTTTCGGGTCAGTACAACTCAACATGACTGCTTTGACCCACACAGAAACTCACTTGTTTTGACTCGTTATCTGACCCACCCACTTTGTCACCTCTACTCTTGTAACTATTTCTGGTTATGATGAAAGTAATAAGCTTAAAACCAAGTGGACTCTAATCCTCTTAGATAAAAATATATATATGAATGTAAAGTAAAATATTATTCACCTTTTACAGCATCACATGAAGTTGTTTCCACTCGGACTTTTATCGGGCTTGGCACATGTTCTCCGAGACTTGGTACGTTCTTTCCCTCAAGCGATTTATGGGATCCGGAGGGATTCATGGAGAATGAGTCGTCCATAACATCAGATATCTCTACATAATGAGGCGTGGACACAATTTCATCAGCACTAAACCCGAATGATGCTCTATAGGCTTCTAATTCCTCAATATCTTGCTTGCATGCTTTACTGTGCCTACTTTGAACCCCATTTCCACCATTGGAATATACATCTGATTCCTTGGAAACACTTAACCTACCACCAGAATGAGGAAATGAAGATTGATCCAGATAGAATTGTGCAAATGTTTCAGGGCAAAAGAAATTGGCATCTTGAGGCTTAGACTCTGATCCTTTCTCTTGAGATGGTGGTGAAGGATTCCATTGTGGGCTGAAATCCCGTTCAGGGAAAGATGATGATAGTCCTTCCCCTGATTGTCGTGAAACTGGTGATCTAAGAGTACTTGCTGGACTTCCAGGGTACAATGAATATGTTGCGTGTAGATCATTTGCATTCATGTAATTCGTCTTATTAGTACCTTTGAGATTTAAGGTAGACGAAAGGAACTGTGCGTATGGGACATCAGGGGACGAGGGTGTGGTCAGATGGGCTAGTTCAGGAGGTGGTGTAAGTGGGGCCGTTGATGGCTCGGTGGTGAAGGTTGAGAATACAGGTGGAGATACAAGGTTGGTTTCGTGGGCGTATGGCCCAGTGGCAAACATTGTGTTAGATGGACCTCCAGGTGAGTTTGCTGATAAAAAACAGTTTGGTGATTGGGCTGTAGATTGAAGTGCAGAATTGGTAAAAGATGCGGGTGAAGACGGTGGCGCTAATAGTGACGGGTGAACTGAAGTATTCTGATTAGCCAACCCAGCAGCTTGAGCTCCATTTTGTTGGTTTCCTGTTGCGTTGGTCTCTGGCATACGAGATGCAGGTACAACACGCTTTCCACCTTTTTGTAACCCAAAACACGATAAACCATTTAAACAGCCTCCCCATCTTTTCCTCTGTAGCACAATCAGACGTAATATTATTAAGTTGCACTTATTTGCCCAGCATGATACATTATCCAACAAGGAATGTGAAGATACCACAACAATCTATAAGCAAGAAGCGTAATTGAAGAACAGATTTTGCAATGATAGTAGTTTCTCCATACAGTTCATGGTATACCAACTAACTACCACACTTTGTTGCTAATTTGGGTAACCAACTACTCCCTCAGTCTAAAACCTAATTGTCCGTAAATTATTTTAACTTTTGTCCCAAATTAATTGTCTATTTGCAAACAAGGAAACTTAAAAATTAGTACTAATTTTATCACTTTTCCCAGAATTACCCATATCATCAAATCTTGCAAACTTTTCTAAATTACTGTAATTGATATCTTAAGTGCATTAGGAGTAAAGTAAACATTCGCTAATTATAAACTACCTTAATTGTAACTAAACTAAGTAACTTGAAGTACTTATATTTTTGCTAAGTAGATATAGTAAACTATATCCACTTTCAGCTATAACAGTCAATCAAGTGTCATTTCTGTTTATCTAAGACCACCTGGTGACATGGATGACAACAAAATGATAGCAAAAAACTGATAGCTCAATGACCTATATAGCAAAAACATATAAAGTTGGTTGCCCAAATTAGCAATAAAGTAATTATTGATAGCTATACCATATAATTAAACCTTTTGCCATAACTTATTAACTTCTAACACATCCATTAAACTCTCAAATCATTTAAAGAAATGTAATGTAATCGCCTAATAGGCATCCTGCATAGTAATTCTCAATAGAGCAACAAATAGCGAGCTTTCCGTCACAAATATAAGACCAATAATTAAGTTGCAACTTCCGATCAATGACTACCTGGCCCCTATAGTCACCTAGTATGTCGTCTCGAACGATTTTCGACAAACCAATCAAAGTAAAGTTATGATATATAACTATCTAAGCATTAATATAAGTGCGGTTCAAACCTACAAATCATACTCGCCCAACAGATCTATAATATCCTTAAAAACCCATAAATAAAAGAAACACAATGTAGATCTGAAAAACATGATCAAGTTACATACTTTATCACACCATATAGTACATAACAAACAGTAACTAACAACATAAACAGATCTGAACACGTACACAACATCTTAACCTTAAAAAAACAAACACAGCCAAAAAAGCATTTTTCACAACATTTACCCGGGAAGACACAGGTTGTTGTTGTTGCTGTTGCTGAAATCTTATATGCTCAGAAGCCATTTTTTTCACCAAAAAAGAGAAGAAGAAAAACTTACAACTTAAAAAGAACCATTTTTAAGCAGTATTTCAACATTGGATCTGGTTATGATCAAGATTTATATAAAATGTAAATATAAATGGGACCCAATGAGGGAGGTCTGTATAGGGTTTAGTGAAAATGGGAAATGATCAAAGGATGTAAAACATTGTTTTTGTTTTTGCTTTATGAAAATGTGTTTTAAGTGAGTGTGTAAGTGAAAGAGAGAGAGAAAGATAAAGTGGTGAAAAAAGAAAGTGAAAGATGATGAGATAAAGAAATAAAAAGGGTTTGGTTTTATTTGATTCTAACAAGTCTTGTGTCTTAAAAGAAGATTGATGAGAAGATATCAACAACAAAGAAAAAAAGAAACAGTGGTTTTTATTGTATGCTATATCCGCGTGCTGAATTATTATTGTCTCTCTCCTTCTTTAATTTTGTTTATTTACTACTCTTTCATACAGAATGATAAAGAGATGGTGTGTGAATATGTATCTAGTAGTAATTGCACAAGTTTAATGCCCAATAGTATAATCATTTATATTTCAAGTAAATTACAAAATTACTTCTGTGGTTTGTCTAAATTGTGAGGCAGTTTTTGGCTTCCAAATTCCAAACACCATCTTTGAGAGAAATTTTAGTTTCATTTCTCATCTTTATACATACGAAATGAATGAAATACTTTCGTTCAAGTAAAAAAGTTAAGTTAGAATATTTCAGTCATTTCACTTTATTCAGAAACGAAAAATGGATCAAAAGCTTTCTAGTGCATATATATTTTTTAAGGATTGCGAGTATAATTTAGACTAAGCATATGAATTGTTTTTGCGATTTACTTACATATCTACCTATTATATAAAAAGAAGTCTCAAAATTATCTGTATCCATCTAAAAAATTGACACATCAGCTCAAAGTCCATCTTAAAAATATGACACATCAGCTCAAAGTAGTACTAGCAAAGTATTGACTCTGCACATAAAATACTCACTCAAACCTTTCATCTTTCCATACAACTCTCTTTTAGCCTCTCGTGCTTTCTCTCAACCTTATTTTGCAAGCTATTTATTTATTTATTTATTATCTACAACTTCAACTAAATATGTAACTAACATCTGCTTTGATTTTTTATTTTTGTTTCTGTAGCTCGTTTTTTCTTCTTTCCATAAGTCTCTCTTCTAACATGTTGGTACTTTCTGTTGAGTTTATAATACATGACATACAATAAAACATGTAGACATCAAGAGTACACAGCGGAAGACTTAAGATCATAACAAATAAATAATTAACTGAAAATATGCGTAACGTACCTCTTGCGAATGTCAGATCTCTTGAACAAAACAAAGTGGTTTAAAGAGTTGTCACTCACCGCTTTACAACTCAAACCAATTTGTGTAAGAATAGTGTCTTACTACCACGTTCATGCACACGAATTAACCAACGAATCAGCGATTCTAGATCTAACACAAGTCCTTGTTTTATGAAAAACAAACCAAACTCCCTAACAAGGGGTGTTCGCCGAGAATTGCAAGAGAGAGAGAGAGATCTAGGGTTAATTCAATGCACAAAGTTATGAAAACCCTAGAACCTAGCCTTGTTTATATAGTGTATGGAAACCTTTGGGAACAAGTTAGGGCTTGGGTTGAGAACCCCCTTGGCGGCCATGATACAAGCCCAAGAGAAAACCCAAAACTTTTCCATTTCAAGATTTTCCATTACTAGTCCTTTCTCTTTTCATTTAACGGTCGTTAGTCATTTTTCCGTTAAATACTTAACGATCGTTAAACGGACTTAATGTGCAATAATTAATCGTAAACATTAACATTAATTATTTAACTTTAATTCTCATTCGCTAATGTGTGCAATCCCGTGGTCACGAGTTCGAATCCGGACATTCACGTTTTATAAATATATTCATATTCCAACAGCTCCCACTTGGATATGTTTACAAAACGTGTAATGACATTGGTTAGCGTCTAGCAACACGCCAATGCCCCCGGTACAACTCGTGTATGGTTTTCTGGAGAAAAACCAAGTTTCGATGATTCATCATCATATTCATCCTTTTGTTTCTAATACCATGTTAATAAGAATATGGATCTCACTTATTTCTTAATTAACTATTCATTTCTCGCTTTATGTGATTGATCAAGATTACCAATTCTTCCGAACATATTCCGAAGACCTTGGGCATGGCCATGCAAACATCTTGACAACCCTACGAGGGCCAGAAGATTATACTTCAAAATAAATTTGAAGGAAACAAATCCCATTTTGACTACGAGCGAAATTCATAAATTTCAACATTTCGAAAACAACCCTTATAACTACCGATTCGATAGCGTTAGATTACTTCACGAAATGCACTACATCCATGACAGTTCTCTGGTATCTCAAGTCAGAGGATAAATATTCATGATGTACTTAATGACTAAGATCCATAAAGTATCATCATGTGGGTGGGATAAGTCCTATACTCAATTCATTAAATATCATCTGAAATTAGTCATGCTACGCATCAATATACTTTCAAGTATATTCTAACTAATACTCAGATTTGTTTTAATTCAATATCATTCCCATGTTATTGATTGACAACGGACTATTTAGAATAACTTAAGTTATTCAAGGATTTAAACATGCAAATATAGGATAACATCATAATAAATGAATAATAAACGTAACAAAATACTTTATTTCATTTGAATAATAATGTTTACAATATCCTTTATCCAAATACTAAATAGATCAATGCATGATAATTCTTAGTTAATGAATTTTGCCTCAAGTCATGATAATCATACTTGTTGACAAGGCATAATTTCAACTAACTTTGATCCATAGGAATTTTGAGAATACTTATTTCAAGAATTCAATAAGTGAATTTCTTGTATATGTTTACACATATCTTGATATTGTCATAACATTCCATAAGGTGCGTGACAACCTGAACCACCTTTTATGACAAACATCTTTCAAAACTTTAAAGTTTTAAAGTATTCTTTATTCTTTAATGTATAATGCAACTATGCTCTTAGTTGAGCATAACTAGTCAACATGGTCATCACCAACGATACCATGACTAGAATTGAGTGTCATCTCAATTATACTAGCATCATTGTGTACAACAATATGCTCTTTAAACATCCGTAAACTTTGAACAGTTATAGTGTAATGTTGGTGCCTACCAAAACTCAAGTTTGTTGGCAATGACAATTATGAAATAATTGCCATATTTTCATACATAGAATCTAGGAGCATCTCCAGACTGTGGAATGTAATTCTAAATCCCAACATATTCCTTTTAAAATATTTATTACACTAACAACTTTCAATGTTGTCAAACCATCTTGTAATCAAGCATGACACAACAATCTTACAACATGATGTACATGATGAATCTTCAAGTTAGACTTTAAGATCTCATTATATATCCATCATGTTCTATTAGAATCATTTATTTACCGCATATGTTTATAATAATAAACATATACTCCAAGGTTGTATGTCTTATTTCCAAATCTTACAAACGAAGTTTCATTCCCAATTAAAACTTAATTTAGGTGGAATGTAGTTGCCCATACAACATATAAGATTTAAGGAAATTATACTCCCACTAGCTTTCAGGAATACTTATGAGCTATCTTATTTTAATTTTTTTAAATCAAACATGGATTTAATATTAAACATAAGAATCATCTCATAGATGCATGCATATATCCATACATGGATTCTTGCAGTTTGTACATATTCAAAGATTATTTGAATTCTTAAAACTACTTTGTATTACTTATCGTCCTCGCAAAAGTAATTCCACAACAAAGAGTTTTGATATTCATTGTCAAAATTTCATATCAATGAAACTAAGTATGACAATTATAATCTTTATACTTTTATTTAATGTATCTAGAAAATAATATTCAATCATAGTTAATTGCTTAAATATGATTAATATTATTATCACTAGACATCCATTAAATATGTGTACAATATTGTCCATATGATTTCTACATAAAGATTTAAACCACTAGGGTTTCCATCCTTTGAAGAAACTCATATTCATTATTAAGATAAACCAAGTATCTAAAGTTGATTATCTTTATGGACAGCATCTCAACATTCATAGTATGATTGATTTACCACAATTCAACATTTGGTAAATTCATCATCATGATTAACGAGCTTACCATGATCCTCAGAACTCATAATCCTCGGCATATTAAATATCCGAGATATCCTTACGGATCTATGAATGACAATTCCATCATATTGAGGTCTATCATATACATGTTTAGCCTCATCATGATATTTGCTAGTGCATTTTAGAAGATTGTGTATTTTGTAATTCAATCTTTCAAGATCTAAACAAAACTCCCACTTGCCTTTAACAATTTAAATATTACCTTTAAATAGTTTAGCAAGTAGAGCAACAACACATTGTTCTCTTTTGGGATATTACAAAAACATTGACAGTTCCTGACTTTAGTTTGTTACAACCCATTTTACAAGTAGTTTAACAAATTCAGAACTTCATTATAAGACTTAATGTGATTCATCACTTTCCATAAAAATGGTGTCTTATTAATCTTCTAGGTTGGAATCTTATTGAGTATATTCAATCTATACTCAATCTACTAACCTTGATAACTTTTGGAAGAAACTATAGTTATCTTGAATCAAACAATGCCAATAAATTTTGCTTCTTCTAACTGAACATACCATAAGACTATGGTATTTCATTAGAATTAATATTGTAAGATTAATTTAACAATATTTAAGATAACCATCTACTCTTTGGTTTATCCTATTTACCAACAAAGTAAAACTTAATGGTACAATAAAATTACCAAATCAATTGCATGCATTATAACTCAAGTATTTTTTGACCAAGTCAAAAAACATAACAGTTATAATCCCACTATACGTTATAAGTCATTGATCAACTCATTGACTTCATGTATATGTCTTAAAACATAGCAAGTTAACGTCTTACTTTATATTGTAAGTCTTGTATTAAAAGACTTCATGTTTGTGACTTTACAAAATCATAAACATTTATAATTAAAGTAATTATGAATACCACCACGGGTTTCAATTAATAATTTCAAGTTAATATTTACTACATATATTTAAGTCATTCAACGAATACATAAATACCTAAAATCAAAGTAGTATTAGATTACTTCATTTAATTATGTCATTCCATGAAATGTTCAACGTAAGAAACTGCAAAATCATCCATGCTCGTTCTCACGACACGTGGATATTTTACCTTGAGCTACAATCTAGTTCACGTTCTCATGTAACGTAAGTTGTAATTACAAGTGTTACTTAAATATTGAATGACATAAATTTTAAAGTAGTATTTGTTATCATCTTGACACATGTTCTGAATAGGGCAATCATACACATTAAAATGTATAATTCCTATTAGAACGTAACTCTCTTACCTTGCGGTCAAGAGAATCCATTTTAATCATATTTATATGTGTTGTACCTTGCACACAATAAAGATTTCTCCCACTTGTGCATGGAACAACATCATGTAGCAGATAAACAACACGATACACGTTCGTTTATTTGATTAATATGATTTGTGTCATAGATATAACAAGTAGATGTAGGACTATATTGTTTAGTAAGGAAACGCATGACAATCCTTAAAAACATAAGTGCCTACAATTGGAAAGTAATTATCTACATGATATTCAAGAGATAATTTAGATTACTACACAGCAAATAAGGCTTGTAGCTCCCACTGAATTAGAAATCGTTATAACAACTTCTTATTCAGTAATGCAACACAAATGCTCCCACTGAATTTGACAACATTGTAAGTGTTTCATAACCAGTGAAAACAACTTGCTTGCTTTTTACTTTCCTACACCTTTGAAGAACCATACGTAATCATTACTTAGGTACTAAAAGGTGTATTCTACTCTGTGAATGATGGGTTATCCATAAATGTTATTAACTTGAAAATTGGGTATGCAATTTCTTCCTTAACAGGCCTACCATGCCCATACTGGTATGTAGCACCTTTAAAGGCTAAAGCAAAACAACTAGATAAAATATGCTAGTTTGCCTTTTTACCAATTTTCGCTGTAAATAGTCTAACTTCTAATTTAGTAACTCATATACATGTTTTCCAGTTAACCAACATTCATGTTTGTTACAAAAGGATTCATTCACCAAATGAAGGTAATGAAATCTTTATGGAAAATAAGATGTGCAATTCATTGCTATGAGTTACATTAGAATTTAGACAATTCAAATGTTCCTATTATACCTTTCTCATTCATGAAAAGGAATAGGATTGAGTCTCATGCTTCTCCATGGAAAAGAGACTTCGTTTGTCTTTTCGATAAATTATTCTCGATCAAACATTTGTTTGAAAGCGAATGGATCAATTTACTAATCAAAGACTAAACCACGTTTACGGTTAAATGTTGCATTTATACATTCAAAAGAATTACAAAATTCAATTTTAGTATTTTCGATAATTAACCTTTTCAAGAAAATTAAATACCCATGGTTCATAAACATATAACCATTTAATTTTCACTTGAAAACTAGGATCCAAATTGACATAGTTTCATCACATCAGTTGATCTGCTAGTAATGAAATTATTCAAAATGGTACGAGTCGAACCTCAATTGCCAATTTTCAAATTGCAATTCCTAGATTTATGGGATTTACATTTAGCCAATTTCAATTGCCATGTAAACATGTTTTATCCCCATCTTATGCCTTGAGTTGCCGCTCACTACAAAACTCAATTAAGTTATCCAACTTAAGAAACGCAAAATCATCCATGCCCGTTCTCACGTCACGTGGATATTTTACCCTTGATTACGATCTAAATCACGTTCTCACGCAAATAAAAGGTAATCTTAGGTGTTTCCGTTTATTGGATGGCATATAACTTAAATTAAGGGTAATGATTTTGATGTCAAATCAAATATGTACAAAGATGTCATGCATTCATCTTCGTAACATAGGTTTTATTAAAACATTTATATCTTGTTTTAATTTATAAGCTTTTCATCATCAAACTTTAATTGAGGTATTGGATTCACCAATCAAGGAATTTAGTGTTAAATATCATCCATTATACCGTACTTTTGCATAAGTGTAAACACTTAGTGTTTCGGGTAATTACCACCGAAGTGGCGCATGGAATTAAAAGTAATTCGCCTTAAGATGAGCTTGCACATTTAATGGCTTACTAAGTAGCTCCATTCGAACTTACAGTGGAGGACCGTAAGCGCTAAAGCATAACCTTAGACATCCTTTCGGTGTGGTATGCACTTCTTTATTAACCCTTTATAGTTCATTCTAGTGGGTGAGCCGTTCGGACCATTTGTACCAAAGTCACCAATCAATTAAATGATTATGATTACTATGCTTAAAATACATGTTTCACCATTTTTAGGTCATTTATTTTTCTTGTAAAATACCCTTGTTACACATAACAAACAAACAAGTATTTAAAAATAAACATATAAACAATGAATGCATAACAAAAATAAGTCATGCATATCAAATAGCCACATGCAAACCTTTTGATAAATCTTATTAATAATCAATCCTAGATCATCAATATGTACATGTTTAATTAAGACTTTCACCCGTTTGACATAATGTACAAGGTGAGCCACATGCATCGATTCATCGATTGCGTAAGTCAAAATTAAACACATACCACATAGCACATAATTGATTAATTAATAATTATTGAGGTCTTCCCCAATTTAAGATCTATCATAATATTTAGTGTATATCACTTAATCAAGTAAAACATACAATAAAAGCATATCCATGATAAAACATGCATGTAATTATCATGGACATAAATTACACTTAACAATTAATGCAATTAAACAGAGTTACGCAATACACATAAAATTGCATGCATCATAGGATTTCTAATCCAATTAAAACTTTAGTTTACAAAACCCTAATTAGGGCACCCAAAAAAAAGGCCCCCCCTAAAAAATTAGGGTTTAGGTTTTGCAAACCCTAGATCTACGCATAAAATAATAACACAATCATGTTTATTTTAATTATGTGTTTCAGTAATTAATTACTTGTTATACAAGGCTCGTGATGCCACTGTTGAGTTTATAATACATGACATACAATAAAACATGTAGACATCAAGAGTACACAATGAAGACTTAAGATCATAACAAATAAATAATTAACCGAAAATATGCGTAACGCACTTCTGCGAATGTCGATCTCTTGAACAAAACAAAGAAGTGGTTTAAAGAGTTGTCCCTTACCGTTTTACAACTTAAACCAATTGGTGTAAGAATAGTGTCTTACTACCATGTTCTTGTACACACGAATTAACCAACGTAATGTAATTCGAATCAAGCGAATATAACGTTTAGTTTTTACAAATGAAATGATATTTGGTTTTCTAATTTAAATGAAATTTATAAACTACATGAAAATAAATCCTAAGATATAGAAGTACGAAATTATAAAATTATCAGTTGTAAGCAATAAGTGCCAAAAATCATTGTCCATCCTTATTAAGAATACTGGAAGCATTTAATTGATTATAACACATGTCAATATGTTCCAATTTAGTAGCTAATTAGCGAGCAGGGGATGGTGTTGAAGACCATTTCCTCATCACGTCATATAATAGATAACTCTATTACACTTTTCACATTTCTCAATTGTTCATTATATACAAATTTTTATTCATTTATTTATATTTGATAACGGCATCACACTTGAAATCCGATCCTCGAGTTAAACCATCCAAACGGGCAAGCCCCGGGACCCGAACCACTAGGAGAGACCCGCGAAAAGAAAACCTCTAAAATTCACGGATTCGCACTAAGAAAAAAATACGGATTTTTTTTGTCACTTACGAGATTCGAACTCGAGTAAAACCCATCCCCAAACTCCAGAGAGCTAAGTCGGTTGGTTCATTATATACAAATTGAATCAAAAAATGATAGGAAGGAACAAAGATTTACTTTTTATTCGATACACACTTACTTGGTAACTTACCAAATCATGTCCTGTATAACTTCAACTGTCTTTAAAAGAAATATACATTAAATAAATATACAACATAATTGGATGTAATTGTAATTTGATTACATTACGTAGCGTGTTTGGTTTGCATAATAAATGTAATTGTAATTCAAATTACATTACGTAGGTTGTTTGATTTGCAATGTAATTTTAATTAAATCATTCCAATTCAAATTATATCAAATGAGGGAATTCAGATTATATAGCAAGTTGGAAGAAAAGTTATTGAATTACGTTGTAATTCAGTATTTTATAATTCAAAGCATTTGTTTTATAAATTATTATTATTATTATTATTATTATTATTATTATTATTATTATTATTATTATTATTATTATTATTATTATTATTATTATTATTATATAATAATAATAATAATAATAATATTATTATTATTATTATTATCATATTTATTATTTAATAAATAATAATATTTACTAATATTTTATTACTATTATTATTATTATTATCACTATTATTATTTAATAATTAATAATATTACTAATATTTTATTAATATTAATAGTAATATTTTGTTATTACTAATATGATTATTATAGTATTTATTATTTAATAAATAATATTACTATATTATTTATTATTAAATAAATAAATTATTATTATTATTATGATGATTATTATTATTATTATTATTATTATTATTATTATTATTATTAATAATATTATTATTTTATTATTATTATTAAGATTATTATTATAATATTATATCATATAATTATTTTATAATAATTATTATTATTATTATTATTATTATTATTATTATTATTATTATTATTATTTTATTATTATTATTAATGTTTTTTCAATTACATTATGTTGCAAGTCAACAAAACACAATGACAAATTTCATCAATTACAATTTCATATTCTAACTTTTTGAATTACAATTCAATCAAACTACAATTCTTTCTAAAAATTACAATTCCTTCAAAAATATTCTGTGAAAAAACGCACTCTAAGAATATGAGTACTAAGAATATGAGTGGTATAATCTCTTTCCCTACAAAAATACTACCTCATTCCCACATTAAGTGTACACTATGACTTTTAAAGTATCATTTCTTCAACTTTGGACTTAAATATATTTTTTTATTTTATATAATACTTAATGAAAATTATACAAAAAAAATACATTTAAAAACTTAATCCATTCATATATCTTGCATCAAGTATTATATAACACGAACACAAATATTTAAAGTCAATGTTGAAAAAAAAGTCATAATAGACACTTAATGTGAGACGGACAGAGTAATTTTTCATTGGAAAAAAAAACACTATTCATGAAAAATAAATTATTACATCTATGTCAATTTTATTATTATTATTATTATTATTATTATTATTATTATTATTATTATTATTATTATTATTATTATTATTTTTATTTTTTCAAAATGACAATTTTAACATTAACTAATTAATTAATTCTTACATTATACCTGGTATTTATATTTTCAAGTAAGGATAATATGGTAAAACCGATTAACCTTTTCTATCTATTTTTTGTAGTGGACGATAAATTTGGAACAACTTATATGGAAACGTAAACAATGTATTCATGAAAGTAATTAAATCATATATGTTCGGCTTATATATGTTCAAAACATTTTTTTAACTAGAAATGAGCTAGAAAAAAAAGTTACATAAAGAGAGATAGAGCGTCACAAGAGTTATAAAATCACTCTATCGAATTAAGCGAGTTTCTCTTAGATCTATTGGAAATCCACTTGAAAGAGAGGGTTTTAATGTCGTTAAGAACACGGTCTTTATTTTGTTTCTTGGATTTGAAAATCACTTGGTTTGTAGACATACATTCAATTTTATATATGTGTAGTCTATATTTATGTTTTATAACTAGGATTTGATATCAATTATTATGCTTATAGATTAATCTCAATTATAACCAGCCTATTTCTATTCAAAACACGTGAATAAATTCCCACGGGCCGTGCTTAGCACGGCCAAAATTACTTCCTAGTACATATACATATTTATCTATATCTAAATTTAAACTACATATAAAAAGAAAATGGTTAATTGTTGAAAGGTTGAAAATGATCAAGTTAGTTTGAAATGTTGAAATTGAAATGAAATGAAATGTTGCCATTCGTGATGGGGAATGTTTAAAGAGTATTGAATGAGGAAACTATTTAATGGGTTGTCTATAAACTTTGTTGACCTGGAAGGATGGAATCATATATCTTAGGTAACAATCTTCGTATAACGGGCATGTCAACTACACATTGAAACATGAAATTATGTATGGCAAGTTGAATTATTCAAACATTTTTTGTATACACACAACAAGTATATACACGCTTAATAAGATGAATTATTCAAAGAGTACATCAACTTAATTCATATATTAGGTAACATACACGCCTAATACATACAACACAACTAGACATTCATATAGACACAACAAGTTAAACTATGTATGACAAGTTGAATAGTTTTTGTATACACACCTTCGTATAAACGGCAACACCACAACTAGACATTAACTGGACATTCATTACAAATTGAAACTTATTATGAAACTAAATATAGGAATGATGTGATATGTAGTATTCCATTGCTATATAAAGTCATCCACCCCATGATCAAACACACAACTTTCACTCTCACACTTCCTCTCATCCAACACTTCTTCCTTTCTTTTTTCATCCAGAATTGTCGCAGACACAGGTTTTATGATTCTTAGTATTAAAATTCCATATTTCCATTTTAAGTTTCTCATTATATTCTTTGTTCTTATGGCTTGTTTAGTTCGTTTTAGGGGTTGGTTCTGGACAAAGGAAAGATTAATAAAGTCTGGAAAATCATAAAGAATGAAGACAGGGGCTGGATATGTGTTGACTATATCTCAAGGGTCTAAAGATTCGAAGTTCTGCATTTTGTAGCCTACATATCTGTCCTATGTCTTTAGGGCTAAACAACACAAAAAATACAGTGTCTATATATCTCTCTCTGTCCATGTAATCGTTTGATTCCATCTTTTGTGTAACTTCTTACTTTGATTGTCTCATTGATAATCATTGTGTACTAGAATCATTTTGGTATTAATGAATAATTCAGTTACGTGTTAAAAGATTTCATTGTGTTTATCTTCTGGATCACTAAGATCTCGTTAATATCATTATATCCATAATTTTATTCACTTAGTTAATCTAATATAATGTAATATACTAATTTATTTGTTTATTGTTAGTTTAGAAAGTTTTTATATGATGCGTTTGTTATGTTTTATTGTGTTCATATGGAGATAAAATTTGTGGAGTAGATAATGACATGAAGTGTGATGTGATACTTATTAGATTTTTTAAGGTTATGTTTTTCTTACATCTTTTGCCAACGAATATCTTTCATTTAGCTTTTAAGTTTAACAAGATAGATATGTTTATTGAATTTAAATACTGATAAGTTAAAAATTAAAATGGAGTGTTCATAAGTTCATAACATGTAGCTACACCAAACAGTGATCCATAAAGCCTTCGGCTTCAGGATACAGGCTTCCTTACGTTCGATTGTTGTGTTTTTGTGCAATTTTTGTGTTTGTTTGTGGTTAGTAAGTTCATTTCTCTCTTCTTTGTGTTTTGGTTACTCAAGAGTGTTTGATTTGTACTTAGTGTTGTGTTTGCAGTGGTTAATAAAAATAGATGAAGACTTGAAGCTAAAGTATGAAGATTTAAAGATAAAAGAAGGTTGAACAACTAATTGGTAATAAAAACATATTTAGTACATGTAACAAGTATAACTCAAGTTATTCCACCAATTGTTGAATTATGGTATAGCATTTCTTTTTTTACGATATGAGTTATTTGGAAGTTTGTTGACATGTAACTTTTGGGAACGAAAATGTCGGGTAAACATGTAAAGGGGCAGAGTAAGAAGGATAGTCGTTGGAAGAAATATGGGTTTGTGTTCATATATCACAGACATACACCATTACCCAATGTTGTACCCAATATAGTAAGCAATGTGTATGTACTTTTATTGATAAAATTTATTTATAATATTTATAGTGCAGGAGTACATAGTATTGGTGTAGTTGATAGCAAAACCATAGGTGGTAATGGAGGTGTTGATTCTAACTTTGTATCAGATGTAGGAAGTTAAAGCTTTTATTTTCATTCTTAAACGAGAGAAAGTATTTCTATAATATTAAGATAGGATATCGTTGAAAAAGTGGTGTCGTTGAGGTACTAGCTTTGTAAACATATTATATATTTTTTTCGAAAGGCCAATATTATTAAACAAACGCCAAAAAGAACAAAACACAATCCATCACAAGAGACATATCCTTTTGAAAAAAACCGACTATAATGCCTAGAACCACAAATAGGAAACAAGACGAAAAGGAAAAATACAACAAAGCCAAAAACCCACAAACTCACACAGCCACATGAGATATGTGGCACCAAGAGCCCAAGCAACAAACTACTAAAATAGCCAAACACCCCGCAACTCACAACGAAAAATAGCTATCAGAAACCATAACCAAATCCAAATTTCACCACAAAAACAGGAGCATTTGCCACCAAGCAGTTGCTAAAGGACTCTCTACCCAAAATACTCATTACATCTTCCAGATTTTTGACATTCTATTAATCCAATCGAACGTCTACACTTATATATCAATAATAAACCCGCGAACCAATCTCAACCACACCTTTAAAAACTCGAAATGCAAAACATCAGCACTATATTATTTTTAATGTGTTACAAGCTATGAAGTATAAACTAATGTAGTACTATATCATTAACATTTTGTTAGATAAAATAATGGAAGAAGTTAGTTGGGACATCAAGTTGAACACTGATTTTAAGTGAAAGTATCAAGTTTTCTATATATAGAAAAAGAACAGTGTTACAGCGAAACGTGATCAATTAATCAAATTTTCTAATTTAATATTAAAAGTCTCAAGTTTTCTAATTTAATGTAATCAATTAAATAGTCAAAACTTATAGAGGAAGATGCATAAATTTTGGACCATTATCTAAACTGCATATCTAATCTAAACTACATATTTTAATTACATATAAAGAGAAAATGGTCAAAGTTGAAATTATTGAATGTTGAAAGTCAAGCTTAGTTGAATATGTTAAAATATTTGACAATTAATGTTCAAAATGAAAAATGGTCAATGTTGAAAAACTTAAAAAGTTAATTAATCTTAACTTATTAACTACACACAGTTTAAACTTTAAATGCATATATTAAACAATTTACCTTAAACTTAATATAGGCAAGTTTCAATTTCATAACACACGGTTTAGATTAATATTTGAAATTTTCGGTTAACATTGATGATTCAATATGTAATCAACCAATTAATAAAGTCAATGCTTTAATTTAGGAAAATCATTAACAAGAATCAACTAATTCTAATTCTTTTCAAAACTTAGATTTTATCATTGTCAAAATTAACAATTTTTAGGGTGGATTGCAATATCAAATTTTCAAAATTAACTTTTATTTTTACGTCTAATTTTTATTTTACGTAGTTTTTCATTTAGTGTAATTTTTTAATTTCATGTCTTTTTCTATCTTAACTACATATAAAAGAAAAAATGTCAAATGTGAATTGTTGAATGTCTTAAATTGATCAATTGAGAAAGGAATGTGGACACTAACTTACACATGATTATACAAAGCCTAAATCAACACACGTTCGATGCATGGAATGTATTAGAAGCAAGTAATAACTCTATATTGCATGGACTACTAAAGAAAGTTACTATAGAAACTTAAAACTTACACACGTCTGATGAATGGAATGTATTGAAAGCAAGTAATAAACTCTATATTACATGGACTATTAAAGGAAACTATATTGCATGGATTATTGCTAAAGGAAACTATATTGCATAAACTCTAAAGGAACCTGTATTGCATTTGACTATTGCTAAAGGAAACTATATTGCAAATATTTACTACATATAAAAGAAAAATGATCAATGTAGAAAGGTGAAATGTTAAAAAATGATCAATGTTGAATGGGGTTTGAAAATGCAGAAAAGTCTGTGGTAAATTTGGTAATATTCATGGCAATGAAAAGTTGTACATTTTTTTATTACACATTTGAAACTCAATACTGATCACATGAATTCTTTATAGGCAAATGACATGTACACGGGTGTTTTTTCTTCATGCACAGATCTTTTAAATGCATTGACTATAATGCCCTTATACATTTAAATCCCTCTTATCACATTCCCTTATTTTTGCCCCTGTTTTCTTTCACTTCCGCCATCTCCTCTACTTCCATAGACGCCGCCTCAATCCATCAATTGGTTTTATTTTCATTTTAATAAAATAACTGTTATAATAATTTTTAGGGAGAATTGCATATATATCCCTCCAAAGGCTCATAATTGCATATATATCCGATGAAAACTCAAAATTGCATATATATCCTTACAAAGCTTTAAAATTGTCAAATATGTCAAATTCATTATTTTAAATATATATAATAGCAAAAAATATCTAAAAAATTATAATTGATATATAAATGACGATTATATCACTGTTATTTACTATTATTACTTATTAGATCGATTCTTCAATTTTCACTATAACAGTAAACTCCAAAAATTCGACAGGTAAAATATAATTGTTTTGATTGTATCTACTTTTGTAAAACCTTAAAATCCGGATTCACATTTTTTTTAATTTGATTTTACCCTAAGTATTGAATAATATTGAAGAACTAATAAAACTATACATTATATGATATTATTAATAATAAACCCATACTTAACTAATTTAATAAAAACTTGTCACATTTTTAGTCCTAGTTCTATCTTAAAAGTTAAACAAACGCCACATCCTTGTTTTAAAAACCTTTCACACATTTTCTTTGACTATCCTAATGTATATACGTCAAATGACACAACTCCTTGTTCCTTAATACTCTTACACGTTTCTACAAAAGATAAGAATTAGTATAACTTCGCATATATCTTAATCAAATAGAAGATTTTGTGTAAAACCCTAAATTCCGAATTCATAAATTTACGTCTAATTTGAATTTTTACCTAAGTTACGTAATAATTTATAATTACATTAAACTATACGATATATAAAAAATTAAATACGATACAAAATAACCTAAGTAATTAGCTAAAAATAAATCGTTACGCTTCTAAATCTCTACAATTTGTTTCACGTTCTTCTTTTAGACTTCGACACATTTAGCGACACATAAACTAAACACATATGACAAAATACAAGAGATAAGAATGAAATTAATATGTATATCCCTAAGAAAATAAATGATTTTCTTGCTCTTGGGTCTAGCCTATCCCACGACACACACATCTTCTCTTTTATTGTCCCACACGCCTTTCCTATTTTGAGAGATGAACCAAATCATCTAGCCATATTAGAAGATACAATATTCTGCCCTATCTCCAATTATACGCTATCTTTTTTTTACTTTTGCCTCCACACGTTTTCTTCACAGCCTTATAATAACCCACTTCAACTCCATCCCTTCTGAAACCGAGGCAAAAGAAAACTTAAACTTTGTCCAATTCATCTTCTCCCCACCTTATATACGCCTCTTCCAAGAACCCTTGAACCCTTTTCAGCTGCGCTCAAGATTCCAGCAGAAAGAAGGAGGAGAAGCAAGTTTGGTAACCAAAGTTTTACACTAGTCGTTGGGTCCTTGTGTTGCCCTTGCCCTTGTTCCGATCAAGTCGACTCACAGTTTTGATCGCTTTCTATTTTGTTTTCCATTCGACACTTGACAACCTAGATTAATAACATGTGAAACATCATAAGAACCATGCTTATATTACCTTGTTATCATCATAAATCGAACAACATAAAATCATGGATTGTGAAATATATGTGGCGACTTTAACTTGCTTTGTTTTCCTCTGTTTTCGAATCTGACCTACTAATGCTCATTAAAACGAGGCCTCAACTTCTATTCAGGGTCAAATCTAAGAATTATAGTGGCTCTGCTAGAGACTTCAAGGTGCAAGGACGCAAGAAGAATTAGTTTATGTTTTCTTTTGTGTTTCTTGATGTTAAGTAGCTTTGTTTAGCTTAGTTTATTTGTAAGTTGCACATTTGTTGGTGCATGTCTATTCCCTTTAGGGCAGAGATGGGTGACTCACTCCCATCCTTTTGTACTTAAAAGTTTTTGGTGTAATGCATTTTACCAAGGTGAAAAATCCCTTTTACCCAAATGAGGCCCCATGAATCGATTAGGGTTTGATGTAAGTTGCGACCTTGTTATAGGCGTATCGACCATGGTTCTGTTTGATTGATCTATATGTCGTGTATATGTGTGTTGTGGTTGTGTCAAAACTGCGTAGCCTTCTCATCAACCTAAGCCTAAGCGAGCTCTATTGAAACCTTATGACATGTTTAAATTAACTCCTAAAACAGGAAACCCTAATCAAGAATAATGAGGGTGGGACGAAGAGGTTAAAGCAGGTTTTGGTTTTGAAAGTTTGTAGCATATGTTGCTGTTAATATGTATGTTGGTCAAGGGGTCGATCATGTCTTACGTCTCGTTTGTGTCGATTTGTCAAAGTTCGAGTCACTTGTTAATCATGAAATCATACGTGTATAATGGGGATTCAAAGGTTTTTTTTGTAAACTGTGTTGTGTCTGGTACATGTGACATATAAGTTAATTTGTTTTGTAAATTGTTTTGATGTCGTGCCCTATGTGGGTCGTCCAAGGTCTTGACGATGGATTGTTAAGAGGTCAATTTGGTATATGGATGTTGTCTCGTTGGGAATGAATCAAAGAGGGTAAATCGTTAGCATGTACAATGTTCTTTTTAAAAAGGAGTACATGTATCTTGTGAAGGGGTATGTTTAAGGGTGATCGCGGAGTGTACAGTTGAGTCATTTAGTATTTTGAAAGTGTGTCGTAGGAGATGAGTCGGGTTTAGTAGAAATATGGGATTACTTGGTCGTAAATGTTAGTCATATGAACCGCGAGCAAGCTTAAATATGGATCGATCATGTATTGTGAAGCGTTTTCCTTTTACATTAATGTATATAAATTTGACAAGTAAAATACAATCTTTAGTTTATTTTACATTTTAAACCTTAGGCTTTGGTCATGGGCACATGCAAACCCTGAACTTTATAAATTGGCATATTACACCCTAAACTATAATATTGATAATATTAAACCTTGAAGTTATTTATTTGTTACTTTGAACTCCAAACTTTGATAATTTGGCACATTAACCCTAAATTGGTCAGGCATTAAGTTATGAAACCTAAAACATATTTTTGATCACTAAACCTAGGTAAACCCTAATATAATAATATGGTTAATAATAAGTACGAAAAATCCATTATGACGTTAAATAAGCTAATAAGTATTATATGAACCCTAAATCGTGTAGATTCGTTGAAGAAGACGTGACGTTGCTCTCTTGCGTTCTTTTTCATTTTCTCTCATTTCATTTGTTAAAGTACAAATATTCTGCCCTTTATCAGTAAGGGTTTCTCATGACTCTTGGTCTTTGATTTTGTTTCGTTTGTTATGATATTTGTTTATGATTCTATTCGATATGATTCCTTTGATTAGATATTCATTTGGTTATGCCATTAATGATTATTCGTTTCATTCAATTTATTCGTTATCTTTGATTAACACCTTTGATCGTTACCCTATATTTATTTGTGTTGTTTGACCTAATCCTTTGCCCAAGGTACTAACTAGTCATGGAGGTACCATGACTATGTCACTGGGGCACCGATTGCATGACGCTATCTGTGGAGGTGTGATTTTTCCACAACGTTCCCTTTTGTGCGCATTTGATTATGATATGACTAATTCCACGCGCCTATATATTTGCCGAAAGCAAGTGTATTAGGGACGTGATGTTTTATTTTTGACAAGGGGCGTATGATGCATCCTAGGTACTCAGTTCAGATATATGTGTGTGCCTTACACTTTTGGGAGATCGCTACTCCATCTGTTATGATTTAATTATGATATGATATGATATGATGTGTATGTTCTGATTGTTTTGGTTTATTCATGTAGCATGTTTAGGCACTCCTTAACAACTCCGTTATTTCAATATGACCCTTTGATTATTCCTTATTATATATTCAGTTCTCATCTTATTTAACATGTTTGTTTAGCAGGTTTTTGTTGGATTTGTTTCGTTTATACGTTTTTGAATTTTTTCTTTTCATTATTTATATATGTTCACTGAGCCGCGTTTTCTTTTTCATGCGGCAGGTACTAAGCGGGATGCTGGGATTGAGTGATGAGTGTAGGAGCTTTTAGTTGGCCGACCAAACCGTAGTTTTCTTTGTCATCCGGAATTAGTTTGGGATTTATGTTTTGTTTATTTCCTTTCAGAATTTTTAGAAATTATATATTCCTTAGAAGTTTTGTATTATAACTTGTATTTTATTTATTTAAGTCTTCTGCTTGCGTTATTATGTTCTGATTGACACCATGATGTGACAGTTTGACCCTTGTCGGGTTGGGGTGTTACAATTATGGTATCAGAGCTTTAGGTTTCGTCCTGTTGAACCTTAGGAATGACCTGTGAGGATACGGGTAGACATTAGGCTTCCGTTTGTTTTGACCTATTTCCACATTTGATTTTGATCTCTTTGTTTCGCGGGTTCGTTTAGCAATCGTTTAGATGGTGACTACGTGTAGAATCGAAGATGGTGATTCGGATCTTGATTTGCTACACTAGTTGCTAAGTGTTAATACAAATAAGCCGTAAAAACGTTTATTTATATTTTACGATCTTCTAATGTTTTGTCGATAACAAACGTAAAATCATTTTAACGAAACAAATAAAATACGTAAATGGTTTGAGCCAATAGTTTTCTAACACACTTACGTTTTCACATAAAAACACTAAAACAAGTATACGTGATTTTATGATTTAATAATACATATGTACAACAACTAGTGTTTACATATTGGGCAAATATATACATAAATAGTATGTATTATAATGGGTAATATAAATGGGTAGAAACTTAAGTATTTGACCCATTGACCAAATACATTGAATACAAATGGGTACAACCCAAAGTCCATGACCCATACCCATGGAGCTTGACCCATAGCCCATTGCATGACATCAGGCTTAAGTCATACATGGTTTTAACCCATGGCCCATAGTTTTAATCCATACCATGAACTAGATGCATTGCATCTTGGAGATACATTGTATCTACTTCGATACCATGATCCATAACCCATGACCCATGACCCAAAACCCATGGGCAAAGGGGAGCGTCCCACGGATCCCCAGTATTGCACTGGACGGATTCCTCAAGTGAGGGATCCGTGGAACAGTAGACATTTTCTCTCTATAAATAGTGAGCCATTTCTTCATTGTTTCTCACCCCTTTCTCACATATTTTCTATTTGAGTTATAAACTCTCTAACCTCAGATCCAAGTGATCTATGTATGTAGTTTTGTTTTTGTGTGATTCTCTAGGTTCCTCTTAAAGGCGAGATCACCATCTTTTGAAGACGAGCAAGCTCAAGTCCATGAGTTGCCATGCTTCGTTATCATCAAGACTACTGAGGTTCTCTTGTTGATAGTTTTCTTCTTTCTCATAAGAAGTGTAGTGTTGAAGACATTAGTGAAAGATGTCTCAAGTGTCAAGACGAAGATATTAGTGAAGGGTGTCGATCGTCCGTATTCAAAGCACTAGTGAAGAGTGCTTAGAAGTCAAGGCTAGAGGCATTAGTGAAGGGTGCCTAGAAGTCAAGTCACAAGACATTAGTAAAAGGTGTCTTGAAGATCGAGTCAAAGGCATTAGTGAAAGGTGCCTAAGGTGTACATTCGATATGGTGTGATTCGATGTACATGATAGATTAGTATTGGGCCAAAGGATATTGTTATCCTTGATGATGTTATTACAAGGAGTAGATCTCCTTTGGGGTTAGGTGTTGGTGTAGTGTTTGGTAGTAGTTCCTCCATTGTAATGGAACTCGGCATCTAGCCTAGTAACGGATAAAGGGTAGGCGACGTTGTGATAGGTTTGGTTCTACCTCGTGGAAGAACCCGGTATCTAGCCTTGTACCGGATAAAGAGTAGGCAACTTTGTGAAGGTTTCTCCACCATAAGGAGCTGGTGTTGTGTAGTGATTACGAACTCTCGAGTAGGTAACTCGGGGAGTGGAGTAGGGCAAGGAAGGTGTCCTTGTAGCCGAACCACTATAAATACTCGCGTTGTGGTTTTGTGCTTCTTACTCTTTATCTTTTCATTACATATTTATATTTCAATATGTTTGTTTATCAACATCTAACATACATCCAAATAAATTGACATAAGTCGATCTAAATAGTTTAAAACAAAGTTTTAATCGGTAAAATTATTCAACCCCCCTTCTAGTTTTCGCAATTGGTATCAGAGCTTCGTTACCAAGTTCCTTAAAGTATATTGTACTTTAAAAACTTGATACGATCCGTGGTTAATTGAAAACTACAAAGAAGGTCTTTTATAAAAATAAATACCATGTTTTTAAAACTCTTTGTTTGGATGTTGATTAGATGACAACATTTTTTTCTTATTATTTATTTAATTGTACTAATCTTCTTTTTCATGTTGCTTAGTTAAAGCTCATACCTACCAAGCTATAGGAATTGCTTGGTAACAAGAATACCTTCCCTAAGAAGGCATCTTAAATACAAAGGAGCCGGAATTTTCTACTGACATTTGTTGTGTCATTTGTAAAGACATTTCTAAGTGGATTAGAGGTATAACTTTCCACTTATCTCTAAATAACATTAGATTGATAAATAAGTATGCTTACATAGTTATTTATATGATTATCTTTTGTGCATATTCATAAATTACATGTAGCTTCATTAGGAAGTCTTTCTCGCATACGTGTTACATTTTTCGTCTAAAGTCGAGGTTTATAAAATTTATGTTTTATTTCATTTAATTCAAAAATCATATCTTTCTAATAATAAAACAAAACACAAATCTCAAAAATTCCTCCTTCCCCATAAAAACCCCTTCGACGTCCACTCCACCAAATCCTCACTTTTTCAAATCTTTCACTTTCAAAAATTACCTCTCATTCAAAACTTCGTCTTCCTCTTCATTTCATCTAATCTCAAACCAAAACCAAGAAGGTTTGTCATCAACATGGTTTACATCGCCCTCGTACTCATCACCCTAACACTCATCGCTCTAGTGTTTCCTATGATGAAGTTCATGTATGGAGATATATACTTTGTGTTGTTAATCTACATTGGTGTTATATACCCAATCCTTTGTATCGTTCTTAGCTTTGAAATGAAATATTACTAATGTTCTAGTTTATCTAGTTAATTTCTCATAATATGTTTGTCATCTCTTTTGCTTTATATCTCTCGTTATTTTTGATCTTGAGACACTTTTGAAACCAACAATGCATGCTATAGTAAAAATTGGCTAAAATACATACCTTTGTATAAACATATAAGATGTAAAAATCCTTTTTCGTCAAAACCTTTTCCTGTCACTACAGATCCACGGATCCCTATAGATATACTAGCCGGATCCCTTATGAAAGGGAACCGTGAGAACCGTCCTTCTGGATAACAGTTTTTCATGCAAAATAAAAACCGTTTTATTCCTAAAAGAAATGTTCCACTAAAATGTCAAACATTAAGTGAGTTACCATTGTTAATAAACATCTTGTAAAAACGTTAGGTAATCATTGTTTTGCCCGTAATACGTCACATCCTATTAACTCTTCTTTCCTATAGGTCTCGCTATGTCGCATGAGTATGAGTTTGATTTTTCACTCACTAGCGTCTACACTCCTAACATCTCTCTTGAGGCCAACACACCTGGAAATCATGTTCATGGGTTCAATAATCTCAAAACCCGTCATTTCCACGAAGGACGTATTGTCGACACCCCTCTACAATTCGAAGAAGGTATCAATACTTCCTTCCTAACCATAGGACTAGAATGTCTTCTCGAAATTAACGAGAAAATATGTCCAAGGTTTGTATTGGAATTCTTCCGTCAAGTTGAACTCGTTCGTAACGAGGATCGCTCTCTATCTCTTTGGTTTTGGATCAAAAACCAAAAGTTTTTTTTGTTAACCCTTGGGCAATTTGCTCACATCCTCTGAATTCCAAATCATGGACAATGTGCCTTCACTGAAGATTGGTCTCTTGATTCTATCTTCAACTTTCGTAAAGAAAATAGTCCATATTGTTCACACATACCTTCCCCGGAAGACTTGACTCGCATAATATGCAAACCCCATTACTCCGATCCAAACATTATCTATACACAGGATATCCGAGAAGAGTACAAGGCTCTTGCACTCATCCTACGTGAAAATGTTTGGAGTCTTAGGGGAAATCGAGAAATCCTTCCCGCTTGTTGTGCTCACATAATGTATTGTTTGCTAACACAACAACCATACGATCTCGCCTACTTCTTCGCAAGGCGAATTGTAAATCTTCAAGGCTCTAAGAACAAACTAATCCCTTATGGAATGTTCTTGACATGCCTTTATCATCACATCATGTACTTCCATTCTCAATTTCAAAGTCCGTTGTACGTACTTGTGAACAAGATGATGGAACCTCTAAACACATCTCTCATGAAGACTTTCTTTATTCCCGAATCGGCGAACACTCATCAACCATTTGATGATCCATCTAGCGAAAATGCTCAAGGAACTTAGCTTTCTTTCAAAATAGGGTCAATCCTTAGTATCCATGCTTTATCAATGTAATGTAATTTCCTTCATGAAATAAGACATCTTACATTTTGATATCTCTACACTAATGTTAGAACTTCTTAAAAAAAACCCTAACTTTGAAATATGATGCATTGTGCAACCCTTGCATACCTTTTGTAAAGGTTCTGCTTAGCAGAGAGACGGATCCCAAAGTTTGTGCTAGACGGATCCTTACTCTTAGGGAACCGTGGGATCCGACAAACAGAAATGCAATTGCAATCATTGTATTTCAAAACATGTCCTTAGATCACTTCACACTAAGCTAAGACATAGTGCCTTAAGACAAATTGAGTCCTTATCAAGTTGAGTAAATTTTTCGTACTCACACATAACTCACTTAGATCACACTCAAAACACCTGTAGATCTATCGTCTCACCAAAACTCATTACTCTTCCGCTCTTATACTCACACATAATCCCTCACATGTTAAAACATCTAGCTTTAGAAACCTTTCAACGATAGCAAATGGATTGTAGTCATCCTTACCTCAAAATAGGTCGAAATGGGTCAAATTCTAGCTTTTTCATCTTAAGCTTTTAGGATATATTCCAAAACATTATCTTAAGTTACTATCTGGTTTTTAGGATCATTTAGCTCCATTTGACACTCTCAAATCTTTAGTTTCATCCTTGGTCACTCATTGGAACTCATAAATGTTCCAATTTCTTCCATGAAAGGCTATCATTAGCTACATCACTCATTGCCCTTAAGCATTTAAGTATCCTTTCATTTAAGATACTTAGATGGACTGAAACACTCAAGAAGGTATAGGCTTTAGACCTTACAAACATCATTGTTATCTTTTCTTAACTGCTGAGAGACGGATCCCTAGGAATAGCCTAGACGGATCCCTCATTGGACGGAACCGTGGGATCCGTATGACAGATTCATGTCAACTCTAGCTAAAACAATCATTTCAAGCTCATCTTGCTAACTTGAACACTCCATCTCATCTTAATTAAGTTTCTAGATCAGTACAATTCTGAAGTTGACTCTTATGCATGCTAATCATCACATTCCAAGGAATCTTAGTGGCTTAAGTCTTGAATGCACTTACCAAATCCCTTGTTTTATAAACCACATTGTTAGGACTCCTAAAGTCATCACCTTCATCCTTATTTTCAGCACTTAGAAACCTTTACAAACCTCTTTGAAGCATCTCATCATGAGGAAAGCTCCAAGTGGTAACTCATCCACCAAAGGACCATCCAAGAAAATTTCTCGTGTTGTACACGAAATTTCTTCAACCGAATCATCTCCAGTCAAATCCACAAATGCAAGGATTTCTCCTCCACCAACTCAACCAATCAAACCAATCCCTAAAAGGATAGTTCCCACGAAACTACCTATGCCAAACACCACCATACCTCCTAAACCAAACAATCCCATTTCCACTAAACCATCACCATTGGTGCCTAGAGCCCTTTCATTCACCACTCAACTCTCATCACCACACCTCTACAATATAGAGGATTTTCCTCCTAGGCCGTCCCATCCTCCACCACCGGCAACATTCTCCTCATTAGGAGGAATAATGGAACAAAATCAAGGTGTTAAGTCAACACTAGCTCCGGCTTTCTTTTCGCCGTCACCATCAAATAATCCCATTTAGATTTTGAGAAATTATCAAAGTCAACCACCCGACCACATGGAAGTTGACACCTCTCTACCACCACCATCATTCTTGGTCGAGCCATCTTCAAATTTGCCTCCACCAATCCCTCCATCGTTTGAGGCTCCTCAACCCGCTTCACTTGATCCTTCACATCAAGCAATTTCATTTCTTCCATCACCACTGCCTAGCCATGACAAATATTGTTATCATTGTCAACATGTTGAAAGTTTGATTCATGAAGTACGGGAAAATCAACGTTTCATGTTTTATCACCTCCTCGAACGTTTTGACGAGATTAAACCTAAACAAACTTGAGCTAGAGGATTTTAGTGGTGTCCTAGTATCAAGCGTAACTTAGATAGTCTAGTAACTCAAAGTCATGTATCGTTCATTTTCTTAGTTTTTAGAGTCATGTATATCATATCTCTAGTTTTATTAAATGAAATTACATGATATTTGCTATATTTCTGAGTATATGATTATTTGGTATAATACATATCTCACTTTGATGTTATCATTATTTGTTATATCTCCATTGATGAATCTTGTCATCAGACAAACGGATCCCTGGAATTTGCCTAGACGGATCCCTCTAAGGAGGGAACCGTGGGATCCGTGCAACAGAAGACCAATTTTCTGCTAACTTGAGTCTTATTTGTAGGAAATTATGCATTATATACTTGTCTTCTAACCTTTGTTTTGTAGGTTTTCAATTGACACATGAAGACTTTGACACTCTAAAGCTAGGGGGAGCTTTGTGTCAAAGCATTACATTGCAAGATCATTTGTGTTGGGATACAAAGTCAAAGTGCTGCTGAAAGTCAAAGTACTGCTTGATGGATCTAAACACACACCTTGTGTTAGTGATATTTTGAGTTATATTAATAAGCACGCGGAATATACTTAGTAATACTTAGAAGATGGTTTATATGATGTAATGTAAGTGAGAACAATTTAACTCAAAGCTCCAATATTATTAAGAAATAATACGAGTGATCTTACTTATCACTAGGGTTACACCTTGAAGCTTATGTGAATAATACGTACTCTAAACAATGACCTAGGATCTCCTTTTATAGCACAAGGAGTCCTTTACAAGATAAGTATAATGCTAACAATATAGAATATACACAAGATCTTTTCTATACTTATCAATACACGGATACATAACAATTATCCTAATAGCAGTGGTAGTAATATTCGTACTGGCAGTGGTGATGAGTTTCCACTGCTAGTGTAATCTTTAGCAATGTCTTCCACAGCTTATCAGTGGTAACTGTTATTCCAACAATCCTCCCCTAAACTTATGATTTCTCTACAAATCAATAAGTTTCTTCAATCTGAATCTTCTGTAAGGATTTGGGGAATTCTATCAAACACTTCTCTTTTTCTTTAAATCCTGAATATTGTAGGTGGAACAGTGGTGTCCATTCTGCCCAGCCTTCTAGCCTCCATGAAGTCTGTAATCTCTATCTTCTCCAGTCTTTACTTATTATCAACTTGATCTTCATTGATCTTTCTAGCAACCTCTGCATCATGAGCAATTTGAGCTTGTTCTTTCTTTGAAATCTTCCTTCTTGTTTGCTCTTTGCTCTGCATAACTGCTTTACCTTTTTCTTTCTTCTGAATTTTAATTTCTTCACTTGGAGTGGTAATATCTTGTCCAGCAGTGGGAACTCTTAGCTCTGCAGTGGAAATTGTATCAGTGGTAAAATCTGCAGTTGCAGTTGCATCAGTGAAAATTGCTTGTTCTGATTGCTGTTGAGGAACTTCTTCTTGAATAACATCAACTTCCTCAGTACCTTTACTTGAAACACCTTCATCTCCAAAGTCAATTCTCCTCCCCTTGGTTTCAGCATCTGTTTTCCTCCCCTGTTTGGGAGAATTTCCCAAATCTTTATTAAAATCTTCTGAATCACCATCATCAGGTGAGGATGGAGATGATATCACTATCTTTGCAGTTTTCCTCTTATGTTTCATCCCCTGCAACTCTTCCTTCAAGGTCTGAATCTCCTCTTTCAAATGTGTAATATCCTTGGCATGCTGATTCTTTACTTGTGCCAAGTCTTGTTCCATAGATTCAACCTGCTTTGCTAATTTGGTACAAAGTTCCATCAAATCCATTTGTTGCCCACTGCCCTCAACACTTCCAACTGTGTGACTTGTTGAGAGAGGTGAATCATAGGGCATTGGCTTAGATTCCTCCCTAGTTGGACTAGAGTGAAGCCTGGAACCACCACTGCATGTTCCTAACCCAAAAACATCAGGGACATGATGTGTTGTAATGGGAGGAGTTGGCTGTTTTTGCCTCCTCTCATAGGTGTGAGAAACTGGTGGAGTGTAATCAATGTTTGGAACAGTGATTATGGGTGAGTTTTGTACCTGTGAAATCTTTGCAAGCATTTGAGGAAAAGAGGTGTAATAATCCTATTGCCATCTTTGTTCATGTTTTGAAAAACTTTAGGCTTAAGGCAACGGATTTTATAAACTCTTGTACGGGGTTGCAGTTGAAATTCATTTAACACTGCTTGCACAAACCTTAGATACATCAAAAATTTTGTTTGAATTTTCCACAATCTGATGAAAAACAGGGCCATTCTTTTCGTTTGACTTTTCCAAATAGGCCACTTGGTTGTGCTCATCTGCAAAGGTGATTGGTGCCATAAAATCTTTTGATAAAAAATATATTATGTCAGTAAGAATTGAATAAATAACTCGCCAATTGAGAGAGAAAGATATATAGTGGTAGGGTTTAAGAGTTTTGCTCAAGAAAGATTATCTAAGGAAAAGATTTATCTTTAGAGGATAAATAGCAATTAGGAAAGTAGATAATATTCTAAAAATTTTACCCTATATATATGGAAAACAATTTCTCTTCAACGGCTAGTAAAAATTTATTCTTGACACAACAGCTTGTAACGGCTAGATCAACGATGGTAAAAATAACATCGTCGCTGGAAACGTGAACTAGCGATGGTAATTTTTCACAAAAATTTTCAAGAGCGTTGGTAAATAAAACATTTGAAAATTTGACTGCTCTTGTTATAGTTTTTAGCAAACTACCAGTTATCAACGGATTTGATATATCTTTGCCATGAGCCGTTTGCTATGGACTAGCCAACTCTTAATCATAAAGAATATGGTGAGTTGATAACCATATAGTTTTTGGTAAACTATCAACCATAAACGGATTTGATAAGTCTTTACCAAGAGCGTTCGCTCGGACTAGTTGATTCTTATGTGGATTAGACATGGTGAATCAATAACCATTTGTTGTGTGTCTCGCTTACACACCTTTTAAGATCAACTCCATCTTTGCTGCATAAAGGTTAAAAATACAAGCAAATATAAACAAACTTATACAACAATTTTAGTACCCAAAACTTCTTCTCAACACCAAAGACCATTAGACACAAAAGTTTATGGATTTAGCATTCCAATACACATTGCAAGTCTTGAAATCTACCCACATCAAGTCCTTTTGTTAATAAATCAAGATAGTTGTCATCAAGATGGATTTTGACAACTTGGATTAGCCTTTTCTCATAACAATCTCTTATAAAATGGTGTCTAATTTCAATATGTTTAGTCTTTGTGTCTTGAATCGATTCTTAATTATGCAAATGACACTACTATTGTCAATATGAATGATGGTATTCATGAAATTGTACCTATAGTCCAAAAGTTGATTCTCAAGCCATAGAACTTGAGCACAAACAACTTGCGTGACCACATATTCCTCCTCGGTTGATGAATTTGCCACCATTGTTTGTTTCTTGCACCGCCATGACACCAATCTATTTCCAAGAAATTGGCATCCACATTGTAGATTTTCTATCCAAACTAGCTCCAAGATAATCACTATCCGAGTAAGTAACCAATTCGGAGGTGATTCTCTAGGGTACCATAATCCCAGATTGGGAAATGCTTTAAGATATCTGAAAATCTTCTTCACAGCAGTCAAGTGTGAGAACTTGGGAGTGACCTGAAACCTTGCACAAGCACACACGGAAAACATAATATTTGGTCTAGATGATGTAAGATACATCAAATAACCAATCATAGATCTGTACATGTGCACATCAATTGCTTCACCACTATTTTCCTTCAAGAGTTGATGTGTTGTCTTGTCTGCAGGGTGTTTGGATGACTTTGCATCGAGAACTTGAACTTCCTTAGTATCTCACCACATATTTATCTTGATTGATGAAAATACCATCGGCCTTTGTTGTACTTGAAGTCCCAAAAGAATGTGAGTTCACCCATAGAACTCATCTTGAATTCTTCCTTCATTAGCTACTCAAATTCTTTGCACATCTCTTTCTTTGTAGATCCAAAATGATATCATCAACATATACTTGAACTAACAAGATATCATTCTTGTCTTTCTTGATGAACAAAGTCGATCCACTCGCCTCTATGAAACCCATTATCAAGAAGATAAGTAGTCAAGGTCTCATACCATTTTCTTGGTGCTCGATGCAAGCCATACAAAGCTTTAACCACCACAGACACTTTGTTAGGATATTCGTGGTCCTCAAAGCCCGGAGGTTGTGAAACATATACCTCCTCATCAATCGCCCATATAGAAAAACACTCTTTACATCCATTTGATAGACTTTAAAGCCCATAACGGATGCATAGGCTAAGAACAGCCTGATTGCTTCAATTCTTGCAACTGGAGCAAACACTTCTTCATAGTCAATACCCTCCTCCTGAGTGTATCCTTGAGCCACAAGCCTAGCTTTGTTCCTGATAACAATTCCTCTTTCATCCTTCTTGTTTCTGAACACCCATTTAGTACTTAATACCTTCTTAGCAGAAGGTAAATCACAAAGGACCCAAACCTTTTGAAGCTTGAACTGGAGCAACTCTTCTTGCAATGCTTCCACGCAACTTTCATCTTCAAGTGCCTTGTATACATTCTTTGGCTCCATTTGTGACAGAAAACACATGAACAAACATTCATTCTTGCCTTCATGATTCTTACATTCATGGATTTCACTAATAAACCCATGAACATCAGGAAATTTTGTTTGTCTTCTAGTCTTCACTGGTGAATGGACATCCCCAATCACATTTTCAAAAGGATGTGATTTATGAATTGAGGTATGGGGAGTCTGAGGAACTGCAAACTCACTTGGCATATTTGAGATTTTAACATCATTGGCTTGAGCTTCCTCTGTAACTAGAGTTGTATTTTCCACTTCTGGTGTTGCAGTGGAAACTTCTGGCCTAGCAGTTGAATCTGAATTTCCACTGCTTTTAGGATTTCCAGTGTTCATGTTGCTATCTCCTTCCTTTCGAGAATCATTAGAAGGTTGAGCATCTCCAGTCGTTGGAATATCATCATTATCTGCATAGTCCCAAAATGGCAAACTAAATTCATCTTGATCATCTACATGATCCTTGCTTGGTTCATCATCATCAAGAAACTCTTCTGATCCTGCAAAATCATAAGTAGATGTACCTGTAGAGATAGGTACATAATTCATAGTATGGGTTAGAGTATCAAGATCAAACAGCCTTTCTGGACCAGTTCCTTTGACATTCACTTTGTTTTCCAGGAACTCAACATGCAGATTCTCTTCAATCTTTTGGGTTCTTAAGTTGAATACTCTGAAAGCTTTACTAACCATGGAATACCCAACAAAATACCCTTCATCAGATTTTTCTTCAAATTTGCCCAGATAATCTATGGTATTGAGAATAGATACATGACATCCAAATGGTCTCATGAAGTCTAGGATAGGAGGTCTACCTCTAAATAACTCATAAGGTGTCTTGTTCTTTGCTTTCACTACTAAAACCCTGTTTTGCACATAACATCCAGTGTTAACTACTTCTGCCCAAAAAGTGATTGGCAATTTTGAATCTGCCAACATGGTTCTAGCAGCCTCTATAAGTGTCTTGTTTCTCCTCTCAACAACACCATTTTGTTGAGGAGTTCTAGCAACACTAAATTCTCTTTTAATACCTTTATCTCTGCAAAAATCATCCATAACTCTATTCTTAAATTCTGTCCCATTGTCACACCTAATGATTTTAACTTTCATATCATATTGGTTTTCAACTTCTGTGATGAATATCTTAAGGATGCCAGTTGTTTCATCCTTTGTCCTCGAAAGAAAACCCATGTAAACTCGCTAAAATCGTCAACACAACAAGACAATACTTCTTAAGATTTAAGTCGCTCACGATGTAGGACCAAACAAGTCCATATGTAACATTTGAAGTGGGTGAGCAATAGAGTTAACCAACTTTGACCTGCAAGAAGCTCTGTGTTGTTTGCCTTTAAGACAAGCCACACAGGTTTGATCATTTTCAAATCTTTTCTGAGGTAAGCCTCTTACCAAACCTTCTTTGACAATCTTATTAATGGTTTTGAAGTTAACATGACCAAGTCTGCTATGCCATAGCATGGATTCATCCACTATGGCCTTTGCAAGCAAGAAAGCATAATCATCTTTAGCAACAATGTTGTTCATATCAAATCTATATAAGTTGCCTTTTCTAGGAATCTTAAGAAGAATCTGACTTTCATCAGGCATCTTAAAATCCTTAGAGAGAACAAAGCACATATCTTTAGTAAAAAGAACATTGTTTTTCTTGTCACACATTTGTGACACACTAAAAGATTATACTTAAGCTCTTTTACATAGTACAGTGTTCAAAGTCCAAGTTACCGCTTTGATGACCCTTTACCAAAGAACTTTTCCATTAACTCCACCTCCAAAACTAACAAAATGTCCATCATAATGTTCAAAATCGAGAGATAGGACTTGTTTCCATCATGTGCCTTGAACATCCACTATCATGTAGCCTTGATATGATCTTTTATCCTTGGATGTTCCCGCATATAAGTAAGGAGTTAGTTTCCTTTGGAGACCCAAGCCATGATTGACTTGGATCTGCCTCGTGTATCAATATAGTTAAATCTATCAAAGGTCATTGATACACCATTGGGATTGGTTGTAGAGGTAATTCCTTTAGGTTTCCATTCCCAATGTGCTGAGGCCTTCACAACATTTCCCATGTTACCCCTGGTCTTGTTTACCCCTGTTCTTGAGCAGTGGTAACTGCTGGTTTAGATTTTGGCACCAACTGTTGGTTATAGTTAACCCTTTTATCAGAAAAAGACCTTTTCCTGTTTGTGCAGATTTTGCAAAAGTTGTTTTGGATTTTGCACTTGTAACGGTGATTTAGGGTGAGTAGTGTTATGATTTTAGCAAGGGCAAAAGTTTTAAGACCACTTAGTTGAACTCTTGGGATCATTTTTTGTGTGAATTAGGGTGTACATTATTTTGAAACTTGTTAGACTCCACCCTTTTATTCCCATGGACTTCCCTTCTCCCAACATGATAGTCACAATTAGCATGTAAATGATTAAAGCTACCACAGATATAACATGCTTTATTGTACATCACAAAATCACTACCTAGTTGTTGAGATTTGACATGATTCCAACTCCTCTGGTTACCCCTTAGAGTTGATGACTTGTTTCTATACATCTCAGCATATCTTACAGTTGATCTAGGCTTGTTAACTTGTTTTCTAGGTTCCTCTATAATAGTATTTACAACTTTTGGGATAGAAGCCTCAACATTCTTTTTAACATTCTCATCTACAACAGATGAGTCACTTGCACTTTCAAAAACATCAGTTTCATGCTTAACCTCTTCCTCACTTTTCACAAATTTGGGAGGACCATATTCAAGATTCAGATCCTGAAATTCCTCTAGACCTGTATGAGCTAAATCTATGCCAAGAGGTGATGGAACACCCCTTAGTGGTGGAGGAAAAGTATTGTATCCCATACCAGACTTAACTTTACTAGTAATTTGAGCATTCCAAATTTTATCAATTGACTTAGACTAAAAATAACAGGTGTCAACAGATAAATTGACATTCTCATTTATCTTTTTAAGTTTTTCAAACTCTTCCTTTAATGCCTCATTCACTGCTATCCTATGATCTAACTCTCTTCTAAGAATAATCATATCATCATTATATTTTGACTCATTTTCTCTATAATGCTCTAGTTGTTTCTCTAAAACAGATATGCCTCTTCTAAGGTTTGACACAGTATAATTAGCAGCATACAACTCTGTTCTTTGGTTGTCAAATAATTCGTTAAGCCTTTTACATTCTTTAGAATCCCTACATGTTTTAGAACAACTTTCAAAGTTTTGTACCTTAGAGTCAGAGAAATCCATGAGAGCATGTTCTGTAGACACAAGAGCAAGATCAAGGTTGTTCCTCTTGTCCATCGACCATGAAACTCAATCATAGCTCACACCATCAATTGCCGAGATTGCCTTTGGTTCTTCCACAATTGGTTCTTTCTTTTGCTTGTACCAAGTAGACCTTTTGTCCTGGTTCTTTGGTCTTCTGCATTCTCTAGCAAAATGCCCCAACTTGTGACAGTTGAAACACTCTACTTTCTTTTTATCGAACCCTGCAGTTTCACCACCATTTATGTGAATTGGCTTGCTAGTCTTCTTGTAGAATTTCCTAGCCCTCATGCTAAGAAGAGCTATTTGCCACTTTATGTCCATCTCCTCCAAGTCATCTTCATCAATTTTCTCTATGTCTTCATGAGTTAATATAGAGCTATTAACTTGAGTGGAGATAAAAGCATAAAAGGTAGGATCTCCAATACCAACAATCATCTTCTTTGAACTGCGGTGGTAACACTAGCATTACCGATGGAAATGTAGAACCAAGCGAGTGGCAATATCATCATCACGACATCTTCGTAATCACCATCAATAGAGGTTGACAACAATGCCAAGTCGATTGAGCTTGTACCAAGCTTCCCCGCTTCTTTAATCTTTGTTCAATGAGTTTGAAGTTATTGTAAAGATCATTGAGCTTCATAGTTTCAATCTCTAGTTTATTTTCCCGATCGTAACATTTGTATGAAACTCGAAGGCAAACTTCTTAGAAACTTCGATTGAGGTCTTCCTTATCTACCTTAATTCCAAACACAGTCAATTGTGTGAAAATCTTCTGGAGTTTGGTGAAGATGTTGTCAAGAGATTCATTGCTTGAAGCAGAGAAGTTTTTATAACTTTGCTTTAACAATGTCTTTTGAGTCTTTTTAGTAGCATCATTACCACCAAACACTGAGCAAATCTCTTCAAAAAGTTCTTTTGCTGTCTTGTAGTTGCTGAAAGCAATGGCTTGTTCTTTAGGAAGAGTCATTAGTAATAAACTTCTGGCCTTCAGGTCATTCTTCTTCTTTGCTCTTTCATCATTAGTCTCATGTACAGAAATTGTTACAACTTCTGTGTCACCAACTTTCTCAGTCTTAGTAGTAGACTTGAAGGAATCACCAGTTAAGATGATCTCCCATAGAGCATAGTCTTGAATGAGAAAGTATTGCTCAATCATTATCCTCCACATCTCAAACTCATTGAGTTTGAGCTTAGGAAGCCTTGGAGCAGAGTCGGACTGGTTGTTTTCCATCTCCATTGATTTGAGTGAGTTGGTTAAGCTTATTCCTTGGATCCTTTAAATCAAAATATCAGAACCTTCGCTCTGATACCACTTAATGGATCTAAACACACACCTTGTGTTAGTGATATTTTGAGTTATATTAATAAGCACGCGGAATATACTTAGTAATACTTAGAAGATGGTTTATATGATGTAATGTAAGTGAGAACAGTTTAACTCAAAGCTCCAATATTATTAAGAAATAATACGAGTGATAAGGTTTTAAAATGTACCTTTTTGAGGGGTCGTTTAAGCCCTTATTTGATCACTTTTGTATCCATTATTACTTAATATCGTTCCTTTTCACTTTTTAGGTCTCTTGAAGGCAAATTGTCGGAATGGCACTTATTTGGACGAAAAGGCGCGGATATCGAAGAAAATGGCCAAAGTCAAGAATCGAGACACTCAAGTCTTTGAAATACAAGGGACGACGTCGGTGTTATCTCAGACGCCGTCGATCACGTTTGTGACTACCAAGAGCCAAATTGCTTATTTTCAAGTGACGGTGTCGGGCTTTAAAAGAGTAGGTCGTCGCAACTTAGACGGCCTAGATTTGATCCGAGACGGCGTCGAGACTAAAGGAGACGACGTCACAAGCATAAGGTGACGCCATCGCAAGACTAACGTGGCCAAGACGAAACCCTAATGATGGCGACCCGGCGGCCACAAATCATAAAGTGACGCCGTCGCGATTGTAATCTTATATATAGAATCCGAATTTTATAGTTTTTAGTGTGTAGTCTTTTGGGTAAAAACCTAAACCGAACCAAGGCTGTCTTGTACAAGATTTTAGGGTTCCAAACCCTATCTTACATCAAGATAAGTGTTTTACTTCATTAATTCAATTATGTCTTCAATTACTTGTGTGTATGCTTGCATGTTCTCCATGTCCGGCTAATTTACTTATGTGTTTGCTTAGGAATATGAAACTTAACTATTGAATATTGATTGGTTGTCTCTTATCTTAATTGTTAATGATCTAGTAATGCGATAGGTCATTTGTTGTGTAGTTAATGCTTGATTAATCTTTGTGAACCTTAGACTATAACACCTAGAGTAGTTGTAGGCTAAACCATCCAAAGAGTACCTTAGAGTTAGAGTTTATAATTCCTAGAGATTTTGTAGACGAGACCCTTTGGTAGTTTCAAAGAGTTAGGTACAAACGCATACCCTACGACTTTAGACACACAACGCGATTAAGAATAAGGACGTGACAATTCAACCATCAATAGGAGATAATTAAGGAGTAATAAAACCTAAGTAAACACATCTTTAAACCATCATACGAGCACATAATAATTAGACATAGACTACATACCCCTTAGATTAAATAATTAGACAAGTAGAGTGATCGGTAGAAATACCAACCCCAAATCCAAACCCCGAGATTCGTATCTTTCCTTTTCTTAAAAATATAAAAAGATGAAACATAATCTTCCTCAACCCCAACCTTAGCGTAGGAACTTCTCACTATCATTCCTATTCCCCTAGAGAACAATATCAATACCCGTGGCTTACCCTAATACTACACTACAACGATTAGGTTCACTGCCTAGGGTGTTATAAAACTTGCTCGAAGAAAAGGAAGTTCCTTTGACCCCGAACGACGCATGTAGCGTTATCAAGTTTTTGGCGCCGCTGCCGGGGAATAGAATAGCTAGTTAGTAGTCCACCTCGTTTAGGTTTCCTTTCTTGATTCCTATCAAGTAATGTTTTTTCCCATTTTTAGCTTCCTTGTAGTCTATCCCCCTTCTTTGTGTTTGTGTTCGTAAAACCCTTTTCATTTGTCGCTATGGCAAGTGAAGTTGCATTTGAATCATTAACAAATGAGGAACAATCGAATTTCGCAGATTGGATTGAATTTTATTGTTCTAATGAATTTGTGAGTGATCTTAGAGATATCCAAAAGGAGACGGGTGTAACGTTGGATGGATTTGATAAATTTTGTGCCTGTGTGACTTCTATTCAATGATCATTGTTAGGATCAACTCCTTTTAGTGAGACCCTTTGGAAATTTTTTGAGAAAAGCCTCCTAAGCATAAACCATCAGCTGTCACAACTTGAGGAAATGGATAAGGAGGATTTATCCAACCTTAGGCATCATGATAAAAAAGACCTAGTTTTTAAGAACATGGAACCTAAACTCGAACAAGATTGTGAGATGGTTATAGTTGAATTGCCTAGTTGCATGCGTGGGATAGATTTCAAAACATATGACACGCGTGAGGAATCCTTTAGGCAAATAGAACATAGTGATCAAATTTTGAGAATGATTCTTATGAATCGGACCAAGAATTTGAAATGGCTAAAGAAGGATTTGAGATACTTAGGAGTGTATTTGGGTTAGATCATACTAAAACACATGATGAACTTTTAGGAGATCTAGATATAATGGAGAATGAGGTGGAAACTCCATGCCCACAAGCCCTACCATCACTGAGGAACACACATCGCCTATAACTTACCCTAAGAAGTAGAAGAGACTATAGGAACCCCGATTAATATAGAACCTTTGGACCAAACGCCACTAGAGAATGTAGGTTTAGATGCTTGTTGTCATGACCTCTCTCTTAGTCCTAGGAAGTTCCTAATTTTGATGAACCGGAGCCTCAACCAAAAACCTTACCTAATTTTACGCCTTTAGATGTGAATCTTGAATTGAATTAGGCCCCAATCCACCCATCAAAATAGATAGTCCGGGTAGTTGCTTGATAAAGGTGGTAGACTCTAGGCCATGTAGAGTGAAAGCTAATATAGGAGTAACCCATGACCTTACACACTTATATCACCCATTCATGGTTGATAACAAGAAACATTGTGGGTTTAAACCGGTTTATTAGGTCAAGATGGATACTTAACTAAGAATCTTTTGAAGTTGATAGAAGATGATCCATTTTTAGGAGAGAGATTTGATTCACCCGCTACACGAATAGAATTAGGTAAGGTTATAATGAATGGAGCACACTCCTTTGAGCATATAAATCACCCATCACCCTCTCCTCACGCAGCAAATTTCCACCCTAAGGGTGTGTATCGCTACTATTACCCGCACTTAAACCTATGTGTAGGGAAAACCTCCCCTTTATCCGTTAAATAAGGGTAGAGTTAGGCTCGTGACTCGAACAAAAACAAGCGCTTCTTGGGAGGCAACCCATGTGTATTTGTTTTTCATTTTTTATTTGTGTGTCGTATATCTTTTATTGATTGTTTATTCTCATGTTTAAATTTGTAAAAATGCTTTATTTTGTTTTTAACCTCGTCTTAATTACATATAAAGGTATTTTACATAAAGAATAAGTGTAAGGAGGATTACACACGTTTTCAAAAGAAACGTAAACATGAAAATTTCAATTAATTAAAAGATATACATGTGTGTTTGTTCGATTCAAATGCTTGTATCGAGTCATAATGGATGTTTTGCAGGAAATTTTCCAGATTCTAAAGATGTAAATTTTTCGTAATTTTTCCGTAAAATCGCGGACCGCTTTTTGTCAGGATAACTGACGGCGTCAGATCGCAACTGACGGCGTCGGGAAGGAGCAAAATAACCGATTACTTTTTCTCGTTTTCTGAGCTACTTATAAATTTTTGGAAATTTCCAGGTCTTAATTTTCCAGAAAATCTGCAAACATCCATTCCACAAGCATTATATCTTATTTAAGTCTGGAATTATATCTTGTTGAGATTTTTGTTTGTTCGGTTTGATGCGTTGGGTTGTCTGTTTTCTTAAAGTGTGCAGGTTTAATTTACCAAGAAGAAGATACATAAGATTGGAAGGAGCTTTTCACGCAAACATTCTTCTTGAAGAAAGATGTAACCACCACTTCACACGGATCCTACCGAGCTAATCAGGGGAGTACTAGTTTCTTTCGTTTTTAATTACCTTCCATTATCATTACTTTGATACCTTCGGGGAACATTGGGGACAATGTTCAGTTTAAGTGTAGGGAGGAAAATAAAGCGGAACTTTGAAACTATGCTTATCCTTGATTATTTGCTTTGTCCAATTGTATTTGTGTAATAAACCATGAGAAAATGTCGGTTAGGGTAATTTTGGCACCAAATTTAAAATTTTCATGACATATAGGAGTGGGCCATTAGTCTTAACAAAAGCGTCTCACGGATAGGAAGTTACATGACTAGCACAAAAACCCTTTACCACCTAAATTCCACCCAAAATGTGAGGATCACCCTTAGATTAGTAGGAATTAAAGCATTCATCTTTAATGCTTAGTGTGTGAACCGGTAGTATAATAGATTCTAGAACTTGTTTTGTGATGCATCCCGAGATCGCTAGTAAGACTACACTTGTGTAGTTAGGAATAACTAAATGATAAGAGGCATTAGGATAACCCTTGTTTGATACCCGTAATATAATTACTTCTTCCACATCGGTTGAGTAATTCCCCACACCTTTGCGTTGTACTCATCTTTAGTACACGATACCCTAGTTAACCCTCGAGCCTATCCTTTTCGCGGTTCTCGTGATGTTTCGGTTTTCCGAATATCAATGAAGAGCATTGTTTACACCCCACCCCAAATGTACACCCAAATCGCCTTAGCCTACCTTGTATGCACTCACTTTTAGTGCATTATTGTTATCACACTAAACCCTTAGTTCAATTATCTAGTTTCTTGCATAAGTTGCTAAGTCGAGTCATATCCTTTGTACACAGTTTTGGGACGATTGGGACTCATGGGAAAAGTTAAAGTTTATGAAATGACGGGAAGAGAACGTTAAATTCAAATTCCCTTTATTTGCATAATAATGTACTCCAAGTGTTTTGATCTTTTCAATTCGGGTCAAATAAGTGTTAAAGTAATAAAAACTCAAGTGTAGGGATGTGCCTAAAAATCCCTATCATTTTGATGTTACCGTAGAGGATGGTAGAGTAAAAGTGTATGGAAAAAAAAAATAATTCGAAAAAAAATAGAAAAAGAGAAAAAGAAAAAAAAAATAGAGTGTTCAAATAAAAAAAAAAAACATACGGGCTACCATCCTACATCTATCATTAAATTTATGTTTGTTTGTTTCAGTTATCTAGAGTCTAGAGTGTCGAGTCTTGGCTTAGCAACGCCATTCTTCGTATGCTTGTAACATAAAGATTTTTGACTTGCCACCACTATATAGCCTATCCCACCAAACCCTTTGTTTCCCTACCGTAAGCCTAACATTACAACCCTTTAAAAGACCTCTTTGATAGTCTTTCCTTGGTGCTTACGCCAAAGCGATGGAGGTTTGATCTATTCTCAAGCCTATGGTAATCTATGTACAAGGACCGGTTAATGAGTGTTTACCTTCCATTTCCAACTTGTTATATTTCACATACACCCGAGAGATGTGAGTATCCAAACACCCCATGTGAGGTGCTAGTATATAATTTCCGTGCTTGTTATGATTTTTGCGGGGCTTATATGTGTTGTGGATTGTTTTAAACTAATGCTTCATGACCTCTAACTTATAAATTAATAGGCTAAAAGCACATTTGCTTGAGGACAAGCAAATACCAAGTGTAGGGATATTTGATAAGGTTTTAAAATGTACCTTTTTGAGGGGTCGTTTAAGCCCTTATTTGATCACTTTTGTATCCGTTATTACTTAATACCGTTCCTTTTCACTTTTTAGGTCTCTTGAAGGCAAATTGCTGGAATGACACTTATTTGGACGAAAAGGCGCGGATATACGAAGAAAATGGCCAAAGTCAAGAATCGAGACACTCAAGTCTTTGAAATACAAGGGACGACGTCAGTGTTATCTATGACGCCGTCGCATCACTTTTGTGACGGCTCAAGAGCCAAATTGCTTATTTTCAAGTGACGGTGTCGCTTTAAAAGAGTAGGTCATCGCAACTTAGACGGCCTTGATTTGATCCAGACGGCGTCGAGATCGAAGGGACGGCGTCACAAGCATAAGGTGACGCCGTCGCAAGACTAACGTGGCCAAGACGAAACCCTAATGACGGCGACCGACGGCGTCACAAATCATAAAGTGATGCCGTCACGATTGTAATCTTATATATAGAATCCGAATTTTATAGTTTTCAGTGTGTAGTCTTTTGGAGTAAAAACCTAAACCGAACTAAGGTCGTCTTGTACAAGATTTTAGGGTTCCAAACCCTATCTTACATCAAGATAAGTGTTTTACTTCATTAATTCAATTATGTCTTCAATTACTTGTGTGTATGCTTGCATGTTCTCTATGTCCCAGCTAATTTACTTGTGTGTTTGCTTAGGGAATATGAAACTTAACTATTGAATATTGATTGGTTGTCTCTCATCTTAATTGTTAATGATCTAGTAATGCGATAGGTCATTCGTTGTGTAGTTAATGCTTGATTAATCTTTGTGAACCTTAGACTATAACACCTAGAGTAGTTGTAGGCTAAACCATCCAAAGAGTACCTTAGCGTTAGAGTTTATAATTCCTAGAGATTTTGTAGACGAGACCCTTTGGTAGTTTCAAAGAGTTAGGGACAAACGCATACCCTACGACTTTAGACACACAACGCGATTAAGAATAAGGACGTGACAATTCAACCATCAATAGGAGATAATTAAGGAGTAATAAAACCTAAGTAAACACATCTTTAAACCATCATACGAGCACACAATAATTAGACATAGACTACATACACCTTAGATTAAATAATTAAACAAGTAGAGTAATCGGTAGAAATACCAACCCCCAAATCCAAACCCCGAGATTCGTACCTTTCCTTTTCTTAAAAATATAAAAAGATAAAAAATAATCTTCCTCAACCCCAACCTTAGCGTAGTAACTTCTCACTAGCATTCCTATTCCCCTAAAGAACGATATCAATACCCGTGGCTTACCATAATACTACATTACAACGATTAGGTTCACTGCCTAGGGTGTTATAAAACTTGCTCGAAGAAAAGGAAGTTCCTTTGACCCCGAACGACGCGTGTAGCGTTATCAACGAGTGATCTTGCTTATCACTAGGGTTACACCTTGAAGCTTATGTGAATAATACGTACTCTAAACAATGACCTAGGATCTCCTTTTATAGCACAAGGAGTCCTTTACAAGATAAGTATAATGCTAACAATGTAGAATATACACAAGATCTTTTCTATACTTATCAATACACGGATACATAACAATTATCCTAATAGCAGTGGTAATATTCGTACTGGCAGTGGTAATGAGTTTCCACTGCTAGTGTAATCTTTAGCAATGTCTTCCACAGCTTATCAGCGGTAACTGTTATTCCCAACACTGGTTAATAAAGAAAGTCAAAGTACTGCTCGTGTCAAAGTACTGATATGCTAAAGGACTGCTATGCAAATCGTTTGAGGATTATTATGTAATTCTAGAATATTCTTAGATTAGAATTAGTTTACTTGTCGAACAAGGATTCTAATTGTAAACCGACTAGGGTATTCCTTATGCCTATAAAAGGACTCCTAGATTGGCATTAGAGATATGTGACTTAGAACTTACATGCAAGTATGATATTAGAGTTATTTAGCGATTAGGTTTGTTAGTGAATCTATATAATGAGCAGGTTCAAAGTTTGGTTTTAATATAATCGTTGAAGTTTAAAGTTATTCTTCTTAGCTTTGTTAAAGTAGATTCCGCATACATAATAGAGTTATATCAGTGTTTCATTGTTAGTAGTTTTGGATTTATCCAAGGTTGCTAAACCCTTACAAGCTACATAGTTAGTTTGGTCAGAGTATATCGATCCAACAATTTGCAATATTAGGATTACATTTCATGACGTCCCATTGCAAAGTTGCAATTATCTAGGGGGAGCAGTATCGTCGCTAAGACAAAACCATTTGCAAACATGGTTGCAATGCATTAGCTTAGTAGTTTTTATTTACTTGACGCCCTCGCAAAGGAATGAACTCGTCAAAGGGGAGTTAATACGAGAACTCTTCCCATCACTTGCTCTCTATTCTTTCTTTTCACATGTTTTTCTTAAAACAACGCGTTAGTTTATTTTCGAAGCTCTTTTTGTTTCGACAAAAAGGAGGAGAAGAAAGTAAAAACTACAAATTCAAACTTTTACGAATTTTAGTTTTTCCTTAAAATAATTTTATGTTTTGTCATCAACAAAAGGGAGATTGTTAATACAAATAAGCCGTAAAACGCTTATTTATATTTTACGATCTTCTAATGTTTTGTCGATAAAAACGTAAAATCATTTTAACGAAACAAATAAAATACGTAAATGGTTTGAGCCAATAGTTTTCTAACACACTTACGTTTTCACATAAAAACACTAAAACAAGTATAAGTGATTTTATGATTTAATAATGCATATGTACAACAACTAGTGTTTACATATTGGGCAAATATATACATAACTAGTATGTATTATAATGGGTAATATAAATGGGTAGAAACTTAATTATTTGACCCATTGACCAAATACATTGAATACAGTTGGGTACAACCCAAAGTCCATGACCCATACCCATAGAGCTTGACCCATACCCATAGAGCTTGACCCATAACCCATTGCATGACATCATGCTTAAGTCATACATGGTTTTAACCCATGGACCATAGTTTTAATCCATGAACCATGGACTAGATGCATTGCATCTTGGAGATACATTGTATCTACTTTGATACCATGATCCATAACCCATGACCCAAAACCCATGGGCAAAGGGGAGCGTCCCACGGATCCCCAATATTGCACTGGACGGATCCCTCAAGTGAGGGATCCGTGGAATCCGTGGAACAGTAGACATTTTCTCTCTATAAATAGTGAGCCATTTCTTCATTGTTTCTCACCCCTTTCTCACATATTTTCTCTTTGAGTTATAAACTCTCTAACCTCAGATCCAAGTGATCTATGTATGTAGTTTTGTTTTCGTGTGATTCTCTAGGTTCCTCTTAAAGGCGAGATCACCATCTTTTGAAGACGAGCAAGATCAAGTCCATGAGTTGCCATGCTTCGTTATCATCAAGACTACTGAGGTTCTATTGTTGATAGTTTTCTTTTTTCTCATAAGAAGTGTAGTGTTGAAGACATTAGTGAAAGATGTCTCAAGTGTCAAGACGAAGATATTAGTGAAGGGTGTCGATCGTCAGTATTCAAAGCACTAGTGAAGAGTGCTTAGAAGTCAAGGCTAGAGGCATTAGTGAAGGGTGCCTAGAAGTCAAGTCACAAGACATTAGTAAAGGGTGTCTTAAAGATCGAGTCAAAGGCATTAGTGAAAGGTGCCTAAGGTGTACATTCGATATGGTGTGATTCGATGTACATGATAGATTAGTATTGGGTCAAAGGATATTGTTATCCTTGATGATGTTATTACAAGGAGTAGATCTCCTTTGGGGTTACGTGTTGGTGTAGTGTTTGGTAGTAGTTCCTCCATTGTAATGGAACTCGGTATCTAGCCTAGTACCGGATAAAGGGTAGGCGACGTTGTGATAGGTTTGGTTCTACCTCGTGAAAGAACCCGATATCTAGCCTTGTACCAGTTAAAGAGTAGGCAACGTTGTGAAGGTTTCTCCACCATAAGGAGCTGGTGTTGTGTAGTGATTACGAACTCTCGAGTAGGTAACTCGGGGAGTAGAGTAGGGCAAGGAAGGTGTCCTTGTAGCCGAACCACTATAATTATTCGCGTTGTGGTTTTCTGCTTCTTACTCTTTATCTTTTCATTACATATTTATATTTCAATATGTTTGTTTATCAACATCCAACATACATCCAAATAGATTGACATAAGTCGATCTAAATAGTTTAAAACAAAGTTTTAATCGGTAAAACTATTCAACCCCCCTTCTAGTTTTCCACACTAAGTTAGGGAGGTTCAATAAGAAGCCACGTTCATTCAGTACAGCTGCCATTCCAGTTAAGTTGAAGAAAGGAGTGCTCGTGTCGAGAAGATCGTTGGATCATTGCGACGCTGCTGGAAACATCAAGTTGCTACAGTAAAGGGCTGGAAAGAGCAACAGGAGGACCAGAGACGGAGATAGGATTCAACTAGTAGGCACTCAGAAGGCATATGGGCAGAAGAACAATGACTGGCGTATTTTACATAGGCGGGGAAACTACTGCCACGATTTTGGGCATATTGGTGGTCAGCAGTTCAGCCATGCTACTAGGTCGCCCTATCAGAGAAAAGATGCTGAGAAGATTTCACCCGCTCTGTGTGTTTTGATGGGGCATTGAGTCCATGATTATCCTGAGAAGGCTGAGAGATAGAGATTCCGCGATTCAATTTTCTTTCATTAGTTCATTATGCATTTGGAGAGAGTTTGATATTCGTTATGTGGCTTTGGTCGTTAGTAGATTTCGTTGACTCGTTTGGAGATTCAGCTTGGAGATTCAACTTGAAAGAAGGAGGAGAAGCAAGTTTGGTAACCAAACTTTTACACTAGTCATTGGGTCCTTGTGTTGCCCTTGTCATTGTTCCGATCAAGTCGACTCACAGCTTTGATCGCTTTCTATTCTATTTTCCATTCGACACTTGAAAACCTAGACTAATAACATGTGAAACATCATAAGAACCATGCTTATATGACCTTGTTATCATCATAAATCGAACAACATAAAATCATGGATTGTGAAATATATATGGCGACTTCAGCTTGTTTTGCTTTCATGTCTTTTCGAATCTGAACTAATAATGCTCATTAAAACGAGGCCCCATGAATCAACTAGGGTTTGATGTAAGTTGCGACCTTGTTATAGACGTATCGACCATGGTTCTGTTTGATTGATCTATATGTCGTGTATATGTGTGTTGTGGTTGTGTCAAAACTGTGTAGTCTTCTCGTCAACCCAAGCCTAAGCGAGCCCTAGTGAAACCTTATGACATGTTTAAATTAATTCCTAAAACAGAAAACCCTAATCAAGAATAATGAGGGTGGAACGAAGAGGTTAAAGTAGGTTTTGGTTTTGAAAGTTTGTAGCATATGTTGGTGTTAATATGTATGTTGGTCAGGGGGTCGATCATGTCTTACGTCTCGTTTGTGTCGATTTGTCAAAGGTTCGAGTCACTTGTTAATCATGAAATCATACGTGTATAATTAGGATTCAAAGGTTTTGTTTGTAAACTATTTTGTTTCTGGTACATGTGACATATAAGTTAATATGTTTTGTAAACTGTTTTGATGTCGTGCCTTATGTGGGTCGTCCAAGGTCTTGACGTTTGTAATAGATTGGATATCATAAACACACAAACCACAAGTTATATGGATCGAACGAGATGAGATTTTAGAAAGAGATAAAGTGAAAGAATGGGAACTTCTAGTGAAAGAAAGTGTAAGTAATATTATGAAGCTCCACCCTCTACCTTGGGAGGTAGAGGGTATTTATAGTTTTTACAAAATACGCCCCGTACGGGCTATAGATCAGGTATACAGTGGGTAAAGACCCGTCCGTCCTCCACGGTGTTACTTAACTAACTACTTACTTATAACTAAACGTCTAAGACTATGAGCTTTCTAATGTTAACAGATACTCGAGGTGACCGAATCTTTAACTTACGGATTTACTAAATCCTAACAATTTCCCCCTAAGGGAGGTAACCTCATTTACATATAGATAATACATTTTGAATTCTAGCATTCTATTACACGTTCGTTGATTTGTAGCTCGTAGTCTTTGATTCTTCAAAGTCCACATACTTTGTACTTCCAGTGGAGGTATTTGACTGTTCTATGACTTGGTGATCATTGAACTTTTTTTGAGATCATCAGCCACAGTAAATCTCTGGATCATCCTTTGTTGTATCACCTCCATGTGATATTGTGACTTCTGAACCGACATGCTCACACTTTGTTGGATCATGATATTTTGAATCAGAGTTGCGGAAGCACTACTTAAGGTCTTTAGGTTATCATGATTTCTTTAAACGTGAGTGTGATGTGTGAGCATGTGGTTATGGATTGACTTCTCAATTTTGATCAGCTTCAACTGTCAGATGTTCCTACAAACAACTGTTAGCAATAAAACACACAAAAGTTTCTTTGTTCACTTTCATTGACCAGGGTTGCAAGAACCATGGTTCCCCGTTGATCAGTATAAATACTGCCTGCGATCAGGTAGAATTCCTAAGAATCTCCTTAACAGGGTTTCGCAGCTTGATCTAGCCGTTCTCAAACCGGAGCATCCCAATGTAGACAACATGGAGTGAGTGAACCAGCGAATTGAGATTCACTGATTGAAGGGAAATTGATTTGTAAAACAACCGCGTATTGTTGAAGAGAGAGAGAGAGTTTTGGAATACGACGAAAGTTTTATGAGAAAAATCAAGTTTCAATCATAAATACTTTTTGTTTTAAAAAATTAACGCACAGTCGATGTGCTAGAAACAGAATTGTAGAGCACATCGAAAGGTTCTCCAAAAGTATTTGTCAATCCATTTCCTGGAACAAGGTTGATTCAAGAGTGAATCGCCCCATCGTTTCTTTCCAGTTGTCACAAGTTTGATCCATGAAGGATCTCACATGTCACCCACGCTTGTTTGATGTTGGCTCTAGAAAGATTTCCATCTTCATTGTGAAGATTTTACATATCACTCAGATGTTCTGGCAATACCACGAGGATAATGCATAGGACTCTCAATTTATATTCTTACTTTCCACATTGTGTGAAACAACAAGTCTTCATGAATTGTGTGTCCTAATGAGATTTATTGATGATCTTTTGGCTCTAGACTCAATAGTGCATTTTGGTTTCCTAAGTAGATACTAGGGAGAGGGTCTCCTTTTCAATATCAACCATCTCTAAGAGAAAGTTGATAGATTATGTAGGTTTCCCATGAGAATGAAACAAGTTCTTTTAAGAGAACTTGAGTAGCTTGGGAAGTTTAGTGCAGTGCATCACTGGGTCCATGACGTCTTGTCTTCAATACCGGCGTTACCTTAGTAACCACCAGTAGCATATGTATTGAACCAGGTTTCTGCCCTAAGGTTGAATTATTGGAGGGCTATTTCTTTTCACCCTTTCACTTTTCAATTATTTTCTTTCTTCAACCCCTTCAGTGCTTACCGAGATTTCATCACTAGAACCTTGTTGGGTTTGTTCCAGTCCTAGCTCTATCTAAGTCGGCACTCTTCCCTTATTCTCTCTTTTCTCCTTTTTTCATCATACCTAAGGACTTCTACACTATCTAGTGGATTTTCCCTGGGTAGATCCCTCTGGCTCTGGCGGGATCGTGGGAACTAATACCAAACCTTACCATCCTTATAACTCCAATGCATTAAATAAATTGGTCGGTCTTGCGGTACTGTTCTTTTCGCCTTGAAACCAATTGAAAATAATTTGAAAACCCAATCAAGGTACTTGTGATATAAAATCAAAAGCATTTGTACCTAAATTGTTTTTGATAATTTATAAATTCTCCCCCTCAACATGTGCATCGTCATGTCAAACACCTCATATTCTGTCATTACTGAGATACTCAAATTATACGACGTGAAAAGCATTTAGCACATAGAGGAAGGAGTGCTTGTTTGAGTCTTAAACAATCACGATTTATCAGATTTGATATTTAAATCACAATCTCTCTCCCGATCAAGAATTTCAAACCTTTTGAGATTTGTGATCCTAACTGATTTAAATAATTTAAAAAAATTTGGGGAAAGATGTGGCTTTGTTTTAATATTTACGGATAAGGAACATTTGCCGCTCCCCCTCAATTTATGAGGGAGAGTGTTAGTGTTCAGGTTTTGAAAGATTTTTGACAGGGTATTACTTATTTGAGATTGAATTTGACTTTTACTTATCAAAACGAAAGATCATACCCTAACACATAACACCAAAATTTTATTCACCTGTTTATAATGTACAAATGGACTCACTTGATGATATATCATTTGAAAATATGGAATAATTTGAAATCATTCTCCCCCTCAATCAATGACCCAAGTCATAGATTGAGTGATAAAGATTTATGAAAAATTAAGTCCGATTGATTTTCAAAAACTTTTGTCCGATTCATTTTCAAACAATGTTACCACCATGTAAGATAAAAATATTTTTCTGAAGAATTTTTAGAATGAAAAACATTTGTATAGGAACAGCCGTCTTTTTGGCGACATGCTTTACTGATTTTGTTTTAGGATAAGTGTTTGATATTTATAAAAAATTGATTTAGCGAAGCACTTTTCTTTCTTTAAAAGCGGGTTACAGTCTGGAATAAATGTAAGCCACTGTTTAAGCGCGGGTTACAGTCTGAAGTAACTGTAAACCATTTTAGACATGTTTTGAAATCATTTTGAACTTCTGCTCGAGTTTCATCTAAAGACCCGTGTCATTATTGAATGACATTTCTAGGTCCGTAGATGTTATCGATACCAGAAGACATGCCTTGGAAAAACTATTTTTGGTATTTTCTAATTTTTCTGATTTTAATGGATTTTTGTTGGTTTTATATATTCTATTTACAATTTGGCATAAGATATGTACAGACTATATTATTTAATTTAAGAAGATGTTGATATGAGTACCGAGATAAGGATATCGTACAACACGTAGTAGAAGATAGTAATCAACATCTCTTAAACATTCACCACCAAAGCTTTCGAGGCTCATGAAAAATCGTCTGAACTTGAGCCTTTTCAATGTGAAGCTTTGGTAGCTTCCCCCCAAACTGACTATCTTCGTATTGAGACCACTTCCCCCAAGTAGTTGAAGTGAAGCAAACAATCTCATTGTGTGAAGCTCAGAAACCGAAGTAAAACGGTAACACCAAAGTAACAGGTTGAAGCACGGATCTTCTCTACGGTTATCAATGCCGGAATAAGTGATTAAGCCCGATCACGTAAACCTGTTGTGCGTCCTCGATGCACACATTACTTTGCGGTTTTGAGTAGTTGTTTATTCGGGGGAACAATATATCAACATCTTCATTTCACCAAATGTATTCCAGTTATCTTACATATAACCAATCAACCCATAATGTACATAAGTACCCAACAAGAGTCGAGACGATGACACCAAAGTAACAGGTTGAAGCACTGATCATCTCTGCAGATATCAACTCCGGAATAACTGATTAAGCCCGATCACATGAACCTGTTGTGTATCCCTGATGTACACCTATCTCTTCCCTGATGGTTGCGATCTCATCAAAATCATCATAACATTGTGTACATGAAGCAATAACCGGAAGCACTTTATCATAAAACATATCGGCTCGTGAGAAGATGTCGATCAACAATATCATCTCACACTCCTAATATTCTTCTCATAATTCTTCCCACTGAAAGCTGAAGTAATACTTACCAAAAGTATCCAGAGACCACTTCCCCCAAATAGTTGGAATAATACACCACAAGCCACAAGTTAAGACACTGAGTTTCTCTGCAGTTATGATATTTGTCTTCCCGGAATAACTTCAATTAAGATGAAGTATTAAGTTTATCACGTGTACTCGTTGTGCATTTAGATGTATGTCTCCTTCCCCCTTGCTGGTTTTGATACCTCAGAATCAACAACACATTATACATCAAAGTACATCTTTTGAGAAGAACACAATTAGCTCAAACGTATCCTGTGAGAATCAATTGCTACAGAAACTCTCTCTGACTATCTGTATCAACCCATATGTAGACAATTTGAAGTGACCATTGATGAAGCAAACCTGAAATACCAAACTTGAAACTGAAGTAGAATTCCCTGATGCGCGTACGAAGCGCTTTCAGGGTCAAAGAAACTTCCTTTTCTTCGAGCAAGTTTTTCAACCATTTAGGAAGTGAACCTAATCGTTGTAGTGTAGTATTGGGTAAGCCTCGGGGATTGATATCGTTCTCTAGGGGAATAGGAATGCTAGCAAGAAATGTATTACGCAAAGGTGGGGGTTGAGGATGATTCTTTTTTTTAATCTTTTATTGGTTTTTTAGAAAGCTAAGGTAAAATCTCGGGGCAATAGGTTTGGGGGTGGTACTTCTACCAATTACTTCAACTATTCTAATTATCTAATACTACGAAATCCACAATTCCTTAAACTATTTTAATCATAAGCCAACTTTCACAAAGATTACTCAAGCATTAAACACAACGAAAGCCTAGTTGCACTCCTAAGCCAATTACAATTAAGATAAGAGACAACCTAACAATAATTAATAACTAGGTTTTATAGATCTAAGCAAACACACAAGAAATTTAGCTAGACATGTTAAACAAGCAAGCATACACACAATCAATGGAAGACATAATGACTCTTTGGATTAAAACACTTATCTTGATGTGTAAAATAGGGTTTGGGACCCTATGATACTGTCCAAGTCGGACTACAAACGTTTCGGGTTTTTACTCCAAAAGTATACCTCCCTAAATGCAAAAAAATCAAATTCTATATATAGATTTACAAGTGCGACGACATCACCTTATAGGTGGGACGCCTTCAGCTCGCCGTCATTAGAGTTGTGACGCCGTCGGGCTTCAGTTGGGACGTCGTCTTGGTTCTGGATCTGAGCTGTTTGAGATAAAAAGTCTGAGTGACGCCCTTCTTCTTCAAAGCCTGACGCCGTCAAGTTGTATGAGAAAGAATTCCACTGAGCCGTCTGGTGCATGTTTTTATCAAGTTTGTATAAAGGGACGACGTCGCCCTTTGATTGGGATGCCGTCAGGTTCAATTGGAGCAGCTTGAGTGGCTTCGATCTTGACTTTGCCATTTTCTTCATGTATTCACTCCTTTTCGTCCAAACATGCATCATTCCAGCGTTTTGCTTCCAAGAGACCTAAAAAGTGAAAAGGAACAAAATTAAGCAGTAACGTATATAAAAGTGGTCAATTAAGGGCTTAAATGACCCCTTAAAAGTGTACGTTTTAAATCCTTATCAAATATCCCTACACTTGGTATTTTTTTAGGATTTAGTAAATCTAGTTATTGAAGAGTCGGTCACCTCAAGTATATGTAATCGTTAGAAAGCTTGTAGTCGTAGATTATTATAAGTTAAGTAGTATTTAGTTTAAGTAACACCGTGGAGGACGGACGGATCTTTACCCACTGTATGCCTGATCCACAGCCCGTAGGTGGCGATTTATGTATGACCTATAAATACTCTCTACCTCCCAGGGTAGAGAGTTGGAGCTCATAATAAGATTTTTCTTTCTCTCACTAAAAGTTCCTAAACCTCTAACTTTCTCTCTCTAGAAGATCATCTTATACGCCTACTTGTGTTTGTGTTATGATGTGTATGTGAAATCCAATATGTTACAAATGGTATCAAGAGCCATGGTTAGATCATCTCTTACATATCCTTGGATTTCTAGTGGTTTTTGGATGGTTTTTGAGGTTGAAAAAGTTTAGTGGTTTTTGCATCATTTGGATCATTTCTTGTGTTAAAGCTTGGATTTGGTTGTACTTTTGTGTCTAGGATCATCATAAGTGTTTAGGTTTTGATTTGGTAGGCTTGAATCATCGTGGTTGGGTTGTTTTTGGATTGATAAGTGGTGTTTTTGATATATTCTTGCTAGCGACTTGAGTCACGGATTTTTAATCTTGGTAGCGACTTGCTTTGTAAGTCTGTAGCGAGTTGTAGTTGAAGTGGTAGCGATTTGAGCTTAGCGACTTGTCTATTGAGACAAGCCGACAAACAGTACACTTAGTGGATTCTCCACTACGGGTAGCGACTTGGTGAAGGTAGCGATTTTCTCTCAATTTTGTTAGCGACTTGTACTTAAGTTTTCTTAGCGATTTGGTGTTAGCGACTTGAACCTTAGCGAGTTGCTTTTTAGCGACTTAACGACTTGGTGCTTAGCGACTTGCTGTCAAATTTGTAGCGACTTAGTTCAAGGTTTCTTAGCGACTTGGTTGAACTTTTGGTTGTAATACGGTTTTCTCTTGATTTAGTAAAATCCCGTGAAAGAATCTATTTCCCAGTTTAATCATAGAGTTTTAAAATCCCGTGTAATCTGTTAACATGTCTACCAACGTACCTACAATCATCTCCATTCTTTGAGAATGTTCAAGCAAATGGTTCAAATACTAGCCCACCAATGCTTGACAGAATCGACTACGACTCTTGGGCACAACGAATCGATTGTCTTGTCTTGGAAAAGAAAACGGAGTCAACATTCTCAAGTCTATTGATGAAGGACCCTGTCGATTGAGACTACAAGAGACTTAATTGATACAATACAGATGGAACAATGATCTATGGAACAGATAGACCAAAGACATATGATGAGCTCAATGATAAGGAGAAAAAGAGGTTCGATGTCGATATCGAGCCTCAAACATCATACTACTGTGGTCTTCCAAAAGACATCTACAAGTCGATCAATCACAACACCGAAGCCAAGGCGGTTTGGGATAATGTCAAGATGCTTCTCTCGTGTTCGAATTACCTCTAGAAGACAGAGAATCACAACAGATGATGAATTTGAACACTTCAAGATGAAACCGGATGAGAGTGTATATGAGTACTACGTGAGATTCCATAAGCTTGTGAATGATATGAGGAACATCAAAATGACCATGCCAAACATTCAATTGAACTCAAAGTTTGTGAACAACATGAATCCCGAATGGCATAAGTTTGTCACCTCGTGAAGCTAACCAAAGGATTGAAGAACACCAACTATGAGCAACTTTATGCATTCCTTCTTCGAATGAGAGACATTCTATGTTTGAAAAAGGATTCTTGAACAGTTCAAAACCAACCGTGGAGAAACAAGTTCGTCAAATGATTCAACAACCTTCTACACCAATGATGGAACTACTACCAAAGCATCTCAAGTCATTCCGGATCCAAGTTTCAAACAACTTTGATGCCAATGCGGTCATGGAACACTTTATCAATAAACTGGCTCTTATGGTTAAACAAAACTTAACCTTCACTCCACATACTAATGTACTTCACACTAACAATGAAATCGGGGTCGCATCCAATCTACACAATCATGCTTTAGTCGAGATGGAATGGTTACAAAGGCAACCACTCAAGGAAGACAATATGAACAAAGAAGAGGTGGAGTAGGAGGAGGTATGTGGAAAATCAAGATAGGGAAGGAATGGAAATCAAGGACAAGCAAAGCCAATTAAGTGCTACAAGCGTGGTGGTGATGACATAGCAAGGAACCGCACTTCTCCAAAACTCCTCAAAATGTAGAGTACTTCAAAGACAAGATGTTGCTTGTGCAAGCTCGGGATAATGGAGCAGCTTTGGATGAAGAAGAGTTATTGTTTCTTCTCAAGGCAATGCCAAGACATATGATGCGAGATGTGGATGAGCGACCAATTCGGAGATAGGTCATAATCATCGAATGCTTTTCAAGTTGCGATCGTGATGCATACGACTGACGCGTCGATGATGAACCTCTTGCACAAACAATTTTCATGGCTAGCATTTCTCCAAAGGTCTCTCCAAAGGTCCCTCACCACAACAAGCTAGTCCATCCAAAGAATCAATCATCTCGAGGTATTAAAACTATACGATGATGTTGATGAGCAAAAGATACATGACAAAGTACAATCAAATGAAACTTTGAGTCGATATTGAAAATATAGGTAATATCAATGTTGTCCCATATGATCATTATGTGAAACAAAGTGAAAGTGAGACTGTACCAAGTGATGCATCTTCTGCGGTCAATGATGACTATATTTTGATGAATACACCGCATGTGCTCATGATGATTCATTGTTTCGAATCGAATGCCTATAAAGAACAAGTTGCTATTTATGAACAGTGCTAAGTTTGAGTTAACCACCGTGAGCGTGAAATGGATGACCAAATGCGTATAACTATTAGAAAAAGTAAGTTTAGAGAAGAAGTATTAAAACAAGAGTTAAACTCCTTACAAGAAAAGCTTTCTAAAGCGCTAAGCAAAACAAGAACTTCAAGAAAATGTTAAAATGCTTAAGCAAGAATTCAGGTGCTAAGGAATCAAAACTTTTGAATGATTTTTCTAATCTAAAACCTTGAAGAACAAGCTCGAAAATAAGTTATACGTACAAGGAATACCATTCGATCGCTCACATGATCACGAAGCATAGAGTTCTCAATATAAGCATAGTATCCCCATTATAAAGGAACCGAACCACGAGTATGGTAAGATAGCAAAAGCTTCTCAAAATGTAATCTATGATGGCAATGAGATTCTTAAACCTAGATAGAAACCTAGTTGCATTGAGTGCACCGAGGAAGATAAGAAATCGATGAGGTCACTAGGGAGAAAATGGATAAGAAACTCAACAATCCTACATGTAAAGAGAAAACATAATTATCGGACCCCATGACTACAAAAAGGAAAATTGGATTTCCTTGAACATGTTTAAGCCTCAAACGTTGTTAACACCCGAACAAGTGTTCGGAAAAGGATTTAGATAAGAAAAGGCAGAGAATCTTGTTGTAACAAACCCCCTAGGAAAATGCCTTCAAAGAATCGTGTATCCTCCTAATACACCAATGCATCTAGTCCCTAGAACTATTGCCACTAAAAGCAAGACCTTAATCACCAATATGTTATCTTTCAATTATTTGTTGATTTTGAGAAAACTTGCAAGAAAAGGATCACACCCACGGTATAATCAAGGGAAAGGGTTTTGAGCAAACTATAGAATGCTCTTTAACCGAGGTCATGCCTTTCTTTAAACAACTAAAAGATCAATTTGAGAGTCTTAAAAGGGGATGAATTCGATATTAAAGAAATGGAAAAGGAATTTGATGCAATGATAATTGAGGTTAGTGACTATGAGCGAGAATTAAAATATAATGAGATTGAGAGGAAGAACTTGCATACATTGAATGAGAATCTTATTTCGAATGTATTACTCAAGATGTGTTTTACATCGCTACTAATTGTTCCATTAATGCTTCTCAATTTCATGAATTATCTGTTGCTCTGAAAGTCTCCCATGATCGTGTCATTGAGCTTGAAAAATCTAATTCTAAACTAAATGAGAAAATTGATCCGATGATCATGATAATTTGGTAAAACATCTTTCTAAACTAGAAGTTGAACATTTTAATTTACAACTAAAATATCAACATCTTAAAGAAAATGTCAAAACCTCAAATATCAAGACATCCTCGATGCTCCGTAGTTTGATGCGCTTTTCGGATAAACAAACGTGATGAACTGATTCAAGCTCGTTGTAACACGATCAGAAAGTTGAAAGCCCAAATTTCTCAATTAAAGGGTGAAAAGAACAATGTGACTGGCTCCCAAATGCCTCCTCCTTTAGATTCTCAGTATTCTCAAACTTTTCATCTTCAAAACTTAGTAAATGCTTTACAAAAGGAAAACAAGAGTTTTCTAGAAGAAAATGAAAAGGTTAAACGACACTTTAAAGAGTTATATGATTCAATGAAAGTCACTCGTGAAAAAAACAATGAAAAAAATAACTTCTTTACAAAAAGAAATTGAGAATCTGAGGAGACAAGAAAAAGGAACCGCCACTTGTCTTTAATGATAATGTTGCATCAAGATCATCATCATCGCAAATATATCTTGTGATCAAGTAAATACATTCCTCCTCATCTTAGGAATAATGAACCCGTGTTTCACAACTATTGTGCTCACCTTAAGGATAGTCTGGAATGTCTCCGTGAGATTGTGGAAGAGGATTTTATAAATAAGCCTCTTGACAGTGAAATTAGGTTTGCGTGCATTCAAGCCAAACGATCTCAAGAGCTGTTAGAATGTTTAATAGCAACATGTCCTAAATCCTTAGGTGCAAAAGGAAAAGGTGTGATGCCTTGTTCTATGCCTAGTGCCAAGCATACAAACCATTATATGCCCAGTTTTAGGAAAGTGAACACTAATGTGCCTTTAAGTAGTTCAGATCCCTGCACTTCTAGTTCAGGAATGCAAAAAGTAGCAAAACCAACTAATGTTCCAATTCCTCTACAGAGGTAAGTGACACCAAAGCAAGCGGGTCAAAGCCTCAAGGCAACACAAAGAATGATAGGACCTTGCATGCTAGGAATGCTCAGTGGAAGAAAGTAGAAGATCACCTCAGGGAGAATTTGAATAATACGAATCGTGTTGATTCTAGTATTAGCGATAAGCGTACTGTAATTAATTCGAATTCTGCTACTATCTGCAAACCATGTACTGATGATTGCTTGAATTCTATTACTAATCATGAATGTGGTGTGAATGATTTGTCTAATGTTGTTAAATGCCCAGTTAAAATTGTTAATGTTAAAATTCAAGCTAAGAAGGAAAAAAGGCAAAGGCAAAAGAAAGATAGAAAACAGTGGAAACCCACAGGAAGGAAATTTAGGAATATAGGTTATCAATGGATACCTACTGGGCGTAAGATTAATGAGTTTTGCCCTAAATTTGCTAAGTCAATGCCCACTAGAAAATGGACGCCTACTGGTAGAACTATTCCCTTAAGAAGTGAACATACTTTGAATAGGTCAAATCAGACACCAGCACTGCATCTATTCCTAATGATTCCATTGCTTCTATTTCTGATATGGTGCTTCTATTTCGATGTGGGTGTTCCAATCACTATTACTAACCAAATGGAACCCATTCTTGCATGGGGATCCCAATTATCCAGCTTATCCATTCTTGTCTCGTGTTCAACCGCAGATCATTCAAATCGTTATGTGGTACCGGACTCAGTCGCTCCAAGCATATGACCGAGATCGGTCACGGCTCATGAACTTCATGAGCAAATTCATCGGGACAGTTAGATTCGGGAACGATCATTTCGGTGCAATTATGGGTTATGGAGATTATGTGGTTGGTAAAAGTGTAATTTCCAGGGTATATTATGTGGAAGGTCTTGGTCATAACTTGTTCTCTGTTGGTCAATTCTGTGATTCCGATCTAGAAGTGGCTTTTAGAAAGCATACTTGTTTCGTTAGAGAACTTGATGGTGTGGAGTTATTAAGAGGTACTCGTGGTTCTAACCTATACACCATTTCTATCGAAGACATGATGAAGTCCTCTCCAATCTGCTTGCTATCAAAGGCTTCAAAAACAAAGTCATGGTTATGGCATCGTCGTCTCAATCACTTGAACTTCGGTACCATTAATAACCTTTCCGTAAAGGATCTTGTCGAGGCTTACCCAGATTGAAATATGAAAAGATCATCTTTGTTCACCTTGCGGTTGGGAAAAAGCACGAAATATGCCCACAAACCAAAACCCACAAACTCGAGAATGTAAGTTCTTCATACCCTTCATATGGATCTGTATGGACCAATGAGAGTGCAAACGATAAATGGGAAGAAATACATTCTAGTAGTTGTTGATGACTACTCTCGATTTACTTGGGTAAAGTTTTTGAGGACAAAGGATGAAACTCCGGATGTCATCATCAAACTTATCAAACAGACTTCAGTTTGACTCAACAATATTGTTAGAATTGTTCGAATGAGACAATGGCACGTAGTTTGTTAACAAAGACTCAATTCAGTTTTATGAAAGTATTGGAATCACTCATCAAAGAAGTGTTCCACGAACTCCTCAACAGAAAGGTGTAGTTGAAAGACGAAATCGAACTCTTGTAGAAGCCGCAAGAACAATGCTAATTTATTCAAAGGTTCCGATGTTTCTATGGGCTGAAGCCATTGCCACTTCTTGCTACACCCAAAATCGTTCCCTTATTCACACCTCTCATGGAAAAACTCCATATGAACTTGTCCATAAACGAAAACCTGATCTTTCCTACCTTCATGTGTTTGGTGCTTTGTGCTATCCAACAAATGACGGTCAAGATTTAGGAAAATTAAGAGCTAAAGAGGACATTGGAGTTTTTGTTGGTTATGCATCAAACAAGAAGGGTTACCGAATCTACAACATGAGAACCCAAAATATCATGGAAAAAATTCACGTTACGTTCGATGAGCTGACCGGTCAAATGGCTCCAGGACAATCCAGCCTCGGACCCGCATTTCAACCTTTTTCAAGTAGTCCTATCGCCTACTCTTGTGTCTAATCCTCACCAAAGAACTCCATATGTACCTCCATCAAGATGATTTAAAGAAATTGTTTGATCCAACGTTTGATGAACACTATAAACCAAATGTTGATGAAATGTCAATTCTATCAACAGAGGTGCTCCTATCCTCGTGAATGAAGTCAACCCTTCGCCTCAATATCGTTAAGTCAAGAAGCATCACATCGATCACTCGTCTCATCAACAAATCATCAATCATCGAATGTACATCATGGAAGTGTTTCGCACCATGATGAAGTTAATCCCTTTGCTACTCCCAAGATGCTCCATTCGAAAACATACTTGCTCTCGAATCATCAAGATAACCATCTTCATCGGAGATATCGACTCGCTACTTCATTACCTCAACAAGAACCACATGAACACCTTAGAAAATGGACACATGATCATCCATTGGACAACATCATTGGAAACCTTTCTCCCAAAGATCCACAAGGAAACAACTTGCAACCAATGCCTTATGGTGCTTCTTCAACTCCGTACTCTCTAAGATCGAACCAAAAGACGTGAAAACGCCATGAATAAAGACAATGGTTCAATGCCATACAAGAAGAAATTCATGAGTTTGATCGACTAGATGTATGGGAATTAGTACCGCTCCAGTTGTGCTATGATTATTGCTCTAAAGTGGATCTTCAAAGTGAAACTTGATGAGCATGGTGATGTTTTAAAGAACAAGGCTCGATTGGTTGCAAAAGGATACCGTCAAGAGGAGGGTATTGACTTTGAAGAATCATTTGCTCCAGCTCTTCGGTATCGAGGCAATCGTAATCTTCTTGGCTAATGCTGCAAGTAAGAACATGGTTGTATATCGATGGATGTAAAGATGCTTTTCTTAACGGAGATCTTAAAGAAGTCGATATCGCCGACCAACCCGAAAGCTTTGTGAATCAAGAGCATCCTACTCACATATATCGTTTGAAGAAGGCTCTTTACGGTTTGAAGCAAGCTCCAAGGGCTTGGTATGATACGCTATCAAAGTTTCTTCTATCTACTTGATTCAAAAAAGGAGCAGTTGATCCGACATTGTTCACCGTAAAGTCGTGCAAACATTTAATTCACGCTCAAATATATGTTGATGATATCATCTTTGCCTCGATCGACCCCAATGAATGTGACCATTTTCAAGTGAAATGGGTTCTAAATTTCAAATGTCAATGATGGGACAAATATCATTTTTCTTGGGATTACAAATTTCACAAAGTCCCGGAGGCATTTTTATAAATCAATCTAAATATGCAAATGAGATTTTAAAGAAATTTGGATTTGATTCTAGTGACCTGCTGACACTCCCATGATTGAGCGTACTAAACCGGATGAGGACCACTCGGGGATCATGGTTGACCAAACAAAATGTCGTAGTATGATTGGATCCCTGATGTACCTCACGGCCGATGAGACCGACATTCTGCTCGATGTTTGCATGTGTGCTAGATATCGCTAAGCCTACCAAAAGCACCTTGAAGCGGTTAAATGGGTCTTCGGTATCTCCAAGGAACCATCAATATGGGACTTTGGTACCAAGGACACCGGTATGTCACTAACACCTATGCAAATACCGATCATGCAGATGTCAAGATACACGTCAAGCACGTCTGGAGGTGCTCGGTTTTGGGTGATAAGCTTGTGAGTGGTCTTCAAAGAAGCAAATGAGTACTTTTATTTCCTCTAGGGTGAATACATAGCCATGTCATCTTGTTGTGCTCAAATCCTATGGATGAGATCTCAATTATCGACTATGGCTTTGAATTCAACAAAATCCTCCGCATCTTGTGATAATAAGAGTGCTATTGCTCTCTCATGCAACAACGCACAACACTCAAGAGCAAAGAACATCGACATTCGACATCATTTCATCGTGGAGCAAGTAGAAAGCGTGTGGTGGAACTCTATTTTGTGAGGACCGAATATCGCTTAGCGACATCTTCACCAAAGCTCTTCCTAGAGAACGTTTTGAGTTTATCCTCCCACGACTTGGTCTTAAGAGTCTACAACCGGAAACACTCAAACATCTTCAAGAGGAAAACGAGGAGTCAAGGTCTTTCATCATCTATCTCTTGTAAATAGTTATTCGAAAAACAAAATACAAAATTTCAAAAAACCTTCAAAAAGCAAATAGAAAAATATAAAACTTTTAAAAAATCCATAAAAATTGAAAAATCTTGAAAATTTCTAAAAATATTGTCTTTTTGTCATGTTTTCCTCGATTCGATAATATCTACGGTCTTTGTCTTTGTCATTCAAAGAATGAAACGGACTTTAGATGTTGTTCGAATGTTTAAAAAAAAAAAATTCAAAAAAATAAATATATATATATATATATATATATATATATATATATATATATATATATATATATATATATATATATATATATATATATATATATACTTGGGAAAAAGTGAAACAATGGTTTATTGTCATTTCGTGCAATAACCCGCTTTTCAATGAAAGAACGAGCCATGCTTTATCTTGTTTTTCAAAACTCATGCTCGATTCTATAAACAATTACTTACTATCTAATGAAAACTAATTGCTTTGAAAAATAACTCGGACTCTATTTTTGAAAATCATTTGGACTCAACGTTTGTCAAAAATATCTATCTCTCAATCAACAACTTATGTCATTGATTGAGGGGGATAATGATTTCAATTAAATCAAAAAGTTATTTGTCATACAATTGTTTTTCAAAAGATACTCATGCATGTTTAATCAATGGAGTTTAAAGTCTCAAAATCTGTCCCTTATCAGTTAAAACGTTTTCATTATCATGTCACAATTCTCCTTAAAAGTTTTCAAAATCAATTTAAAATCTACAGAGATCACAAATCTCAAATTATTTGATAATTGTGATCTGGGGAGAATTTGTGATTTAAATTAGATTTAAACAGATAATTCGGTAAATGGTTTTATAAGGATGTACAAGCTCTCCTTCTCACATGTGCCAAACGATTTCAAATTTTCCATACACATGTTGAGGGGGAGCATCTATATTGAACCACAAAGATTTGAAACGTGATCAATTTTCTCAATGTGCAGGTTCCCTCCAGTATGTGCAAAACTCTTTCAAACCTCAAGGCACATATTGAGGGGGAGCAAACCTATGAAAATCTTATCCTTCCCTAATATGCTTTATCTACCTGTTTTGATCAGAGAAGTGATGTTGATATCTTTTAGAAAATGGTAATCAAAGAAGTTAATTCTTCCTCTTGCCTCCGTGTACTAAAACAATTTAAAATATATGAAGCACATGTTGAGGGGGAGCTTTTGTTCTAAAAATATCAAAAACAAATCAGGTGCAAAATGCTTTGATAATATATCACAAGTATCAGGATTGATTTTCAAATGGTTTTCAATTGGTTCCAACGGCAGATGAACAATACCAAATAGACCGACCAAATTTACTTTACAACACAAGCATCAAGAGAAGAGATAGAGAAGAGAATATCGGTTGAACCCTTATCCAAACACACGAGATAATGTGAGAAAGGTTAAAGCAAAGAGTAAAATAGAAAAGAGAACAACCAACCCTCAAGTGAGGGTTATACAAGAGTATTTATAGGAGGGAAGCTAGGGCAACACTCCTAGTTCCCTTCCTTTCTCCTATGGGCTTGGGCCTAAGCTCATGGGCCTTCTACATAAGCTTAAGGCTAATAACAAACATAAAGGCCATAATTAAGCTAACTATTACATATGAGTTACTAACACTTGATTATGGTTTAGGAGTGATTCCAACAATCTCCCCCTAAGTGTTAGTGATGAAAACGGTGAAGGCGTTGATGTAATAATAGCTTTGACGTCTTCTGACATTCTTCTTTCTTGTGAGAAGAATTGCCTTGATTCGAACAATCTCCCCAGTGTAGAGAGATAGTTTTCTTTGAACAGTTTTGCTTTGACATCATCTTTAACTTTGTTCTTTGATCATGGTTCTTTGTGATGAAAGTGATAGTATGTTGTTGTTGTGCGCATCAAGTCCGCTTCGTGTGCGCTTCATTGCTACGATGTCTCCACGTCATTCTTCAACATGCTCACACGCCTTTAACGTTGAATAATAGTCTTGATGAAGTTCTTTAAGTCTTTAACTTTGTAGATTTTTGATTTGATGAAGAATCATTCGACTTTTGTGTTGCTTTTGGATAGAACTTCCATTAGTGATGATGTTGGCATGAGCATGTGAAGAATCGCACGATCATTCCGCTCGAGCTTCCATAAGAAGAAAAACATGAAAGCGGTTAGTAATAAGCGGATTCCGCACTTACGAGTTTGAACTTGAGAGTGTTAACGACATAGTGTGAAACACAACTCTAATTCTTACAAAGGCCGTTCATGAACTGGAGTCCCACAAGTGAGATAACGCGATGTGCCAAGTACATCTATAGTTCGATGAGTCGTTGAGGTACATCAAGCATCACCACGATCAGACCGTTTGAGACACACTAAGCGTAATCCATGTGGAGTTACCGGTGACCGCCGTCGGTCTGTTTGATGTTGACCACGGCAGAGTTTCCATTCAATCACCGAGGATCACGGTTGTGAACCTCTCATAAATGTTCTCGACAGATTGTTAAGATCTGTGAAGGACTCGATAACGTACCACTGATGTTCTTATTGTTGAACATCGAGTGATGAAATGTCAAGTGTACCTAAGAGATTTTTTTTGATGAATCTCGTGGCTCTAGACTCAATAGTGCGTTTTGGTTTTTCCTGAGCGGAGACAAGGGAGAGGGTCTCCTTCTTCAATACCTCTTTAAGAGAAAGCCAATAGTTTACGTAGGGTTCCCTGTGAGAATGAAACAAGCTTTTTTTGAGAGAAACTTGAGTAGCTAAGAAGGTATAGTGCATGCGTCATTGGGTCCATGACGACTTTCAATTTGCAATACCGTTTCACTAAGTGACAACCAGTAGCATATGAATTGAACCCGGTGTCTGCCCTAAGTTGAATAATTTGGAGGGCTATTTCTTTTCACCCTTTTCTTTGCATTTCTTTTAATTCTTCAACTCCTTCTTTCTCGATTCTCATTTTCTCCTTTTATAATCGTACCTAAGGACTTCTAAGTACTAACTATTTGTGATGTCCTTGGGTAGATCCCTCCACTCTGGCGGATCATAGGACTGTTATTCCTAACCTTAATCTCCTTATAACTCCATTGCCATAAAACCATTTTTTCATGAAAATCTCTCAAAGTGTTTGTGAATGAAAACATGTTTGAACACTTCAAGAGTTTTAGATTTTCATAAATACTCCCCTCCACATGTGCTTAGGAGTTTTACGGAAATCACACATGAGGAAGGAGCGCGACTTTATGAATTGATCAACTCAAGATAGACAATCCCCATGAGACACGGTTACGTTGCATAGTTAAAGAGTTACATTGATGACTTTTAGGTGACAACTAGCTCTAATAACTACCTTGAAGGTGTAGACAATCCTCGAAAGGTTGTCATACTCAATCGAGTTCATGTCTACCAAGAGTTTCTCGAATGGTACTTTCTACTCGGACAAGTCCTTTGCGAGACACGCTTTACATTACTAGCGAACTAGCTTGAAATTATTACCCGTCCCGACAAGTCTTTTCGAGTTACTAACAGTTTAGTACCGTCAATTCGTTGGTTAAGTCTATTACACAAAGATTCATTTGCATTTACACAACATATTTCTTATCACATAATTTTCTCCCCTCAAAATGGCATATAAAATGTTATTTTTGAAAAGTTGAGAATAAATATGACCATTTCGAGTATTGGGAAGATGACCACTATGAACAATTTGTGAATAAAGTTTTAACTCAAGTACTCCCCTCAACAAGTGATATAAACGGTTGAGGTTTTGAAAATCATACGGAAGTACTTGTCCTTTTGAGCAAAACCTTGAAAATGAAAGGTTTGATAGGTTTTACTCAAAAGTAAGAAGCTTTCGCTCCTTTTATAAGGATTGTGGCACTAAAGCGTACCACGTGGTCCTTTCTTGACAATTACGGGTTGTACATCGTTATGTGTGCACAAGCCATGGACGATAATCAAACAAGCAAAATCACAATCAAGAGAATACCCAATGATTACAGACGATCGACTACTTTACGAGGACGTTGGAAAGTCGAATCGGAAAGTTTGGTCATCCTCCCACATAGCTCTTCAACCGTTGCATCGATCCCGATGAATCAAACATTCATCAATCCTAGTGATAAATCAACGAACGTCCTTGCGATCCTTTGAATTCCATCTCTTCGTCTGAATTATACCCAACTCAATGTCCTTCAATCGATATGCCAATCCATCTCGAACCATCTCCAGGGTGGCGTCATAGAACTTAGTGAATTTCATCGAAAGCCATGAAGCAAGTATGATGATTTTCACTTTGGTAGACAAACCCAAACTTTTGTTTATGAACGATTTTGTACTGAGGTTCTTGATTGATTCCGATGAAGTGTAGAATTTAGGTAAGATTCGACCTCAAGGTGGAGAACTTCAATACGCTATTTGATTTGAAGCGTATGAAAACAAGGAGTGCAGTAATGTACTTTATCTAAATTTCGGTTGAGGTTCTGGTTAGGGCTCAGGTATGTCGTGAACCTCACCACCAGTGTATGTAAAGTGATCAACGGTTTTCTCCATTGGTGGTATGGTTTCTGAATCCCTTGGTTGATCAGATGGTGGTGGCTGTGTAGCTTGTTGTGTAGTGGTGATAACACGCTTAACCATTTGTCGAATCATTGGATGGAGTTGCCTTCTTAATGATTTTGTTGTTGACATTGGTGTTTCTTATGTTGATGGAGATGATGATTGAGATGATGATTTGGGTTTAGTGAAAGTGTCAAGAGGTGATTCGTAAGACTGTTGAGGTTTGTGTATTGGATTTTCAACTAAGTAGTTGTCTGATTCCTTCTTTAACTTTTCCTCCTCAGCTCTAGCAGTTTCTTCAGCCTCTTTTTGCAACATTTCCCCTTCAGCCACCAAATTATCATCATCAGTGACTCTTTCATCCTTATCATGATCGTAATCTCTTTCGTCATATATTTCCACATTTTCACCATGCTTTTCTGTAGGATCGTTATTTTTATTGTGTTGATGATTCGGGTGGTCTAGGGAGATCAAAATACATGTTTGCCATTAGAGAGAGAAAGTTAGAGAGAGAGGGTGTTCTTGCTAGAGAGTTACTCAAAGTATGGAATATTAGATTAATGAAAAGAAGCACCACCCTTCCATGGATGGAAGGGTATTTATAGTTACAAATACACGACCTCCTATCGGCCCGTGGATCGGGGATACGATGGGTAAAGACCCGTCCTTCCTCCACGGTGTTGCACTAAACTATTTTACGCTACTGACAAACTAATTAACTACATAATAACGTAAATAACGACAAGTCTACGAGCTAACTTATGCTAAATAATATTTGGGGTGACCGACTCTTCACTAAGGAATTTTCTAATTCCTAACAATCTCCCCCTAAGGGAGGTCACCCCATGTTATACATTTCGAATCCTAGCATTCTATTCTTGTCTTTGTTCTTGAGCTCGTAGACTTCAATTCTTCATTTCAACAATCTTTGTGCTTTTGTAGCGAATCTTCAAAGTCCGCATTGATTTGTACTTTTAGTGGAGGCCTTTAACTGATCCACATCTTAGATGATCTTTGAGCTTTCTTTGAGATCATCAGCCACAGTAAATCTCTCTAGATCATCCATAGTAGTGTTGCCTTCATGTGAAGTTGTGACTTTCGGACCGACATGCTCACACTTTTGAATCATGACATCTTTCCATCGAGTAGCGGAAGCCTTCTTGGTTCATGATATTTGCGCAGCAGTAGCATAAGCATAGTATGAAATATCGAGCCGTGTTATGTAGATATGCACCACCATGATTTCTTCAAATTAAGTGTGGTTCTTTGTGAGCATGCGGCCTTGAATGACTCCTCAATTACGATCACCGAACCGTCCAAGTGTACCTACAAACAACAATTAGCAATAAAACACACGAAGTGTCTTTGATCACTTTCATTGAATTGAGGTACACGCCCACGGTTCCCGTTGATCGATACAATCTTGCGTGATCGGTAGGATTCCTAAGAATCTCCTTGACGGGGTTTCACAATTGTTCTAGTTGTTCTCAAACCGAACGTCTCAAAGAAGACAACACGGAGTGAGTGAACCAAATAATTGAGATTCACTGATTGATGAAAAATTGATTTGAAAACAATCGCGCATTGCTTAGAATAAAGAGTTTTGCAATACGACGAAGGTTTTATGAGAAAGATCAATTTTCAATCAAAACACTTTTTGTATTTGAAAATAGTACACAATCGACGTGCTAGTGAAAAGAAGAGATTCGCACATCGACCGGTTTTTCTAAAAGTATTTTTCAATCAGAGATACTTTTTGAATTTTTGAAAACATAAGTACACATTCGACGTGCTAGAGAAAAGAAGATTTGCACATCGAACGGTTTTTCCAAAAGTATTCGTCAATTCCATTCCTGGACCAAGGATGATTCAAGACCAATCGCCCATTGTTTCTATCCGGTTGTCACAAGTTTGATCTTACGAGAAGATCTCACATGTCACCCACCAAGAGCTTGTTTGATGTTGGCTCTAGAAGGATTTCCATCTTCATCGTGAATATTTTCATATCACTCGGATGTTCGGCAATACCACAAGGATAATGCGTGGGACTCTTAATATGTACTTACTTTCCACATTGTGTGAAACAGAAGTCTTCAATAATTTAGTGTCCTAATGAGATATTGTGGATGATCTCTTGGCTCTAGACTCAATCGTGCATATTTGGTTCTGTCTTGGGAGACTAGGGAGGGTCTCCTTCTTCAATATCAACAATCTCTAAGAGAAAGTCGATAGATAATGTCGGCTCCCGTGAGAATGAAACAAGCCCTTTTAAGAGGAACTTGAGTGGTTTGGGAAGTTTAGTGCGGTGCATCACTTTGGTCCATGATGTCTTGTCTTCAATACCGGTGTTACCTTAGTAACCACCAAGTAGCATATGAATTGAACCCGGTTTTGCCCTAAGGTTGAATTGATGGAGGGCTATTTCTTTTCACCCTTTATCATTCATTTCTTTTCATTCTTCAACCCTTCATGCTTACCGAGACTTCATAACTAGAACCTTGTTGGGTTTATTCGATTACTAGCTCGGTCTCGATCGCACTCTTCCCATTCCTCACTTTTCTCCTTTTTCAATATACCTAAGGACTCTACACTATCTAGTGGATTGTCCTCGGTAGATCCTCCGTTTCGGCGGATCGTGGGAACGAATACCTAACCTAACCATCCTTATAACTCCATGCATAAAGTAAATTGGTCGGTCTTTTGGTATTGTACTTTCCTTCATGAAACCAATTGAAAAATCATTTGGAAAACCAATCAAGGTACTTGTGATACGAGATCAAAGCATTTTGTACCTTAATAGTTTTGATCATTTAGAAAACCTCCCCCTCAACATGTGCCTATGATTTAGAAATTGTTTAGCACAAGGAGGCAAGAGAACTTAGAAATATTTTCTTTGATCACAATTTCCATACGAAAAAGCCATTTGATTTTCATTGGTAAATTCTCCCCCTCAATATGTGCATAGGATATTTGAAAACATTTTTTATCACATAGAGGCAAGAGTTCTTTTGAAGCACATCCACAATCACAAAATCCATAAAGAAAACCATTTGAAAACACAATCAAGGTACTTTATAATCTCTTTTAAAAAACTTTTGTACCTCGATGGTTTTGCTCCCCTCAATATGTGCTTGAGATTCGAAGCGTTTAGCACATACGAGAGAGCGACTGCACAATTGAATCAAACGATCACCTTTTATCAAATTTCATTATTAAATCACAAGTTCTCCCCGATCAAAATATCAAACCCTTTGAGATTTTGGATCCCAAGTGATTTAATTAGGTTTAGAAAACATGGGAGAAAATGTGGCCTTGTTTAAATACTCATCCGGTTTTGGATAAATCCTCCTCCTCAACATGTGCATTATGCATATTGAAATCGTTTGACACATGGAGGCGGGAGTGCCTTTAAAGGACTAAAACCAATTCCATTTAAAAGCAGATATGAGATTTAAATCACGATCTCTACCCCGATCAAAATTTCAAACCTTTTGAGATTTGTGATCCCAATTGATTTAAATCATTTAAAACATTTTGGGGAAAGACGTGGATTGAACTTTAAAAGTGAAAAGTTTAGACATTAAAGATTGTTAGTGTCGTATGATAGTTTTTTAAACGATCTTTAAGTAAAATAAAACAGTTTCACAATCAAACAAGAATGAAAAAATTTCATTTTGTAAGATCTTTGAGTTTTAAAGAAAATCATACCATGACATAACATTAAATCTTTAGATCACCACTTTATTTCGTACAAACGGACTTGATAGATGAAATATCGTTTGAAAATATTTAATTTAAAATCACTCTCCCCTCAATTGATGACCAAGTCAATAATTGAGTGACTTAGATTTTGATAAAAATGAAGTCCGGTGATTTTCAAAATTTAGTCAATTTATTTTCAAAACAATATTTTCCATTTTCAAAACAATTTTATTCAAATTTATCCAAAATTGTTTAAAATGGTATCTGCACAAAGATACGTTAGTGGTTGAGAAGCTTATGTTGTTGTTGCCGTGGGGTTTGGAAGAAAAACCGTCATGGATGCGATGAGACTTCTTCTTCGTTGCATTTTAAATGCCAACCGAGGTCCAATTAAGCTCCGTTTCTTCACTTGTCAAGAAAACCATCTGTGATGCAAGAAGACCTCTTACGTTGCATTTCATGCCAACTCTCCATAGAAGTCCAATTAAGCTCCGTTTCTTCATTTGTCAACCCAAGATATAGTTACCCTTTCCTTTCGGCATCCAATCATCTTCAATTGTGGGATCCGGATCGGGAACATTCTTTTATACCAATATACCGCATACGTTAGTGAACACACATACAAATATATGGTGGTCGACATCACCCAAACAAAGAATCGACTAATAAAAGTCAATCCAACATATCAATCGGATCATGTAAGGTATGGGAATAATGTATTTCTCAAACTCTAATCATCTAAACCTAACAATCATATCCTAGAAACCTAGTCCTTCGACACAGGCAATTATCATTTTTAATTAAGCACGTAGGATAATTAAGAAAGTCCGTTAGATGATATAAATTTGAAAACATTCAAAACATTCTCCCCCTCAATCAATGACTTATTTTCTGAAAAGATTAAAAGCGCTGAAGTCATTAATTGAGTTTTCAATTTAACAAAAACTTTGAATCTGATTGTTTTAAAAGCAACTCATTTACCACCATTTTAGAAAACACCAAATATTTTTCTGAAGAATTTTAGACGGAAAAACATTTGTGTAGGAACAATGATCCTTCGACATACTTTCCTCAAATAGTTTTAGGATAAGTGCACGAAATTTGTGAAAACGTTTAAGCGTAGCACTTTCCTTCCTTTTAAGAGCGGGTTGCTATCTCAAATAATAGCAAACCATCGTTTTAAGCCGGGTTCTGATCGAAATAATCAGAAGCCATTATTTAGCTTGGTTACATCAAATAATCGTAAGCCATATTTTGAGACATGTTTAAAAGAAATATTTACACCTCCTGCTCGAACTTCATCTAAAGTCCCGTGCCATTATTGAATGACATTTCTAAGACCGTAGATGTTATCGATACCAGAAGACATGTCTAGATAAAACAATATTTTTGGAATTTTTAAGTTTTCTGATTTTTATGGATTTTTGAAGGTTTTATATTTTTCTATTTTCTTTTTGTTGGTTTTATAATTTTGTATTTTGTTTTCTGATAAATATATACAAGGATAGAATAGATGATATAGTTAAAGAAGATGATGATACGAGTACCGAGATAATGATATCGAACAGCCCCGTTGTAGAAGATGGAAGTCATCATCTCTTAAACATTCACCACCAAAGCCTTCGATGCTCCTGAATAGTGAGAAATTGAACCATCTGAAAGTGAGACTCTGGCAGGTTCCCCCCAAACCGAAAATCCTTAAGATGAGCAGATTCGAAGCTCTATTTCAAGCTTGCTTTAGCCAGGTGCACAAGGAAGCACACCATTATCATAAATCCCGCTGCTCCATTTAAGAACGATAATCGAGGATCTCCATTCGGGGTTATATCATCAACAAGAAGAACAGCAACGTATCATCCCACTCATAAATAATCTTCTCAAATTTCTTTTTCCCACTGAAGTCTGAAGCGCTCTAATACAAAAAGGTGTCAAGAGAACACTTCCCCCACGTAGTTGAAATGATGCAGTCAGTCTCTTAGTATAATGCTCAAGAACTCTCCCGAATACACATCATGAGGGTAATGAAGAACAACTCCCCAATGTTCACATCTTTCGTCACGATGAATGTGTATGAAGCTCAAGAACCAAGTACACCAATATCCAAGAACTCTCCGAATACACATCATGCCCTAAGGAAAACACCTCCCAATGTTTGTGGTAAACAATGGCTTTCTTCCACGATGATCGTGTATGAAGCTCAAGGACCAAGTACACACATTCCCCAAAGAGAGAACAACCGATAACATTGAAGAAGCATGCCGAATCATTGATTATCTCTGCGGGTGACAATCTCTGGATGTCAACACGGAATAAGTGATTATATCTCGAATCACAGATTAAGCCCTCAAGTAAAACAATGAGCATCCCCAATGTTCACAATTCTCTCCCCGATGATTGCGATAACATCGAGATCATCACACACTAATGTACCTCTTATATCTTGAAACATTTTCTAACATCTCTTCCCCACATAGTTGAAATAAGAACACTAAACGCCTTGAAGAGTAAAACCTTGAGTTTCTCTGCGGTCATGACATTTGTTTTCCGGGATAACTTCAATCACTTAGAAGTATTAAGTCCATCAAGTTTACTCGCCATGAGTCAAACCTTGAGTTTCTCTGCATGTAATCACATTTGTCTTCCGGGATATCTTCAATTACTTAGAAGTATTAAGTTCATCAAGTTTACTCGCGTTTGATATCGTGTCTCCTTCCCCTTGTTGGTTTTGATACTTGAAATCGTGACCTATTTTAAGCCCATGTACTAGAAATCATTTGAGAAGAACATCATTAGCTCGGATGTATATGTGAGAATCAACTTGTCGCAGAATGTGAGCAAGTCTAATTGGGATTAAATCGACTTTTCACTCTCCCCAATTAGTGCTCTCCCTAAACCGACAATCTGTTTGATAACGACCAGATTAAGAAGAAGTCTTTAGATCGTTAATTGCAACTCGTCTTTAGTCTTCTAACATGTAGCGAAATGTAGAATGATCGCAGACTCGACCTTCTTCAAGATTGTCCATTTGGGGAATAGATAGTTAACATCTTCAACTCACCAAAACAAGAACATCACCAAAAGCATCCCAATCAACTTACATCTTGCAAATCCCTTAACTAAAATCCTCCCAATCAAACAAGAACGAAAGATGTTCATCAAGGAAATCGACAATCGGCCGCGAACACACGAAATGGTAATACCAAGCAAACAATCACATCAAACAAGAATGAAGGTTGTTCGAATCATCATGTTGATGTGCACGTGAAGCATTAACCGGAAGCACTTTGTCAATAAACTCATATCGACTTGTGAAGATGTCAACTAACGGCTCATAGAATAAACTCCATGTAACGATGACCCGATAAGAAGAAGATCGGTTCTTACATGAGTTTGTAGCCGTTGACCATTTATTCTCGTAAATCAATCAACCATGCGAATTTCACACTTCTTCTCCCCTCAAGAATTGCATACGGAGTTGCCATTCTTGATTAAATAAGTGAAAATCATCCGAATGTTCTATTCACACTTCTCTCCCGCAAAATAAGCACATGATGTCGCCATCTTCATTATAATCGAGCAAGTGGAATGAGAAAACAATCGGTGGTAGCCGGTTCACTTGAATCTTGAAGCGCATGGAAAAAGTATGAAGCATGTTGATGAGAATGGTCATAATAAGAAGATTTCTCTTCTTCCAAGATAAAGCGCACGACACGTACACTTTTCTTTTCTTTGAGAACGAGGCTGAATCAAGTATTCAAACGTCATAAGAAGATTTCTCTTCTTGGAAGATAATCTTGATCAAACGTACACATTTCTTTTCTTTGGAGTACGAGGCCCGAATCAAGTGAGCAGACGTCATAATCTCTCTTTTCATCATCTCTTGGCAAAACATGTAATCACCATTATCATTCAAGAGGCTCTTTGAAGTGACAATGATGGAGATAACCAATATGATGAATTTGACCACAAGTAAACTAACCCGAACTCATGACTTAAACTTGCACATATGTAACAAAGAGCGGTGACGAGACTTCATGCCCATTTGAATCTCTAAGTACTCTATACTCTTCAACCAACCAACCATCAAGTAATAGACGTACATCACCTCTTGAAAATCCACAATTGAATGTGACACTGAGCACTACAACGTAACTCCTTAAAGTGATAGTTATTTTGTAGTGGTATGAGCCCAATTCCCCCAAGTGGTAAAAGGAAAGGTAAAAGACACCCAACAATAACTAGATTTCCAAGTCTTCATTTTTGATAATAAGCATCGAACAAGGATCATGAAGAATCTTCATCCAACCATCCCCGATACCTTCAGATACTAAGTACACTCGCCCGTGATATTTCACTTCAACCTCAAATAAATAATACTGAATTAACGCCGTTGTCACCTCTTCTGAACTGCTCAAATCTAGCCTTCTTTGACATTTAAATGAACTTTAATAATGGTTTCATCCCGACCATGGTTAAAAGCACGTAATCCCGTAAAACCTTGTAATAACCAAACTGCCATAACGAATACCCAAACACACATCTAATTTATGAAGTACACCCTTTTATCCTTTCTTTGAAATAGAAACTGTAGCACCAACATCAGATAAGATCTCGAAATACACTTTCCTTTTCTCCGGGATGGTTCCATCATAACGGATTTTACAACTCTATGGTTTAAACCGAAATAGTTTCTTTCGAGGATTTTACAAAACCAAGAATAAACCGTGAGAAAGATCCGAAATGCACTTTACTAATACCAGGATGTTTCCATTGTCACGGGATTTTACAAGTCTATGATTTAAACCGAGAAATAGATTCTTTCGCGGGATTTTACAAAATCAAGACCAAACCATAAACAATGTCAGCTTGAATACATTAAGACCACTTTGGTTTCGGTGAATATCTGTTTTATGGGAACATGCAGTGGTTCATCAGCGATTCTTCTCCATCATGAACAATTCTATACCCAAATGTAGACAGCTTCACAAACCATACTAAGTCAAGTAGTATATACTACTTCCCCCTGGAGGTTGACCGTAACACATCAAAGTACACGCTTTACTACTTCCCCGGAGGTTGACCGTAACACATCAAAGTACACATTTCATATACTACTTCCCACGGAGGTTGACCGTAACACATCACAAGACACGTTTCTCCCCATGATGGTTTCGAACTTTCGGAAGCATCATAACGTGTACGACTATTTGCACGCCAAGTTCTTGTCATAAGCAAACATCTAGAAAAATCATGACCGACGTTTACAATTCTTTGAAAGATTTTGCTTAGATCGTGAAATATCATTGACATTTTGTGGCGTCGAATATCTCATGGAATTCTTGAAATTGAACCTCCATTGATTCATCGGCTAATAGTAATGACCGCATATGAAGATAACATCGCTCAATAATACCGTACACTAACCCGTAGTCATTTTACTTTTTCGCTCAAGCCGTGAATTTGTATCCTTCCTTGAAAATTCATACCAAAATACCAATTTTAGTCCAAAATTCATTAAAACACCAAGTCTTAATAAAATTTTCGGATTAAAAATGAAAATGACAGCCCATCTAAGCCCTTAACGAATCTTGGCCCAAAGCTCTTTGAATTCATCCCATCCCTTACACAAGTCCAGCAAATTCGTGATCCAATAACTCCTTCTCATCAGGTTATATATAAGTCATTCATTTAACCCTAAAGTACTACACTTTGTCATAACCCTAATATCACAAACTCAAATAAATCGCCTACCATCAACATTTCTCCCCAAACGGATAACAGATTCTTCTAATCGCAACTCACACCCATTTCTATCATCAAATCGAATCATATTTCCTTACCAAACTAAAAATAACGAACCTCCTTTCATCATGAGATGCTCGATCAAATGGAATAGAAGATGTATTAATTCTTCAAGATCCTTCTTGGGTCTAAGGTAGGTATTAAAGATATTCGATTTGTTTCTTTTTCTTATGAAGTCTTGAACGAAACTTAGAAAAGATATAACATCCTTGTTATAATCTTTCTTTTTTATTCGAAAATTAATTGAAGCTAAGCTTCTAAAGGTCAATGATGATAATGGTTCAATTAGAACAATCTTGAAAACATTGCAAAATATATTGAATCCAATCAGAGATCTCTTTTAATTTCTGTACTATTTGAGTAGAGTCTAGGTTTAGGATGATGTTGGGATTGAAGTTGTGATAATGGTTCGGATTAATTTTTGTTTCGGATCAGTTGAGAATGGTTCTTTCTCGTTTTTAATTTTCTTGGACCAATGATTTGTTAGAACTGAGGTCGAGATGAGTTTTTGAACATGGTGTTTGGTATTTGGTATACAGTCGTGGTCAGGTAGTCTAGGTCTTCTTCTTCTTCCTTTCTGTTGTGTCCAAGTCGCTAGCCAATATTTTCAAAGCAAGTCGCTAGATGACCCAAGTCGCTAGATGACCCAAGTCGCTAGATGACCCAAGTCGCTAGAGGACCCAAGTCGCTAGATGACCCAAGTCGCTAGATGACCCAAGTCGCTACGACAAGTCGCTAGCATTTCAGTTTGACTCAAAAGTCAAACCGTCACCAAGTCTAAGTCGCTAGCAAGATATATATGTTTTCCGATGAGTTTTCCGACCAATATTCCGACCATATGCATAATAAACCCAGAAAGAAAACATCATCTGCATCAGTTTTGACCCATTAATGACAAAGCTTGACTGTTAAAAAACTGACCATAACTTGGAACAAAAAGACTAGTTTCTCAAAAAGACAGTTTGGACAAAAGACAAGAAAAAAAAACCAGACATTAGACCACTTTGACAAATTTGTTTAACCAAAAAGGGTACACAAAACAAGTTAAAAACTGATATGACAAAGAAGTAGGAAAAAATAATTTTCCGATCAAAAAATGGTACGAAATCAGTAAAAAACAAGTATTCGATCCATAATAAATCATCAAAACACAACAACTTTGGCTCTGGTACCAATTGTAGGATCGTTATTTTTATTGTGTTGATGATTCGGGTGGTCTAGGGAGATCAAAATACATGTTTGCCATTAGAGATAGAAAGTTAGAGAGAGAGGGTGTTCTTGCTAGAGAGTTACTCAAAGTATGGAATATTAGATTAATGAAAAGAAGCACCACCCCTTCCATGGATGGAAGGGGTATTTATAGTTACAAATACACGACCTCCTATCGGCCTGTGGATCAGGGATACAGTGGGTAAAGACCCGTCCTTCCTCCACGGTGTTGCACTAAACTATTTTACGCTACTGACAAACTAATTAACTACATAATAACGTAAATAACGACAAGTCTACGAGCTAACTTATGCTAAATAATATTTGGGGTGACCGACTCTTCACTAAGGAATTTTCTAATTCCTAACATTTTCTTCTTGCTGCTGTTAAAGTTGTTGTTGTGGTTGCTTCATTTCAATAGTTATAGTGACAGTGACACCCTGATCCTTACCGGGTTGTTTTACCGGATCAGATGGGGTAAGAGATGTTTGCAATGGATCTTTCATAAGTGGAGGACTACTACTTGACCCTCCTGCCCCACCGGGTTGATTAACCGGAAAAGATTGAAGCATGGTATTCCATCCTTTTACGCTTTAATGTCTTACTTAAATTGTATTACCTCATCCATTGAATCTTACTCATTGAGCATGAGTTTTGAATGGATGTTGCGTATGATGTCCACAATTACGCAAGATGATTATGAGCATATGAAGTTGTTGAAGATGACACAGAGATAGTTCTTGCCAATTGTTTTGTCGTATCCAGCTTGGAATGTGTTTACCATCGATAGATCAGCTGGGGCATTGATGTTTGCTTGATTTGCAGCCATTTCATGATCTGAAAGTCATTAGACAAAGAGACAGACATATGGAAACACAATGGGTTTGTATTAGTCTGATTTATTATCTAATTACTTGTATGATGGTAACATGTTTATGTTAGTTATAAGTCCTAAGTCACGTAGTCCAAATGTATGAAGTTGATGTGATAAGTTACGTGAACATGTTAATTTTGAAATTTCAAAGAACAATAATTCACTTAACACACAACATATTAACTTTTATAAGCTTATATGAAACATCAGATATTTGTGACCTATGCGTAACATTTAACAAGTAACATATGCGTAACGGGCCAAAATGTAGTGAACAATGGGTTATGTGTAACAAGGATCCTTATGCGTAAGAAAGGAGCTTATGCGTAGGAGTAAACTAAAGCGTAAGACTAAGCTTAGGCGTAAGAGTTTCTTACGCGTAAGACAAGTTCAAAGGCTTTAAGCTTACGCGTAGGGATAAGCTAGATGTTACGCGTACAATTTACTCGTAAGAGTAAAGCTTATGCATAACAAGCCTTGTTTATGAATATCTTTCCAAGATACATGTAATCCACTGTAGACCTCTTATGCGTAAGAGTTACGCATAAGATTTCTCTTAGGCGTTACCTTTACGCATAAAAGTATTATTTTAAGCGTAACGGTTTAAACACCTGAAGATTTTGACTTTACGAATAATTAACCTGTTAACTATAAACATGAAAAACTTGATTGCAGTTAATTTCAAACATCTTTTAGATCACAAAACAAGCATAAGATCATATCAGATACACACAGAAAGACTTAGGCGTAAAATTACTTAAACCCTAAACCCTTAATCTACGTGTAAGAGATATAGCTACACAAATCAAACAAGAATGTTTCTGGAGTGTCCTAGATGTCATATGAGTGCAATGGAACAAGATTTAGCACATTTCCACCACAGAATCAGAAGATTTATGGGAGATGAACCCTAAAAAAAACCTAAAACTAAAATTCATACAGTTTAGATGTTCCTAGGCTAATTTAAAGGTTCAAATCATGCATATATACTTATTCTAACACATTCTTGACCACCTAATAACATATCACATAATAGAAAAAAACCCTAGAAGAGTGCAAGAACCCTAGAATTCAACTTAATGAAATTTAAGATTTAGGATGGTATTGGACAATTGAAACAAGTTTAATAGACACTAAGAAAGGTTTTAACACAACTCATTTCAATCCAAACACTTTTATGCATAAACACCCAATTCGTTCGAGTGAACAATTTTCCAAAATCAGTTTAAAGAGTTTTAACCGTTGGATTTGAAAGAATTTTAGAAATCCTTGTTTATCATCTTTATTAAATCAGTTTAGAACTTATAGATTATGAAAAAACTTGAACGGATTTAGAAGATTTGATTTGAGCCATTTGATCTTGGTTGTTTTAGGAGTAAATGATTTTGTTAACATAAATTTGCCAAGTTGACACATTCAGTCCCTCAACCTTAAAGAGGTTCCATCCAAGATCCTTTAACTTCCGTTTAGGTTAGACAGAACACATGTAAGGCAAGAAGCTTAACGATACTCCCCCTCGACTTTTGAAATACTGAATTTTGGAAAAAAACATTTGAGTCTGAGGAGAGTATTTGGCAAGAAACGTATCCACCATTTTATAAGAAACAACATATTTTAGGTAACATGCAAGTACAAGGTTTTATGAAACTGCAAAATATTTACTTTCTCCCCTCAACACTTGTTCGGAAAATAATGAAAGGTTTGATAGAACAACGTGTTGATCAAGATTTGTACTTGCCATGTTAAAAGAAATATAGATAGAAGAATATTTTGTTGTTTTATCGATTTTATAATTTTGTATTTTGTTTTGAAATATATATACAAAAGAGATTTTGGTGTTTGACGGGTTTTAAGATTGTTTTAAGAGATAATCTAGTTCCTCTTGAGTCAAACACCGCATACCAATCCGGTGGACCAACTCATTAAACCTAGCGGAGCTAAGGCTTTGGTGAGAAGATCGCCAATTGATATTCGATTACCGAAGTATAATTCAACAGATACCATGTTCCACATGGTCCTTGATGAAATGATAGCGAAGATCGATGTTCTTTGATTTCGAGTCTTGAACCGAGTTGCACGAGATCACAATGGCACTCGATTGTCGCGAAGACATCGATTTTGTCAAATACGTAACCATAGTCTTTGAGTTGTGTTCTCATCCGGATGACTTGAGCACAACACGCCGACATGGCTACATATTCGATTTGGTTGATGACGATGTACAATCCTCGCTTCTTCAATTGCCATGACACCGGTTTATCACCAAGAAATTGTAGTGCTCTCAAGTACTTTTTCGTGAATCTAAACATCTGCGTGATCGACATCGAAAAGCGATTAGTTCAAAACCGTAATCCTTCGGATAGCGGATCCCCAAGTTAATGGTTCCCTTGATGTATCGGAGGATTCTTTTAGCCTCGGAGAGGTGGGTTTCAGTTGGTCTTGACCGATAATGGGAGCGAGATAAGCGGCAAAGACGATGTCGGTCGGCTAGTTGTTAGACACATGAGAGACCCAATAATACTTGGTATTTGGTAGGGTCCACTAATTTCCCATGTAAATCGGTCTAGCTTCTTGGTATGAGTCATTGGTGTGGCATAAGTGTCACAGATTTCATTCAAATTTGTTTAACAATTCAAGGGCATATTTGGGTGACTCAAGAATATATCATGGGGTGATTGATGAACTTGCGTCCTAGAAAGAACGTAAGTTCACCCATCATGGACATTTCAAAATTTTTCTTCATTAGTTTTGCAAAAGCGATTGAGTACTTTTATGTGTAGACCCAAAATAATGTCATCCACGTAAATTTGAACAATTAAGATATGTGCCCGTGATATTGTATAAAAGAGTAGGGTCAACCGAACCTTTGGTGAAATTATTAGCAATGAGGAAAGATGATAGCTTATCGTACCATGCCCGAGGAGCTTGTTTGAGACCATAAAGAGCTTTGTTCGGTTTGTAGACATGGTTCGGGAACTCGGGATCAACGAATCCTTCGGTTGGTCGACATAAACCGTTTCTTTCGGTTGTTCGTTGAGAAACGCAGTTTTGACATCCATCCGAAAGACCGTCATATTCATATGAGCATGACGCGAGAAATATCCGAACAGCCTCAAGACGAGCAACCGGAGCAAAAGATTCTTCAAAGTCTATTCCCTCTTCCTGACGATAACTGTTAGGAATTAGAAATTCCAGGTATTAAAGAGTCGGTCACCTCAAGTATATGCAATCGGTAGAAAGCTCGTAGTCGTAGTTATTTCAAGCTAAGTAGTATTTAGTTAAGTATCATCGTGGAAGACGGACGGGTCTTTACCCACTGTATGCCTGATCCACGGCCCGTTGTGTGGCGTTTTATGTAAGACTATAAATACTCTCTACCTCCCAAGGTAGAGAGTTGGAGCTCATAATAATATTTTCTTTCTCTCACTATAGTTCCCAACTCTCTTCCTTTCTCTCACTAGAACTTTCTCTCTCTAACATACTTATACGCCTACTTTGATCATGGTTTAGAGTGTTTGTGAAATCCAATATCCTACAATTTGGTATCAAGAGCGATGGTTTGATCACTCATCTTTCATGCTCTTTGTTTTGGTGGATTTCATAAGGTTTTTGGTGTATTAAGGGTTTAGGAGAGTTTGATTCATTTGGACTAATTCTAGTGGTAAAGTTTGAATTTTGCTTGTACTTTTGTGTTTAGGATCATCATATGTGGTTATGTTTTGAATTGGAAGGCTTAAATCATTGTGGTTTGGTTGTTTTAGATTGATAAAGTGGTTATTTGTGAAAAAAGGACTAAGCGAGTTGAGTCTCGGACTTGTGTTTCTTCAAAGCGAGTTGCTTTGTTATTTGATGCGAGTTGGTACATGCGACTTAGCTATTTAGCGAGTTGATATTTATGCGACTTGGGTTCTAAGCGAGTTGTTTCTTTAAGCGACTTGAGATCTAAAGCGACTTAGCTATTTAGCGAGTTGTAACGCTAGCGAGTTTCTTTAAGCGACTTAGTGTTCAAGCGAGTTGATTGTGTTGCGAGTTGATACTAAAGCGAGTTGGCTATTTAGCGACTTGATTCATTAAGCGAGTTGACTGTGTTGCGAGTTGATCTTGATGCGACTTGGCTATTAAGCGAGTTGATTACTTAGCGAGTTGTTAATTGCGAGTTGTGTGGTTAGGTACTTATTCATTTAGGCTTGTTACTTCTTGGTGATACATTCTTACGGTTGTTCTTTTGGTTTAGTAAAATCCGTGAAAGAATCAATTTCCGGTTTAATCAAAGAATAGTAAAATCCGTAGAGCTTGAAACATGTCTACAAACGTTCCTACTATCATCTCCATCTTGTTCGAGGATGTTCAAGCAATGGTTCAGATACTCGTCCACCCATGCTTGATGAATCGACTACGACTCTTGGGCTCAACGAATCGATTGTCTTGTCTTGGAAAAGAAAATGGAGTCAACATTCTCAAATCCATTGATGAAGGACCATATCGGGTTGAGACGACTAGAGACTTAATTGATACTGTTGAAGATGGAACAATGATCTATGGAATTGATGGATCAAGACATATGATGAGATCGATGATAAGGAGAAAAGAGATTCGATCTTGATATCAAGGCTTCTAACATCGTACTTCAAGGTCTTCCAAAAGATATCTACAAGCGATCAATCACAACACGAAGCAAAGGCGGTATGGGATAATGTCAAGATGCTTCTCTCGTGTTCGAATTAACCATGGAAGACAGAGAATCACAACTCTATGATGAATTTGAACACTTCAAGATGAAACCGGATGAGAGTGTTTATGAGTACTATGTGAGATTCCACAAGCTTGTTAATGATATGAGGAGCATCGAATGACTATGCCTAACATTCATTTGAACTCTAAATTTGTGAACAACATGAATCCCGAATGGCACAAGTTTGTCACTCAGAAAAGCTCACTAAAGGATCAAGAATACAAACTATGAGCAACTCTATGCCTTCCTCCTTCGTAATGAGAGACATGCTATGTTTGAAAAAAGGATTCTTAATCGGTTCAAAACCAACCGGGAGAGACAAGCTCTTCTAATGACTCAACCGCTTTCTACTCAAACATCGGAATCACAACCAAAGCCTCACAAGTCATACCCATGGGTAATGGTAATCATAAACTCATTCCCGATCCTATGTTCAAACAAGTCGATCTTTGATGCACACGTGGAAACATCATTAATCAACTAGCTCTTCCGATTAGTCAAAACATGAATTCTCTCCCACAAACCAACAACAACCTCGAACGACATCTAACCCACACAATCAAGCTACCGTCGAGATGGGAGGATAGTGGTGCAACCGATTCAGAAAGACGGTATGATCGGGGAAGAGGTGGAGCTGGTAGAGGTTATGTTGGTAATCGTAATCGAGGAAGGAATGGAAATCAAGGTCAAGCTAAGCCGATCAAATGCTACAACTATGGTGGTGAGGACACATTGCAAGGAACGCACATCTCCAAAACGTCCACGAATCGCCGATTACTTGAGATAAGATGTCGCTTGTACAAGCTCGGGATAATGGTGCCGCTTTGGATGAAGAGGAGTTGTTGTTTCTTCTTGAGGGCAATGCCAAGACCTATGATCTTGATGTGGATGAGCGACCAATTCGAGAGATAGGTCACAATCATCATAATGCCTTTCAAGTTGCCGATTGTGATGCATACGACTGATGTGGATGATGGACCCATCGCACACACAATTTTTATGGCTAGCATTACTCCAATGGTTTCTCCCAAGGTCTCTTCTTCACCACAAGTGGCCCATCCAATGACAAACTCATCTCGAGGTATTAAAACTATACGATGATCTTGATGTGCAAAGATGCATGACAAAGTACAATCATCGAAACTATTGAATCAAATATTGAAAATATGGGTAATATCAATGTTGTCCAATATGATCAATATGTGAAACAAAGTGAAAGTGAAGTTGTACCAAGTGATGCATCTTCTGCGATCAACAATGACTATGTTTTGATGAATTCACCGCATATGCTTCGATGATTCTGTAATTTCGAACTAAATGCCTATAAAGAACGTGTTGCTATTTATGAACAACGTGCAAAATTTGAGTTGACCACTCGTGAGCGGAAATGGATGACCAAGTGCGTATAATCATTAGAAAAAGTAATTTTAGAGAAGAGTATAAAACAAGAGTTAAATTCCTTGCAAGAAAAGCTTTCTAAAGCGCTAAGCAAAACAAGAACTTCAAGAAAATGTGAAAATGCTTAAGCAAGAATTTAATGCAAAGGAATCAAAACTCTTGAAAGATTTTTCTAATCTGAAAACTTTGAAAAACAAACTTGAAAAGAAGTTGTACATACAAGGGAACACCATTCGATCGCTCACATGATCACTAAGCATAGAGTCTTAGCGATAAGAATAGCATTCCCTTGTTGAGGAACCAAATCCAGAGGTCATTAAAAAGGCTAGAAATGCTCATAAGGTTCTTTATGATGGCAATGAAATCCTTAAACCTAGACAGAAACCTAGTTGCGTTGAGTGCACCGAGGAAGATAAGAAATCGATGAAGTCACTAGGAAAAGATGAACAAGAAATTAGGTGATCCTAAATGTAAAGAGATGAATATAAAGATCACACCCATGATTACAAGAAGGAAAATTGGATTTCCTTGAACATGTTTAAGCGTCGACATTGTTAACACCCGAACAAGTATTCGGAAAAAGGATTTAGATAAGCAAAAAGAGAATCTTGTAGTAACGAACCCTCCCTTAGGAAAATGCCTAAAGCGATCGTGTATCCTCCCAACACACCAATGCATCTAGTTCCTAGAACTATTGCTACTAAAAGCAAGACCTTAATCACCAATATGTTATTTTTCAACTATTTGTTGATTTTGAGAAAACTTGTAAGAAAAGGATCACACCCATGGGATAATCAAGGGAAAGGGTTTTGAACAAACAAAAGAATGCTATTTAATCGAGGTCATGCCTTTATTTAAACTTCTAAAAGATCACTTTGAGAGTCTTAAAAGGGATAGATATCGATATTAAGGGAATGGAAAAGGAATTTGATGCAATGATAGTTGAGGTTAGTAACTATGAGCGAGCACTAAAATATAATGAGATTGAGAGGAAGAACTTGCATACACTAAATGAGAACCCGATTTACGAATGTATTGCTCAAGATGTGTTCTACATCGCTACTAAGCTGTTCTATTATCGCTTCTCGATTCCATGAACTGTCTTTGCTTTGAAAGTCTCCCATGATCGTGTCATTGAGCTTGAAAAAACTAATTACGAACTAAATGAGAAAATTGAACCGGATGATCACGACAATTTGGTTAAACATTTTTCTAAACTAGAAGTTTAGCATTTCAATTTACAACTAAAATATCAACATCTTAAAGAAAATGTCAAAACTTCAAATATCAAGACATCCTCGATGCTCCGAGTTTGATCGATTTTCAAATTAACAAACATGATGAATGATTCAAGCTCATTGCAACACAATCAGAAAGTTGAAAGCCCAAATCTCTCAATTAAAGGGTCAAACGAACAATGTGACTAGTCCCCAAAGGCCTCCTCGTTTAGATTCTCAGAATTCTCAAAACTTTCATCTTCAAAACTTAGTAAATGCTTTACAAAAGGAAAATGAGGTTTTTCTTGAATAAAATGAAAAGGTTAAACATCATTTCAATGAATCTATAAAGGTCACTCGAAACAAAAATAACGAAATGGTAGCCTCGTTACAAAAAGAAATTGAGAATCTAAAGAGTCAGGTAAAAAGGAAGATGCCAATGACCAATGGGGAGAATGGTGTATCAAAGGTACATGTCTGTAATAAATATGCTTTGTCTGTGAAATATGTTCCTCCTCATATTAGGAATAACAAACTTGCTATTCAAACATATTTCTCATACCTTAAGGACGACCTAGAATGTCTCCGTGAGATTGTAGAAGAGGATAAGTTAGAGAAACCAGATGATAATGCAATTGGCCATGCATGCTTATATGCCAAACGATCTCAAGTACTTCTAGAATGCCTAATTACAATATGCCCTAAAACCTTAGGTGAGCAAGTCAATCCTTGATACCGTGTTCTATGCCTAGTGCCAAGCATGCAAGTCATTCAATGCCAAATGTTATGAATGTGAACCCTAATGTGCCTTCAAGTAGTTCAGATTTCAATTCATAGTGCTAAGAATGTGAACTCGAGAGTGCCCTCTAGGTGTTCAAATCCCAGCTATTCAAGTGTTAAAAAGTTAATCTTAGTGTGCTGCATGTAGCTCGATCCCAAACATCTAAACAGTGAAGCAAATAGTAGCCAAACCAACTAATGTTCCCATTCCTCTACAGGGAGTAATTAGTGACATTAAAGCAAGCGGGTCAAAGTCTCAAGACAATACAAGGAAGGACACAACCTTGCAAGCTAAGAATGTGCATTGGAAGAAAGTAGAAGACCTACCTAGGAACTTTAAGTTTGAGCGAATAAAATGAATCGTTTTGATTCTAGTATTAGCCATAGGCGTCTATAATTAATTCGATTACGATACTATTTGCAAACCTTGTATTGATGTCTGCTTGAATTCGTGTCTAATCATGAATGTGGTGTTAATGTTTTGCCTAATGATGTTAATTGTCCGAGTTAATATTGTTAATGCTAAAAATCATGCTAAGAAGGCTAAAAGGCAAAAAGCGAAGAAAGTTAGAAAACAATTGGAAACCCACAGGATGAACATTTAGTAAGATAGGCTATCATTGGATACCGTTGGTCATAAGACTAATCGGACAATGCCCACTAGAAAATGGATGCCTATTGGTAGAACTATTCCCTTAAGAAGTGAGCACACTTTAAATAGGGATAATCTGAGACACTAGTACTACATCTATTCATAATGATTCCATTGCCTTAATTTATGATATGAATGCTTCTATTTCGATGTGGGTGTTCCAACCATTGTTACTAACCAAATGGAACCCATTCTTGCATGGGGATCACAATTATCCGATTATCCATTCTTGTCTATGTTCAACTGCAGATCGTTCAAATTGTTCTCGTGGTACTGGACTCGTTTCGTTCCAAGCATATGATCATGGCGGCGGTCGCGCTCATGAACCGTGAGCAAATTCATCGGACGATTAGATTCGGAATGATCATTTCGGTGCAATCATGGGTTATGAAGATTATGTTGTTGGCAAAAGTGTTATCTCCGTGGTTTACTATGTAGAAGGTCTTGGTCATAACTTGTTCTCTGTTGGTCAATGCGATTCGATCTAGAAGTAGCCTTGAAAACATACACCTTCGTTAGAGAACTTGATGGTAAGGAACTTTTAAGAGGTTCACGTGGTTCAAATCTATACACCATCTCTATCGAAGATATGATGAAGTCTTATCCAATTTGCTTACTGTCAAAGGCTTCTAAAACAAAGTCATGGTTATGGCATCGTCGTCTCAATCACTTGAACTTCGGCACCAACAATGATCTCACCAGAAAGGACTTAGTTGTAGGTTTACCTAGACTCAAGTATGAAAAGGATCATCTTTGTTCAGCATGTCAATTGGGAAAAAGCAAGAAGTATGCCCATAAACCCAAACCTACTAACTCTTGTAGAAGCCGCTAGAACAATGCTGATTTACTCAAAGGTTCCAATGTTTCTCTGGGCTGAAGCTATTGCCACTGCATGCTACACACAAAATCGTTCCCTAATTCACACTGTTCATGGAAAAACTCCATATGAACTTGTCCACAACAGAAAACCTAATCTCTTTCCTTCGTGTGTTTGGTGCATTGTGTTATCCAACTAATGAGGGTCAAGACTTAGGCAAACTTAGAGCTAAAGCGAGACATTGGAGTTTTGTAGGTATTCACCAAACAAAAGGGATACCGAATCTACAACAAAAGAACCCAAAATATCATGGAAACAATTCACGTTACATTTGATGAGTGACCGGTCAAATGGCTCTGGACAATCCAGTTCAGACCCGACTTCAAAACAGTCCCATTAGTTCATCCCTTGTTCCAAACTCTTCTCAAGAAACTCCATATGTACCTCCATCCAAGATGATTTAAAGAAATTGTTTGATCCTATGTTTGATGAACTTTATGATCCAAGTACTAATGAGGTGTCGATTCCTACAATAGAGGCTACTCATATTCACGTGAATGAAGTCAATCCTCGGTCTCAATATCTTTAAGTCAAGAAGCGCTGCTTCGATCCTTGATCTTATCAACAAATCATCATTCTTCAAATGTACATCATGGAAATGTTTCGGCATCAATGATGAAGTTAATCCCTTTGCTACTCCGAAGATGCTCCATTTGAAAACATATTTGCTCTCGAATCTTCATCAAAACCATCTTCTTCAGAGACATCGACTGCTACTTGATCCTCAACAACTACCACATGAACACCTCGGAAAATGGACTCACGATCATCCATTAGACAACATCATTGGAAATCCTTCTCGTCCGGTATCCACTGTAAACGACTTACTCTCGATGCCTTATGGTGCTTCTTTAACTCTGTACTCTCAGATCGAACCTAAAGATGTTAAAGCTGCTATGAATGAAGACAATGGTTCAATGCCATGCAAGATGAAATTCATGAGTTTGATCGATTAGATGTATGGGAATTAGTACCAGCTCCAGTTGTACTATGATCATTGCTCTTAAGTGGATCTTCAAAGTGAAGCTTGATGAGCATGGTGATGTTTTGAAAAATAAGGCTAGGTTAGTGGCTTAAAGGTTATCGTCGAAAGAAGGTATAGACTTTGAGGAATCTTTTGCTCTAGTTGCTCGTGTCGAGGCGATCGAATCTTATTGGCTAATCTTTGCTAGCAAGAACATGGTTATTTATCGGATGGACGTGAAAACCGCATTTCTTAATGGAGATCTAAAAGAAGTGGTTTACGTTAGCCGACGTAGGGTTTTGTGAATTGAGCATCCTACTCATGTTTATCGCTTGAAAAGGCCCTATATGGTTTGAAGCAAGCTCCTAGAGCATGGTATGATACGTTGTGAAAGTTTCTTCTATCTCTTGGATTCAAAGAAAGGAGCGGTGATCCTACTTTGTTCACCGAAAGTCGAGCAAACACTTAATTCACGTTCAAATTTATGTTGATGATATTATTTTTGCCTCGACCGACCCAATGGAATGTGATCATTTTTCTAATGAAATGGGTTCAAAATTTCAAATGTCAATGATGGGATAAATGTCATTTTTCTTGGGATTACAAATTTTACAAAGTCCGGAGGCATTTTCATAAATCAATCTAAATATGCAAATGAGATTTTAAAGAAATTTGGATTTGATTCTAGTGACCTGCTGACACTCCCATGATTGAGCGAACCAAGTCGGATGAGGACCACTCGGGGATCATGGTAGATCAAGCGAAATATCGTAGTATGATTGGATCCCGATGTACCTGACGGCTAGTAGACCGGACATCTTGTTCGTTGTGCATGTGTGCTAGATACCGTGCTAAGCCGACTAAAAAGCACCTTGAAGCGGTTAAGCGGGTCTTCGGTATCTCCAAGGAACCATCAATATGGGACTTTGGTACCCGAAGGACACGGTATGTCTCTAACGGCCTATGCGATGCCGATCATGCAGGTTGTCAAGATACACGTCAAGCACGCCCGAGGTGCTCAATATTTGGGTGATAAGCTTGTGAGTGGTCTTCAAAGAAGCAAATGAGTACTTCTATTTCCTCTCAGAGGTGAATACATAGCCATGTCATCTTGTTGTGCTCAAATCTTATGGATGAGATCTCAATTATCGACTATGGCTTTGAATTCAACAAAATCCCTCATCTTGTGACAATAAGAGTGCTATTGCTCTCTCATGCAACAACGTTCAACACTCAAGAGCAAAGCATATCGACATTCGACATCACTTCATCGGGAAAAAGTGGAAAAAGGTGTGGTGGAACTCTATTTTGTGAGGTCTCGAATATCGCTTAGTAGACATCTTCACCAAAGCTCTTCCAAGAGAACGTTTTGAGTTTATTCTTCCACGTCTTGGCTTGAAAAGTCTTCAACCGAAACACTCAAACGTCTTCGGGAGGAAGACGAGGAGTAAAGGTCTATCTTCATCTATCTCTCGTATATATCTATTCAAAAACAAAATACAAAATTATAAAACACAGAAAATCCATAAAAATCAAAAATTCAAAAATCTTCAAAAATATTGTCAATTTGTTATGCTTTTCTCGGTTCGTCAATATCTACGGTCTCAGGTCGCCATTCAAAGAATGACACGGGACTTTAGATGTTGTTCAATTCTTAAAAAAAATTAAAAATCAAAAAATTATTTTTGGGAGAAAGAGAAACAATGGTTTATTGTCATTTCGTGCAAGTAACCCGCTTTCTTAAAGAAAGAACAGAGCTATTCTTTATCATTTTTAAAATTCCATGCTCGATTCTATAAACATTTATCTCATTGAAACTAATCGCTTTGAAAAATAACTCGGTCTCTAATTTTGATAATCATCCGGACTTATTTGTCACAATATCAATCTCTCAATCAACAACCTATGTCATTGATTGAGGGGGAGAATGATTTCAATTAAATTAAAAAGTTATTTGGCTTTAAATAGTTTTCAAAAGATATACATGCATGTTTTATCAATGGAGTTTTAAAGTCTTAAAATCTGATCCTTATCAGTTAAAATGCTTTCATAATCAAGACACAATTCCCCTTAAAAGCTTTCAAAATCAATTTAAATCTATAAGAGATCACAAATCTCAAATGATTTGATAATTGTGATCGGGGGAGAATGTGTGATTTAAATTGGATTTAAACTGATAATTCGGTAAATGGTTTTATAAGGATGTACAAGCTCTCATTCCCACATGTGACAAACGATTTCAAATTTTCCATGCACATGTTGAGGGGGAGCATCTATCTTAAAGCTATGATTTGAAACGTGATCACTTATCTCAATGTGCAGGTTCCCTCTAGTATGTGCAAAACTCTTTTCAAATCTCAAGGCACATATTGAGGGGGAGCAAACTTATGAAAACCTCATCCTTCCCGGAAATGCTTTATCTACTTGATTTGATAAGGGAAGTGATGTTCATATCTTTTAGTAAATGGTAATCAAAGAAGTAAATTCTTCCTCTTGCCTCCGTGTGCAAAACGATTTCAAACATTTGGTGCACATGTTGAGGGGGAACACTTGTTCTAAAAATATCAAAAACAATTCAGGTACAAAATGTTTTGATAATATATCATAAGTATCTGGATTGATTTTCAAATGGTTTTCAATTGGTTCAAATGGCAGATGAACAATACCAAATAGACCGACCAAATTTACTTTATGTACGGTGATATAAGGATGATAAGGTTAGGTATTGGTTCCCATGATCCGCCGTAATCGGAGGGATCTACCGAGGACAATCCACTAGTTAGTATAGAAGTCCTTAGGTATGATGATAAAAGGAGAAAATGAGATATGGGAAGAATGCGGATCGAGATAGAGCTAGTCTCGAACAAACCCAACAAAGTTCTAGCTATGAAGTCTCGGTAAGCAATTGAAGGGTTGAAGAATTAAAAGGAATTGAATGAGAAAAGGGTGAAAACAAATAGCCCTCCATATATTCAACCTTAGGCCGAAACCGGGTTCAATTCATATGCTACGATGGTAACATCGGTATTGAAGACAAGACGTCATGGACCCAAAGGACGCACCGCACTTCAACTTTCCAAACCACTCAAGTTCCTCTTAAAAGGACTTGTTTCATTCTCACGGGAACCGACATTATCTATCGACTTTCTCTTAGAGATTGTTGATATTAAAGAAGGAGACCCTCTCCCTAGTCTCCGACACAGATCCAAATATGCAAAATTGAGTCTAGAGCCACGAGATCATCAATAAATCTCATTAGGACACTTTCAATGAAGACTCTGTTTCACACAATGTGGAAAGATAGATTATATCTTGAGTCCCACGCATTATCCTTGTGGTATTGCGTAACATCTTAGTGATGTGTAAACATATTCACAATGAAGATGGAAAGCCTTCGAGCCAACATCAAACAAGCTCTGGTAGGTGGCATGTGAGATCTATTATATAGATCAACCATGTGACAACCGAATAGAAACAATGGGGCGATTCAATCTCTTGAATCAATCACAGTTCGAGTTATGGATTGACGGATACCTTTGAAAACCGGTCTTTGTGCTTAAAAACTCTTTTCTTTAGCAAATCGACCGTAACGGATATTTAAAATCAAAAGGTGTTTTATGATTGATAATTGATGTTCATTAAAACCTTCGTTGTATTGCAAAAACAATTTCTATTGAGCAATACTCGATTGTTTTCAAATCTATTTTCATCAATCGGTGGACTTAAATTATTGGTTCACTCACTCCGTGTTGTCTTCTTTGAGACGTTCGGTTTGAGAACAACTAGAGCATTGTGAAACCCTGTCAAGGAAATTCTTGAATTATACCGATCACAGCGGTACATGTCTTGATCAACGGGAACCGTGGGCGTGTACCTCAATTCATCGAAAGTGTTCAAAGACACCTTCGTGCGATTTATTGCTAATCGTTGTATGCAGTACGTCCTATGTTTGCAAATGCCGTAATGAAGCGGTCAATCCATAGCCGCATGCTCACTTAACACATTCATCTCAAAAGAAATCATGATTAGTGCATCAATGACTCGATATATTCACTCCATGCTTCGCTACTGCTGCGCCAATATCATGAATCAACGAAGCTTCCGCTATTGTGATGAGAAGATATCATGATCCGAATGTGAGCATGTCGGTCCGAATGTCACAACATCACAATATTCCAACACCACAATGGATGTCTCGAGATTTTTGTTGGTGATGGTCTCAAAAGTCGGCTCAAATTTATTATCACGTGGATCGGTAAAGACCTCCACCGAGTAACCAAACATGCAATGTGAAGAATCAATGACTACGAGCTTAGGAGCAAAGTACTACATCAAGAATGCAAGAACAATTGTTAATGTAATATCCGTTTGTATTCAATGTAATTTTAGTACATGATTAAGGTGACCTCCTTGGGGAGATTGTTAGGAATTAGAAATTCCGGTATTAAAGAGTCGGTCACCTCAAGTATATGCAATCGTTAGAAAGCTCGTAGTCGTAGTTATTTCAAGCTAAGTAGTATTTAGTTAAGTATCACCGTGGAGGACGGACGGGTCTTTACCCACTGTATGCCTGATCCACAACCCGTTGTGTGGCGTTTATGTAAGACTATAAATACTCTCTACCTCCCAAGGTAGAGAGTTGGAGCTCATAATAATATTTTCTTTCTCTCACTATAGTTCCCAACTCTCTTCCTTTCTCTCACTAGAACTTTCTCTCTCTAACATACTTATACGCCTACTTTGATCATGGTTTAGAGTGTTTGTGAAATCCAATATCCTACAATAACCCTTAGCAATTAGACGTGACTTCTTTCGGATTACGTTCCCTTCAGCATCCAATTTGTTTTTCCAAATCCATTTGAGACCAATGACGTATACCCCTGTTGGTCGTTCAACCAGTTCCCATACTTTAAAACGTTTGAATTGGTTGAGTTCTTCTTGCATGGATTCAATCCAGTTGTCTTTTGTCATTGCGTCTTTAATGTTTTTAGGCTCAGATAGCGAGCGGTGAGTGCATAAATGCAATGTTCACCATCTGTGTGGAGACGTTGTCTCGTAACGATCGGTTGATTCGGGTTGCCAATAATATTTGCCGAGGATGGTCTTTTGTCCATCGATGTGTAGGGTTGATGTTGGTATACATTGTGCAGATTCTGAGGATTCAAATGGTTTGTTGATGATTCCGCGACATCAGGTGCATCGGTGTCATTAGCAAACGGGTTAAAGAACGCATTTGGATCAAAATTTGTAGGTGGGGGTACTTGATTCGTGCTGAACCGTCAAGTTTTCTCACGCAAGCTGACCACTTGTGAATGGCCAACCGTAAGAAACTCAAAACAGCTTAAGCACAAATGCAATGAAGATCAGGGGAGTATAGTGTTTCCCCGGGTCGTTATGTCACAGCGAGCTATGCGAAGAATCACCAAACGAATAGTGATCGAGAGATTTGAACGGAAAAGAGGGATTGTGAATGATTATAACTACAGAAAAAGGACATAAATTACAGGGGCTTAAATGCAAATTAAAGAAAATTAAAAAGATAAAAAATATTAAATAAAGGCTATCACTATTTTTAAAATGATTTTACTAGATTTTATAAAACAAAATAACTTAAATAAACTATTTTGATTGAAACGTAAACTTAAATTACCTAAAAGCGTGACTAAAAATGAAAACGAGCTATTTATAAAAATTACGCGAGTGCAAGCAAAACGTAAAATTTGTGAAATAAAAGTCCTACGAATGTAAAACAATTTTCTCACGCACTACATGACAAAAGAAAATTTTAGGAAAAAGCCGGGTATTTTTTCGACTCTTAAATTATTTATTATGAATTAAATACTATTTTACACTAATTAATTAATTAAAAATATTAAACTAATTGGGAAAAATCTGAAAAAATCACAAAAAGTACCTTGAGTTATGCTTAATCTGTGAAAAATAAGAAAACAGTTGGTTGCTTTTGGAAATAAGCTCAAAATAAGCTAAAGAAAGCTAATAAGCAAAACTGACTAAACGCCCTTAAGTAATAAATGTTGCGAAGTTTAAACGAAAGAAGTCCCAAGGGCGTTGGTCATACAGGTACATGCTATCACTCTCATGAGGGAGAGGTCTCAGGTTCGACCCCTGCCTCTCCCTTTTTGCACAATCATTTTTTTTTTTTGAAATTTTCTTTTGAAACTTGAAGATGCAATCAAAATAAGAAGTTTTTGTAGAAACTTTAGTTTTGAAAAGCACACAATAAGCTGTTTTCACAGCTTATTGTCCACTGATTTGGACAGTTAACACAACAAACACACCTTTAAAACTTGGGACCTCAATAAGCACTCAACCAAACACCACCTAGATCCACTTATAAGCACCAAATAAGAAACATCACAAATAGGAAAAACAGAAATAAGCAATACTGAAACTACACTCCCACATTAAGCTAGTTGAGTAAAAATAAAATCAAAGAACTGATGGGAAATAAGCAATTGGTATTTAGGCTATACTAGGAGAATCCTAAATTATAAAATGGAGATTAAGCACTAAATGGGTACAATAAGCAGAAACTAGACTAAACCTTGGTTAATTATACTAATTATTATCTGAAAGATCTAAATAAGCACAAGCTAGACTTGGATAAGCACTTAAAAACAAGATTAAAACTGGTATGGTAGACCAGCAGCAAAACAGTGAGAATGGGTACCTTATAGGCTTATTATGGATAAGCTAGAGGGAAAAAGAGCTTTTGGGCTTCTGGGAATCTAAAGTTCACCAACCCAACTTACTCTTGCCCCAATATACACCCTTAATAAGTCAGGCGACATAATTAAGTCGCAAAATCTGCAGCTTGAAACCGAGGTCAATGCACGGCGTTGGTTGGCCAATCCTCCCACTTTGAATCACTTGCGACCCTTAAGACATTTTTTTGAATTTTCTCCTTATGACACAAGTAAGATAAGCTGATGAGCTTGTGATTTTTATTTTTTATAATTTTTTATCTCAACAAAATCTTGCTTAAACTGCTATGCAAAAAACTGAGGAACTCAAATATATATATATTTTTAAACCAGTTAAGACTGAAAAGTTATGAATCCTTGTAAAACTCTTTTACAACTCTAAACACAGACATGGATGCTTGGACTTAACTAATTTTTAAACTCAAAATGGTTCAAAGCTCTCTTTTGACCCATTTTAAGCCACAAACCAAACACTCCTTTGAAAACTCAAATTGTACTTAAACTTAAGTTCTTGATGAATAATGACATAAACTGGATGAATCACTTACCCAACCCTTAAAATCAACCTTTTAACAGATTCAAGACCTTCAAACCAGGTTGACTTTCAAAACTGACCCACTTTGACTTTCGTTGACTTTACATGAAAATTTCTCAAACTTGGAATTAATACTTGAAATTAGTTCCAATACACTGAATTAACTAAGCTTCATACATTAATACTTGAAATTACAACTTAAAGTTTATTTAAGACATAGAAATTTTAAATATGACATACAAGGAAAAATGTAAAACTAACTACTTGCTCTTTCTTGCTTCTCCTGCTTCCTTTTATACCCAACTCTCCTTCTCTCCTCTTTCTGAGCTAATCCCACATATAATCAGGGCCATTGGATGGCTTCAAGTGGATTTTGGCCATTGATTTGGTTTTGGCGGGAAATGCTATTTTGGCCTGTTGGGGTTGAGTACAAAAGGAGGGGGAAAGCATTTAATGCCCTTGAAGGTTTTAGAGGAGGGGGGAACAAGAAAAGTGGAAAGGTGAGGAGGGGGGATGGGTTGCAGGGCTAGATGTCGGGAAAGATGAAAAAAAGGCGGGTAGGGGCGTTTGTTTGACTTATCTGTTTGACTTGGGCAGTATTATGAAGGGGTCCAAAATGCAAAGGGTCACAAGGTTTGGCAGGGTCCATTTGGTTAGTGACAAGGGCCAAGGTTGTATTAAAGGTTTAATAACATAGGGACCTTTTTGTATTTTCTGAATTTTGAGGGACCAAAGCTGCCAAATTGCAAAGTTGTTCCAAGGGACCATAAGTGACAAGTTTCAATAGTACAAGGGCCAAAATTGACATTTTCAATTTTCCAAGGGCCATTTTTGCCAATTTTGAAACTTGGAGGACCAAACTTGTAATTTCTCAAAACTTTTGATATTTTTCACCAAAGGACTAATTTTGACAACTTATGATTTTAAAAGGACCTTTGGTGATTTTTCTTTGAAATTATGTGCTCGTGGACTATTTCGACAATTTTTGAAACTTGGGGACCTAAACGCCAATTATGCAAACTTAGCTCATTTTTCATCGATTTTAAACATTTTGCATCCAAACACATAAAATGCAATTTTGGAATATTTTCGATTTTGATGCATTTCGAGCATTTTAAACGTTTTGCGCTTGAATTAACCAAAAATGATGAGTATTTACACACTCATCAATCCCCACACTAAACTATTGCTAGTCCCTAGCAATCTTTTGAGAAAAACTTAATGGTTTTGAATCTCTTTACCAAAATCCATTACTACGAGTAGCCAAATGTTTCATTCAAGTAAGAACCATGGTACACCGATAACCATGTGATTTTGAGCAAACCACCGCCTTCAACGGATTTGATTTGTCTTTACCGAAGCCGTTTGCTCGGACTAGCCAACTCTTAGATAAATTATCAATATTATCTTTGGTGAGTGATTACCAATTATGGTTTTTCCATCGCCTTTACCACAAGCCATAAACTTGCGGGCTAGCCAACTCTTCACTAATTAAAGATATGGTGAAATGAATACCATACAATTTTGGGCAAATTGCAAGTCGTCAACGGATTTGAGATATCTTTACCAAGAGCCGTTTGCTCTGGATTAGCCAATCCTTTTTTTATTAGACAGTATGGATTGATAACCAAATGAGTAAGTGCAAAACACATACTCCAAAAAAAAAATTTTTGGGCCAAAATGGGGAATTAGGCGGTATATTTACATGATAAAATTCGTGAGAATTCCCCACACTAGAAATGAATATTGCCCTCAATATTCAAAGTACCATGCGATTATGCCGAAACAAAGAACGAAAAGGGAAATACTACGGCCATTATTTAGAAAGATTTTTTTTTTTTTTAGAACTTTATAGATATAGATATATATATAACATGTGGGGCAACTCCCCCACACTAGGGTGGTGCACACGGGTGTAAACCCATGTAGCATGCTACTGTTTTTGATTCCCGAGTCGCTAGCTTGACTCGACCCCGAATTAATTGGTTCATGGGGAAGCAAAGTGGAAGAGACAATCACCATCGGACTTTCATTCAAGATGTTTGGACAAACATTTGAAGCACGTGAAAGTTCCATACCGATGAGATATACATAGAACCGGCTCAAAAATGATAAATGAAAATGCTGTGGTCAAAGATAGTGTCTTCATTCCGAAGGAGTGAAGATGGAGAGAAATCACAAGATATTTGAGGAAAGGAAGAAAGATTTTGATAACAATCAAGATCCATTCTTCATCCTCAAATATAGACATATCGGGAGGAAGGGTAAGGGTAGTATCATTAATAAGCAAACTCGTATGATAGAGTACACCTTCCTCCGAGCTAATATCATCCTCAAGATCAAAACAGAAATGATCATGTTCTGGAGGAGATATGTCATGAGAGAGTTCACCGGAGAACTCTTCATGAAAAGAATCATTCACATGGAGTGAATTTGTGAACTCTTGTTCCATTGTGGGCTCATCACTATCCTCGATGCGAGTATCAAAGAGTGGATTCTCGAAATTAGAGTGAATTCGAGTCGAATTCAAATAGAGGATTAGTGAGAGTAGCTTTGAATGTTTCGGGAACAAAGTGATCAATATTCTCTATTGAATTTGTTGGGATAAGAAGTGAGTGAACGATCATTGATGTGAGTGAGTTCATCGGTGAACTCCTCAAGAAGATGATCGAGATCGATTGTGGAAGCGATGCCTCAACATACTCGATGTTTCCATAAGAAGCACAATCTTCGCTACAATTGGAGAAAGTTTCAAAATGATCATTTGAACACTCAAGAGGGAAGGATATCACACATATGGTCAAAGTTCCTGTGACTCTCTCGGGATTGGGACAAGGTTCTCAACACTAGACTTTATGAATTCGTCCGATTCCTTTTCGTGAACAAAGGTCAAGATGCTCATCCCCCATGTTTAGAGAGTGAGTGGGAGCTTGGTGTGATAGCGCTTGTTTGAGAATGAATCTCAACTGCCGGGATATCAACCGATGAACTTGATGAATCTTTATAGAATTGAAGGATATCAAGTGTATCCTCATCATCACCGTCATCGTGAATGAAACGAAATTGAGAGCTAGATCCGTCTTTTTTTTTGCAATTGATTCCCTAATAGATTTTTCAAACGCAATTTTGGAATTTAATTTAGCAGCCTCCTCTTCGCCTAACAATTCTTCCATGGATTTTGGATTATCTTGGGAATGTTTACATTCCTTCAAATCTTCACTAAATCCAAAGATCAAGGAGAATATTTTGAGGAAGTGGATCAGTGAGGTGGTGCTCGATTCATTTGGTACTTTAGAGGTTGGTCATGATACGAAGAGTCGTAATTGTTACAAGGAAATGGATTCCTTGTTTGACAATCGAGCTACAATGAGGACCTCCACAATACTCTGACAAGAAACCGATGTGGTCGTAAGTTGTATGTTTGGTAGTCATAATTGTTATCGTGAACCCGCTCATAGACAAGCGTGTTTCCGATTGACAATCGAACTGGAGTGTGAACCACCACGATGAATCGCAACAAGAAATCTTCGAGTCTCACAAAGGTGGTAGTCGATGGAATAAATCGGTTGTGTTATGGTAGGAATAGGGATCCCGGTTATAGATGCACCGCTTCCTAATTCCACCATGCTACAACCGGGGCAATTGCCACCATTATAAGGACCACCACACCATTGACAACCAAGAGGGTGAGGATAAGACATAGAAAGAATCAAAGGTTTTCAGAGGGGTAGGGATGAAGAATCAAAGATGTGAGAGGGTAAAGATGGATATTTTTGGATTTTCGGATAAACATTTTGCAAAAACAAAGAATGAAAATCTTTTTGGGTTTTTGATTTTTATAAGAATATATAAATACATACAGATGGTATAAACAAAGAGTGAATATTCAAATCACTAATCTGCTAAACGGAAGATAATCAAGACTGACTCCGGCGGCGCGCTAAAAATTTGATTCGTCTTTGATCAGTCAAGTTTTCTCACGCAAGTGACCACTTGTGAATGGCCAACAGAAGAAACTTAAAACAATTTAAGCACAAATGCAATGAAGATCGGGGAGTATAGTGTTTCCCGGTCGTTATGTCCCAAATGAGCTATGCGAAGAATCACCAAACGAATAGTGATCGAGAGATTTGAACGGAAAAGAGGTTGTGAATGATTATAACTACGTAAAAGGACATAAATTACAGGGCTTAAATGCAAATTAAAGGAAATTAAAAGATAAAAATATTAAATAAACGCTATCACTATTTTTAAAATGATTTTCTAGATTTTATAAAACAAAATAACTTAAATAAACTATTTTAATTGAAACGTAAACTTAAATTACCTAAAACGTGACTAAAATGAAAACGAGCGCTATTTATAAAAATTACGAGTCAAGTAAGCAAAACGTAAAATTTGTGAAATAAAAGTCCTACGAATGTAAAAAAATTTTCTCACGTACTACATGACAAAAGAAAATTTTAGGAAAAGCCGGGTATTTTTTCGACTCTTAAATTATTTATTACTTAATTAAATACTATTTTACACTAATTAATTAATTAAAAATATTAAACTAATTGGGAAAAATCTGAAAAAATCACAAAAAGTACCTTGAGTTATGCTTAATCTGTGAAAAATAAGAAAACAGTTGGTTGCTTTTGGAAATAAGCTCAAAATAAGCTAAAGAAAGCTAATAAGCAAAACTGACTAAACGCCCTTAAGTAATAAATGTTGCGAAGTTTAAACGAAAGAAGTCCCAAGGGCGCTGGTCATACAGGTACATGCTATCACTCTCATGAGGGAGAGGTCTCAGGTTCGACCCCTGCCTCTCCCTTTTTGCACAATCATTTTTTTTTGAAAATTTTCTTTTGAAACTTGAAGATGCAATCAAAATAAGAAGTATTTGTAAAAACTTTAGTTTTGAAAAGCACACAATAAGCTGTTTTCACAGCTTATTGTCCACTGATTTGGACAGTTAACACAACAAACACACCTTTAAAACTTGGGACCTCAATAAGCACTCAACCAAACACCACCTAGATCCACTTATAAGCACCAAATAAGCAACATCACAAATAGGAAAAACAGAAATAAGCAATACTGAAACTACACTCCCACATTAAGCTAGTTGAGTAAAAATAAAATCAAAGAACTGATGGGAAATAAGCAGTTGGTATTTAGGCTAAACTAGGAGAATCCTAAATTATAAAATGGAGATTAAGCACTAAATGGGTACAATAAGCAGAAACTAGACTAAACCTTGGTTAATTATACTAATTATTATCTGAAAGATCTAAATAAGCACAAGCTAGACTTGGATAAGCACTTAAAAACGAGATTAAAACTGGTATGATAGACCAGCAGCAAAACAGTGAGAATGGGTACCTTATAGGCTTATTATGGATAAGCTAGAGGGAAAAAGAGCTTTTGGGCTTCTGGGAATCTAAAGTTCACCAACCCAACTTACTCTTGCCCCCAATATACACCCTTAATAAGCTGTGTGCAGCTTATAATTAAGCTACAAAATCTGCAGCTTGAAACTGAGGTCAATGCACAGAGCAGTGGTTGGCCAATCCTCCCACTTTGAATCACTTGCAGACCCCTTAAGACATTTTTTTGAATTTTCTCCTTATGACACAAGTAAGATAAGCTGATGAGCTTATGATTTTTATTTTTTATAATTTTTTATCTCAACAAAATCTTGCTTAAACTGCTATGCAAAAAACTGAGGAACTCAAATATATATATATTTTTTTAAACCAGTTAAGACTGAAAAGTTATGAATCCTTGTAAAACTCCTTTACAACTCTAAACACAGACATGGATGCTTGGACTTAACTAATTTTTAAACTCAAAATGGTTCAAAGCTCTCTTTTGACCCATTTTAAGCCACAAACCAAACACTCCTTTGAAAACTCAAATTGTACTTAAACTTAAGTTCTTGATGAATAATGACATAAACTGGATGAATCACTTACCCAACCCTTAAAATCAACCTTTTAACAGATTCAAGACCTTCAAACCAGGTTGACTTTCAAAACTGACCCACTTTGACTTTCGTTGACTTTACATGAAAATTTCTCAAACTTGGAATTAATACTTGAAATTAGTTCCAATACACTGAATTAACTAAGCTTCATACATTAATACTTGAAATTACAACTTAAAGTTTATTTAAGACATAGAAATTTTAAATACGACATACAAGGAAAAATGTAAAACTAACTACTTGCTCTTTCTTGCTTCTCCTGCTTCCTTTTATACCCAACTCTCCTTCTCTCCTCTTTCTGAGCTAATCCCACATATAATCAGGGCCATTGGATGGCTTCAAGTGGATTTTGGCCATTGATTTGGTTTTGGCGGGAAATGCTATTTTGGCCTGTTGGGGTTGAGTACAAAAGGAGGGGGAAAGCATTTAATGCCCTGGAAGGTTGTAGAGGAGGGGGGAACAAGAATAGTGGAAAGGTGAGGAGGGGGGATGGGTTGCAGGGCTAGATGTTCGGGAAGACAGTGAAAAAGGCGGGTAGGGGCGTTTGTTTGACTTATCTGTTTGACTTGGGCAGTATTATGAAGGGGTCCAAAATGCAAAGGGTCACAAGGTTTGGCAGGGTCCATTTGGTTAGTGACAAGGGCCAAGGTTGTATTAAAGGTTTAATAACATAGGGACCTTTTTGTATTTTCTGAATTTTGAGGGACCAAAGCTGCCAAATTGCAAAGTTGTTCCAAGGGACCATAAGTGACAAGTTTCAATAGTACAAGGGCCAAACTTGACATTTTCAATTTTCCAAGGGCCATTTTTGCCAATTTTGAAACTTGGAGGACTAAACTTGTAATTTCTCAAAACTTTTGATATTTTTCACCAAAGGACTAATTTTGACAACTTATGATTTTAAAAGGACCTTTGGTGATTTTTCTTTGAAATTATGTGCTCGGGGACTATTTCGACAATTTTGAAACTTGGGGACCGAAACGCCAATTATGCAAACTTAGCTCATTTTTCATCCGATTTTAAATATTTTGCATCCAAACACATAAATGCAATTTTGGAATATTTTCGTATTTTGATGCATTTACGAGCATTTTAAACGTTTTGCGCTCGAATTAACCAAAATGATGAGTATTTACACACTCATCATTACTTCATTAAGAACATCATCACCGGTTCATCATTGTTGGAAGCGGTTTGTTCAATGTTGTGGTGGAGTCAATCGGTGGTGCGTCTTCAACAGGAGTTGTTGTAGCAGTGTATCGGTATAAGAGTAGTATCGGGTTGAGCGGTGAAGCAATGGATACACACGAGCACGTTCATCAATATCGCCACCGAACGGAGGAGCAAATAACCTTTCCATTTGTTGACGAGTGAGTCGGGGCTTTGTTCAACCGATGATGGGGTTGAGGAAAGTTTAAGCGGTTGCGACCGGGTTCCAAGTCATATACTCGAAGCCATTGTGAAGAAGTTTCGTAATCATCTTCCCCAAAATGACAACTATCTTTAGCAGATTTGAAACTTTGATGAAGTCTACATTTCCTCTAACTTTTGAAGGTTTCGGTGTGCGTGAAATTTGTAGATGAGCGAGAAACCACACAAACAAAATCGACTTATTGCGGAAGATCCGTTCGAGGGTAACATGCCAGAAATCAACAAGATCTTCTCACGTATGTAGACGCATCACACCAAACAAACCACGAAAGACGAAATGAAACGACTTTCCCCTGAATGTTGTGGTCTTTCAGAATACTTATCACCTGTGAATATGCAAGAATTCGATACCAAGACCGTGTGTGAGGCATCATAACATTATATTTGGGTAACTTCACATAAGATCAACCATGAAATTGAGACGATAATTCCAAAGTGAGACGTTTGAGCCACATATCGTCTTATTTCTTCCCCCTAATTGAAGAAATTCAAGAAGGCATTGGGTTTTCGCAAAGAAGCAAGTGGAAGAACAAGGAAGCCATGACCACCTACACATTCTCTCCCCTCGATGTTTTCAATGATTCGTAATCATACACCACGTATGTTGATGATGAATTGAAGACAATGAAACCATGTATAAGGAGACAAATGAAACCATGTATGTCCAATTGATCGAACAAGTGTGAAGTACCAAAATATTTCGAGAGAGTCAATCTAGCGATAAAACATCTCTGCTTCATTATGTTGATCATCACCGTGTGTCATTGTTGTTGGCAGCGGTTTGATCTTACATTATAGAAGATTCGGTTGTTGTTGTAGATTCGGTGTATCGAAATTAGGGTATTATCGGTTGTGTAGCGAAACATTCGATACATCCAAGCACGACTTTTGGCGTAATCCTTAACCGGAGGAGCAAGCAATGTTTCCAATTCATGACGATTAAGTACAATGGTGGAACAAATGATGGATCATGATATTTTTGACGGTGAGAAACGGGTCCTCTGTTGTTTTGCGGTAGGAGCCATAGTTTGTACTGCATAGAAAAATAGAAGGGGGCAAGAAAGAGAAAACATGGATCCCAAAGTGTAACTGGGTTCCGGATGTTAGAACATAAAGATGTAGTGTCAATTATCTTCTTGACACCGAACATGCTATTTTGATGATTTCCTTTCTGCCTCGTGGATGGATGTTGTTGGTATCCCACTTTTTGGTGCAACTACTTAGTATCTTGCTGTAGGAATCCACCTAAGACTAACAGTTTTGAAAATCCTACCCGTTGGTATCCATCTAAGGTTAGATCTAGGGATGTTGAAACTTCTTTTGGGAAGAGTCTGCGTCCTATATGGATCCACCTATTAGGTTTCGACGGTTTACATTTAGATCAACGGGTTTATTTCTAACTGTTTTGAGTTAACTTAGGTTTTGGTTTGCTACTACGGTAGTGTTCAATAATACACTCGAAGGTGATACACTAGGTCGTGAACCTAAGATTCCATCCTTTTGAAGAAGTGCCCTTTTCCTAGCCTTTTCTAGATCATAGTTCTTGTATCGTCATTTGAATCATATGAATTTTTAATTTTAATGCTCGGTTTAGACACGTTGTTCGAACTAATCCTAGATTTGCCAGAGCGACCACATGTTGAGGTTTAACGAAACCGTATAATGAAACATGTTTAATGTAAATGTAAGCATTATTCTTAGGCAAGGAATGTGGGTGACTTTTTTTTATCAAATGATTATTCTCAACAACTTGGGAGGAAACCGTGGTTTTGAAGATTTTGAGCGTCGATTTAAATGTAGTTGGTTGTCTAACTACTGATTGTTTTCTCGAAAGGTTGTAGAGACGATTTCCCAAGATTGTTGGTTTAGAAAATTAGTATCCACACTCTTGTCGCTAATCTTCTCGGTTTGTTTTGTAAAGCAACATGTGCAAGCCCTTTGCTTGAATTTGAGCCTTTAAATGCTCATTTTCTTTTACTAATGTATCCACACGATTACTTTGTTCATTTGAATCTTGACCATTGTGTTACAAGAAAAATATTTGTTTTGTAGTTTAAGTTCAAGAGAGATGCAATGTGCCTATAGTTTTGAAAAATCTTTATTAAACCGAGCAATGGTCTTTTGGGAAGAATGTTTTCGATTCAAGAGTTTGATTTGACGTTTTAGTTGAATTGTTTACAAGTAAGGGCTCGGACATGAGATAGTTGTGCGGACATTGTGCAACACATCGGTCAACCTCTCCTTCATTACTAAATTCGGGTTGCTCAAGATGTTGTGTCGCATTTGATCGAATATGATCAACGATGATTGTACCTCGACCATCCGTTTCGTATCGGTGTCATAGGTGGGTAAGATATCTTCCTCAACCATTTGTTCTTCGTCACGCTTGGGCTCGGTGTCGTAGTTAAGTATGATATCTTCTCCGGATCTGCTGCATCATCACTTTTCCAATGCTACAACCTCATTGTCCGCATTCACGAGCAGTTTCGATAATCACAACATTCTCAATGTCCATTTGAGCATTCCTTTCATGTAAATCAACTCTTTCACCTTGCACGATTGCGGGATATCGGAATTTGATGATGTCGGCGCTTCAATGCGTGAGCGAGCCATGTATCCTTCTTTCAATGCCACAAATGGATCTTTATGTTCGAATCCATTTCACTCCCTTCGAAGAATCAAAGAGAACAAAAGGTGCAAAGTCGATATAGCACACGAAGGTCGATATAGTGAATTGCAATTTTCTCCAAAAATAATTTTGAAAAATTTTGACTCTCAAAATTTGAAATTCACTATAAAATTCAATTCTAAGGTTGTAAGAAAATTTGAGTTATGAAAATTTTGACGCCAAATTTTACCCGAAAATTTGAATTTGGGCCCAAAAATTTGAATTTTTGACCAAAATTTTCACAGTTAAACCAAAATTTGAATCTTGCGTAAAAATTGAACGTTTAGTCTACCCTAAAAATTAATTTTTTATTTTATTTTTTTTTTAACTTGTGTTGATGGATCTTTGTAGTCGAATGAACCTTTGTTGATGAAGTATCCTTAGGCGTAGAAATCACAATAAACCAAGTAGCACTTATGCGTAAAAAGACCAAAGTTACGCGTAACAAGAAGAGTTACGCGTAGGTTTAGCTTACGCGTAAGTAGGGAAAAGACACTAAAGTTATGCGTAGACACAAAGTTAGGCGTAGAAACTTAGGCGTAGGATTACCTTATACGTAAGACTAGGCTTAGGCGTAAGATGAATCTTATGCGTAGGATTTTCTACCCGTAAGCTTATGCTTATGCGTAAGTTTAGGGTTTTGCCCAAATGATCTTTTACACTATCACAGTGCAAAAGATATCCAAAGTCGACGTATTTTCAGGCTTATCCAAGCAAGAAAACACGGAGTAAACCACGAAACTGAAGATCAAACCATGAATAAAGTTACGCGTAGAACTAGGGTTTTGATACGCGTAGTTCTACTCGTAAGATGACTTTTGCCCAAAGTTGTTTCTAAACCAGATTTTTGTTATGGAATAGCTTCAATATGACCAAAATAACACAAAAGTGTGAAACTTGATGAACCAAAACGGCTAAACAGGTTACGCGTAGAACGACACCCACAAACAAAAACAAGCTTAAAAACTATGATCCACGCATAAAGTTTGAAACTTTTTCCCAAAAACAGTTATTTTAACACCTTAAAACATTGAAAGTACAAGAATCTTGGATTAAAAGTGTAAAAAATCGTGTTTTTAAGCGATCCAAAGTGTTAACCACGTTTACGCATAAGACCGAAAATAAAAACTTCAAAAACGAAAGTGTTAACCCAACTATTTGGCGATTGATACCACTGTTAGGTCACTAGTTTTACAACACAAGCCTCAAGAGAAGAGATAGAGAAGAGAAGATCGGTTGAACCCTTATCCAAACACACGAGATAATGAGAGAAAGGTTAAAGCAAAGAGTGAAATAGAAAAGAGAACAACCAACACTCAAGTGAGGGTTATACAAGAGTATTTATAGGAGGGAAGCTAGGGCAACACTCCTAGTTCCCTTCCTTTCTCTTATGAGCTTGGGCCTAAGCTCATGGGCCTTCTACATAAGCTTAAGGCTAATAACAAACATAAAGGCCATAATTAAGCTAACTATTACATATGAGTTACTAACACTTGATTATGGTTTAGGAGTGTTTCCAACACGTTCCCATGATCCGCCAGAACCGGAGGGATCTACCCAGGGACAATCCACTAGTTAGTATAGAAGTCCTTAGGTATGATGAAAAAAGGAGAAAAGTGAGATATGTGAACAATGCGGACTGAGATAGAGCTAGTACTGGAATAAACCCAACAAGGTTCTAGTTATGAAGTCTCGATAAGCACTGAAGGGGTTGAAGAATGAAAAAGAATTGAATGAGAAAAAGGGTGAAAAGAAATAGCCCTCCATTTATTCAACCTTAGGGCAGAAACCGGGTTCAATTCATATGCTACTGGTGGTTACCAAGGTAACATCGATATTGAAAACAAGACGTCATGGACCCAGTGAAGCACTGCACTACAACTTCCCAAGCTACTCAAGTTCCTCTTAAAAGGACTTGTTTCATTCTCACGGGGAACCGACATTATCTATCGACTTTCTCTTAGAGTTTGTTGATATTGAAGAAGGAGACCCTCTCCCTAGTCTCCGGCATAGGAACCAAAATATGCACAATTGAGTCTAGAGCTATGAGATCATCTATAAATCTCATTAGGACACTTTCAATGAAGACTCTCTGTTTCACACAATGTGGAAAGAGAGATTATATCTTATGATTCCTACGCATTATCCTTGTGGTATTGCCAGAATATCTGAGTGATATGCATACATACTCACAATGAAGATGGAAAGCCTTCTGGAGCCAACATCAAACAAGCTCCTGGTGGGTGGCATGTGAGATCTATCCAATAGATCAACCTTGTGACAACCGAATGAAACAATGGGGCGATTCAATCTTTTGAATCAATCCTAGTTCGAGTTATGGATTGACGGATACCTTTGAAAACCGGTCTTTGTGCTTAAAACTCTTTTCTTTAGCACATCGATCGTGTACAAATATTTCAAAATAAAAGGTGTTTATGATTGATAATTGATTTTCATTAAAACCTTCGTTGTATTGCAAAAACAATTTCTATTGAGCGATACACAATTGTTTTCAAATCTCTTTTATCAATCGGTGAATCTCAATTATTTGGTTCACTCACTCCGTGTTGTCTTCTTTGAGACGTTCGGTTTGAGAACGACTAGAGCAACTGCGAAACCTCGTCAAGGAAATTCTTGAATTTTACCCGATCACGAGCGTGATTGTCTCGATCAACGGGGAACCGTGGGCCGTGTACCTCAATTCAACGAAAGTAATCAAAGACACTTTCGCACTTTATTGCTAACTGTTGTATGCGATGTACGCCCGACGCTTGCGGTGATCGAAATTAAGCGGTCATCCATAGCCGCATGCTCACACATCACATTCATTTCAAAATAAATCATGATTAGTGCATCAATGACTCGATATTCTCACTCCATGCTTCGCTTTCTGCCGCCTATATCATGAATCAACGAAAGCTTCCGCTACTCTGATGAGAAGAAATCATGATCCAAAATGTGAGCATGTCGGTCCAAATGTCACAACATCACATAATACCAACACCACAATGGAAGAGTGAGAGATTTATGATAGCTGATGATCTTAAAGCTCGCTCAAAACTTATTATCACGTGGATCAGTAAAAGACCTCCACTTGGATTAACCAAACATGCAATGTGAAGAATCAGTGACTACAAGCTTCAGAGCAAAGTATTACATCAAGAATTCAAGAACAATTTTTAATGTAATATCTGTTTGTATTCAATGTAATTTTAATGTGTGTTTGAGGTGACCTCAGGGGGAGATTGTTAGGATTTTGTAAATCTAATTATTGAAGAGTCGGTCAACTAAAGTATATGTAATCGTTAGAAAGCTTGTAGTCGTAGAGTATTATAAGTTAAGTAGTATTTAGTTTAAGTAACACCGTGGAGGACGGACGGGTCTTTACCCACTGTATGCCTGATCCACAGCCCGTAGGTGGCGATTTATGTAAGACCTATAAATACTCTCTACCTCCCAAGGTAGAGAGTTGGAGCTCATAATAAGATTTTTCTTTCTCTCACTTAAAGTTCCCAAACCTCTAATTTTCTCTCTCTAGAAGATCATCTTATACGCCTACTTATGTTTGTGTTATGATGTGTATGTGAAATCTAATATGTTACATATTTTCTTGTCCTCAAGCAAATGTGCTTTTGGCCAATCAATTTAGAAGTTAGGGGGCATGAAACATAGGTTTAAAATAATTCATAACAAGTAAAAGCACCGCAATAGTCATAACAAGAACGAAAATTATATACTAGCACCTCATAAAGGGTGTTTGGATTCTCTCATCTCTCGGGTTTATATGAAATATAATAAATGGAAATGGAAGATAAACACTCATTACCTGGCATAGTACATAGATTACCATAGGCTTGAGACGAGATCAAACCTCCACCGCTTTGGCGTAAGCACCTAGGAACAACTATCTAAGAGGTCTTTACAAGGGTTGTAACATTAGGCTTACGGTAGGAAAACAAAGGGTTTTGTTGGATAGGCGATATTTAGTGGTGGCAAGTTAAAAATCTTATGTTACAAGCATGAAAAGCGTGGCATGCTAAGCCTAGACTCGACGCACTAACTCTAAACAACTTGAAACAAACAAACATAAATTTAAAAACATAAACATAAAGATAGATGTAGGATGGTGGCCCTTTTCTTTTCACTCTCTTTTTTGAATTTTTGCATACATTTTTACTCTACCATCCTCTGCGATAACATCAAAATATAAGGGATTTATAGGAGCATCCCTACACTTGAGTTTTTATTTCTCTAACACTAACTGACCCGATTTGAAAAGATCAAAACACTTGGAGTATTTAATTACAAGACAAAGGGAATTTGAATTTAACGTTCATTCCCGTTACTCCATAAAATATTACTTTTACCCATGAGTCCCAATCATCCCAAAACTGTGTACAAAAGATATGACTCGACTTAGCAACCATGCAAGTAACTAGATATTTGAACTAAGGGTTTAGTAATGATAACAATAATGCACTAAAGGTGAGTGCATACAAGGTAGGCTAAGGCGATTTGGATGTAAATTTGGGGTGGATTGTAAACAATGCTCTTCATTGATATTCGAAAACCAAACATGACGAGAACCGCGAAAAGGATAGGCTCGAGGGTTAACTAGGGTATCGTGTACTAAAGATGAGTATATCGCAAGGTTGTGGGGTAATTACTCAACCGATGTGGAAGAAGTAATTATAATACATGTTTCAAACAAGGTTTATCCTATTGCCTCTTATCACTTAGTTATTCCTAACTAGACAAGTGTAGTCTCACTAGCGATCTAGGAATGCATCACAAAACAAGTTCTAGAATCTATTATACTACCGGTATACTCTCTAAGCATTAAAGATGAATGCTTTTATTCCTAAAGATCTAGGGGCGAACTTCACATTTTTTGGGTGGAATTTGAGTGGTAAACGGTTTTTGTGCTAGTCATATAACTCCTATCCATGAGACACTTTATTAAGACTAAAGTTTAGCTCGTACATGTCATTAAAAATTTTAAACTTGGTGCTAAAATTGCCCTAACAAATATTTCTTATAGTTTATTACACAATTTACCAAGGACAAGACAAATGATCAAGGATAAAAATAATTTCTAAGTTTCCATTTTATTCTCCCTCCCTACACTTAAACTGAACATTGTCCCCAATGTTCCCCAAAAGTATCAAAGTTATGATAAGGGAAGGTAAGTAAAGAAAAGAAACTAGTACTCCCCTGATTAGCTCGGTAGGATCCATGTGAAGTTGCGGTTAAATTCTTTCCCAAGAAGAATGTATACGTGATAAGCTCCATCTAATGTTGTGTTTCTTCTTCTTGCCAAATATAACCTGCACACTTAAGAAAAAAAATGAAACCTTCATGTAAAATCGGCGGTAAAACTATATATGACACAAATACACTAAGATATAATGCTTGTGGAATGGATGTTTGCAGTTTTTTTTGGAAAATTAAGACTTGAGAATTTTCAAAAATTTATAAGTAGCACAGAAAATGAAAAAATTGTATAAGTTGTTTTTGCTTGACCTGACGTCGTCAAGCTTTAATCCTGACGCCGTCAGGTTGTCATGACAGAAACTGGTCTACTGCGTTTTCCTAGAAAAATTCTGGAAAAATTATATCTTTAAAACCTTGGAAAAACTCCTACAAAACATCCATTATGACTCGATACAAGCATTTGACTCTAACAAACACCCATATACATCAATTTCATTAATTGCAATTCTAATGTTCACGTTCTTCAAAAACGTATGTAATCTTCCCTACACTTATCTTTTTGTAAAATACCTTTATATGTAATTAAGACGAGGTTAAAGACAAAATAAAGCATTTTCACAAAATCAAACATGAGAACAAACAACACTGAAAAAGATATATGACACACAAACAAGCAAACAATTAAGCATGTGTTGCCTCCCACTAAGCGCTTTCTTTATTTATGAGTCTTGTAGCTAGACTCGAAGTCATGCTCCTACGTACCTATGTAAGTAAGTTTATCCTCAAGAATGTCATAGGGATCAAACTTATCATTTATCTTCCTATTGGTACGCTTAGTCCGGTATGCCTTTTCAAACTTTTTTCCATCAGGATCATAAATTGTCATCCTAATATGCCATTCTCGATTTCCATCACTAGGTGGTCTATCCAACTCCAACTATGCTCAGGCTTCTCACTCTCAACTTTCCACTTATTCATGTTAAGATTAATGGGCAAGGTTCCTAGGAACTCGGTCATCTTCCTAAACACTAAGGTATCATCGAACGGGTTCACTTCAATGTCCCTAGCCAATTGTTGTTCATGGAAAGTTGAGTTAGTTACGAAGGTGATTTCATTTTTTTGTAAGTGTGGTGAAATAAACACAATATCAATATATCAAATTAACCGTAAAACCCGACAAATTAACCTTTTAGGAAAAGGGTTAACGTGCCAAATCTCACGGGTGTGATAAAAGTGATACCGGAAAAGTGATTTCCCGGGTCGTGTCCCAACGAGGTGTGAATGGAAGGATTCGTTGAGTTTCGTGATTTATAACTTGAATTGGTTTTAATGAATTTGGATTTGATTACGTATTCTACAATTTAAAGCAATGGAGAAAACACTTATTTAACAACTAATTAACATAATAAACATCAAAACTAAGCTAAATTACGGTCTAGGGTGCTAAAACACAAAAACGCGAAAACCCGAGCTAATCCCGAGCCCCGAAAGTGAAAAAATTTCAATTTAATGCCTACGGATATTTTTTCGAAAAATAATTTTAGAAAAAAGCCGGGTATTTTTTCGACTTTTAAATTAATTACTACGAATTAAAAACTAATTTAATCTAATTAATTAATTAAAAATACTAACCTATTTTAGAAAAATATGAAAAATTCACAGAAAGTACTTTGATTTATGCTTGATCTAAGAAAAATAAGAAAACACTAACTTGTTTTGAAAAATAAGCTAGGAAAAGCTTAAAGGTAAAACTGCCAAATGTCCTTAAAGGATTAACTGTGTAATATTACAACCAAAGAAGTCCTAAGGGCAGATGGATTTAGAGGGCTGTGTGAGGGGTTGGTGCGTTCAGTGTTGAGACCCAGGTACGAATCCTGGCTGCAACAGTTTTTGAAATTTTTTTTTCAATTTGGTTTATCAAATCTTCAAGAGGCAGTCCAAACAAACAAATTTTGTGAAAACCTTTTCTTTGAAAAGCTTATTGAGTGTTGTTCTTGACAGAATCCAAACAAACACCTTTTTGCAAGTTTTTAACATAAATAAGCATACACAACATTGAATGAGCAACCAAATAAGCAAGCATAATTGGAATTAGCAAAACCTAACTGAGATAAGCTAAAAGATAATGGGGATGAGCAGTTGGCATAGTGATTTAACTAGGGAATCCTAAAGCTACTAATTATGGGAAAATAACCAAATAAAAGGTACAAGAATCACTAATAGGCTATACTATGCTAAAATTATCCTAAACCTAATAATAAGAAATAAAAAACACTAAATAAGCTAAGGGAATATCTAATAAGCACTAAAAAAAAAGAAACATGGCTGCTGTATTGTTGCAGCAAAATAGGCCTGTTAGGTCACTAGTTTTACAACACAAGCTTATAGAGAAAGAGATAAAGGCGATTGAACAAATACCAAATACACACACACGTATAAATGAGGAAGGGTTAGGCGTAGATGTATGTGAAAGAGTAACTTGAACAACCAACCCTCAAATAAGGGTTTACAATAGTTTATATAGGCAAGGAGCTAGGGCAACACTCCTCTCCTTCCCTATTCCTTATTGGGCTTGGGCCTCGACTATGGGCCTTCTACATAAGTCGGACCTTAAACAAACATAAAGGCCATAATAAAGCTACCTATTACATATGAAATATAAATACTTGAAATCTTGTTTAGGAGTGATTCCAACAATCTCCCCTCAAGTATATATGAATGTAAACGGTGAAGGCGTTGATGTAATAGTAGTCATGACGCCTTCGACATTCTTCTTTCTTGTGAGAAGAATTGTCTTGATTCAAAAATCTCCCGGTGTAGAGATCGTTATCTTTGAGCGCTTATGCTTGACGTCATCTTTAACTTTGTTCTTTGATCATTGTTCTTTGTGGTGAAAGTGATAGTATGTTGTTATGCGCATCGATGCCTCGCTTTCGTGTCTTGTTCACGCTCCAAAGTGTCTCCACGTCATTCTTCAACATGCTCACACGCTCTATGACGTTGGAATTCAATCTTGATGAAGTTCTTTAAATCTTTATCATTGTAGATTCTTTGGTTTGACGAAGAATCATTCGACGATTGTGTTGCTTTTGAATAGAACTTCCATTAGTGTTGATGTTGGCATGAGCATGAGAAGAATCAAGACGATCATCCCGCACCGAGCTTCCATAAGAAGAAAACATTGCAAGCGGTTAGTAATAAGCGGTTTCCGGCACTTACAAGTTTGAACTTTGAGTGTTAACAACATAGTGTGAAAACACAACTCTAATTCTTACAAAGGCCGTTCTCGAACTGGAGTCCCACAAGTGAGATAACGCGATGTACCAAATACATCTACAGATTCGGATGAGTCATTGAGGTACACCAAGCATCACCTCACGATCAGAGACTGTTTGAGACACACCGCGTAATCCATGTGGAGTTACCGGTGACCGCCGCTTTGTCGTGGTCAGTTTGATGTTGACCCCGGCAGGAGTTTCCATTCAATCACCGAGGAGCACAGATGTGAACCTCTCATAAATGTTCTCGACAGTTGCTAAGATCCGTGAAGGACTCGATATGAACCATCAATCATCAAGATCTTATTTGTTGGTCAACAATTGATTAAATGTCAAGTGTTCCTAAGAGATCTTTGATGAATCTCGTGGCTCTAGACTCAATAGTGCGTTTTGGTTTTCCCGAGTGGAGACTAGGAGAGGGTCTCCTTCTTCAATACCGTGATCTCTAGGAGAAAGCCAATAGATTATGTAGGGTTCCCCTGAGAATGAAACAAGCTCATTGAGAGAAACTTGAGTGGCTAAGAAGGTTTAGTGCATGCGTCCGGGTCCATGACGACTTTTAATCTTCAATACCAAGTCACTAAGTGACAACCAAGAGTATATGAATTGAACCCGTGTCCGCCCTAAGTTGAATAATGGAGGGCTATTTCTTTTCACCCTTTACTTTACATTTCTTTTGATTCTTCAACTCCTTCTTTCTCCGATTCTCATTTTCTCCTTTTATAATCATTCCTAAGGACTTCTAACACTAACTAATGGTAGTGTCCTTGGGTAGATCCCTCCGCTCTGACGGATCATAGACAGTTATTCCTAACCTTAGTCACCTTATAACTCCATGACTAACCTATGTTTGCCATTATAACCACTCGTAAGTTAAAATATCTCTCAAAGGGTTTGTAAATGAAAACATGTTTGAACCACGATGAGAGATAAGTTTTGCATAAATACTCCTCCACATGTGCTTAATAGTTTTAAAGGTTAAATGCACAAGTGAGGAAAGAGCGCACTTTTTGAATTGATTCATCAAGATAGACAATCTCCGCGAGACACGATTCGTTGAATAGTTAAAGAGATACATTGTCGCTTTTAGGTGACAACTAGTTCTAATAACTATCTTGAAGGTGTAGACAAACCTCGAAGGTTGTCATACCCGTCGAGTTCATGTCTATCAAGAGTTTCTCGAATGGTACTTTCTACTTGGACAAGTCCTTTGCGAGACACTTTTACATCACTAGCGAACTAGCTTGAAATTATTACCCGTCCAGACAAGTCTTTTCGAGTTACTAACAGTTTAGTACCGTCAATTCGTAGGTTAAGTCCGAGGTACCTGATTCATTTGCATTTTGTACAACATATTTCTTATCACATAATTTTCTCCCCTCAAAATGGCATATAAGATGTTATTTTTGAAACATTTTGAGAATAAATATGACCATTTTGAGTGTTGGGGAAGAGTGACCATTTGTGAAAAATTTGTGAACAAAGTTTTCATCAAATACCCCTCAACTAGTGATATAAACGGTTGAGGTTTTGAACTCATATGGGAAGTACTTGTCTTTTGAACAAAACCTTGAAAAATGAAAGGTTTGATAGGTTTTACTCAAAAATAAGCTTTCGCTCCTTTTATAAGGATTGTGGCACCGAGGCGTACTACGTGGTCCTTTCTTGACCATTACGGGTTGTACATCGTTATGTGTGCACAAGCCATTCACATAATATAATCATACATCCAAAATCATATGAAGGAAACAATTCAAGGGTACCGGAAGTGCAAGGATGTTCCTGTGAGTGCGCATGTGGCTTGAAAGCGGTGATGTTTCTCTGGTCGACCACCAACATAGCTCTCCAAGCGTCTCGAATCGATCCTTCGAACAACCGCTCATCAATCATGGTGATGATACGTCTCACATCCCTCCTTTCCCGAGAATCCCAGTATTAGATTTCCAACTTTCGGCGATATCCTTCAATCTATACGCCAATCCATCCCTAACCATCTTCAAGGTATGATCCCGAATTTGTGGAGCTCACTACACGCCATTAAACAGTTCTGCGAAGTTCACCGCGGTAAACAATGCCGAAAGGTTTCTTGATGGCGTAAGTTGTTTGAGTGGTTGATGTCGAAGATCAAGCCGTGGTGGAGTGAAGTTTACACGCTTCGATATGATTCAACAACCATCCGAGATCTTCGACACGTTCTTTGATCACAATGCGTCTAATGAAGATGAGAACCGACTTGATAAATTCACGTTGAACTTCATCGAGAATTGTCGATACGACCACATACTTTGGCAAGGTACAAGTCTTCGATGTCGTTGAGGACAAGTTCTCAAAGTCACCTCGAGAATTCATAGTCCTGTTCATCTTGTCGTTTGACTATGATATTCTTCAAGAATGTGTAGTCCCACTTAGACTTGAGATCAATGTGTTTGATGGCCACGATGTCCTTTGAGCAATACACTTCATGTTGAGACTTTTGAACCAGCGACACGTAGTAGATTCTTCGGCGTTCGTGCCAATGATGAATCCCATACAATGCATCTTGGTCGTATGCTTGCACGTTGTCGAAAAAACAAGTGATTTGCACGTTCCTCGATAGCTATGCGCTTTGAGTAAATAGTCACTGGGATTGGAAGAGTCGGTGATGTAGCGTATTTTCGTGAACCATCGCCACCATGGAGAAGAAATTCCGGATCTTTGTTGAAGAAATATCCGAAGGAATCCTTGGTTCATCCGGTTGGCGATTGTTGGTAGAGGTTTGGTCCATCGATGTAATATGGAGGGTTGTTCCGTTTAGTGAAGTCGATGTTTGCTTCGGGTTGAGCCAATCCATGTTGTTAGACATGGCTCGAGCAATGTTTTCAAGGTGATATTCAACCTCGATTGCACTTTCCGATTTGTTTTTCAAGCAAGGAATGCGTCATTCTTGATGCGCTTCAACTCGGTTTCGACATCTTCTTCACACGGAATCTTTCTTGCAAGATTTTGCATGCTCCAAGGTACTACCGTCACCAATTCTTGACCTTCTTCGTGGGGGGTGTCGTTAACAAGAGTAGCAAACCAATCAAATTCTGCAGTTTATCGTCATCAAGCCATGATACGGCGTCATTCGTAGTCGCTTTCTTCTTCTTTTGAAGGTTTTGATGATGATATTGGTTTCGCACTTGTTTAGGTGAGGTGGGTTGTTGTTGGCTCAAGGACCTCTTCATCGTCACCACCCGTGTACTCAAAGTAGTCACCGTTTATGAGTCGGGGTGGTAACTCGGAATCGTCCGAGGTTTATCGAGAGAAGACCGAGGTGATGGAGACTTAGGTTGAGAAGAAGTCCGATGTGGAGGAGGTGGCATAGATGTAGATTGACCGCATCGCTTCGACGTTTAGGTGCGAGTCCTTATCCTTATCATCGCCATCTCTTGGTCGTTTGGATTGAATGGTCACTCCTTGCATGATGATCCGAGTTGATAGTCAAGTATACTTTCAAAAATTTAGCTTCATCTCGAGTAAGCGTTCGAGATCTCTTTGACATTTGCATCACAAGTTTAGCGATTAACCTGATTCAAAGAGATCGCCTTCTTTTGCCATTGTATGTTTGACCAATGCTACGATGTTAGGGTGAGTTGTCCGGAAAATACTTCTTTTGGACTTTTGGAGCGATATCCGAAGGTACTTTTGAGTGTAACCTTCAATCATTTCATTTAGTTCCCCGACGATGACTTCTCATGAATTCTGAATAGCTTTCCTATCTTTCCGCATCTCGTCATTCTCATCATGTAAGTCCGCATTTGTTCAAGATACCAATTAAGTTTTCTTTGAAGCATGTCCTTCTTTCTAACTTGTTTGACACTTTCACAATTCTTGCATGTGTTTGAGAAATCCAAGACTTTGGTGGTTTCTTCACGGTTTGGATGATGATCCGGTTGACTTAGTTGATGGTGGTGGTGATGAATGAGATGAAGAGTCCGATGATGAGGAGACATGAGGAGACTTCATGTCCTTAGGAGTTTCGAGGTTTTCTCCTTTGAGTGAGTTGGACTGTCTAGAAGAAACTTTGTATAATCATCCTTGTCATCCTTAGACTTTTCTTTCTCGCCTGCTTCTCAAAATCATACACAATGGTGTCTTCAACAAAGTGTTGTTGTTGCGGAAGAGTGGTGGCACCGATCCTTATCGGGTTGATTAACCGCATCGGGATCCGGAGAGGAGTGGGCAAGACCACTTGATCCTCCGGGCCACCCATTTGATCTTTAGCAAATTCAGTGACCTTTTGAATGTGTCGGACGTTAGAAACTTTTTCCGTATGATTTATCCAATTTCTCTTCTTCTTCTTCTTGAGCTCTCATCATAAGGTACAATAGCCGGAGTCTTCCCTTTTCTTGGACAAATTGGGGACTTGGAGGTTTTGTCACCGCGGTGTGTGGTTTGCGATGGCGAGTAATGAACCTCTTCATCCGTCTCGATATCTTGAGCTCTCATCCCTAAGTTGTCTTTGAGGTTCAAGTGTGGGAATAGGTTCGGCTTCCTTTACGGAACAATCCTTTTAGAAGGAGCTTTCCTTTAGGAACCTTCCTTTGACTCACGTAACTTGTAGTGCTTCTGCACTTCTCTCTACAGTTCTCCGACAGTGTACCGTAAGATTTTTCGTCAAGATGATTAACTTTGCCTTGCCTAACCGCTTGTGATATCTCTTGTACGTTTGAGCTTTCGACATCTTCGCTTAGGAAATCGGCAAGACAAAGACCTTGTTTCTTTGTGGACGTTCCTTGATTCCGACAGAGAGAATAGGTTCCGTCAACATGTCGTGATTGTCGGGATCATTGAGCCTCTTGGGAATATCGGGATGAAGTCCAAGTGCTCTCTGTATCAACAGCTTAGTATATCCGATGTAGGGAATCTTTGAGCCAAGTTTCCGAGAAATGACATCATGTCATCCCAAATCGAGCTTCAATAGCGATGTGTTTCATGTTGACGAATGCCCAAAATATTTGCGGTTCTATGAGCTTAGGATGCTCATAGCCGCTATCACGACCGTAAACAGACTTGGTGATGATCATGTAGAGTGTTCTCCATGGTTGAGGAATACTCTTAAGCTCCACGTGAGAGTGCTTGGTGATTACTCCTGTAGCCTCATCATAACCGATATTGATTAAGAATTGGAGAGTTAACTCTTGAAGGTGTGGCATAAAGTTTGGTTGGATTGACTTCAGAATAAGGAGAGCGACCCTTAAGTCTGCAGTGTAATGGTGACTTGTTTGTAGTTCGAGTCACCGTCACATGATCCTTCCTTTGACCCGTTCCATAGTGTTCCGAACTGCTGGATGTAGATCTCGTGAATGGTTGCAGTGGGTAAGCATGTTCGATACGGATGAGTCCTCGAATATCGATAGCAATAAGACATGAAGATTCGAGCAAGTAAGGGTGTCAAAGTCAACACGGAGGTTATTCTTTCCTATCTTCATTGGATAGCCATGAGGATAGATATCGCAATGGAGAGAACTTGGTGCATCCACATTCATTTGTTCGACCATGTCGTGATCTCGAAATAACATTAGCCAAAAGAACCAACATATCGAAGACATAATGTTAGTCAACGTAAGGTCTTATTGTCTAGTTATTGAATGTACGGTGTCAATGATTGTTACGAGTCCTAAGTCACTTGTATGTTCAATAATTCAATGATGTCGTGAAATGTTTCGTGAGTTAGTTAACTTTAAGTTTTAAAGTTTATTTTATCACTTATTGCTTCACAACATATCGACGATTTAAGTTTATTAGTGACATTTTGGATTCGTGATGATATGATTAGTTTATTTACAAGTTTGTACAAGTAACAATTCATCATGAAGGTCAATCCGAGGTTAAGCGTAGTTTTGGCAAAGTTATGCGTGAGCGTATGATATATGCTTAGCGTAGACTTACGCGTAGAATCCTATCTTACGCGTGAAGAAATGTTACGCGTGGAAAAGGAGTCCTTATGCGTAGAGTTTATGCGTAGGCATATATTTACCTTACGCGTAAGGCTACCGTAAGAGTTTGACCTTATGCGTGGGTCATCACACGCATATCCTTCACAGGATACGCGTAGTCCATTGTAGAACCTTATGCGTAGAAGCTACGCGTAAGACAAGTCTTACGCATAACAAGCTACGCGTAAGGTGATCCTTATGCGTAGATTAGTAACCACCTTGATTCTGAATGTTACGTGTAGCAAAGGCCTGAAATAAATCCATCAAATCATCAACATTAATACATACATACATTTTATCAATAGATCATGGCAATAACATATGTTACACAGTTATGCGTAGAATTGCATACGCGTAGACTAAACCCTCGATCTACGCGTATGGATTCTAGCCATAGATTAAGCACCAAACTTTTTCTGGTATATCATAGACGTTGTGAGAGCATGTAGGCCAAGTTTTAACACTTATTATGCGATGAATCAAAACACCCAAAGTTTATGAACTTTAAACCCTAGTTTCGAATTGATGACCAATTCGTGTTTACGGGTGGCTATAGACTATGGAAATCATCAATTCAACAATGCAAAAGCATAACCCAATGCTTTAAGACCAAAACACTTCACATTTGAAAATACCCAAATCGACTTATAAACCCTAATTTTCAAAAATTATCAATTAGTGAATCGGGTGGATTTTGAAGGTTAATAAAGTATCATTGATGTATTATGAACATTTAGACATAATCATTTCACCCCAAATACACACGTATTGATTGTGTGTTCTTACGCATAAGCGTAGAACACAAAATCACGCGTAGAACATGTTTTAGCCGTAGGATTTACTTGAGATTCAAAACCATTGTTCAAAAACATGATCCAAACACAGAAACACTTACAAAATGATGATCTGAAACACGGATTTCTTGAGTGAATATTATGCGTAGGATGATAATAGGTGTTTTGTAATAAATGAGAAGAGTTAAGTTAGGTGGAGGTTTTATTTAAAATAACTTTAAGTTTTTGACAGTTTTGGTCCCTCCACCTTTTCCATTTTCATCCAAAGCCTTTTAACTTCCAATTTTGGTTACCAAATGAAGATTTTAGAAAACTTGACGACACTCCCCCTCGACTTGAGAAAAATAATGAAAGGTTATTAATAAAAGTCCGAGGAGTGTTAATGAACCAGGAAATTTACCACCATTTGTAAAAGAATCAACCGAGATGTGATAACATGCAAGTACACAGATGTTTTGAAGCAGTTAATGGATTATTTTCTCCCCCTCAATACTTGATCGGAAAAATACTGAATTTTGAAAGATAAAAGTGTTGACGGAAGAAATGTACTTGCCATGTTGAAAGAAATGTAGATTGGGAGAATATTTTTGTTGTTTTATCTGATTTTATATTTTTGTATTTTGTTTTGGAAAAAATTATTTACAAAAGATGTTTTGGTGTTTGATGGTTTTTAAGATCTGCTTTAAGAGGTCATCCAATTCCTCTTGAGTCAAACACCTCATACCAATCCGGTGGACCAACTCATTAAACCTAGCGGGAGGCAAGGCTTTGGTGAGCGGATCCGCCAATTGGTATTCAAGACCACAAAGTATAATTCAACGGCACTGCTCCACGTGGTCCTTGATGAAATGATAGCGTAGATCAATGTGCTTTGATTTTGAGTCTTTGAATCGAGTTGCACGAGATTGCAATGGCACTGATTGTCGCAATACACATCGATTCTCATCAAATACGTAACCATAGTCTTTGAGTTGTGTTCTCATCCAAATGACTTGAGCACAACACGCGACATGGCTACATATTCCGCCGTTGATGACGATGTACAATCCTCGCTTCTTAGATTGCCAAGACACCGCTTTATCACCGAGAAATTGTAGAGCTCTGAAGTACTTTTCCTTGAGTCTAAGCATCCTGCGTGATCGCCGTCAAAAAAAGCGATTAGTTTAAAACCGAATCCTTCGGATACCGGATCCCCAAATTAATGGTTCCCTTGATGTATCGGAGGATTCTTTTAGCCTCGTAGAGGTGGGTTTCATTGGTCGCGATCGATAACGGGAGCATAGATAAACGGCAAAGACAATATCAGTCTCTAGTGTTAGATACATGAGAGACCCAATAATACTTGGTATTTGGTAGGGTCAACCAATTTCCCATGTAAATCAAAGATCTAATTTCTTGGTATGAGCCATTGGTGTGGCATAAGTATCACAGTAATCATTCCAAATTTGTTTAACAGTTCAAGAGCATATTTGGACCGAGTCAAAAAATACCACGGGTGATTGATGAACTTGCGGTCCTAGAAAGAACGTAAGTTCACCCATCATGGACATTTCAAAATTTTTCTTCATGAGTTTTGCAAAAGCGATTGAAAACTTTTTATGTGTTGACCCAAAATGATGTCATCCACGTAAATTTGAACAATTAAGATGTGTGCCCGTGATATTGTATAAAAGAGTTGGGTCAACCGAGCCTTTGGTGAAATTATTGGCAATGAGGAAAGATGATAGCTTATCGTACCATGCCCGGGGCTTGTTTGAGACCATATAGAGCTTTGTTCGGTTTGTAGACATGGTTCGGGAACTCGGGATCAACGAATCCGTCGGTTGGTGACATAAACCGCTTTTTAAGTTGCCCATTGAGAAACGCCGCTTTGACATCCATCGATAGACCGTCATGTTCATATGAGCCGCGAACGCGAGAAATATCCGAACGACCTCAAGACGAGCAACCGGAGCAAAAGATTCTTCAAAGTCTATTCTTCTTCCCGACAATAACTCTTAGCAACTAGACGTGACTTGTTTCGGATGACGTTCCTTCAAATCCAATTTGTTTTTCCAAATCCATTTTAGACCAATGACGTAGACCCTGTTGGTCTTTCAACCGCTCCCATACTTCAAGACGTTTGAATTGGTTGAGTTCTTCTTGCATGGATTCAATCCATTGTCTTTTGTCATTGCATCCTTGATGTTTTTAGGTTCGATTAAGGGCGGTGAGTGCATAAATGCGGTGTTCACCATCCGAGTGAAGACGTTGTCTCGTAACGATTGGTTGATTTTGCCAATAATATTAGCCGAGGATGGTCTTTAGTCCATCTATGTGTAGAGGTTGATGTTGGTATACATTGTGCGATTCGAGGATTCAAATGGTTTGTTGAAGATTCCGCAACATCCGTGCAAAGCAGATCTCATTTGCAAACGGGTTGAAGAACGCATTTGGATCAAAATCTGCAGTGGGTGTACTTCATTCGAATATCATCACCGGTTCATCATTGTTGGAAGTGGTGTGTTCAATCTTGTGTTGGAGTCAATTGGTGTAGGTGCATCTTCAACAAGAGTTGTTGTAGCAGTGTATCGGTATGGGAATATTATCGGGTTGTGCGGTGAAACAATGGATACACGAGAGCACGTTCATCAATGTCGTCACGAGCGTAGGAGCAAATAACCGCTCCATTTGTTGACGAGTTAGGCGAGGGCTTTCTTCACCGATGATGGGGTTGAGGAAGTTTAAACGGTTGTGACGGGTTCTAAGTCATTATACTCGTAAGCCATTTCCGTGAGTTCATCGAAATGAGCATGAATCGCTTCCATTACCTCCTTAGTTCGACGATTCCGTTTCGGAAACCTTTAGAATTGTCACGATCCAATAAATACTCCAATATCGCCTTTTGCTTTGAGCTTTCCAAAGTCATCACGATCATTATTCGGATAGCAAAGGGATCCAAATACATGAAAGTGTTTGAGGTTCGGTTTATAGTTGTGGACAAGCTCAAAAGGTGTTTTGTTGTGGCGTTTTGTGATCATAGAACGGTTTTGAGTATAGCATGCGATGAATCGACCGCCCATAAGTAATGTCTGGAAGTTTAGCATTGATTAACATTGTTCTTGCAGCTTCCACTAACGCTCGGTTTCGTCTTTCAACAACTCCGCTTTGTTCGGTGTCCGTGCAATAGATGTTTGATGTCAATTCCACTTTCTCATAAAATTCACGAAGGGTTTTGTTAACAAATTCAGTTCCTTTGTCTGCTACGATGATTACGACGGTGTTGCGGTCTCGAACTCAGTATCTTTGTGAGAAAGGTGATGATCATTTGTAGAGCTTGGTCTTTGCTACGAAGAAAGTAGACCCAAGTCCATCGTGAGTAGTCATCAACAATTACTAAGATGTAGCGTTTGCCATTGATCGTTTGCACGCGCGATCGGGCCACAAAATCCATGTGAAGAAGATGAAGCACATGTTGAGAGTTGTGTTCCACCTTTGAGGGAAAATGAGCACGAGTGCTTTTCCCTTGTTCACATGCGGAGCAAAGATGATCTTTTGAATACCGGAATCGTGGGAGTCCTTCAACTAGTTTGTGTCGAGCAAGGTTGGTGATGGTTTGAAAGTTTAAATGTGATATACTGACGGTGCCATAGCCATGATTTTGTAGATGTTGCCTTTGAAAGTAAGCAAATGGGAGAGGAAGCAACCATGTCTTGCATAGAGATAGTGTAGAGACTAGAATTACGCGAGCTACCATAAGGTCGTTTCCTTGTAGATCACGAATGAAACAAGTTTTCTCCCGAAAGCAACCTCCAAATCTCCATCACAAAATTGACCTCATCGAAAGCAGACAGTGACCGAGGCCTTCCACATAGTATACCCCGCCGATTTCGATGTTCCCATTAACATAATCTCCGTAGCCCATGATGGTCGCAAGTGATCGCTCCGAATCGACGGTGCCAATGAACTTTGCAATAAAGTTTGATAACACTTTAAGGTTGCTCGTCATGTGTCGGGAACATCCGCTATCAACAATCCGAGAATGATCTCAGTATCACCGCATTACACACGCATTTACGGATGGAATAGAAGTAGATGTGGAACCCGAAATGTGAGAGGGTTCAAGCGTATATGTTGACATACACACATTTATTATTTTAGGCATCCATTTAAATCCTAGTGTGTTATATATCCATTTCGCCATCTATAACTACTCTTTGCTTTAGTCTTAGTGAAAGCACTAGGTGGTCTTGCATTCTTAGGAGGTAAGCGGGAGCTCTTGTGATAGCAATGGTTGCCATAGAATCTAAAGAAGGTGGTTTACCAAGCACGGACTTAGAATGATTAGTGGGCCTAGAGGTATTCCGATTCTTAGGATTCCGTAATCTAGAGATTATAGCTTTAGCAACACATTTGTCATGACAATCGAATTCATACTCTTGTGACAAATATCACAAGGTGCATCGATCGAATATCAAAGGTACTTAACGGTTTAGCATTCGTTACATCACTATTTCTATTACATTTGCCGACGCAACATCTATAGTGGAAGTAACATGAGTTTTATTCGAGTCCTAGGGTGTTCTTCTACTTTAGCATTCCTTATTGATCTTTTCTTGGTCGCAACTTCCTATTCTTCGTTTGAGTTCTCCTAGGTGTGAAGTGCGGACGCTTGGAAAAGATGCAACTATTCTGTTTCAAGAGAGGGAAACACATTAGCAACTTGTGATTTGGCGGTGGGAATTCTAGGTTCACGATTACTAAGTGTGACTGGTGCTAATCTCTTAATCACAAGAGGCGGAGTTGTTCATACTTTCCTAACATTTCCGTAACTTAGAGATGGTGTGAATCGATCTTGATTTTCGAACGAATATTACCAAAGAAAATTCATGACTTCTCTAGTGTGAGCAAGATAGTGATCAAGTTCATTAGATGCTTCATCTCGAGTCTTTTGAGTAAATCAAATATGACACCATATTCTGTTTAACTTTTAAAAGTTCTTGTTCATATTTTGAGATTTGACTTTTCAAAGACACGTTTTGATCATCCAGTTGCTCAATTTTATGATCGAAGATTTAGCACTTAATTGAGCGATTTTCTTTTGAAAACCGAGTTGATGGTTGTGAATATCTTTTCACACCAATGAAGACGACGTTTTGCATTGTTAATTTCCGTGTGTAATCGTTTATTTTCGCCTTTTAAAGACTCGATCCAAGCACATTATCGGTGTTCTCAACAAAGAACAACAGCTTGCAACAATATCGCAGAGATATGATCGATGCATATGGCAACGAATAGAATAGCACAACATTATGGATATCAAGACAGATAACATCTTCCAAGAGTCGATCAACATCTTTTCTCAACAGCTTTCTTTTGCTTTTGTGTTAGTAATAGATGTTTCATTTTTCTCAACGTTTTCATTACCCCAAGTTCCTTATGAAAATCCTTTTCCTGAGCAATTGCACAACTTTTCAAGTTTTTAACATTAGGTAAAAGATTTTTCGAAAAATGTCTCTTTGTTCGCGCCGAGGCGATTGAAAATGTTCAACTTTTATTTCGGATCGATATTCTATCTCATGTTGTAAAATTTTGAGGTCACCATGAAAATGTCAAAATATCAAGAATTTTTCGATTTTCGGGTTGTGAGTTTACTTCGCTAATGGAAGGTAAAGGACCATAAGTTTGTGCAAAGACTGCTTTGGGATTAACAATAGAAGACTCGGTGTTTTGATAATAACCCTTGGTGTGTTAGAAGAATCCGTTGGTGTGACGAAAGTGACCGCGTTTTATAATTAAAAGGTTTATTGTAAACAACATTTTTAATTTAGATCGACTCTCGTCTTACGCATCTAATTCCTCTTGACGATGGTATTCAACAACACTCATGACAAGATTATCAATTTTGTATTTTGCACCGAAACTTCGTGAGTTGGTTTGAATGTTTTAGTGAAAGCTTTGGTTTGTAATCGCTAGATTTTTCCATATCCATTTGGATTAGGTTTTAAGGTAAACTTTTCAATAGTCATTCATCGATTCACCATGTTTGTAAACAACATTGTAAACTCTTTAAGTTTTTTTGCAAACCGAGAATTTCGCAAGAAGGTCATCTACCCGATTCGTTGAATGCTTTTGTATGGAGAACTGTTTTGACAATTTAACAACTCACCTTAGCATTTTGATTTTCCAAGGTGAGAGCGTTAAGTTGCTTTTTATGTTCATGTTTCAGTTGTTCTAATTGGACAACAAAGCATTCTTCGAGGCGGCTAGATCACGATCCGTCTCTAAATATTTTTCGTTTTGATGAGATTTTGTAAAGCGGCTTCAAAACCTTTTCACGTTTTCTTGAGTTTTGAAAAAGTTGAGTTGCATTTGTAAACATTCAAAATCCTTGGTTAATAGTGCATTTTACTTTTTAAGGATTGATTTAATGCATAACATTCCTCCATTTTGATTTTATGGTCTTGAATTAACCGAGCAAAATCCGGATGAGGCAGCAGATCATCTTGTTCAACGTGAGTCTCAACATGATCATTCGTTAGATCCTCAAATGCGACCACGAGTCAATTTGATTATCAAAGGGACCATAAGGTCATCTTGATCGTCAAATGTAACTACTGAGGTTAACTTGAAAATCATCGAAGAAGATGTAGAAGACTCATTTTGAGCGATCCGATCCGTGCGGATTCGATATATTGGAGATATTAGTTCGAGATATGATGATGGTTTGTTCGGCACTGAGACAAGCCATCGATGTCATACACTGGCTGTATCACTCATGTGCGGCTCATACATATTAGCCATCAACATAACAATGCATTCGCTTGCAAGTCCTCCATGTCATCATCCGAGTCTCATCCGCCATAAAGCTCGTTTTTGTTTGTGAGAGATCCACCACTTCATCCTTAAGAGCCAAAAGTAAGGCCTCTTTGAAATAAGCACGCCCTAGTCCTTGGCTTTGGGCATGCATTAGCCAGTGTCCTTCTCATTGCGGTTGTAGCATCGAAGACCATTTAACCGATTACGAGCATTTCCTGTTCCACCACTTGAGCTCTGTTGTTATTCCTTCCCACAAAGATTAAACCCTTGACCACCGCCCATCCGCGACCATAATCACGATTACGAACTTCAACACGTCCATTGTTCACATGACTTGAGTCCGTGTGTTAGATGAGGAACGAATCGATTGTTGGATTTGTTGGTGTAACGCCAAAAGCATTAGCAATCATCACAAATCCTTGTTGCAATGCTTGAACGGATCGATTTCCTCGGAGCTTCAACGACATATGCTTGAGCATTGTTGTTTGTATGGAACCAATTGATTTTGTTGAGGTTGAAGTTGTTCTTTGTGAAGGTGTGTTGGAAGCAGATTGGTTGAGTTCTTTGGTTGAGAGGATAATTCATTGAGCATATAAGGCAAGTTGTTGATTGTCCGGTTGTGGTCGTTTAGCAATTTGAGCACGGAGAATCCTTTCTCGATCAACTTCCTTTTCATGAGGCTTCAAGTAATCGTACAACAATCCATAGGTTGAATGATGCATGTTCTTCGCTTGTCGGAGAAAAATGACATACTTCTCCCATTCGGACCAAGACTACTCAGAACTTAGTATTCACCGCAATTCTTGGCATGATGATGTTGTGTTTATCCAAATCATTGATGATATCCAAAATCGATAATGATAGGACTCTAGTGTCTCTCGTGTTCAATCATGAAGTGTTCATAAGCCAAGTAAATTTTGGATTCCAAATCCTCCCGATTGAGTCTGATCCTTCCATAAGAAGGCGAATATGATCCCACATTTTTGTGCGATCTTTTGAGCATCAACACTACGAAGAATTGGGTTTGGTAATCCTAAGGGATGTATTCCATTGCAAGTTCATCGACTTCATAGTGTAGAAGTTACATAGGGTTTAAATCTGCAACAATAGCAATGTTGGTTTGTTCATCTCTTGGTGGAGCAGCGTTTGGATCTCCGGCACAATGACAAGGTGGGCATCTCAAATGGACCTTCAAGATAACCTTCTTTAAGAACTTTCCATGTGGCTTCTTCGCATCACGAACCTAAAGAACCTTATCACCCATTGATCGTAGTTTCTGGAGTGAGCATTGGAGGTCTATCAAGTGATCCACTTCATGAATTGATTGTTGGTCGCTTAAAGCTTCACACATCTTTGCAAACCAAGTGGGTTCCTTCATAGTGCTTCGTGATGGATGTTGATTGAAATCGGTAGTGTAGGGTTGAACTTGAAGGCTTGATTGTGGTTGAACCATTTGTGGTTGTGGGATTGCACCAAGTTGTGGAGTATGTTCTTGATTAAATTGTTGTTGATAAATGGCTTGTTGTTGATTCCATTGTTGATGTTGTGGAGTTAATTGTTGTTGTTGTTGATTATAAGTGTGAGGAAATAGTTAGAGTATGGTGGTTGAGACATGATGATAAACTTGTGTGGTAAAATGGATCTTTGTAGTCGAATGAACCTTTGTTGATGAAGTGTACTTAGGCGTAGAACCGACAAGAACCAAGTAGGACTTATGCGTAAAACACCAAAATTACGCGTAACAAGATTAGTTACGCGAGGATTTAGCTTACGCGTGGCGTGGAGAAAAGACTAAAGTTATGCGTAAGCGATGAAGTTAGGCGTGAAAGTTAGGCGTGGGATTACCTTATGCGTGGGACTAGGTCTACGCGTAAGATGAATCTTAAGCGTAAGATTTTCTCGCGTAAGCTTTATGCTTGCGTAAGATTGGGTTTTATCCCAAGTGATCTTTACACTTCACAAAGGCAAAAGATATCCAAAGTTGACGTATTTTCGGACTTATCCAAGTAAGAAAACATGGAATAAACCGAGAAATTGAAGATCAAGCCAGAACAAAGTTACGCGTAGAACTACTCGTAAAACTAGGGTTTTGATACGTAATCCTACTCGTAAGAATGATTTTGTCCAAAGATGTTTCTAAACCGGTTTTGTGTGATGAAATAGCTTCAATAACACCAAAATAACACAAAAGTGTGAAACTTGATGATCCAAAGCACTTAAAACGGTTCTGCGTAGGATAACACTTGCGTACAAAAACAAGCTTAAAAACAAGGAAAACACGTAAAGTTCCAAACTTTTGCCAAAACCAATAGTTTAACACCTAATAACGTTGAAAGTACAAGAATCTTGGATTCAAAAGTGTAAAAATCGTTTTAAGCGAACTAAAGATTGTGTTATCTTTACGCGTAAGACCCAAAACCAAAACTTCGAAAAAAACAAAGTGTACACCCAACTATTTGGCGATTGATACCACTGTTAGGTCACTAGTTTTACAACACAAGCTTATAGAGAAAGAGATAAAGGCGATTGAACAAATACCAAACACACACACACGTATAAATGAGGAAGGGTTAGGCGTAGATGTATGTGAAAGAGTAACTTGAACAACCAACCCTCAAATGAGGGTTTACAATAGTTTATATAGGCAAGGAGCTAGGCAACACTCCTCTCCTTCCCTATTCCTTATTGGGCTTGGGCCTCGACTTATGGGCCTTCTACATAAGTGGACCTTAAACAAACATAAAGGCCATAATAAAGCTACCTATTACATATGAAATATAAATACTTGAAATACTGTTTAGGAGTGATTCCAACAAGGCCAAAGGTACCTTTTTGAGCTTATGTGGAATAAGCTAGAGTGAGAACCAACCCCTAATTTTTTTTGTACAGCTAGTCCACCCACCTAGCTCACTTTTGCCCCCAAATGCCACCCTTAATAAGTTGTTTCAGCTTATGAATAAGCTGAGGTAAAACTTGGAGTTAGACTGAATCCCCTGCACAGAACATAAATATGGCCAAATGACCCACTTTAACCCATTAGCAGACCTAGTAAACCATTTTTTTGAATTTTTTCCTTTTGACCCAAGTTAAACAAGCTGGTGAACTTGTGATTTTTATTTTTTTAGAATTTTCATCTCATCAAAACTTGATCTAATCGGTTGTGTAAAATTTCGATGGAACAAAATATATATATATATATATATATATATATATATATATATATATATATATATATATATATTTATCTATATTATATATATATAATATATATAGTTACACTAAAACTAGTGAAAGCTTTGCAAACTCTTTAAATCTTGACCAAAAACCTTATAAGCAGTTTGACCCTTGAAAGTCCAACGGATCAAAGTAGGTTTTTGAGCATTTAAAATCTTAAACCAAACACTACTTAAATGGTACAAAAACTGGTTAAAGAGATTTTTTGAACTAAAACTTGGCTTTTCTTTCTTAAAAACTGATTTACCAACTTAAAAATAACACTTTTGATATCTTAAATTGAGGATTAAGTAAGCAAGCACTTATGTCCTTGTTTACACATAAATGTAAAATTTGAGCGAGATAAGTAAACAAAACTTTTCATTGATTAAAAAACTCATTACAACCGAACTAAAAAGCAAAAACTAATTTTAAACTAAATCCTAGGTAAAAGGGTGCCTTATACATTGGCATATAATGTCTATTTATACTAAAACTTCATGGGTCTTGTTTCCTTTTCTTGTGTTTCTTGTGTGAGGTAAATCACCAAAAGTCCAATTTTGTGCTTTCTTCATCTAATCCAAGCCGTCCAATAAGTAGGTGTTGGAAATGTATATATTTACAAACATGTGAATGTCCGGATTCGAACTCGTGACCACGGATTGCACACATTAGCGAATGAGAATTAAAGTTAATAATTAATGTTTATGTTTATGATTAATTATTGCACATTAAGTCCGTTAACGATGGTTAAGTATTTAACGGAAAATGACTAACGACCGTTAAATGAAAAGAAGGACTAGTAATGGAAAATCTTGAAAGTGAAAAGTTATGGGTTTTTCCTTGGGCTTTCTTCATGGCCGGCCAAGGGGGTTTCCCAAGCCCTAATCCATAACTTGTTCCCAAAGTTTTCCATCTACTATATAAACAAGGCTAGGTTCTATGGTTTTTCATATCTTTGTGCATTGAATTAACCCTAGATCTCTCCTCTCCTCTCTCTTGTCCCTATTCTGCCGAACACCCCTTGTAAGGGAGTTTGGTTTCATTTTTTCCTTAAAACGAGGACTTGTGTTAGATCTAGCAATCGCTTGATTCGTTGGTTAATTCGTGTGTACAAGAACGTGGTAGTAAGACACTATTCTTACACCATATTGGTTTGAGTTGTAGAACGGTAAGGGACAACTCTTCAAACCACTTCTTTGTTTTGCTCAAGAGATCTGACATTCGCAAGAGGTACGTTACGCATACTTTCAGTTAATTATTTATTTGTTATGATCTTTAGTCTTCCGCTGTGTACTCTTGATGTCTACATGTTTTATTGTATGTCATGTATTATAAACACAACAGTGGCATCACGAGCCTTGTATAACAAGTAATTAATTACTGAAACACATAAATAAAATAAACATGTTGTGTTATTATTTGTATGCGTAGATCTAGGGTTTGCAAAACCTAAACCCTAATTTTAGGGGGGGCGTTTTTTTTGGGTGCCCTAATTAGGGTTTTGTAAACTAAAGTTTTAATTGGATTAGAAACCCTAGGATGCATGCAACTTTATGTGTATTGCGTAACTCTGTTTTAATTGCATTAATTGTTAAGTTCAATTTTATGTCCATGATAATTATCTGCATGTCTTATCATGGATCTGCTTTTATTGTATGTTCTACTTGTTTAAGTGATATACACTAAATTATGATAGATCTAAAATTGGGAAGACCTCAATCATTATTAATTTAATCAATTATGTGCTATGTGGTATGTATTTAATTTTGACTTAAGCAATCGATGAATCGATGCATGTGGCTCACCTTGTACATAGATGAAAACGGGTGAAAGTCTTAATTAAATATATGCATCTTGATGATCTAGAATTGATTATTAATCGATTTATCAAAAGGTTTGCATGTGGCTATTTGATATGCATGACTTTTATTTGTTATGCATTCATTGTTTATATGTTTATTTTTAAATACTTGCTTGTTTGTTATGTGTAACAAGGGTATTTTTACAAGAAAAATAAACCGACCTAAACAATAGTGAAACATGTATTTTTAAGCATAGTAATCATAATCGTTTAATTGATTGGTGACTTTGGTACAAATGGTGCGAACGGCTCACCCATTAGAATGAACTATAAAGGGGTTAATAAAGAAGTGCGCATAACACAATCGAAAGGATGTCTAAGGTTATGCTTTTGCGCTTACCGGTCCTCTCCCTCAGTAAGTTCGAATGGAGCTACTTAGTAAGCCATTAAATGTGCAAGCTCATCTTAAGGCGAATTAGTTTTAATTTCATGCGCCACTTTGGTGGTAATTACCAAACACTAAGTGTTTACACTTATGCAAAAGTACGGTATAATGGATGATAATTAATACTAAATTCCTTGATTGGTGAATCCAATACCTCAATTAAAGTTTGATGATGAAAAGCTTATACATTAAAACAAGATATAAAGGTTTTAATAAAAACTATGTTACGAAGATGAATGCATGACATCTTTGTACATATTTGATTTGACATCAAAATTATTACCCTTTAATTTAAGTTATATGCCATCCAACGAAACGGAAACACCTAAGATTACTTTTTATATGCGTGAGATCGTGACTTAGATCGTAATCAAAGGGTAAAATGTCCACGTGTCGTGAGAACGGGAATGGACGATTTTGCAGTTTCTTAAGTTGGACAACTTAATTGAGTTTTGTAGTGAGAACTGGCAACTCAAGGCATAAGATGGGGATAAAACATGTTTAAATGGCAATTGAAATTGGCTAAATGTAAATCCCATAAATCTAGGAATTGCAATTTGAAAATTGGCAATTGAGGTTCGACTCGTACCATCTAGAATAATTTTATTACTAACAGATCAACTGATGTGATGAAACTATGTCAATTTGGATCCTAGTTTTTGAAGTGAAAATTAAATGGTTATATGTTTATGAACCATGGGTATTTAATTTTCTTGAAAAGGTTAATTATCGAAAATACTAAAATTGAATTTTGTAATTCTTTTGAATGTATTAATGCAACATTTAACCGTAAACGTAGTTTAGTCTTTTATTTGTAAATTAATCCATTCTGCTTTCAAACAAATGTTTGATCGAGAATAATTTACCGGAAAAAAAAACAAAGTCTCTTTTCATGCATGAGACTCAATCCTATTCCTTTTCATGAATGAGAAAGGTATAATAGGAACATTTGAATTGTCTAAATTCTAATGTAACTCATAGAAATGAATTGCACATCTTATTTTCCATAAAGATTTCATTACCTTCATTTGGTGAATGAATCCTTTTGTAACAAACATGAATGTTGGTTAACTAGAAAAGATGTATATGAGTTACTAAATTATAAGCTAGACTAATTACCATGAAAATTGGTAAAAGGCAAACTAGCTTAATTTATCTAGTTGGTTTGATTTAACCTTTAAAGGTGCTACATACCAGTATGGGGATGGTAGACCTGTTAAGGAAGAAATTGCATACCCAAATTTTCAAGTTAATAACATTGATGGATAACCCATCATTCACAGAGTAGAATACACCTTTTAGTACGTAAGTAATGATTACGTATGGTTCTTCAAAGGTGTAGGAAAGTAAAAAGCAAGCAAGTTGTTTTCATTTGGTTATGCAACACTTACAATGTTGTCATATTCGGTGGGAGCATTTGTGTTGCATTACTGAATAAGAAGTTGTTTTATTGATTTCTAATTCAGTGGGAGCTACAAGCCTTATTTCCTGTGTAGTAACCTAGATTATCTTCAAAGATAATTACTTTCCAATTATAGACACTTATGTTTTAAGGATAGTCGTGTACGTTTCCTTACTAAACAATATAGTTCTACATCTACTTGTTATATCTATGACACAAATCATATTAATCGAATAAACGAACGTGTATCGTGTTGTTTATCTGCTACATGATGTTGTTCCAAGCACAAGTGGGAGAAATCTTTATTGTGTGCAAGGTACAACACATATAAATATGATTTAAATGGATTATCTTGACCGCAAGGTAAGAGAGTAACGTTCTAATAGGAATTATACATTTAAGTGTGTATGATTGCCCTATTAAGAACATGTGTCAAGATGATAACAAAGACTACTTTATTTTAAATATTTATGTCATTCAATATTTAAGAAACACTTGTAGTTACAATTTATGTTACGTGAGAACGTGAACTAGATTGTAGCCAAGGTAAAATACCAGCGTTTCGTGAGCGAGCATGGATGATTTTGCGCTTACGTTGAACTTTTCATGGGATGACATAATTAAATGAAGTAATCTAATACTACTTTGAATTTAAGTATTCGTTGAATGACTTAAATATATGTAGTAAATATTAACTTGAAATATTAATTGAAACACGAGGTGGTGTTCATAATTACTTTAATTATAAATGTTTATGATTTTGTAAAGTCACAAACATGAAGTCTTTTAATACAAGACTTATAATATAAAGTAAGACGTTAACTTGCTATGTTTTAAGAAATATGCATGAAGTCAATGAGTTGATCAATGACTTATAATGTATAGTGGGATTATAACTGATATGTCTTTTGACTTGGTCAAGAATACTTGTGTTATAATACATGCAATTGACTTGGTAATTCTATTGTACCATTAAGTTTTACTTTGTTGGTAAATAGGTAAGCCAAAGAATAGATGGTTATCTTAAATATTGTTAGATTATCTTACAATATAAATTCTAATGAAATACCATACTTTTATGGTATGTTCGATTAGAAGAATCAAAATCTATTGGCATTGTTTGATTCAAAGATAACTATAGTTTCTTCCAAAAGTTATCAAGGTTAGTAGATTGAGTATAGATTGAATATACTCAATAAGACTCCAACATAGAAGATTGATAAGACACCATTTGTTTATGGAATGTGATGAATCACATTAAGTCTTATAAATGAAGTTCGAATTTTTAAACTACTTGTAGAGTGAGTTGTACCAAACGATGTCGAACTCACAATGTGTTCTCAATGTCCCAAAAGAGAACAATGTATTGTTGCTCTACTTGCTAAACTATTTAAAGGTAATCTTTAAATTGTTAAAGGCAAGTGGGAGTTTTGTTTAGATCTTGAAAGATTAAATTACAAAATACATAATCTTCTAAAATGCACTAGCAAATATCATGATGAGGCTAAACATGTAAATGATATTGTCATTCATAGATCCGTAAGGATATCTCAGATATTTAATATGCTGAGGAATTATGAGTTACATGATCATGGTAAGCATGTTAATCATGATGATGAATTTACCAAATGTTGAATTGTGGTAAATCAATCATACTATGAATGTTGAGATCTTGTCCATAAAGATAATCAATTTTAGATACTTGGTTTATCTAAATGAAGATGATTTTCTTCAAATGATGAAAACCCTAGTGGTTTAAATCTTTGCGTAGAAATCATATGGACAATATTGTACACGTATTTAATGCATGTTGATAATAATATTAATCATACTTAAGCAATTAACTATGATTGAATATTCTTTACTAGATACATTAAATAGAAGTATAAAGATTATAATTGTCATACTTAGTTTCATTGATATGAAATTTTGACAATGAATATCAAAACTCTTTGTTTTGGAATTACTTTTTGAGGACGATAAGTAATGCAAAGGAGTTTTATGAATTCAAATAATATTTGAATATGTACAAACCGCAAGAATCCATGAATGGATATATGCATGCATCTAGGACATGATTGTTATGTTTAATATTAAATCCATGTTTGATTTAATAATTAAAACGAGATAGCTCATAAGTATTACTGAAAGCTAGTGGGAGTATTATTTTCTTAAAATCTTATATGTTGTATGGGCAACTACATTCCACCTAAATTAAGTTTTAATTGGGAGTGAAACTTCGTTTGTTAGATTTGGAAATAAGACATACAACCTTGGAATATATGTTTATAAACATATGCGGTAAATAAATGAGTCTAATAAAATATGACGGATATATAATGAGATCTTAAAGTCTAACTTGAAGATTCATCATGTACATCATGGTGTAAGATTATTGTGTCATGCTTGATTACAAGATGATTTGACAATATTGAAAGTTGTTAGTGTAATAAATATTT